>OX596076.1:5299317-6499317 GCA_951394005.1 Protophormia terraenovae | reverse complement strand
ATTCCCAAGAAAGATCTAAATCAAGCGGAAATTCGTAATTTTAGACCCATAAGCCTTCTCCCATGTTTTTATAAAATTATAGAAGGGATGATAAAGATCTTCATTGACGATCATATAACCAAAAATTGTTTATTGCCTAACAGATCATATGCGTTTAGAAGAAATCGTTCAACAGCACAATGCATCAATGATGTAATTAATACAACCTGTTATTTACAAGCGAATGGCCATTGTGTCATGGCAGCATGTTTGGATCTGGAAAAAGCATATGATAATACTAATGTGGAATTATTATGCTCCCTACTTGAAAACATGGAGTTTAACATTCATATAATAAAATGGATTTACTCATATCTAAGCAATCGAAAACTTTTGTTGGGAAAAGCTTCTTTAAATACAGGAAAAGGTTTGATCCAGGGAAGTGGACTCAGTCCAACTCTATTCAACTTATTCACTATTACTCTACACCAAGTTAGGAACGAGAACTGTGAAATCTTCCAATTCGCGGACGACTTTTTTATGGTTGTATATGCAAATACGTTTGAAGAGACTAAAAATATCCTTCGCGACAAAATATCTGAGTTCACGGAAATTTGTACAAACATAGATCAACGAATAAATCATAACAAAACCAACATTATATGTTTCAACACAAAAAACGCACTTCTAAACATCTCAGTCAATAATATCAGTCTGAATGAAGTAAATGAATTAAAATACTTGGGAAGAATCATTTCATCGAAAAATTCAATCAAACCTCATGTTGATTATATCATTTCAAAACACAATAAAACCTGTAACTTTTTAAATATTCTGAGCGGATGCAGATTTGGTGTTCATCCTTCAAGAGCTCTACAGTTTTACAAGGCATATAGTCGATCAAAACTTGAATATGCAGCATCTTCATTCGCTAACTTATCCTCTTATGCTTTAAATAAAATCAGGACTACTATCAATTCAAATCTTAGAAGATGCTTAGGACTTATTCGATCAACACCAGTTCACTTGATATATCACCTAGCTGGAGAATTACCACCGGATTATAGAATGCAATTTTCTGCTGCTAAGGAACTTGCCAAAGTTTTTGCTTATAACTTACCAGCAACTTCCCTATTTGATAATAGAAATAATTTGAACTTCGACACCAGTTACACCACAATATTTCGTCTATACGGCCATATTTTTCAAAGGATCCACCCTTGTCATAATATTCGTCTTCTTTCATCAAAAATAACCTTTTTCGAAGATTTCTATAACAATTTAGATAAAACGGAATCTAATACGAAATTACTATTTTTGGAAAAGAAAAATAATCTTCGATCGAAAAATTTTGAAATAATTTTCACAGACGGCTCTGTTGGCAGTTGCACCTCTGGAGCGGCATGCATTCATATGGGAACTGGACAAACAAAAAGCTTTTACACCGATTTAAAATTGTCATCTATGTCGGCAGAATTAACAGCAATTGAAAAAGCTGTTGAGTTTTCAATAGAAATGAATGTTCACAAAATAGCCATATTATCGGACAGTAAAAGTGGAATTCTTGCTCTTAAAAAACTACAATCAGATAATTATTTAATTCACAACATTATAAGCCTAATCAACAACAGTACTATAGAAAAGGTCGAATTTCATTATATTCCTGGACATTCCAATATTACCTATAATGATTTGGCAGATGAAGCGGCAAAGAAAGCGCATGAATTTGGGTCATTTATTGATGCTAAATTCCCACTTAGTGATGCAATTAACATGATTGAACGTGATCTTATGGAAAAATGGAATAATGACTACAAAAGTCGAATTTTGGAAAAGGGCAAAGACTACGGTCGAATCTTCCCGCAAGTGTCTAAACGAACATGGTTCTCAAACAAGCAAATCACTTTAAAACCATTGGAAATTAAATTAGTTAATAGGCTGTTTACAGGTCACTCGTTTTGTAAAAGTACCCTAGCGAAAATGAAAGTTTATCCTGATGATTTGTGTGATGAATGCAATGTTTGCGAGGATAATTCACACATTATTTTCAATTGTACGAAGTTTATAAATATGAGATCAAAATACCCGACAATCTTGAAATATGGCAACATTATCGACTTTTTTATTGCTGAAAATCCGTCTTCGTATGCAGAAATAATTAATTTTCTAAGTGATATCAAAATCAATATTTAATGAATATTTGACACTTTGATTAACCAAATAATTGGTGATGGCAGTTTGTCTTTTGACAGCCAAATAATTATCTAGTGCTGGTCGCTAGAACCTCCATCTTTTTTTTTCGTGTTATCGAAATGAGATTGGAGTAATCGTAAACACAAAAAAAAAAAAAAAAAAAAAAAAAGAAAAAAACATTAAATGACACTTGCATCTTACGGTAAAATAAACAAAACCTAAACAAAAGAAACAAATAAGAAAAAAAAAAGTAAACAAAATAAGAAACAAACAAAACACACAAACTCATAGCTTAAAATAAAACACACAAGCTTACAGAGTAAAATAGAAAAATAAACACAAACTTCTCAAAGAAAAATTAAACTCACAGAGTAACAGAGAAAAATCAACACACAAACTCCTACAGAAAAATGAAAACAAAACCAACACACAAACTCCTACAGTAAAATGAAAACAAAAACAACACACAAACTCCTAAAGTAAAATGAAAAACAAACACACAAACTCTTGCGGAAAAATAAACAAACACATAAATGGGGAATAAAATTCAAGAGCGAGATACATTTCTTGAGAGCCAAATGAACGAAAACAAAGAAAACGTAACAGCAATTAGCGTTAACGTAAAACAAGCAATTACAGCAATAACGTTAAAACGTATAAATCCCTTTTATACTAATAAATGAAATAATACTTTAAGGTTACCTTAACGTTACTTATTAAATAATAACAAAGTATAAAAAATAAATAACTACTTAATTCTTCTTTAAGATATCTTGTAAAATTTTTTGGTTGTTTTTTTTTTTTTTTTGATAATAAAATAAATAAAAAAGCGAAGAATAAATAAAAAATGAAGAATAAGTAAATTAAATGTTAAATGAAATTAAACAGAATCATTTTTAAAGAAAATAATTTAAGAAAAAAAATGAGGTTGTCATTTTTGTAAAGTAAATAAATCTTTAAATTAATGAAAATTTTTTAAATAAACAAAAAGAAAGAAATGCATAATGAATAATGCACTTACCGTTTCGTCTAAAGATTGTACCGCAGATTGTTGATTATATTTCAATATAGAATATTGTTGTTGTTGCTGCTGCTGTTGTTGTGGTTGATGATATTGTGCAGATGTTTTTATTGTTGTAGCTGAAACTGCCGTAACTGTTGGAGTTTGTGATGAAGAATTGGTTGGTTGTCGATCTGCAAGACTGCAATCCATATTACATTTGATTTTAAACGTCTAATTGGAAAAATCATATAGAGTTCTACTACACACACAGTTAAACTGAACACAACAACAACAATAATAATTTAGTAATAAAAATTCAAACACAGACCAGGAGTTTGGCGACAATGACAATATTTTAGACACAAACAAAAATATGTTAATGTTTTAAACAATTAAACACTTTTTTCTTTCAATTTCCTCTTTTTTTCTTATAAAAAAGGGATTTTTTCTTATTTCTAAGTTTAAGCTGGAAATTAAAAAAATAAAATATATTTATTAACACCAATAACTACTATTACTATTTGTTTTGTAATTAAAAATTTTTTAATTTAAACTTGTTTTTAAAGAAAGGTTTTTTTATAAAAATATCCTATTTTATTTTAATGCACAAATTTTTCTTTATTATTTTGCTTTTTTTTTAAATAACTAGTAACAATTTATTTCCTTTTTTTTCATAATATTCCATATTTTCCTTATTTTTTCACATTAATTTATCTCTTTTTTTAACACTTTACTCCGGTTTTCCTTACACCCACTCAAAATTACTCTCAATAAAAATTTCCTTTTTTTCAATTTAATTCACTTAAAAAAACAACAACAAAGACTCGTTTTTTTAATAATGTTTATATTTTTTTCTGGTTTAAAAGAATTGGGGAAAAACAGTAAAACAACAACACAAATAGCATCGAATAATTATTACAACAAAAATTAAAACAACAACAATATTAAAATACTCTTCATATACTTCTTTTTGGGTGTAGTCGTCTTTTAAAATGACGTTGCTAAAAGCACACTCACAAAATCAACAAACTGACATACGAACAAACACACACAACATGAAGAAGAAATGTCAATTGGAGTTGGTAAATTTGGAGTTGCCAATGTAATGAAAAATCATATAAAAAGGATGTTAATAAGAATTAAAGGAAATTTTAAATAGAAATTTAATTGGAAAAAGAGGATAAAAGGAATTAATAACTTTAAAAAGGAAAAATTAAAAGAAAAGAAAAGAATATTAAAAACAAAATAAATAAAAATTAAAATAACTAAAAAAAGGAATTACAGAATTTAAAAAAATAAAAAATTAAATGTAAAAAAATATAAAAATTTAAAAAGAAATTTTATAAAATTCTAAAATTCCATATTAAATTAATTTAAAAAATTTTATATAGACAAATTTAAAATCAAAAATTTACAAAATTAATAAAAAGTTTATCTACACTAGATTTCCAACTGAATTATTAAAATATAATTTAATTTTAAATTAAATTTTAAGAAATTATTTTAATTTTTTGAAATTTCTTAAGTTGAATTATTTTTTCTACCTAAATATTAGATTTTCTTATAGAAATTAAAAATTTTGTTTAATAAAAATTAATATCATTTGTTTCGCTAACAGAGTTGATAACTCTGATGCTAAGCAGCAGGGTTATCAACTCAAGTATGGTGGACACCTGTGGTCTGGACAACACGAATCGATGCTGGCCTAGTCTTAAATTGGCAGATTCCAAACACCTGGGTATGAGTCATAGCAGTCTGAGAGTGATTACTACTCACTTCTCAATAGAGAATATGATGAGTAATCGGTACATAGGCACGTCAGTCTTTTGTAAGACGTGCGATGATGTAGAGGTTCCTAAAGACAGTGGAACATATACTCTGTCATTGTATAGGACTTCAGCGAATTAAGCTGAAGTGGCTTGGGAGCCACACATTGCATGAGCTAGCTAAGGTGACATGCAAAGGTCTTATCAATCTTATAGACTTTGTAATGGGATTAAATAGATTATTTTAACTAATTGATAGAATATAGAATCCACTTTTCTATCTACTTATTATATTCTGTCTTTTATTCTTTTCTATCTTAAAGGGATCACAATGGGGCGTTTTGTGTCTGGGTAAATACGCCGCCCTTTTCTAACCATTAATATTTTCTTAGCTGAACTGATTTTTTTAGCTTAATAGTATACTTTTATTAATTAATTTAAAAATTTTCTTTTATTTTTTTTAGCTGAATTAATAACATTACAGTTAAATGGATTATTTAACACTCCAAAAAGCCTTTTTGAATTGAAAAACTTCTCATACTTTTATTTGGTTTTATATATTAATACAAAATTTGAATTATAAACTTTGAAAAATTTTAGATACATTTTAAATTTTCTTAGCTCAAACATATAAAATTTTAGTGTATAGAGTCAAAATAAACTCTTATATTTTGGAGACCCAAAAATCTCAATTCAGCTGTTTAGTTTTTATTAAAATCGTTTAAAAGTATTATTTTTAAAATATTTTATATTAATAAATAAAAGCTGAATTATTTAGCTAAATTCCAATTTTATTATATTTTTTTATTTTAAAAAATGTTTGGAATTCTATTCTTAAAAATTTTTTTTAGCTGAATTATTATTTATTTACTTTTTATTCTTGGAAATTTTTAATGACTTTCACTGTATTAAAAATATCAATTCAGTAAAGCGTTTATGATTAAAATCCGGTAAAATCAAAATCTTAAATTACGAAAAATTTTGTTCTTCCTCTGATTTTAAAAATGACATGGAATGGAATTAAAAATATTGGATTACCGGAACCATAGATTAAAACAATTGTATTACGTGTGGCTTTTTGAGTAATTTTTTTTTTTTTTTTTTGGTTTTCTTTAAGCTTCATATCTATGTTATAATTTATGACCGGAACTATTAAAATTGAAATATATTTTTTTTTTGTGTAAATAAAGCTTTTTTTGGGTTGCCGCCCTTCGGCCGGGCTTAAGGACTTTCTCCTCTAGGTATGTCGAACACCGTGTTCGCTAAATTAGCCTTTTTCGAATATCAAAAATATTTTTAGGTTCCGCCATTTTTATAAAAAATGTCAATTTTGTACCAAAGTAGTTAATTAATGTGATTGTGTTATATATCATTGAAAAGGTATTAATAAGTGCTTTTAAATGGCATTAAGATCCGATAATTATTAATAAAGATATTCAGGGAAATATATTGAAATTTTAAAGGCCTATAACTCGAAAACCGACAAAGAGCGGGCAAAAATTTGTATAGCACTATAATCACAAGTGAAAGTACTTTTGAATCAGTATCAAAATTATTTTAAAATCAATAGTTCCAGTGATCTTGATTTATGACTTTCCTTCTTTAAAATAATTATCAAAAAGATTTTAATTTTATTTGTACTCTTTTTATTTGGGACATTTTATTCAATTTTCAGCCCTCTGGCAACTCTAAGTGGAGTCATTTTTATTTCACGTTGTTGTTGTTTTGTGTCATTTCATTTTACACTACACATTTTATTTCGACATGTAACTGCATTTCCCTCTGTTCCTTCTTTTATTCCAAAAATCACACATACATACACACTCACTCACTCGCTCGCACACCAACTCTATTTTATTTCGGTCTTCTTTTTGTTTTTTTTTTTTTTTTTTCAACTCTAGCAAATACGAAACATATAGACAAACTCCACATAAAATAATACAAAAATCCTTTTTGCACACACACACAATATTACCAACACTTTATTTCTTTAATTTTTATTCATTTAATTACTTATTTTTTCGGTTTATTTCATATTACATTTAAATTTTATAATTTAACTTCTTTTAAAGTTATTTTAATTTCTTTTTTTATTTTATTTTAATTAAAAAAAATAAAAAGTATATCTTTTCTCTAAGATTTCTTGGAACCGCCCCCACAAAAAGTTTATTGAAAACTGTCAACTAGAAAATTTTCTTGTTGGTAATTCTTGTTTGATTTACTTGCAGTATGTTCAGTCTAATACTTTTTTCTTTTACTCATTTGGTATTGTAACAGAGTTGTGTTTTTTTTTATATTTATTAACTTTTCTAACCTTATATGGTTTATCAAGGCATTTGTGCGGAAGTTGTTTGCCATTTTTGGCTCGTTAATTTGAATTTTTTTCTATATAAAATTTATGTGTTTTTACTTTATTTGTTTACTTGTTAAATTCAGTTGAAAGTGTTAGAGTTATTAATGTTTATTACTTAAAAAACGTTAGAATTTTTTTTTAATTTGGGAAGAAATAAATTTTTGGTTTATTTTTAATTGTTTAAAAGAATAATTTTTGGCAATGTTTTTTTGTTGGCAATAAATGAATTAAATGTTTAATGACCTGACAAAGGTGAATGAACATTAAGTACATAATTCCAAATTACGGTAAAGGCAATAAAATAATAAAAAAGCTTAATTTGAAATTTTTTATTAACAAATTATTTATAAAATAAATTTTTGTTAAAGCAATTTTCAGTGAAATATAAAATAAGCATTTTTTAACTAATGATTTTTTCAATGGTTTGACATATCTGTTTTGAAGTTTCAGTATTTGCTATATTTAATAAGCAGAGCAAATTTTTCGCTTGGAAAGTAAGCATTTGCATATTTCAAAAGAATTTCACAAAAATGCTTGTTTTTTTAATCTTTGTATAAATTTGCATATGGATACAAAAGTTAGTTTTCTTCACAAAAACACAATTTTTTTGTGATTTCTTGGAGTTCAATCAAATGATTTCTAAAAATTTTTTTGTGAGTATTTTGAGTACATAATTTAATTTTTTTTTTTGTGCATATTTAAACTTGCCCTGTTAAGCCCAAATTATAATAGCGCGTAGTCAGCAGCAGTGTGTGCTGCCATAATCAGCTGATTATTTAGAATGCACTGTTTGTTATGGTGTTGATTACATTTAGTCAGCAGCAGTTTGCAGTGCTGTTTCATTTAGCCCTGTTTCTAAATTCACTGCGCTGCATTCAGATTGAGAGCGAGACAAAGAGAGTGATCAAATAAATGAGAGGCTAAAAGACACAAGTAGAACAAAGCTAGATGGTGGTTGTAAATTGTGGCTGCCTACGCTGAATTGTAATTATAACGGCAGCAACATGTTGTGCTGACTGTGATCAGCTGATAATTTTTATTGATACTGTTGCTGACTTCGCGCTATTGTAATTTGGGCTTTAATAAGCTATATAGATATTATTATATAGAATTATATAAAAGGGTTTTTTTTATAAAAAAAAAATATTTTTTATAAAATAAGATTTTATTAAGTTATGCATTTTTAAAATGAATAATCTATTTTCAGTGAATTAAAATATAAAATTTTAACTTAAAATTTCATTTTAATTTTTTATACTAGATATCTGCTTTGAGGTTTCTTTATTTACTATATTTAATAAGCTATATAGATATTATTGTGTAGATAAATAATTCACTCTTTATATTATGTATCTATATTTTTATAAATCCTAAAAGTAGGCCTTAATTTAATGTTATGGTCTTTTAAAGAGTTTTCATACATCAGGTAGTAAATTTTGTCACCCTGCAGTTCATCTGGTATTTTAAAAGGGTGTCTAAGAAATTTCTCTTAAAGCTTAAATTATTCTCTACAATTTTCCTGTGCATTTAAATATGAATCGACCAGTAGGTAAAGAGATACAGGTTAATTACCTTTCGATGTGGTAAACTTTGACACCCTGTAGCTCAGTTTGCATTATAACAAGGTGTTTGCGAAATATTTGTTTAAACTAAGGTCCTGCTCTATCATCCTGCATATATCATCATCGATCAGTAATTGAGAAGACTTAGATTCATTATTATTTTTTAAAAGTTGTTTTTTCGAGGTGGCAAATTTTGTCACCCTGTAGCTCATTTTATTTTATCTATAGATTTCTTACTTTGAAAGTCTAGGTCCTGCTATATAATTTTGTTCAACATTTAAAATCAATCCTTTTATTTATGAGATATTTTTTGTGAAATTAGATTTTTTCAGAAAAAGTGGTATAATTTTTTCTTGAATTTTTTAGAAAACTTAGTTTTTTTAGTAATTTTAGCGTATTTATTTGTTTATTTATTTATTTTATTTATTTATTTATAATAAAATTCTTAAGTAATATAAAATGTTCTTATTCAACCACTTTCTCTCTGTGTATTTAATCATGGCTGTATTATTATTCTGACACTCTCTGAACAAACCCCTTACTGAAGTTTGCACACAACAGGGTTGTATTTTTGAGTATATTTAAATTATTTAGATATTTTTCAAGCAAATTTTATTAAAATTTGCGTAAAAATTTAATTTAAAAGTTGAAAAATTATACAATAATTCAAAAGAAATAATATTTTCTAATTGTATTAAAGATTTCTAGTGGAAAAACTTCAAAATAACTTAAAACAGGTGAGAGCTAACAAAAAACTCATTCACTTCATTGTCAGACGTCTTTGTAGATGGACGTTGTGCTGTTCATATAAACACGTGAAGAAGAATAAAAAAAAAAAGAAAAAATATATATTTTTTAATTTCTACATTTTTCTTTGCGTTTTTATACCTACCTAAAACGTTTTTTTCAACAAACGCAACAGCAAAAAAAAAAGAAATAATACCAAAAACGGAAGAATCAAGCGTGAAAAGAAAAAGTTGAGTGGAAAAATTGCAGTTGAATCATTATTAATCATACGAAAAAAAGAAGTTGCAATTAAAAAAATAATTTTTCCAATTTATAAAAAAGGTGTGTGTGTTTAACAATTAATAAAAAGTTCTATAATTATTTTAAAGAAAAATAAAAAGCGAGACTGCTGGTAATATTGAATTTTTCAGGGTTAATAAAAGGAAAAAGAAACTAAGGAATTTTGTTAAAAATTACAAAAAAAATTAAGCCAAGTGTTAATAATTTGTATACCCATAAAAAAAGAATTCCTTTGTTAAGTTGATTTTTTTTGTATAACACGTAATTATATTTTATTTCTTGTAAATTTGTAATAATTTCTTTCATTTTTGTTCGGTTTTTTTCATTTTCTTTTTATATTAATTTTCGCACATGTGCGAAGCTAAATTTTTCGTATATTTTGCGTTTTTCTTGTGAAATAAAATCTCATTGTATTCAATTTGCAAGAGTATTTGTGCAAGAGAAAGAAATAAAGAAATAGGTAAATAAAGAGTAACAAAAAACAACTGTTTTTTGTTGTCAATGCAGGGGGTATGTTTAGTAGGAAATTAAGATAATTTTGTAATTTAAAAAAATGTCATCAATTAAGCGTTTTTTAATAAAAAAATATTTTTTCAGCTTAAGTCTTAAAACTAAACAACCATCATGCCTTCCGATGCTAAAAAACGTGATGCACAACGTAAAAAGGATGCACGTAATAAGAAAATTAACCAAATCTCATCCTCCAAAAAGACCAATGGCACCACCACTTCAAACGGTAATGCCAATGAGCCTCCACGTGAAATGACCGAAGAGGAGAAATTATGTGCTAAACTAGAAGAAGAGGCCCGCATTTCTGCTGAGGCTCGTGCCTGTACTGGATCTTTGGCCTCTCATCCCCGTTCGCGTGATATTAAAATCGCCAACTTTTCCATTACCTTCTTCGGTTCGGAGTTATTGCAAGATACTATGTTGGAATTGAATTGTGGCCGTCGTTATGGTGTTATTGGTTTGAATGGCTGTGGTAAATCATCTTTGCTAGCCGTATTGGGTAATCGCGAGGTACCCATTCCAGAACATATTGATATTTTCTATTTATCTCGTGAAATCCCTGCCAGTTCAAAAACGGCTTTGCAATGTGTTATGGAAGTAGATGAGGAGCGTATTAAGTTGGAGAAATTGGCTGAAGAGTTAGCCATGAGTGAGGATGATGATGCACAGGATCAATTGATCGATATCTATGAACGTCTTGATGATATGTCAGCCGATCAGGCTGAGGCAAAGGCTGCACGTATTTTACACGGTTTAGGTTTTGATAAGGATATGCAACAGAAACAGGCTAAAGATTTTTCTGGTAAGTAAGAGGGAGAATTTTTTTCTGCAAAAAACTCTTCAAAAAAGCTTTTTGTAGAAAAACGGCTTAAAAGCTTTCTTGTCAGAAAATGCTAAGGTTAAGAAATTTTTTAATTTGTTTACGAATTTTTTTTTTATTATTTTATTTTTTTTATTTTTATTTTCATAAAAAGAGCTAAAATTTTTATTCTGTAGGGTGTAAAAATCTCAAAAATCTTTTATTGAAAAAAGATTTGTTTACATAATTTCTAATGATTTTATTCTTTATCCTCACCTCTCCCTCATTCACAGGTGGTTGGCGTATGCGTATCGCTTTGGCTCGTGCCCTATTCGTCAAACCCCATTTGCTGTTGCTCGATGAACCTACCAATCATTTGGATTTGGATGCTTGTGTATGGTTGGAAGAAGAATTGAAAACCTACAAACGTATTTTGGTTCTTATCTCTCATTCCCAAGATTTCCTTAACGGTGTCTGTACCAACATCATACACATGACCAAGAAACGTCTAAAATACTATACCGGTAACTACGAAGCCTTCTGTCGCACCCGCATGGAGTTGTTGGAAAATCAAATGAAACAATACAATTGGGAACAAGATCAAATTGCCCATATGAAGAACTATATAGCACGTTTCGGTCACGGTTCTGCTAAATTGGCTCGTCAAGCTCAATCTAAGGAAAAAACTTTGGCCAAAATGGTTGCTCAAGGTTTGACCGAAAAGGTTACAGATGATAAGACTTTGAACTTCTATTTCCCCTCATGCGGTGGCATTCCACCACCCGTTATTATGGTGCAAAATGTTAGTTTCCGTTATAGCGAAAATACTCCATGGATCTATAAGAATTTGGAATTCGGTATTGATTTGGATACACGTTTGGCTTTGGTCGGTCCTAATGGTGCCGGCAAATCTACCCTATTGAAATTGTTGTACGGTGATCTAGTGCCCACTTCGGGTATGATTCGTAAAAATTCCCATTTACGTATAGCACGTTATCATCAACATTTACATGAATTGTTGGATTTGGATGCTAGTCCTTTGGAATATATGATGCGTGCCTTCCCCGATGTTAAGGAAAAAGAAGAAATGCGTAAAATTATTGGTCGTTATGGTTTGACTGGTCGCCAACAAGTCTGTCCCATTCGTCAGTTATCTGATGGTCAACGTTGTCGTGTGGTATTCGCTTGGTTAGCCTGGCAAGTGCCACATTTGTTGTTACTTGATGAACCTACCAATCACTTGGATATGGAAACAATTGATGCCTTAGCTGATGCTATTAATGATTTTGATGGTGGCATGGTGTTAGTTTCTCACGATTTCAGGCTGATTAATCAGGTGAGTTGAAGAGAACATATTTTTAAAATTTGTATTTATATTTAAAGAAATTTATTTAGCTGTATTGTATTTTTATTAGCTGAATAAGCTATAAACATATCAGAAATTTAATTATATTGACATAACACTAATATTTTTAAATTTTCTTGAGAATTTTATTTTGCTGAATTATATTTTTCTTAGCTTAATTTTAGAAAAATTACTTAAATTTTAAAGTTTTTGAGATATTGAAAAAATTTACTAAGCTGAATTAAATTTTTGTTAGCTGATTAGCTTAAAAATTACTAATTTCCCATAAAAATCATTGTTTTTCAAATTTTTTTTAAAAAATTTTGAGAATTTTATAAAGCTGAATTACATTTTTCTTAGCTGAATTGTAGGAAATTTATAAGAAATTTAACATTTTTGAGATTTTAACTAGCTGAATACATTTTTGTTATCTATAATAGATAAAAAAATTACTTTTTTTTCCAATAAAAATTATATTTTGTAAAATTTTGATATTTTTACCTAGCTGAATTAAATTTTTCTCAGCTGAATAGCTTTAAAATCTTTAAATTACTCTTAACATTTGATTTTAATAATATTTCCTCTATTTTAAAAAATTTTTCTTAACTTAATTGCATTTTTCTTAGCTGAATTGTAATACGATTTTAAAAAATTACACTTTTTTTAAAGAAATTTGCTTTCTTGAGCTAGAGTTTTATTAGCAGAGTATCTTTAAAATGTCCAGAAAATTTAAAAATTTTGGTTTATTAAAAATAATAAATTTTCGAAGAGTTTTATTTAGCTGAATTATAGAAAAATTACTTGCAAATAAATATTTTTGGGATTTTAAGAAGTTTTACCTAGCTGAATTAGTTTTTACTCAGCTTAAAAGCAATAAATTTACGGGAAATGCTTTAAAAAGTATGTATTTGATAAATATTATTTTGCTGAATTGCAGTTTTATTACCTTATTAGCTCTAAAATAACAGGAATTCACATGAGAATAATGTTATATTAATAATTTATTCATTTTTAGTTAATTTTAATTACATTTTTCGTAGCTAAATAGTAAAAATGTTGTATACAAATTAATATTCTTTCTATTTTATATTTAGTCATTTAGATGAATTACATTTTATTAATTTTTCAAATATTTGATAAATTTTTGGAAATTTTATTTAGCTGAGTTGCATTTTTCTTAGCATAATTTAATTTTAATATTTAATTTTAATATGTTTTACCTAGCTGAATTATAATTTTTTTTTTTTTTAAAATTTGGTAAATTTTATTTAGCTGAATTGCAGTTTCCTTAATTAGAAATTTATTGAAAATTAAAGATATTTTACTTAGCTGAATTGAAGTTTTCTTTGCTGAATAGCTTCAAATTTATAGGAATTCATATAAGAATAATGTTATATTAATAATTGCTTAATTTTAGTTAGCTGAATTATATTTTTCATAGCTAGATAGTAGGAATATTTATAAAAACTACTATTCTTTTTATTTTACACATATTCATTTAGCTGAATTACAATTTATCTAGCTGTAAAGCTTTAAAATGACTGGAAATCTTATGAAAAATATTTTTCTCTTTTATTTTCCAGGTGGCCGAAGAAATTTGGATTTGTGAAAATGAAACAGTTACCAAATGGAATGGCAACATTTTGGATTACAAAGATCATCTAAAGAAGAAGATTACCACTGATAATGCCAACAAAAAGAAATAAAATTGTTAAAGGAATCGACGATTTTTAACAATTAAACTTTGCCAGACCTCAAACAGTTACCAGACACATTTAAATAAACCAAGAAACTGCTTTCAAAATGTCTGGTGTTTAAAAAACATCTAAATAATTTTACGTGATCGAATGAATGTTCTCTTCTTTTTTTAAAAACAAAAAAACTTTGAATTTGAAAAAAAAAAAAAATCTTAAACTTTTTCTTCAACAAACCTAGTTAGACTTTAAAGGGCGTTACTGAAAAAAAAAAAGAAAATATAACAACACAAAAAAAATAGACAAATTATTATATTATATCTCTTATAAACAAATAAATATTAACTCTAAAAACAAAGAAAAAATATACATATAAATTTAAAAGAAAAATACACACACACATAAATAAATAGCGAAGGAAAAAACATTACACTACAAAATGTGATTTTTATGTTAAAAAATATATAATATAATAAAAACAAATATAATTTATAAAATTTAACAAATTAAATAAAAAAAACTGCTTAAATATTTTTTCTACCCCTTCTACAACTTTAAAAGCAGCTTAAAATCCTGGGTAATAGTTTTTTCTCTAATTTCTGTTCTTTCTTTCCCCTCTATCAATAAGTAGTTTAAATTTATTTCTTTTTTTTTTATTAAAAAAAAGAAGTATATTTTTTTTATTTATAAACATTTTTATTTTCAAAAATTGCTAAAAAATTTTATTTAATTTGAAATTATTTTTATGATTTTATATTTTTTTAGTTTAAGTATTTTTTTGTTATAATTGGTTTGATTTTTTTTTTTTTAATTTTCTTTTAAATGCAGGTCTAGAAAACCTTAGCAACAAACAAATTCTTATAATCAACAAACAACAACACATATTTGTATTATCTAAAAACAAACAACAAGAAAATCAATCAATTTAAAATTTAATAATGTAATGAATAAAAAAAAAACAAATATAAAATGAACACACAAAAAAAAAATTATTGGATGAAATAAAATAACGAATAAAATAAAAAATATTTCATCTAATTTAAAATAACAAGTGTTTTATTTGAAAATAAAAAAATATACAAATATCTTAAAGGAAAATTCATCTAACAGTTACTTTTTTTTATTTGCTAATGCCATTTTCTTTTTGCTTGCTCTCAAAGATTTCTCTCTATCTCTATCAAATGGCATCATTTACAATTTCCTGTTTACTTCAAGTCATTTCCTTTTTAACATATGGAAGCCTTGTTCTCTAGAGACTAAACTGTAACAGAGAGGAGCTAAAACATTGAAAGAGAGAACAAAAATAAAATTATTTAATTACAGGAAAAAATGTCTAGACTAAGCCAAAACAAAAACCGATAGGAAAATTACTATACTCTCGTAATAGTGTTGCCATAGCGTATTTTTATTTTTTTGCTTATTACAATATTTAAACAATTTGAATCATGTTTAAAATAGTTGATTATGCAACATTCATTGGAATTTATAATTGAATTTTAAAAAATATTCAATTACATAAAATGTAGCCGTTATTTATTTTAGCTGCGGAATATCAATTTCATATTGAATTTTATCGCTGAATTGTTTCTTAGCAGCTGAATATCAATTTCACATAGTAATTTGTCAAAATTTTTTAAAATCATTAAAGGACTTAAAATATTTTGTTAGCTGAATATGTTTTCAAATAGCTGAATTTGAAATTTTTATTGAAATCAATGTTAAAAACTTTAAAATGTTGAATATGAAACATTTTACTGTTGCTGAAAATCATTTAAGGCAGCTGAATTGCAATTTTATACAATTTTAAAAAATGTTTAATTTATAAAATATTTTTTATTATTTTATGTTGCTGAATTGATTATGTCTTAAGTTTTTTTTTAACATTTACTTTTATAGCTAAATATAAATTTTAGTAGCTGAATTGCTAATTTTTCTCAAAATTTATAATAAAAAATTTTAATTTTATTTTTTTTTTTTTTCATTTTACTTGGCTTTAATTAAAGTTTAATTAGCTGAATTGTAATTTAATATAAGCATTTTCTTAAATTTTAGAGAATTACTAAAATTTTACTAGCTTAATTATTTTACTACATCTGAATTTATTTTTTTTAAATTTTTCTACCTTTTTAATGAAATTTGAACATTTGTAGCTCATATATTTTTAGCTGAATTACATTCCAAGTAGTTGAATTTACCAATTTTACTTAAATTTGTAACATATGCCTTATTTTACTAATGCTGAATAACATTAATTTTAGCTGAATTACTTTAGGAGATATTTTGTTGAAATTTTAATATTCTAGTTCACACTTTGTTTGTGGAATACCATTTAAAGTTGCTGAATTTGCCTATTTAGTTTAAAATAATAAAATCTGCCTTTTTTACCGTTGCTGAATAACATTTTTTTAAGCTGAATTACTTTTTGTGCAGCTGAATTAAAAATTTCATATTATTTCTAATATTTTGTGGATATCTAAATCAATAGCATAAATAAATAGCATTTAAAGCAGCTGAATTATTTTAGGAGTAGCTGAGTTATGAATTTCTTACAGTTTTTCTAATATTTAAATAAAATTTTAAATTCTAACTCACACTTTGTTAGCTGAATATCATTTTAAGTAACTGAATTGGCTAATGTTGAAATTGGAATATTCTAGCTCACATTTTGTTAACTGAATAGCATTTCAAGTAGTTGAATTTGCCAATTTGGTGAAAATTAGTAAAATTGCTGATGCTGAATAACATTTTTTTTATCTGTATTCGTTTTTGGGAAGCTGAATTAATATTTTATTTAAATTTTTAAATTTTAGTTCACATTTTTTAAAATAAAATATAAAAATCTTAAATTATTTTAATCAACCTTATTTTACTCTTGCTGAATACAATTTTTGTTAGCTGAATTTAAACTTTTGTTAAGCTAAATTATTTTTCAGCATTTGATTTAAAAGTTTCTTACAATTTTCCTAATATTTTATTGACATTTTTAACTTTAAGTTCAAATTTTATTAACTGAATAGCATTTTAAGTACCTAATTTTATATCAAAATCTTAAATCTACCATTTCTACTCTTGCTGAATACAATTTTTATTAGCTGAATTAAAACTTTATTATAATACTAAAACTGAAATTTAAAATTTATATCTTAAATTTGATTTGCTGAATAGCATTTCATTAGTTAAATTTTTTGTTAATTTATTAATGCTGAATAACGATTGTATCCGCTGAATGAGTTTAAAAGCAGCTGAATTAAAAATTTCTTTATATTTTTCTAATTTCAATTAAAAAATCTTAATTAATATTCTTTAAATCTTATTTTGTTTGCTAAATAACATTTCAAGTAGCTGAATTCCTAATTTTTATCACAATTAATAATAAAAATATCAAAATGTTAAAATTTACATATTTTTACTTTGGCTGAATTGAAGTTTGATTAGCTGAATTGCTTTTAAAGTAGCTGTTTTTTCTGTTTTAATTCGAAATTTGAAAAATGATGAAGTTTTTACTGTTGCTAAATTGCTTTAAAGGCATCTGAATAAAAATTTTTCTTTTAAAGCAGCTGAATTGATATTTTTACTATTTTCATAAATTTATTTTTTTTAATAAAACTAGAAATTTGTTAGCTGAATAGCCTTTTATGTTGTTAAATTTGAAAAATAATAAAATCAGATTTATTTTACTATTGCTGAATTGCTTTAAAGTCAGCTGAATTACAATTTTGTTTAATATTTTAAAAAAATTCTAAATCTATTACATATTTTTGAGGATTTTAAGTTTGCTGAATAACATTTTAACTAGCTGGATTTAAATTTTGGTTCTTAATTTATGTTATTTTAAGAGAGAAATTAAAATTTTATGAAGTTTCATAAGTTTAAGTTAGGATTTCTTTAAATTGCCTAGAATTTTTATTAATTTTAGACTACAAATTCTACTTACGCAGCGTTGCTTCACACGTACAATATAAACTACTTTGTTCGACTGTTGCTCTCTAAACAGATTTCTCTCACAACTTAAAAAAAAAAATACACTAAGCAAAATGTTTGATGAAAAATGGGAAACTAATTTCTTTTTTATACTTTCAATATTGCTAAGTTAAAAACATTTAAAACTGTTATTTTTTAATTAAATGAATAAAACAATATTTTTTTCTTTCCTTTACAATTTACTTTTATTTACATTTAATGACTTTTGTATAAATATATCCACAGCCTTTTTATACTCAGGACCTTGTCTTAATTTTTCAATTTCCTTTAATTCCGCATTTAGAGCCTTTAACAAATGTTCTTCATAGGGAGCTCTTATTAAACGTTTAGTAATACGCATAGAATCCCAAGGTAATTTAGCATATTCTCTTATTTTCGGCCAAAATTTTTCTTGCAACTCCTGTTCATTGTTGTCCTCAAATACCTCCAAAACAAAACCCAATTGTTCTGCTTTCTGGGCTGAAAGTTTCTCACCAAATATTAGCAATTTTGTAGACCAAGATTGACCAAATTGTTGGGGAAATGACCAAGTAGAACATGCCTCAGGACATAAACCCAATTGAGAGAAAGGTGTATGAAAATAAGCATTTTTGGTGCAATAAACAGCATCACATAATGCGGCCAAAGTGAAACCTATACCAATACAAGGACCATTAACTAAACATACCAAAAGTTTAGGACAAGCCAGAAAAGTTTTAACCAAAGCACGCAAAACATAATTCGCACCACGATAATAATCTTCCGGTCGTTTATATTCTCTAATTTGCTTCAGGTCATTACCGGAAGTGAATATATCACCCACTCCTGTTATAACCACTATTTTGATAAGGGAATTATTACTAGCACTTTCCACAGCTGATATTAATTCATAGATGGCATAACGATCCAAAGCATTTTTCTTATCCGGGCAATTTATTTTAATTATTAAAAGGTCATCTTGTTGTTGCACTATTAATTGTTGTTGTCTTTTGTTTGTTTTCTTAGCGTGGGAGGATGTAGACGTAGACATTTTCTTTAATTTATTCCTAGTGAATACACAATTGTTTGTAATTTAATTATTTACTTTAATTTCCACTGCATTCACTTTCAATTCTTGTTTATTACTAAAATTCAACAATTACCCAAAGTCTTGTAGTGATAAAGTCAGTGCTCGAATAACACACACATTACAAACCTGTAGAGTACACAATCAAATAAGCTGAATGACAAGTACATACATATTTAATGTAGATGTTGTTATTGTTTATCAATTTATAAATAAAGATTATAAGGAGAGAATCTAAATCTGGGAGAAAGGCAAAGAGAGAAACTCACAGTAAAAAATGTAAACATTAGCTTGATAACATAATTTTAAAAAAATAAACAAACAACTAAACAAGATGTGGCCATTTTAAAAAGGTTAGGGTAAATAAATATAATAAAAAATTATAAAAAAAATAATAAAATAATTAAGTTTAATTAAAAAAAAGTAATATAAAACTACTAAACTATCATATTTTAATATAAAACTTTAAAAAGTATATAGTTATCTTAATAAAAATCAATTAAATTATTATCATTTTTTTTTCTTAAATAAATACATACATTTTATCATTTATAAATTCTCTTTAAATTGTCTACAGCCTGTTTAAGTTAATGCAAAGTTTCAAAGTTCGCCAATTAAGTTAATATTTTTATAGTTTTATTTATAAAACAAAAATAAAGGTATTCAATTTCTTTTAAATTAGAACGTATTATAGGGTAGTGTTTTTTAAACAAAATAAATTAATATAATTAAAAAAAATAAGCTATAAACAGTAGAATTTAAAGACACCGGTATACACATATTAAATTTTGGCAAAATTTACCTTTTTATAAGTCGTTAGCTAGATATTTAAATAATGTTTTAGACAAGTCTAAACTTTCCCAATTGTTATAACTAAAAACTATTAAACCACTTAGTAATGTTAAACAAAAAAGCAAAATCACTAGTTTTATAAACAGCCTCTTATCCTTTGTTTGCAATTGGCAACTCTTTGGTTTTTTACTGTAAAATGATAGCCAAACACAATTTCCACTACAGCGACAGGCGTAAATATTCAACTAAAGTAAAGCGTCCTAGTAATTAAAAATATTAAATAAAACTCTTTTTTTTTTTTTAATATAATCATTTGAAAATCATAAAACATTTTTATTTTATTATTATAATTTAATTGAAATTTATTATTTTTTATTAATTTGTTTATTTAATTGAACTTGAATTTGTTTAATATGAGGGTTTTATATTTTCTTTCATTATAATGTTTTTTTATTTATTTATTTTAATACCTTTATATAATTTTCTTGATAATTTTTATTATTTTGTTAATTAGGAATTTTTCTTTGTTTATATAAGTATAATTTATTTATAAAAGAAATTAAAAATATTTATTTAAATAAAATTAATATATGAATGCAAATTGTTTAACTTTATTAAATAAAGGGCAAGGAATTGCATTTAATTGGGAAAATTAAGTTTGTAATAAGAAAAAACGGGGTATTTTTTTTTATAATTTTCGATATTAAAAAAAAAGTAAAAAAAGCTTGTTTGAAATTTAAATAAAATAAAATTCTAGTTTTTTAAGAAAATATTAAATTTTCAAATTAGAAAAATATTGTTTTCAAAGCAAACTTACTTTTGTTTATAGATATTTCTCGACTATATAATTTTCAAAGACTAGGCATAGATTCAAATTTGGCATTTTCCGTTTAAAATTAATCCCTTTAAATGTTTTCTGTCGCTAAATTATTACAAATTCTTATTCCAAAATAAGCAAAATGTCGTTAGAAATTATTAACTTTAATAAAAACTTAAAAATTTTACTTAAAACACTTAATTGCGAAATCTCCCTCTACTTTTTCCTATAAAAATCGCTTAAATTACCGATTTTCTTTTTGAAATCAAGTGGTAGCACTGGTTTAAAACGCGATTAACAGCAATTAAAGCTGCCAAATGATCTTGATTGAAAAATAGTGGTAATTCTAGTTAAAATACATATTTCTCCAGGTTCATACTAGGCGACACATTGTCATAGATAAGGCAACATTGTTTGGATGTTGTATTTGTGGCATGCCGCCTAGTGTGAACCTGGACTGTCAAAATCAAAGACAATTAAAGTGGCCAAATGTAACTGAATAAAAATTAACGGATTTCAATTTATTATTTTAAAAGAAACATTTAATTTTCTTTTTAAGGAAAATAAATAAAATTTTGTAAGCATTTTTTAAATATAAAAACAAATTTGATTTTAAAACTTAATGTGAATTATACATTTTATGTTTTCGCCTTAGGTTTATTAAGTAAAGGGTGTTTAATTTTTTTTTTTTATGTTTTATTAACACTTTATTTATTTTTTAATAACTGTTTTATTTAAATATTGTTATTACTTTTTTAATTTATATTTATTATTATTTTTTCTCTCTACTTTTTTTTATTTCAATGATTATAACTTCAAAAAATATCTTAAAATTAATTTTAATATTTTTATTTCTTTAATTTTAAATTTAATGTAAAAGTTTTTTTCTTGTAACAATAATATTGATATATAATTATATAAATATTTATTTATAGTTTATTGTATATATTTATGTTTATTACAACAATAAATTTGAGTTCTTTAAAAAAAATTAACAATATTTTTTATTTTTGCTTAAATATTTGTTGTTTTGTTAACATGTGTTTTTAAATTTTTAAATTTATTTTATTAAATTTATTTGTGTAAGTTTTTAACTTTATTGTTTTTCAAATTCACATTTTGTTTTTAACTTTTTCTTTGTTTATTTGTAGATTTGTTATTTTGGGAATTGAAAAATATTGAAAAAGAACTATAGTAAATTAAGGAAGAAGGAGATTAATTAAAAATGGAAATTTTATTTTAAGAAAACTATTTTAATTTTTAAAATTTTGTCGTAGAAACCGATTCGTTTGTTAATTTTTTTTTTTTTTTTATTTTTTTATAATAATTTGAAGTACTTAAGAGAGAGAGAGAGAGGGAATTTTATTAGTTGTTAAGAGAGTTTTTTGTGTTCTAAAGTTAGTTTTAGTTTTTTTTTAATTTTATCAAGACAAAAGTTTTGAAAAAGGAAGCACTACTTTTTAGCTAACTTTTTTTTAGATTTTTTTAAGTTTAATATTTTGTATTAAGAATTTCATTTATTGATTTTAATATTTTAAATTTATTTATTTTATTTTTTTATTTAAACTTTAATTTATACTTTTGAGTTAAAATTAAAATCATCCAATATTCTTTATTATGTATAGCTTTTTTATTATTTTGTTAAATTTCGAAATTTTCGAAATTTAAAAATCATTTTCCCATCAAAATTTCATAGTTTTTTTTAAATTTTTTTAAACTCAATTTTTTAAACTAAATTTCGAAATTTTCGAACGTGACTAAAATTCACTATTAATACAAAAAACATTTCAAGTACAAAATTCGATATTTGAAACCTTTTCCATAATTTTTTCACTTTAATAAAATAAATTCACTTTAATACAAAAAAAAACTTTTTTTAATAAATAAAAATACAATATTTTATACATTTTCCATATTTTTTTCCAATTTTTAATTTTTGGAACTAAATTTTTAGTTTTTTGAATTTTTTTTAAACTAAATTTCGAAATTTTCGAACATGACTAAAGTTTATTTGTTTCATATTTTCCATATATTAAACCTTTTCCTCATTTTTTTTTTTCAATTTCTAATTTTTCTCACAAAAATAATGTCAAAATTTAACCTTAAATATAATTTTCTATAAAAACTTAGTATTTTTTAAAATTCGAATTTTTCGAACTTGATAACGAAGTTTTCGAACATAGCTCATGCAATTGCATAAAACCAATTTAAAAATAATTTATATAATATATATAATAATTTCCCATTAAAAATTTATAGTTTTGTATCATTTTAATCATTTTTTTTAAACTTCGAATCTATCAAACTTAATATCGACATATTCGAACATGACTAGAAAACACATAAATTAATACAAAAGACTTTTTTGAGATTTACGAGCGAATAAATATTTTTTGGTAAAATTCTAGACATTTTTTTTGTGATTTTTCAATGTTAAAATTTTTCGAACTAAATTTCGAAATTTTCGAACATAGCTAAAATGATCTAAATGATTTATAATTGGTTTTTGTGAACAAATAAATAATGTTGAGTAATATTCTGACAATTTTTCAAGTATTTTTTCAATGTTTGAATTTTTCGAAATTTCGTTTAAATGTGAAATTTACCAATTATTATTGCTATAAAGGCATATTTGTAGGACTCTGTAACTTTTAGGCCTATTATACATTTTTCAAACTAAAGTTTGAAATTTTCCAACATAAATTGAGATTTATGAACAAAAAAAAAAAAAAAATTTGTATACATTTTATAAATTTTTTAAACATTTTTCAATGCTCGAATTTTTCGAACTTCACTAAAATAACTTATAATTAATATTTAAGAGCAAATAAATTATTTTTAGTTAAATTGTAATTATATTCCATATTTTTTATTTTTTTTTTAACGTTTGCTAATGATTGGAGAATAAAATTCGATAACATATTGAGAAAACGTTATTTTTATAACATTTACACCCAGTTTTTATAAAACGAAAGAAAAATTCTTTACTTTTGAATACACATTTATTTGATTTGAGAATAAAATTTGATTTTAAGTTAAAAAATAAATGTCAATTTGATTTGAGAATTGCAATTGATATTAACTGTTAATATTATGATTTCAATAGTTTATTTTTTTGTTTACTGGGATATTGCTGAATGTAAGTGTTGCCGAAGGTGTCAAAATAAAAATATTAATATTAAAAATTATATATATTTCTATATTTTCCTGAAGTTTCTTTTCGAATAAAATTTAATTTTAAAGAAAAAGTATAATTTAAAGTTTCAATATTTGTTTTTATATATATTTTTTTAATATGATTTATATATTATTTTAGTTTTAATTATTTAGTTATTAAATTGTTTGTTTATAATTTGAGTTTTTTTATATAATTATATTGTAAGAGTAACATTTTGTTTTATATATGTATGTATATAATAAAGATTTAATGTTTTTTTGCATTTTTAATAAAGTGTAACATTTTTGTTTTAAGTTTAATTGTGTAATTTTGTTTTTATTTTAGGCATAACAATGTTAACATGTTTTTATTATTATTATTTATTTAAAAATATTTTGTATTATAATATTATAATTTCTTTTAAAGAAATTTGAAATTAAATAAAAAAATAATAAAATTTTAATAAATTAAATTTATTTTTAGCTAACTTTTTCATAATTTTAGCAAATTAAAATCTTTAACTTAAACAAAAATTTCAAAAATGTTTGTATTTAATTTAAACAATAAAATAAATAATTTACTACAAACTATCTCAAAAAGAAAATTGTTCTAAATACTTTTAATAATCATAAATAATAATTCCATAATAATAAAGAGGTATATAAATTCTTTTTTTGTTAAACTACACAGCTAGAAAAAAATTCGAAAAAAATTATCTAATTTTTTTTTTTTTTTTTTTTGTTTACTAAAATCTTTTGTTTAAACTAAACTAATTTTTTTTTACAATTTCTTGTTATATACTTTCTTCTTTAAATTTCATTTAAAAACTAATCAACATAATCGGTTATAATTAATTCTCTTTTGGCATAAGTTACATTAACCGAAGAATTTGGTGTTGCCGTTGTTACATTGCTGTTAGTTGTAAGACCCACTAGACCTGCTAAATGATCATGATGATTGTTATTATTGCTAATATTTTGATTTCTTGTTGGTGAAAAAAGTTGTACATTTGCATAAGTTGCATTTAAAGAATTTAAAGTTATTTCACATTCATCAGAATTATCATCACTATTATGATGGTGATGATTATTATTATTTGTTAAATTGGTGGTGTTTGTTGTGGTTAATAATATATTGTTGTTGTTATGTAGTTTATGTTGTTGTTGTTGTTTATTGCGTAAATTATTAATTTCATCTTGTAAACGTTGATTGCTCAAACGTAGATTTTCATTTTCCGTAAGGCACTCACGGAGGCTAAACAAAAAATAATTTTTAATTAATTAATTAATAATACTTTTTAATTATTTATTTATTTATTTATTTAATAACTTATTTATTAATTTATATATTTATTTAATTTACATAAAAAATCGTTAATAATGCCAATTTACTTTATACATCTGGCATCTCACTTTCCTCTGTTTACATTTATCGATTTTCATTACGGTGCTGCCAGCTAGGCGATATCGATCACCCTTACAATATGTGAGCTGCCAGAGGTATAAAAGTTGGCAACGGTTTCTTTGCTTTGCTAATGTTTAAAGTATTTTTATAAAATTAAGATAAATTTTAAGTAAACGTATACTTAAAAGTCCATTTTTTGGTATAAATAGACCACCCTAATTCAGCTCCGATTTATTTGATTTTTTTGCCATTGATAGTACTTTTAACGGTGAATATAATGATGTAAAAATTTTTGGCCGCAAATAAATATTTTGGAAGTTATAGGGCTTTGAAAATAGAATTTTCCTAAGAAACTCGTATCAAAAAAATTTTCGTTATAAAAAAAGTTGGGTAAAAGAATTTCGTTAGCGAAGCCGGTTTTGGACATACCACAGAGTTAAAAGCCGAAGGTCGGCTATTAAGAAAAATTATTTAAACAAAAAAAAAAAATTTTCCACAAGAAATTACAAAATACTTCCAAAGTTGTGTTTATGAAACTTTTATATTATTTTTATTTTATTTTTGTAAATGCAACATTAAGAGCTTTTAATTGACACCTTAATCATTGCAATCGGATAACTAGTATAGGAAATATTTACGATTTTAAGTGAATTAGGGAGGTAAATGAGTACCCATTTTTTAAATGTAAAGTATTAATTTAATTTCGGTTTGCAAAAATTCTTTCTAAAATTCATTGCTAGGAATTTTTTAATAAAAAGTTCCCAAGTTTTCTTTTTTAATTTTTATAACAAATTTATATTTAACTTACCTCTTAATTTCTTCCTGCATTGATTTAATATATTCGCATGCCTTAATTAAAATCTGTGACTTGGAATCACTAGGCGGTGTGCGTGTCGTATTTGAACCTTGATGCTGCTGTTGTACCAACAAACGTGTTGTAGATGTCGAATTTTGATTATTAACTGTTGTTAAATTATCCTTATTTATGCCACAATTTCCTACATTCGAAGGTGTTATTTCTGTGGGTAACATTTCTTTAAGTTTAAATATCCAACTATTAATTTTATCACGTCTACGACGTTCCACTTCATTATGAGTGGCCCGACGTTTATCATCACGTTTTTTATAGGCCTCTAAAATTAAACTACGTTTAACCGATTCATCGGGTGAAGTAGGTGAAGAATTATTGGAAGAAGTAGTTGTAGTAATAGGAGAAGTTGTATTAAGGGTAATAGTAGAATTGTTGTTTAAAGTTTGTGAGTTATTGCCATTAATAGAAGAATGACGTAGTAAGGGCAAGGGTGACATAGGTTCTAATTTAATGGTAGTATTAGAGTTAAGAGATGATTTGGGACTAGTTGTTGATGAGGATTCAGCAGCAATAAGTTGTTTAGGTGAATCAATAACTTCTTTGATAACATAAATTTCACAGCCTGGTGGTAAATGTACACTATTTGTTAACAAAGAGGAATTGGCCGTTGATGCACTAGTGACCAGAGAGGAAGTGTTAAGGGCAGCCGAGTTTAATTGTTTGGCTGCTTGATTAACTATACGATATTGGGGTACAGTAGTATGAAGCAAAGTGGGCTGATGGTTTTGTTGATTGATAGTTTGTGTAGCCACAGTATGCTCCTGTTTGATTTGTGGTGTTAACATACCATGATCTAAAATATATTCCTCTGATTCATCGGAATTATCATCACATATAGACAACAAAATGTTGGCGGGAAGTGAAGAGGATGAAGTATTACTTAAAATAAAACTAAAAATATAAAAACATAACAAATTTAAAATGTTCGTTTTGTTTAAAATTATCTTCATTAAATTGTCTTTACCTTTGTCCCCCTATTGTGGCCAAAGTGGCTGTACCCATAGCCGTTGTTGTTGCTGTTGTTGAAGCCACTCCCTGTAGCGTTTCATTTGAATTGTTATTATTTGTATTAATCAACTCTAAACGAGGACGTTTTCTATTCTCCATTATGGTAAACATTTATATAAATTTATTTTTTACTTAATTTTCGTTACATATAAAATATTTTATTTTTGTTAAATAAAACATAACAAAAAACTGTTTACGTATTTTCTTTTTCTTCCTTTTTCACTTGTCTCTTGTTCATTGTTACAACAACAAAAGCAAGAAGAATTCCTGCAAAATCACTTAACAAATTTTTTGGCCTCCAAAATTTTTCCTTTAATAGAGATTTTCTTTCACTAACTTTATACTTAACATTAATTTGTAACGTTTTATTAACAATTTTTAATAAATATTTATTTTTAATATAAGAAATATAAATAAAAATTTATATTTTCTAAACGAGATTTTTATTTTTTTGTTATGAAAACAAATGGAAAAAAACTATAAGCAAAAATTTAGATAGAAGTGAGAATTGATAAAGAATTTCGTTAGAACAAGTGTCAAAGAATCTGTTATCAAAAGAAAATAAAAGAGAGAGGGGGAATGAGAAAAACAAATCAAGAGCAACAATCGATTATATAAATAAGGTTGGCAGCGCATAAATACTGTTACAAGAAAAATTTTAATTTTTTTTATATATAATTTAAAAAATACAAACTTTTTAAAAAGTGTAAATGTTGCAATTAAAAAAACAATAATAAAATTTCTACGAAAGCATCAATAAAAAAACCACTTAGTTGCTTTAAATACTTTTTTTATAAAATTTATTTATATTTTAAAGCACAAGCAATTTTGCTCTGTTTTTATAATTTATTCTTCATTTATTATAAAATTATTTATTTTAGTATAAATAGAATTTTTCTTATAAATTAAATGAAATTTTGTTATTTCTTTTTTGTAAAAATTAACATTTGCTAAATCTTTTTTAAATTCATTTTATTTATTTATCCATTTGTAATACTAGCACCTTAACTTATCCTATCAAGAAGAAAGTATAAATTTAAAAGTCTTTTGTTTAAATAAAATTTTCGCTCTTTTGCTGTCAATAAAACTTAATTAATTTTAATTCCTTTGATAACTAATTCACCGCCTGTTTTTATAAAACGAACGAAAAAATCGTTTCGTCAAAATGTATGGAAAACAACAAATAAATTTCGTTCGTTTTATAAAAACAGTGCTAAGTTAATTTCAGAATTAGTTCTCAAAAGACCTAAAATTAATTAAGTTTTATTGATAGCAATTGAGCGCGCAAAGTTCTGGTCATAAATTCTTTCCCAAAGTTTAAGTTTAAAGCAAAAATTTTTAATACACTTTTTACTTAATTAGTTATATTATTATTAGGTTCAGATACTATGTTCTTTTTTGAGCGAAAACCGAATACCGAGCTGAACCAAGAAAATTTTGAAATAACAGTGAAACATGTTGGTGGCAGTTTCATGGTTTGGTATGTCGGTTAATGGTGGTGGGAAGTTGAAACTTATTGGATCAGCAATGGACAGTAGTAGGGAATGGTAAACAATGCCAAAAATCGATTTTCGATTTTACGATCAACTTTTTTCATTTAGATTTTCAAAATCGATTAATCGGTCCCCAAAATCGAAATTTATTTTGAAGTCGATTTTTTATTGATAAAGTCAAAAGTGTATCAAAAACAACTAAAAATTGAAAATAATAAACCTATAAAATGTTCAGGTCACGAGTAATACATGTGTAAAAGTTATGTATATAAAATATAAGAAATCTGTAAATATTAAATTTATCCATCAATCCAATCTTCTTCAGCAAGGCTTACAAAGCCTTACATTTAAATCAATGCTCACTACTAAGCATATTTCTTTGTTGTGTTATTATTAGGCCATCTTTCAAGAATAGGCGTTCAAACGTTACTAATATTCTGGAGCTATTTGATTAATATTTGGATATTTTTTTTTTCTTTCAGAGGATTTAGAAGATTGTTTTGCCAAATGCCCTGCTAGGGATAATATATAAAAATTCTAAGATTTTTTTCAAATTGAATACTTACTGGGATTTTTTCCATTTTCCTAAAACATTAGCAAACTCGAGTTGGGCTTTTATTAAATTTAACTTTTAATTTAAATTTTGATATTTTTTAGTCCTTTGTAGATTGTCATAGAACTGATTAAACTTTATTATTATCGATTGCAAACAACCTATTTTTTCCTCCTGATAATCGATTTTCGACTAAAATCGAAATCAATTTACCTTTCCCTAGACAGTAGTAGATACCTTTATATCGTAAAGGATAATTTGTTACAGAGTGCTAATATATAAAGGCCCAATTTTAACGACGCTCTCTAAACAGTCGCCAGACCTCAATATTATTGAAAATTTGTGGTCCATATTGGATTTACATAATAAAATAGGTATGTGGATAAAAAATAAAAGCTATATTATAGAAAGAAAAAAAAAAAATAATACCTTTTAAAGAATATATATTGAGGGAGAGGTTAAGAAAAGTATAGAGATTCTGTAAATCCTAAAATTGTTTATTCTGTTGCGTTAAAACACTGAATTTTAAGTTTAAAACTTAAAATATATTTTGTAATTTGTGATGGAACTTGTGGTGAGGCGATGTACCTTATTGTTTAAAAACTTATCAGACACTCGAATTAAACTGTAACTTCACATATGGGTTTTACAATTTAACTTATAAGGTTTCTGGATATATCTACCACAAAGGAAAGAACTGATTTTGAATATTAACATAAAAACATTAAAATAAAATTTATTTAATTTAAATAATACAAATTTCAAAATTAATTTGTTGTGATTTGACAAGAAACACATTGAACAGAAACAAAAATGGAAAATGAAAACGATCGAAATTCATCACAACCTAATCTATTTAAGAATACAATTTACTTTTGAAATCGATCGAATTTCATCACATACCTGAATGTAATTATCGGTCGTAATTTTCAATATTTGTTTATGTCATAAGTGGGTGCTTAAAGTAATCTGTGAAATAAAAATATTGGATTTTTTGTTTTAATATCTTTAATTTGCTTAAAGGTAAACTTTAACACTAAATAATGGTTCTATATTAAACTAGAAATCTTCCTGTTTCTAATGATACCAAATTTTATTTTTAATTCCAGTCTGTTACTTTTGTCAAATAACATATATTATATATTTAGCATTTTTTCTTTCATTTGTTTAATTGTAAACTAAATTTAAGAACATTGAATAATATTATTCAAATTTGATTAATCAAAATTAAAAATAATTAATCAGAATTTTTATTAATTAAAATTGTTGTATAACCGATTAACTGCACATTCATAGTATTGACAAAAGTCAAATGATCGTAACATTAATTTCAAAAACAGTCATAAAATTTTTTCCATTTAAGAAAAAATTTATTTGAAAAGTGTTTTATTATTTATCTATTTTTGTATTATTTCTAAAGCAAAAAAAAAAAAAAACGAATAATAGTGCTTTCTCTTTTCTTTTACAGTTCGCTTCTCTCCATTTTCATTCCATTTTTCTAAAACTACTTTTTTAAATTTAGTCTTTTTTCGTACGCCAAAAAAAAAAAAAAAAAAAAATGGAGTGCTTTTCAATATGGTTTCAATTTACTTGTCCATCCAATATCATGTGGACTTCTTTTTCTGAACCATGTTTCCTATCGATGGTCGAATTCCCCTGATACTGTTTGACGTGACGTTGAAAACAGTATGACAGCAGACATTTAATTCTTTGACCAATTATTTGTAGGACCAATTTGTTTTTTTTTTTTTTTGAAAATTTTTAATAATTTATAGCACATACATCATTTTCGTTACTCATTTTGGTCAAACTCACAACAAATCAACAGGTTGTCTTCAAGAATAACTGACATATTTTCAATGATAAAATAATTTTAAAAATTGCTTCGGAAAAAAAGTTATGAAGCAAAACGTGTGTTAATAATATTAATGAAATATAGAAATTTCAACAGTTCTTTTCTAACATTTAAATAGAAAATCTTATTTTCAATTGATTTTTAAAAAATACCGCTAAAAGTAATGTAGTTTTTTAAGAAGAAGAAGAAGTAAGTTTAAGCATCATTTAAGCATATGAACGAACGAATAATATAATATAAAAATTTTAAGAAAATAATCATCAAAACAAACAAAACAGAAACCATGGGTTAATATCATAAGAGCCAGAATCAATTTTACTGAAACTATTCTATATGAGAAACTTTTTTAAAACAAAATCTTTGAAAAATGAAGAAAATATTGAATAAAAAAAATACTAAAACATTCAAATTAAGTGTAAAAATATTACAGGTGTTACAATTGAAGTAATTATTACTAATTTATTTATTTAATATTACAATAATTAATTTCGTTTTAACCTTAAACTATATTTTTAAAACATTACAAATAATACTCTAAAAAATATTCATAAATTTCGATTCAAATATCAGTATTTAGTACATCTTTTTTGAAAATAAAAAGCTATTTTTAAAACCGGTTTTTTGTGTTTAAAAAAACCGGTCTATTCGACATTCGAAAAATGAACATTTTGAAAAAACCGACAGCACATTGACAGAAAAAACCGGTTGGAAAACCGTATCGATCACCCTACTGTTCACATATAATTTTATTATGTTTTTCCTCAAAGGAAAAGGGCCTGTTTTTCGTTTGCCAAAGTATTTTCACAAATTGTTGATTTAAATACAAATTTAACACACAAATACTTTCTTGTTTATAAACTGTTTGTAAACATTTCAACAATTTTTACAAATCCTTTTTTAAAAAGTTTTCTATGTACTAAAAATAAAAATTTCTTCCCTGTATGGAAATTTAATTTTTTGGAATAAACATATGTATTCAGCATTTTTCAATATTATATTTATCATTAAATATAAAATTTAAAATGTAGAATTTGATCCCCTATTATGAAAATATTATCCTGAAGAACAATTTTTAAACAAGAAATTAAACAAAGTGTTTGGATCATTTTGATCTATCTAACAGGAAAAGCTTAACCCGCTAACTTTAGGAAAAATCTTTAGTACTTAGCTCGTTCATCAGATATTTTTTGTTAATAAAATAGTAAAAACGCAATATACATATCAGTAGACATAGTAAAATATAATTTTCTAAAGTTTAATTTTTGGAGGTTGATAATTAGCATTTTTATACGATAAGATTAGAAACAAATCTTATGAAAATTTTTTGGACGCGTAGGGAAAAATCGTTTTTTTTTCATCAGCTGTAGGTATTTTAAAAAATTTCCACTGACAACACCGCTCCAGCTCGAAATTTCACATGTGTAGGGAGAAGATCCGTGTCAAGATCATATAACTTTTTTTTAATAATTTTAAAAATATAAATAATGTTCGAACAAAAGGTCTTCTGTTTTGACACATTAGAAGTACAAAAATACCAAAATGTATGTTATAAATCTTTTAGGAAATAAAAAATAATGTTCAAACAAACGGTCTTCGGATCCCCTTACATCTAAGGAGACTTGGAACCACATTTGTGAACCAATGTACTCTATAAGACGATGGGAAAACTAGGAAATAAAAAGTTGTTATGTTCACCTCTCAGCCGGCTAACAGCCGACTTTGAGCCGCCGCCGACAATTTTTAGCAAAGCCGGCGCCGCCGTTAAAATCGTTCGGCGCAGGTCTCTGATTTTTGGACACCAATAAATTTTAATAAAAATTTATTTAATTTCTGTTAATTTGTAATAATTTTTTTCAACAAAAATGGATCATAATAGTAAAACTGATTTAAAAGATTTCATAACACTAAGCAAACAAAGATTAAATGATATATTAAAAAGACTAGAATGGTCAGAAGAGGAGGTATTAAAGGTAAATCAAAATATTAAGATAAAATTTTGAAAATCCTTAATATTTTTGCTATTATATGAAAATATTATTAAAATCCTATTATTAAGCTTTAAAAAATAATTTAATATAAGACTTCTTAAAATTTAATTGTAATAAAAAGAATAAAATTGTAATGTTTTTATTTTATATTTTAGGACTTTAATTCCAACTCCGTGGCCTCCTCTAATAAAGAAAAAATTAAAAAAGTTTGCTCTCCAAAAATTTCCAGCTATCCAGATAGTTGTTTTACGCACAATTCCATAGTAATAGGTAAAATTTTTAAAGTATCCCAAGCACTTTAACTTTTTAACTTTTCCTTTTTAGAAACCAACAAACTTCAAGAAATTCTTCAAAATTCTGAGGTACAAGCTCCTGTTAACTTTACACAGTTACAAGCTAATTTTACACGAGAACAAAAGCTAAAAATCTATGATTATGTTATAGGAAACACAGAAAAATTACAACACTTTAAAGAGGCTCCAGTGTAAGTTTTTCTTTAAGATTTAAAAACAAAAATCTATAAATATATACTTTTTTCTATTAATATTATAGAGTTGAGGGTGAATTATCTCTAGCAGATATATTGGCTCAAAAGAAACGTGAAGAGAAACGCAAGAAACGTAGATTTCGTAAAAGTAAACCTACACACATTGAAGAAGTTAGAAGTTTGGTAGAGTTGCAAATGCAAGCCTTACAGCAGTTTATGGGAGATAAAATGAAAAAGGAGGAAAGAAGTAAAGAAGACAACTATGCAAGAGACAGAAGCCAAGATAAAAGAGATCAATATAAGGAATATTACAATAAAGAAAGAAATAGAGAAAGCTTTGCAGAGCAAAGAATTAAGAAATATGCAGAAAAAGCAAATGATTTTAGAGGAAGTTGGTATAGCTTTTCTTATGAGAGAAGAAGACGTAGTAGAAGTCGTAGTAAAGAAAGAAGTGAACTAAGCAAAAGAAGTCATAGAGAAATTATGTATAAAAGCGAGAGATATGAAAGAAGTCGCTCTCGAGATATTTCTCCAGAAAGATCAAGACGTAGTAGAAGCCGGAGCAAAGATAGATCTAGAAGTCGTAACAAAAAAGAGTCCTATAGAAGCAAAAGACGTAGTACAAGTCGCACAAAAGACTATTCCAAAGATAGAAGAAAACGCAGTAAAAGCCAAAGTAAAGAAAGATACTCGCAAAGAAATAAGTATGATTATTACCAGGAGCAACACAGTAGAAGGGATTATGATTGTTATTATGAAAAGGATCAAGAAAAAAATACTTATAAAGATAAACACTATAGAAGAAATAGTAAAAGTCCGGAAACGAGTAATTCAAGGAAGTACTACCAGGGAAAAACTCCCTCAAAGGAATATTATGATGATAGAAATGCTACACAATCAAGCAGTAATAGTAACTACGATGGATACCATAAATCTTTATCTCAAAATAGAGAAGAAAGTCCACAAAACAAATATTGTAAACATAAAAAGAAAAAGCATAAAAGAGAACGAAGCTGAAGTAGAAAAAGAAAATTAAATTTATAAGATTTTTCTAAAAAAAAGTGGATTAGATTTAAATGGAAAACAAGGAATTCAATTCCATGAAATAATTCAAAATTTTAAGATTCAGTAAACAGAAATTAAAGGAAAAAATTTAAATCCTGAGAGGCTTAAAGATAAATTTAAATAAAAAAATGTAAATTTTTACAGAACGGTACAACAATTAATAGATTAACTCCCTTCTCTTCACTTTGAACATTTTTCTATAAAAGTTGTTTGTTTGTTTGTTTCGCTTGCAACTACAGCTTATTTATTTTAAATCACTTGAAATTTTACTAAATTTATTCTTGACAAGTTATTACTTTCAGTTTTTAAAAAACTTTCCTCTTCATTAGTGCCCTCTACTTAGTGGACACACGGGTACGCTTATTCCAAGCAAAGTTGACACCATAATTCTTAACACGTTCCTTTCTGGGTTTCTCCTCGCCTTCTACAAACCAACGCCAGCCATTTCTTTCACAGAATGTAATGGCTTCTTCTTGAGAAGTAAAGTTTATATGCATATTGGACAAGGGATCGCCACTAATAAATAAATTGTTTAAAAATTATAAGAAATATTTGTGGAATTTACCAACTTACGTTGAGCACCAACCCATTAAGGGATTCTCCCAACGTTCGCGATTGTCAAAATCGATTTGCCAGGTGTGTATGTTGTCGGTGCCACTTTGCATAGAATTTTTGGGTGGCATATGAATGCGTACACGTCTGCCCTTAACATGTTCTTCGGGTATTCCAGTAATAGGGCTAATATCAACCTTAACGGGTACTGTAATAGTGCCTTGCAATTTGTTTTTCTGTTCCAGCTCCTCGGGGGCAGCCAAAGCGGTGTCAACATCGATGACGGGGGCATCACGCATTGAAGACTTACCGCGGCACAAAATGGGAGTCCTTTAAAGATTTTTTTTAATATTTCATTAAATTTTAAAGGAATATTATTATTGGCTACTAACCATATTTGTGTTTGTTTGCTGGCTTGCACAATTTGTCTTATTACCGACATTTTTAAGCAAAATTTTATGATTTTTAACAAACTTATTACATAAAATTTTGTTCGAAGCAAATATGTCTGCCAGCTGTTTTGTGACAATTGTCAAAAGCTATTAATTTTTAGTGAATGTTTCTGATAAGAAGAAGCATTATTTGATAGTTTATGAAAGCTGTGTTCAGTAAGCATAACGCATGTAAACAAAAAACAATTATTTTAAGCGTGATTTTTTTTCTAACTTTTTTAAAATAAATTTTCTAAAATCCTTGACAAAATGGACGACAATTCCGCCACCATGGTCTTGGACAATGGTGCCTACACCGCCAAATTGGGATTATCATCCCATGAAGATCCTCAAATAAATTTAAACTGTATAATGAAGGCTAAGGCCGAACGACGGCGCGCTTTTATAGGCAATCAAATTGATGAATGTCGGGATGCCTCAGGATTATTTTATATATTATGTTTCCAAAAAGGTTATCTTCTCAACTGGGATGTTCAAAAGACTGTATGGGATCACTTTTTTAGCCCAGAAGGCTGTGGCATATCTTTGGAAGATCGTAATATTTTGGTCACCGAACCTCAGCTCAACTTTCCCAGCATACAGGAGGCCATGATAGAAATTTTGTTTGAAGAGTATCATTGTTCGGGTATACACAAAAGCACTACGGCCGAATTAGCTGCCTATAATTATTGTGCCGAAAGTGAGGAAACTTCCATGCAGACTTTAAATTGTATTGTGGTTGATGTAGGTTACAGTTTTACCCACATTGTACCCTTTATACGAGGCAAACGTATAACAAAGGGCATCAGACGTATAGAAGTGGGAGGCAAAGTCTTAACCAACCATTTAAAGGAGCTAATATCCTATCGTCATCTCAATGTTATGGATGAATCCTATGTGGTCAATCAGATTAAAGAAGACATTTGTTATGTATCACAAAACTTTGCCGAAGACATGAAGGTACACACAGACAACAAAAAACGTTCCGAAATTGTAGTCGATTATGTTCTACCCGACTTTACCACTGTTAAACGGGGATATATACGGAAAAAAGATGCTTCTCAAAACCCTGTGGTAGATGATTCTGATCAACAATCTGTTAGATTGTGTAATGAACGTTTCACTGTCCCCGAATTACTTTTTAATCCTTCAGATGTAGGTATACAACAAGTGGGTATACCAGAAGCGGTAATAGATGCTCTTAAGGAATGTCCTAACTATACTCATCATGAACTTTTGCGTAATATATTGGTAATAGGAGGCTCTTCTCTATTTCCGGGCTTTATACCAAGATTAAAAAAAGAAATACGGGCTTTAGCACCAGACGACTTAGAGGTTTCATTAATATTTCCCGAAGATCCTATAGGTTATGGCTGGTATGGTGGCAAGGAATTGGCTTGTAGTGAAGGTTTTAAAGATTTGCTATTGACCAGAGAGGAATATGAAGAGAATGGTTATACAGCGTGTAATGGGAAATAAAAAAACTAATTTATACAATAAAATGAAAAGAAATTTAAGAATTTTTCATTAATTAAAACAGATTGGTTGTCAAAGCTCAGGATCAGTAAAAATTATTTATAAAAATTATGAACTGTGAAAAGATGTGAGCTTAAACAAAATTTGTTGGTTTAGTTAGTGAAAGTGTTGAAAGATGATGCTTATTTTATAATTTCCCGTAGAATGAAATAAAAAGAAAAAATTTAATGAAGAAATTTCAAAGGTAAGTTTAAACTAAAGAATTTGAGGTCAATTTCTAACAGTTTTAAATGTGATTTTAGTTTAAAAGAAAAGAGCTCATTTCAGTTGTATTTTTTTTATTTAAAGTTTTTTTTCTTTAAATATTTTATTATTTATTTCCACTTAAGCTTAAACAAAAAATTTTATATTAAGAATTAGGCTAACTAAAAGAAAAGAGAGTAAAGAAATCAAAAATTAATTTAAGCTAAATTTAAAAGGCAACAACAACTACATTTAATTTTGGGAGGCTACTATTTTGTGTAAGTTCCTTTTTCGGATATTTTTATTTTACTAAATAAAATAAATTTAGAAATCTTATCCTTTTTTCAACATTTTTTTTTTTTTTTTTTTTTGTATAAGTCTTAATTTCATTCCTTAAGATTGCATTTCTTTGTAACTAACATTAACTTTGTGTTTCGAGGTCGAGGTGCTTCTTTTTACATACTAAACGATTCGCCACAGCCACAAGTGCCCTTAATGTTGGGATTGTTAAACACAAATTCACTTGAGAGTTTTGATTCCACAAAGTCCATTTCAGTACCTAAAAAAGAAGTAAAATTTGAATTATTAGAATGAGATTTAAATGGCTTTTTAAACAAGGATTATATGTTAAATCTTTCAGTTTCCCAGAATTTGCTTAAATGTATTTAAAGTAATAATGTTTTATTTAAAATATGCCTAATTAATTAACACTTTGTTTGATAATTTGCCAACATTATTTAGCTTTGAATGTGTCACAGAATTTATTTGTTTACAAAATCTTCATAACACGCAAATAAACAAAATTTCGAAAATCAACAACTTATATAACAAAATGAATAATTAATTATGAAAAAAAAAAACAAACTTACCTAGTAATGATAATTGGGCCTTTTTATCAATATAAACCTTAACACCATCTTGGATTACCTCCTCATCTAGTTTATCTGCTGGGAAATATTGAACAAAATACATAAAATTAGTATTTTAAATTATTTAAAGACTTCTAACTAAACAATAAACAACCTTTTTCTGCAGCATAATTTAAAGTATAGGACAAGCCATTACAACCACGTTGACGCACACCCACTTTCAAACCAGTCTATAGATAAGAAATTAAATACAATTTATTAAAATTCTTTAAGAATTCAATGCTTTCCACTTACATATTCTGGTTTATCTTTTAATAGCTCCCTGATACGCTGCACAGCCGCCGGAGTCTTAAGTAAAAATGGAAAAGAAAGAAAAAGTTGTTTAATTTTATTTCATCACATAAAAATCTTGTTATGACATCCTCATTTTTGGGTGATTAGATTGACCAATTGAAAGGTTGTTTGTTCAAGAAAAACTTACTAAAGTTAAAGCTGCCCGCGTGGGTATTAATTTTCTACCCTTTAAAGCTCTTACTGTTGCGGTGGCTACTACTTTTGTTGCCATTTTTTTTTTTGTTTTTTTATAAAAACTTAAAATTTGTCGAGTTTAAATAGATTTTATTTGTTCCTTTTGTTTCCAAAAATTTTCGTTTGTTTTTGTCGATTTTCCTATTTGATAACAATCAGCTGTTTGATGGGATGTCAAAGCTGTGTTTAGATGTCATAAGATGATACCTCAGGAAAAATTTGGTAATGCAGTTTCAAATTTGGTAAGGCAGTTAATAGGGAGTAAAATAATGCAGTGTTTCGAATAACAAATTTTATTTCATTTCTTTGTGTAATTTTATCGTGAAACAATTAAAAATTTATATAAATTAAGATAACCGGCTTACCTGATTTTTAAACAATTTTTATAATGATTCAGTAGTACTTTTATTTGCTATTAAAGTAATGTAAAATATTTTGCCTACTACCTCTTTGTTTAAGAGTTATGGGCCAATATAGTATTGATATATTTTTCTGGATATCTTTATTAATACATATGCGATTTAAATTAAATACCGGTTAAAAATGTGTTCAAATACCTTTATAATGATATATAATACCTTATCTATGATATATAATATAACCATATTCATTAAATCCTTGAGAGGAAAAATCGCATTTTTATTAATATATCGAAGCTTTCAAAATGTTTTTATTTCTAAAAAAAGTTGGTACTCATTTACCTCCCTAACTCAGTAAAAATCGTAAATATTTCCTATGCTATTTATCCGATTGCAAAGATTTAATTGTTAATTAAAAGCTCTTAAGGGTGCATTTACAAAAATAAAATAAATATAATATTAAAGTTTCATAAACAGAACTTAAGTATTTTGTAATTTCTTGTGCAAACAAAATTTTTTTTGTGGAAATATTTTTTTTTAATAGCCGGCCTTTGGCCGCGCGGAAGGGTTTTTAACTCTGTGGTATGTCCAAAAGCGGCTTCGCTAACGTAATTCTTCATTTTACCCAACTTTTTTATAACGAAAATTTTGTTGATAAGAGTTTCTTAGCCCTATAACTTCCAAAATATTTAATTGCGGCCAAAAATGTTTATATTCACCGTTAAAAGTACTATCAATGGGAAAAAAATCAAATAAATCAAAGCTTGCCATATTTTTATTTCAACTGAGTCGATGATCTTAATTTTTCCAAATTTAAAAATATTTAAAAACAAATAATAAATCAATTATTTTATAAATTTTCCTAAGAAATCCATTTCATCTGGCAGCCTCTTAATTCTATTACTTTTTTCCTTTTTGTTTTTACTTCATTCATTCTTCTTTTCTTTATTGCTTTTCAAGTTTTTGTTGAAACAAGTTGGTTTTTTCATCTGCTGCTTTAATTAATTAACAAACTTTTAATTTACCATAAAGTATTTTTAAAAAAAAAATTGAAATTTGAATAGAAAACTAAAATTTAATAAAAGATTTATTTATTTCATCAAAAGTAAAAATTAAAAAAGTTTTCTAGTGATTTTCTTATACCTTATGTTTTTGTTGTGTTTTTTTATTCTTTAATTTTCCATGTGTGGTTTTTGTTGTGTTCTAAACTTTAAGAGCATTATTATTTTTGTAAACTCTTAAAATACAAGAGAGCGAATACAGTGTTTTTTATTTATTTTTATTATTCGCCTTTTTCTTTTTGTGCTTAAATTTTGTGTGTTGTTTGAATTAAATTTTATTTATTTATTGAATTTATTATTTTCTGTCGTCTCAAACGTTTCGTAGCCGCGCGGCATAAGCAAAAAAAATATTTATTTCAACTTTTTTATTTTAATTTTTGGTTTGTTAAAAAGAATCTGTTTTTTTACTTATATACAAAAAAATTTATTCTTCATTTAAAATTTTTTTGTTATTGTTAATTTATTGTTGTTGTCTGACTGAGATGTGATAGAAAGAAGTGTATTTTTTTTAATAAAAATTTTTTTGCGTTTTTTTAATGGCTGTTGTTTAAAAATAAAAAAACAGAAATTCGAAGACAAAAAGTATTATAAAACAAAAAAAAAAAAAAAGCTGCTGAGTGGTCAAATTTTTTTAATAATACTATAACTGCGGTGGCGGAATTTTTTTTGATGGAAAAAAGTGTGCTAAATAAATAATTTATGTTAATTTTGCAAAAATATACATATATACAAAAAACAAAGAAAACAAATCTATAAATTAAATAAATTATATTAAAAAATTTAAATAAATATACTAATAAAAAAGCCAAAAAACAAAATGGATCCTGATTTAGATTTAGATAATGAACAAATTGTTTTATGTGAAAAAATCATCAATGATATTCATACGGTATTTCTCAAGGACACTGAATTGTAAGTAAACACGTAGTTAATTTTATTTTTAATTCTTGATACATATTAACAAATAAATCTCCATCTCCTTTATACTTTCACCCTCTCTTTATTTTTATTTTTTATCTCAAGGAGCTTTTTAAAAAGAAAGAAAAAGTAACCGTTATTTTGTTTTTATTTACATATTTAAGATAGTTGTTGTTTTTGTTTTTATATTGCCTCCACCCAGGTCAAGGTTAATTTTCATATCGTTTGTTGTTGTTTGTTGCCTTATCAATTTATTTTTGTCAGTTTGTTGTTTTATTACAATTCAATTTATTTTTGTATTTTATTTTGACAAAAGGTTTTTTTATTGTTAGTTTTTTTGTATTTTCTCTAAAACGATAACATCATTTCGTTTTCTTTTTATCTATATGAGTAGAATAATATTTCTCTCACATACTCCTCTTTCACCCCCACCTTTAAGCTTTATAATACACATGTACATGCATGCATTCACATACAAATTTCTTAGGTTTCATCATCATCCATCATAATAAACTAAAATTGACAATTAAATTTTGTTTTCGTTGATATATGACATTTTTTTATGCCGGGGAAAATTTATGCAAAATAATAAAAAAAATCTTAATTGAAAAGTACATAAAAAAAACCTTGACATGAGCATTATAGTAATTGAAAAAATATGTACGCACAGTGTGTAGTTAATTTATTAATAAAAAGAGATAAAAGTTAAATTAAGAAAAACACACGCAGAGATCAAATTTAATAAACAATGACAAAACATAATTTTTAAGTAATTTAAGTTCATATATATAATGTAGACAAACTATTTTACAATTAAATAAAAAGAACACAAAAAATGGTTGAAAATCATAAAAATATATCTCATTATCATTTGTTGTAAATAAAAATGTTTCGAATATTATTTTTTAATTTTATTTTTTTTTTTTCATAAAAAAATTCTTGATATTTAGGTAATTTAACGGTTAATTTACGTTTTTATAACAAAACACATCTGGCAGCGCCGCTAGGGAGTTGTAGTAAAAAAAGAGAGTGAGAAGAAGGCTGCCAGATGTTATTTGTTAATAAAATTTTGGACACAACTTCAAAATGTTAGGAATTATGAGTCTTATGACTATTCAAGTGATTTAGTTTTTTTTTATTATATTTACCTTGTTTTAAGGTTTAATTGTTTGTGGTTTTACATTCTTTACATTAAGAAAAAAAAAATATATATAGGTAAGACAGCACAACCTCCGTGGAGCTTTTCTACTCCAACCCAGAGGTCCTTGTCAGGTATTTCAATAGCGGGAGCAGCCCCGAAGTTAATTATGGTTCTGACCGTAGGCTCAACCACGGATAGTGTCCGACCATTAAATTGAACCATATCGAGTATGCTAGCATGCCCCGCTCTGAAGTTCCCTAATAATCCTAGTTCCTTCAATCTAAATAGACTACGAACAGCCATTCCCTTCACAAACTCCTCAATTGGAAGCAAGTGGAGAATGATATCCAGTGCCGCCTGAGGTGTACTTCTCATAGCGCCAGAGATGCCAAAGTTGAAGCACACCTTTGAACTTTAGATAGAAGGTTCCTGTAGGTCATTTTACTTAAAACTTTCTACCATACTGAACAGCCATAAGTTAGAATCGGTCTTACAACCGAAGTGTAGATCCAAGATACCACTATCGGTCTAAGTCCCCAATTCTTACCTATAGAGTTTCTGCAGGTGTAATAAGCATTAAGTTCCTTTTTGACTCTCTCCTGAGTATTCCTCCTCCAAGACAATTTGCTATCTAGGTAAACGATCAGCTCACTGATCGTTGGAATTTGCCCGAGACCAGTATAACCACGTCATCTGCGTAGGCTACAATTTTCCATCCCCTTGCATCGAACTGTCTCAAAATGACGTTCACGGCTAAGAGCCATAGTAACGGAGAGAGGACCCCTACTAGCGGTTTGCCCCTCGTCACAAGCTTCCTCACACAAGTGTCCCCCATACACGAGTTGATAACCCTACTGCTCAGCATTAGAGTTATCCATTCAATTAAGAATTCACTTGCATTAACTGAAACCAGTGCCTCCTTAATCGCCTCAATCCTAATATTATTGAAGGCCTCTTTGATGTCAAAGAAGGCTGCCATGGTATATTCCCTATGCAGCAAACCTCGCTCTATATAACTCACTACCTCATGCAAAGCACTCTCTACAGACATAACCTTCAGGTAGGCGTGTTGAGCGTCGCTTATTATATGAGTCCCCAATCTATTCCTAAGATGCAGATCAATCAGTCTCTCCATTGTCTTCAGTAGGAAAGACGATAGGCTGATTGGCCTGTAATCCTTGGGTTTCGAGTGAGTCGATTTACCCGCCTTGGTTATGAAAATTACTCTAACTTCTCTCCACCCCTTGGGAATGTAACTTAACTCCCTAAATATATCCACAAGTAGTGAGATAGCCCTATCATTGACATTCTACAACATGGCCGGAAAGATTCCATCTGGGCCCGGTGATTCATATGGCACAAATATGCTCACTGCCCATGTTACTTTGTCTCTAGTAACCATCTCTCTAATTGTGTCGTTATCCCTCTCATCCGAGCCGGATAATTGTAGGTTATCACTGACGCTACCTGATCACGGCCCAGATTCAATATCAGTACAGCCTGGAAAATGTGTTTCCATAAGTAAATTGAGGGACTCTGAGCTAGACTCTGTCCACGAATTGTCCGCACGTTGGATAATACTTGAAAAATACCCGCCTAAATCTAGACAACTCATTTACAGAGTCCACGGACTCACAGAAATTTTTCCATGATGTCCGTTTCGCTCTCCTTATGTCCTTCTTATACTTTGCAAAACTATCCCTATAGCTGCTCCACTCACTTTCGTTACCCGATAGCTTGGCACTATTAAACAGCCTCCTAACTGTCCCTAAGTTCCCTGTTCCACCATCTCGGCTGTTTGCGTTTGCCCGTATATTCTACCGGACAGCTGAGCTCAAAACTATTTCTAACTACATTCGTAAAATTATCCACTACTGCCTCGATACCCTCAGCCGAATTCTTCCAGCCCTTAGTATCCCTTAAATCCCTACACACTAACTCACTAAAATACTTCCAATCTGTCTTCCTAGAGTTCCTATAGGGCTTTCCCTTCGATCCTGCAAAATCCAAACTGAAGGTTATCATGTTGTGATCCGAAAAGAAATAGTCAATGTTTACCCTCCAGTTCTTAACGAAATCGATTTGCTAGCGTTATATGTATAACTGTTTCCCTATACTTCGTACTGAACGTGGGTTCGCTTCCCTATTGCAGATATGAAGATCATAACTAGTTATAAAATTAAAAACTAACTCACCTCTCTTATTGACGTCTCTGCTACCCCATTGATAATGGTGAGCGATCGCATCACATCCTAGGATCATGTACATTCCTCTCCTCCTGCTGTTGCAGAGTGATGCCTGGTGGATCGGCCGCCTCGTATGGCATGTACACTGATGCCAGTATAAGCCTCCTGTTCCCAGTAGCTTCCCATTGTACAACCGTTAGATCCCCATTACTGGAAGAATGAAGAAGATTAGCGTTTAAATCTTTCCTAACCATTATACATGTTTAATGTTTCTTTAAGTAAATATTATAAAGAATTACACTTAAATCATGTAAAAAATAAAAATTTACATTGCCTACATAATGTAAAAAATTAAAATTTTATCTTTTACCATACATTTTATATTGTTTACCAAGGGTAAATAATTAAATTTGTATTTTTATTTAACTGAAAAAGGTAAATAATTATTTTTTACTATGTAAACAATTAAAAATAAATTGTAAATTTATTCTAATTGTATGTAAACAATTAGAAATACATTGTTTACATAAAGTAAATAATTAAATTTATAGTTTTCTTTAAGGGGAAAATGTATACAATTATTTTTTTCTATGTAAACAATTAGAAATACATTGTTTACATAAAGTTAATATTTAGAATTTTATTTTTTCTGTGTAAATAAAGTAAATAATTAAATTTTACCATGTAAATATTTAGTTACATTATTTACTTGCATTAAAAAATTAAAATTTAAATTTAACTTATGTAAACAATGTAAATGTTAAAAATTTGGCTGTTAAACAATTAAAGGTACATTGTTTACTTGAAGTAAATAACTGAAATTTTGACCGTGTAAATAATTAAAATTTACCGTGTAAACAATTAAATTTACATTATTTACTTGCAGTAAACAATTAAAATTTTAATTTAACTTATGTAAACAATATAAATTATCAAAATTTAGCAGGTAAACAATTAAAATTATATTTTTTCCTTGAAGTAAATAACTGAAATTTTATTATTTCTTGTGTAAAATATGTAAATAATTATTTTGATCATGTAGAATAACTATTGTACCGTTTTCTTGAGGTAAATAATTACAATTGTCTTTTTATTTGCGTAAATAAAGTAATAATTCTTATTTTGCCATGTAAACTATTAAAATTACTTCAGTTTAATTGAAGTAAACAAGTTATAATTTATTTTTCTTCATGTAAACAATGTAAATAATTAAATTTTAAGGTAAATAAATAAAATTTTCTGTGTAAACAATTAAAAATAAATTGTTAGCTTAAAGAAAAAATGTAAATTTATTTAATTTTTTATGTAAATAATGTATAAATATTTGATGTAAACATTTAAAATTACATTGTTTACTGGAATTAAACACTTTAAATTTTATTTTCCTCATGTAAACAATGTAAATAATTGAGCTTTTTGTATAAAAAATTTAAATTACATTGTACACTTGGGGTAAAAAGTCTTATTTTATTATTATTTTTTTTTTGGTGTAAACAATGTAAATTGATAAAATTTAGCTGGTAAACAATTAAAACTTTGCTGCTAAATTGAAGTAAAGAATCTAATTTTATTTTTTTTCTGTGTAAACTATGTAAATTAATAAAATTTAGCGGGTAAACAATTAAAAACTATTTTTTAATTTAAAGTAAAAAATCTAAATTTATTTTTTTCTTGTGTAAACAATGTAAATTAATAATATTTACTGTGTAAACAATTAAAATTGTACTGTTTACTAGAAGTAAAAAATCTAAATTTATTTTTTCTTGTGTAAACAATGTAAATTAACAAAATTTACCTTGTAAACAATTAAAATTATATTGTTAAATTGAAGTAGAGAATCTTATATAATTTGTTTCCTGTGTAAACAATTAAAATTGTATGGCTAACTTGAAGTAAAAAGTTTAAATTAATTTTTTGTCTTGTGTAAACAATGTAAAATATTTACATTTCAAACTAAACAAAACAATTACATTTGTTTTGTTAGTTTGAAATAAAAAATATAGTTATTTTTTTTCTTGTGTAAACAATGTAAATTTATAAAATTAGGCGGATAAACATTTAAAATTTCATTGGGAATTTGAAATAAAATATAGAATTTTATTTTCTTTCTACGTAAACAATGTAAATTAATAAAATTAAGCGGGTAAACAGTTAAAAATGTATTGTTTACTATAAGTAAAATAATCTAAATTTATTTTTTCTTGTGTAAAAAATATAAATTAATAATATTTACCATGTAAAAAAATTAAAATTATATTGTTTACTAGAAGTAATAAATCTACATTTATTTTTTCTTGTGTAAACAAATAAAATTTACCTTGTATACAAATAAAATTCCATTATTAAATTGAAGTAATAAAAATAATTTTATTTTTTCTTGCGTAAACAATGTAAATTAATAAAATTTATTGTGTAAACAATTAAAATTACACTTTTAAATAGAAGTAAAAAATCGAAATTTATTTTTTCCTTATGTAAACAATGTGACAATAGAATTTATCGGGTAAACAATTAAAATTTCATTAATCAATTTAAGTAAAAAATCGAATTTAAGTTTTTTATAATAATAAAATTAAGCGGGTAAGCAGTTAAAATTGTAAAATTATAGTAAACAATAAGTAAAAAATCTGAATTTATTTTTTCTTGTGTAAACAATGTAAATTCATAAAATTTACCATGTAAATAATTAAAATTTTATTATTAAATAGAAGTAAAACATCGAATTTTATTTTTTATTGCGTAAATAATAAAAATTAAATATATTTTACCATGTAAACAATTTCATAAACGTAGTAAATAAATAAAATTTAATTCTTTACCTTAAGTAAACAATGTAAATATTTAAAAAATCGTGTAATAATTATTACTACTTGTGTAAATAATGTAAATTAATAAGTTTAACGTGCAAAAAATTAAAATGACGCTGCTAATTTGATATAAAATATATAATTTTATTTATTTAATGTGTAAAACTTGATAATTAATATATTTAGCTATGTAAATAATTAAAATTTAATTGTTTACGTTAAGTAAACAATGTAAATATTAAAAAAAATTTTAAATAATTATTAGATTTTGTGTAAATAATGTAAATTATTAGATTATTTTTATATAAATAATTAAAATTTAATTGCACATATAAAAATATTTCAATAATTGTGTAAATAATTATTAATTCCAAAGTAAATAATAGAAATTTATAATTTTTTTATGTAATTTTTTTATAAATATTTTATTTACATGAGATAAAAATTTAAATTTGTTAAAAAATTTTAAATATTTAAAATTTGTAATATATTTTTTTTAAATTTTACTTAGTAAACAATTAATTTGTTATTATTTACATTAGGTAAATAATAGAAATTTTTTAGAACCAAGAATTATTACTTGTTTTGGCTCATTTTATTTCTATTTTTATTATTCTATAATTTTTCTAATAAAATTGTTTTTTTTTTTAGTAATTCAATATTCTTTACATTAAGTAAGTTACAAACAATTTATAAAACAAAGAATATTTTATTACTTTTTTGGGTCATTTTAATTCTTTTTGTGTAAATTTATTTTATTTCTATTAAAATTGTTTATTTTTTTAGTTAAATTGTTTAAAGGTTACATTTATTTTTCCCCTTCTATTTTTTTCTTTTTATATTTTTCATTCTGTGATAATTTTATTAAATTCATCTGCCATATTTTGTTTCATTTAATTTGATTTGCATTTTATACTAACAACAACAACTATAGCAATAATAATATCCAGCCACTGCACCTACTTTTTTCAATTACATATGATTTTTACACTCATACATTTTATTGTCATTTCAATGTCAGTTTATATTAAGTTTTGAGTGAACGAAATGAATGATTGTTTGTTTTTTCTAGTAGTTACAATTGTTATTGCTTTTTGTTGTTGTTTTAATTATTTAAATTGATAAAAAACGGATAAAAATAAACCGATAAAACACTATGTGTGTAAACAAGTGTTTGAAATGGAAAGAATAATAATAACAGTAATGGTAAGAGAAGGGTTTTTCAGATGGGAGGATTAAGTAATTAATTAAAGAGAGTTTAAGAGATATTTTAGGGTTTGTGAGGAATTGTATTCGTTTAAAATTAAATATTTTTTTTTGTTTAAATCCCCTTTTTTACAATTTTCTCCTCTATTTTGTTTTCCAGATCCTCCTTTGAAATAATACCTACTGTTTTGAATCGCAACAAATCTCCTGTCATACATGTGGAACACAATTTAGGCCTGGAGTCATGGTGTGCTAAACATGTTTATGATCATGCGCACAAAAAGTTAATGGGTTATAAAAAACAACCTCTACAACGTTATGTACAACAAAGTGATATTGTGCTCAAGTACCTGAATGTAGCGTTACTCATTAATCCCGATGTAACGGGTTTCTGGCACATACGTCGACAACTAATGCAAAAAAATCGTCTTAAAATGAATAGAGAATTGAAATTTTCCGCTTTGGTTTTAAGTAAGAAACCCAAATCCAATGAAGCTTTTGCCTATAGAAGATGGTTGTTTTCATTTCAAAGTAAGTATAAATAAAACTCAAGAAGATAAATATTTAATTAACTCTCTTTAATATTTAATTATTATAGGTGCCGATGCCATTGATTGGCATTTGGAAATAGGCATTTGTGAACGTTGTGCCGATCGCAGTTCTAGCAATTATCATGCCTGGTCTCATCGCCAGTGGGTTTTACAAAATTCACCCACTATTATACGTGCTGAAATTTTGCGTACTGAAAAATTTATGCGTAAACATATAAGTGACTATAGCAGCTATCACTATCGTCAGTTACTAATAGCTCAAGCCTATCAACTCTCTTATTATGATCCTGAAGAATTACAACATTTACATGATCTTAAAGAACTCATTAATTATTATCTTATAGCCGAAGTCCAGTGTCCTACACAAATTTTAGATCTTATGTTACCCGGTATAGATCGTTCTGCTATAGGTGAACAAAGACTTAAATCTTTTCTTTATTGTTGTAATCTAGCTGCTCATGATATGCGTTTGTGTGATGATCAAAAGAATATGTATGGTGAAAGAGAATCCTTTGAATTGCATCGTCGTGCTTCTTTAAAATTTATTGTAGAACAATGTGTTCGTTTATTAAGTGGTGATTGGGTAGGCATGTATTCGCCTCCTGCTACTCCGGAACAAAAACAACAATTTAATATGCATTTAAGGAAATTTGATTATAATTCATATGAATTTTTATTGGCTATTAAGAAATCGGAAAATCTATTGGGTGCCAAACATCGTAAATGGTGTTCTTTGTTTTTGGGTTTCGATTATGAATCGGGAGCCGCTTAGAAGGAAAAGGATATATAGATTTTTGTAGTTTTTTTCTGCTTCACACAAAACACTCAAGTAGTAAAATCTTTTTTTGTTTATTTAGTTTTTTATTTTAAGTTTTTTTCTTTTATTTAATTTGTTAAAATAAATATTAAGCTGTGGCTCCTAAACAAGACAGAAATATGAAAATAAGACCTTTTAAAGGAACATAATTAAATTAGTTTTTTGCAACGAATAAGTTTCTAAGAAATAAACCAGAAATCAAAAAATTTTTTAAATAAAAAAAAAAATCTTTTTTGCAAACATATAGGGAATATTAGATTTAAAACGCTATGATTGAAGCTAATTTACCACAATTTTGCCGAAATTTGGAGGCAAATAAAGACTTACATCTAAAGTAAATTGGAGAGTACAATAAAGGCTTAGTTGGAGCTAATTAAAATGGATATAATAATCTTAAATTAAAACATATTTGGGTTTTTAAAAGTTCAAACAATTGTAGCTAATTTGAGTTTAGAAAAAAGTCAAGGATTAATGTTAATAAAACCCATAAGATTAGTGATAATTTGGCAAAATAACCTATATTTTGAAGTTAATTGAGGTCTTTAATAAGGCTTAAATTGACTGTAACAAAGGCTAAGTTGGAGCTAATTAAGATGGATATAATGATCAAAAATTAAAACTCAATTAGTTTTACAAAAGCGAAAACAGAATTATAGTTAATTTGAGTTTAGAAAAGAGTAAGAGAATAAAAAAAAGAACAAGAGAAGCTAAACTAGCAAGTGAAGCTTATAAGATTAGAAATATATCATATGATTAAGGTTAATTGGTATCTTCGAGTTGGAAATAATTTGTTGGCAAATAAGAATATACTTTTAATGATAATTTGTGATTCTAATTAGTCCAACTATTGAGCATTATTTTAGAGTAGATAACAATCTACGTATGAAGATAATTGGAGAAAATTTAAATGCAAATAAAGAGCTACATTTGAAACTAAATATTGTCTACGATTGAAACCCTTTTGGGTCTTTAAATCCATAGAAAAGTCAACTAGAAGACCAACACTTTAGAAAAACAAAATGACTCTCTTAGAGTTAGGTTTTTTTTTTTTAAAGTTGGTCCCCTAATCGACTTTTTATATTTAAAACCAAGGCGAAATGAAACAAGTGGCAGCAATTCTAAAAAAATACAATACGGCAAATTCAAATAATATTTACATATGTGGATTTTGACACTCCAGTGGGTAAGAAAAAATTTGAGCTTATATGTAATTTAGACAGTTCGAAGCACTGAAAAAAATAATCAGCTGATCATGTGGGGACACCTGTTTGAATTCGCCTTGAAACTAATATTTTGGAACTTAGAAAAAAAGGAATTTAGGATGAAGATGAAAGCTAATTTAGAAACAAATTAAATTAAACGATTTAAGTTAATTTAATAGCAGAATAGAGACTTACGATTAAACTTAATTATTGGCTATATAAAGTCTTCTAAGTGAAGCTTACTTTAATCTATTAAAAGTACTGCAATTGTAGCTATTTTGGAGCTACATAAAACAAATATCCCATATTGTTCCTATTGAATTAAATAATTTAATAAGGATAATTAAAGAAATTATATTAAAGCTAACTTAAGACCTAATTAACTTATAACAATTGAGGTTAATTTGAGAATAAATATAGGCCAATTGCTACCTTTATAAAGACCTAGAAGTAAAGCTTATTTTAGTATAATATAATTTCCTATATAGGAGCAATTTTGGAATTATATGAAGACTTTAAAGGCAAAACACCAAAAGTCTTTATTTTCCAAAATTCTAACATTTCTTTTTAATAATTTTATTTAGTATTAAATATTCTTACTAAAATTCTAAGCCTTTGTCTTGAAAAATGAACACAGCTTAATATTTGAATTGTTTTTTTTTTATTATTAAATTATTTCTAACGATTCGAAAGCTAAATAAATAGCTTTGACGAAAATAAAACAAGAGATTAAATTGTTTTGCTGATAAGAAAAATTAGATAATTTTCAAATGAATTAGATAAGGATTTATTTTAAATTCTTAAAGAAAATTAATTATTTTTTAATTAAAAAATTCAATAAATTTCAAAAGGGATTTGAAAAGGATTTATTTCAAAACAAAAGAAGAATAAATTGTTTTTTATCAATTAAAGTTTGTCACCCGTATTCATAAAATTAAATTTAAAATATAATTTAGATACAGAATTTGTATAAACAAAATTTGTTTTAAAAGGGAATTCTTAATTTAAAAGTTCTTTGTGAATTTTTAAAAGTATCAGTACCCATTCTATGGAACGGTTGTAGAACTAGTTCTTTAATCAATGATTTTTGTTTGAAATTGTCACATTCAGAACTAGTTTCTTAGAAGCGTTAGTGAACGGTTTCAGAGCCTGTTTTTTTTTATTTTTTTTATTCTAATGGGCTATTTCTTAAAGGCCACTTTTGAAATCAATTTAATTTTGTAATACTCTTTTTTTTAATTTTTGAAATTTTTTATACAAGTATTTTAAACAGTTCTCGGATGTCATTCGAGAACCAGTAATTTGTTCTCAGAAGTGATATAGAAGTCATACAGAATTAGTTCTTAAGCACTAGTTCTCTAAAACATTCTTTAAAACGAATTTAGAATCAGAATGAGGTTATACTCCATTAGTGTCAGAATTGGTTGTGATACCTCTAGTTCTGAGGATGTTATTAAAGAATCTGAAGTGGTTCTGATTACACCAGTTTTAGAACTAATGATTTTAGATCATGTTCTAAAATTTTTCCTGGGAATTTTTAATTAATTTTCAGTTTTGTTAGTTTTTTCGCCTTAGTGTTAACTTCAAAATTTATTTGCATTTATAAATAAATAATTTAAATAATAGTTGATATTTAAAAAAAAAAAAAACTACTACTCAATTAAAAAAAAAAAAAAAAAAAAAAAAAAATAAAAATGTTATGTTAAAAGTTAAACTATATTAAAATAAAAATTAAAAAATTATAATAAAAACGTTATGTTAAAAGTTAAACTATAGCAAAATAATATAAAAATAAAAAAATAAATAAAACTCAAGAAATTTTTAAAATATTAAAAAAAGCTATGTTTCAAGTCACAAATTATAATTAAAACTATTTTTTTTTTTTTTTTAATATAAATAAAAAATATTATAAACTAAAAAAATATATAAATAACATTAATATATAGAAGTGGGAGTTCACACACAGCAATTTTTCTTGCTACAATTCTGAGTTCGAGAGAGTTCTTTACCTCTCTCGTCTACGAACTCGGAATTGCAGCAAAAAAATTGATGTGTGTGAACCCCTATAAAGAAAATTATAAACGATTTGTTATTTAAAAAATCTGTTAAGAAAATTTTATATAATTTTTTTTTTTTTAATTTGTCTTATTAAATATTTAAGTTTTTAAAAAACAAACTATAAAGTGCATTATTAATTTTAAGTTGAACAAAAACTCAAATTTTCTTTTTTATTATAAAATCATTTAAAATTTGTGTTAATTGTAAAAATAAAACTTAAAAATATAAAAGAAAACAATAATTATTTATTTGTAAACAAATCTAAATAATACTCTTTTTATGCTTTCTTTTTTTAACTGTTTCTCTTTTAAAATTTTCTCTCTTTTTAGTCAATAAAATGCAAGTAAACAAAGCCAATTATAATTGAAATTAATGTAAATGATATAAAACAAATATTAAAAATAAAACAAGAAAAATAGCTTAAACAATTATTAAGCATTTATTAGTTAATGTTTATAAATATTTAAACAAATTATTGTAATTGTATAAAAAAATAAAACAAAAGAAAAAAATTAAAGATATATAAATAAAATTATAAAAATAAACAATTGTTATTTTCTCTCTCTTATTCATAATCCTACTTTGAAACTGAATTGTTTATGTTTATTTTTAGTGATGTTATATGTATGTGCAGTAAAGTAAAAAAGTTTGCTATAAACAATAAAAATATAAAGAAATTAATAAATTTATAAAATGTGAAAAAAATTCTAAATGTTAAAGGAATCTTAAAAAAAAAATATTAAAGAAATAAAACTAATAAAGTGAAAAGAAACATGGCGGTTTTGTAGGAGATCTCTCTCAAACTCTTTGTTTATTTTATAAAAAATAAAAAAAGTGATGCCAAATTTTGGTTTATGAATGATAGATACTAAATTAAAGGAAAAACTAAATTAATTTAAATAAAGGAATTTTAACAGATTTTAAGTTAAAAAAAGAATATTTTTTTTTCTTTTCTGGAAATTTTATTAAAGAAAAAATAGTATAAATAATTATGTAATAAAACTGTTCAAAACCGCTACTATAAACTAGCTAATTTGAACACAAAAACGTATATGTTATTACGTTTATACGCACGTATTACTCGCAATTAATAATATTGTGATATACAATTTTTGCTGTATAAACAGTGAGTACTATTTTTGCAAGTTAGTAACTTACGAAAAATAATCGTGATTAGTGAATCTAATTGCAAATAAAATGTACAGCGTTGTCACTTTCTTTTACGTTCATAGAATTTTCAATGATAATAGTTTCATTTTTCTCATCTGGCACGAAAAATAAGGAAATATATTACTTTGTGCAACTTGCGTATAAACCGTGAATAAACAGCAAGTTATTTTTATTTGCAATAATCGCGCGTATAAACGTAATATGTATTAAATATCCTTAAAACTTTTTTTAGTAAAAATATTATTGAATTTATTTCCATATTTGTTTTTATTTTTATATCCCCCCAGAAATTGTTTATTGATATTTTGACAATTATTTATTTTATTTTTACCTGTTAATGACTACAACTATGTAAGTAAATAAATATTATTTTTGTTGTTGTTAGTTTTCAACACTAAGGAAGAGGTTTTAAGCAAAGTGGACATTTTATATGTTTATTAAAAACGCCTTGACCTTCTTTATTAATTTGACCGTGGCTAGAAGTTGTCCTCATATGTTATTGCTACTAATACAAAGTTTTATAAGTTGGTGGGATTTTTTGGTGGTGGTCTACCACAGAATTATTAAATAAAAAAGTAAGTATTAGGCAATAAAGACTAAATAATAAGCTATAAAAATTGAAATGAAAATTTTATTAAATTATTTATTAATTTTTATTATTTTAAAAATGGAGAATCAAAACCCAGGGGCCATATATGATTCATATTTTACACAACAAAAAAATACATAAATTTTTAATAAAATTTATTAATAGAGTAATAGAGAACTGTATATATGTATGTATATCGAAATAATAAAGTTATTTTTAGGGAATTTAAATTTTTTTTTTAAATATATCATCAAAAGTTTTTAAAGTTTTATGTTAGTTCTTATTGATTTATTAAACAAAATTTGTTTTTTATTTTTTTTATTATTAGTTTAACTGAATATTACCCTTTCATTAAGGGGTAGGGTGCAACACGAAATTAAATAACTTAACACAAAAGTTAAACATACTTTTAGGCTTGAAGTAAAATACCAATATATGTATTTGTTAAGCGAAAAAGTAAATTCGTTACTCGTTTATCTCCCTAACTCACTTAAAATTTGAAATATTTCCTATACTATTTATCCGATTGTAAATGTTAAGGTGTCAATTAAAAGCTCTTAATGGTGTATTGTAAAATAAAGAAATTATAAAAATTTCATTAACACAGCTTTTTTTTTTAATATTTTGTAATTTCTAGTACAAACAAAAAAATTTTTTTGTGGAAAAATTTTTTCTTAATAGCTCGCCTTCGGCAGGGCGCAAGGGTTTTTAACTGTGTGGTATGTCCAAAAGCAGATTCGCTAACATAATTCTTCCATTTTACCCAACTTTTTTATAACATTTTTTTTTTTTTAATCGAGTTTTTTTTTAGGGAATTACGATTTTCAAAGCCCTATAACTTCCAAACTATTTAATTGCAATTTTTACATCATTATTTTTACCATTAAAAGTGCTATCAATGGCGAAAAAATTAAATAAATCGGAGCTTTATCAGGGTGGTCTATTTATACCGTAAATTCTTAAAATTTATTTCAGGAATTTATAGTTTTTTTTTTTTTATATATTTTTTTTATAAAAGGAAAATTTAATTAAAATATTGCTTTAGGTTTTTTTAATAACTCTATTTTATTTAATTCTAATAAAATTGATTATTAAAAATTTATAAAATTTAAAAAAAAAATGTAAGAAATTTTATAATTTCCCCATATATAACGCTAATGCCTACTTAGCCATTGGGTTTTGTTATATTGAAATCTGTTTATTTTATGTAAACAAAGTTTGAAGCTAACGCACAACGTATGCTATGTGTTTTGTTTATACAAACACTTTAGCAAAATGTAAACAATGAGAGGCAGCCATATTGTAAACAAAACAATAGAGCAGAAGAGTCAACCATATTGTAAACAAAACACACACGGGCTAACATAATGTAAACAAAACAAAAGAAAACTTTTGTTTACTTTTAAAAAATAATGAAAATTTTGTAGGTTAAATAAGAAAAATTAAAATTTTATTAAAAATATAAGATTTTTAATCGATTTTTTTAATGTTAATTAAAAGTAAACAATATTTTTTAATAAATTTAAAAAGAAAACAAGAAATTTGTTAAAAGGGAAGAATAAAAAACATAAGGTTTGGAAAAAGAGAAGGAAAAAATAAATTTGTATATGTTTATTAAAGAACATTTTAGTTTTTTGTAATTTACTGGAGGACTTGTAAGAAATTACTTTTTCTATTACCTTATATATTCTTAATTGTTTCTGTGAGATTGCCATTATACCCCTTAGTTAAACATTCGTGACACATTAACCACATTGCGTACATAAAACCTCTATTAGTTTGTTGGTCATTTGAATTGCTATAATTCAATAAATATATTTGATTAAAAAACATTAATTATAATTTATTATTAGTAAGCATATCTAAAAAAAAAGGCCTCAGACAGCTTAAAGAAAAAATCTTGCAATCAGTGCCACTTTAAACTTACTACAACAATGTAGTTACAAAAAAATATATAAAATTCTTTTTAGATTTTTTGTGGCAAATCCATAAGCAATATATTTTGTCAAAGAAAAGACAATTGCAACCTAAGAAATCTTATCTAATGGGCTATTTGCCATAATTTTCAAATGGCAAGTTACTTAATTTGTTGTTTATTTCTGGTCTAATGTTCAAACGTGCGCCTAAAAAATAACCAAGGTTTTGTGTTATAAGTTTTTTTATGTCTTATTGTTGCTGTTGTTGTTGTTTTTTTACACCCTCTGTTTAGTATTTAATGTTATTTAACTTTAATCTTTTAGCCAACAAAAAAACGCAAAACAACAATAAATTCTAAATAAAAAAAGACAAATAACATAAAAAAAGAACATTTAAAAGAAAAACAAAAAAAGAAAATTTATTTTGAAAATTTCAATTTACAACATTAAAGTTTTTTTAGTAGTCATTTACATTTAGTACAAATGACAACTAAATTGTGAAAAAAAAAAAACAAATTGATTTTAATTTAAATAAGAAATAAAAATAGTGTTAATTGAAAAAAAAAAAAAAAAAAAAAAAAACATTAAAATAAAACAAGAAACCAATACCAAAAACAAAGAAATTAATTAAAATAATAAAAATATAAAAAATAGAAATTAAAAAAAAAAAAAATTAAAAATATGTCTGATAAAAGTGTTAACAACCACAACTTAACGGTTAATAATCAAGATTTCATTATAAATTCCGTTAATCGCAAAACTAAAACCACGGGTAAAAATCGTGCGTTATCGCCGCTTTTAAGATCGCCCAGTCCTGCAATTTCGTTAAATGAATCCTTGTTGAATATGACAGCGACTTCGTCAACGGAGGATTTAAGAAGGCCAAAGAGTGCAACGTGTAAGTGAGAAAAAAAATTGCTTTAAAATTACAAATAAACTTCATTTCTACAAACGAATATTTTTTCAAATAAATAAAAAAAGAAAACAAAGATTTTTTTTGCAATTTTTGGCAAAATAGTTATTTTAAGGCCTCTATATCTTCTACATAGCTGTAACTTATAAATGAAATAAAAAATAAAAATACTTTTTATTTCATTTCTATTTCTTATTTCTAATTAAAAAATATTTGTTAATCAATCTATTATCTTTTGAATAAAAATATTAAGGATTTCTATTTATACTAAAACAATTGAATTTATTATAAATTTGTATCTGATTGAACAAAATAAATTAAAAATTAAAATATTTTATTTAACCAAAAGAAAAACAAATATATTTTTATAAGAAGATAATCAAAAGTTTTTTATTTGACTATTTTAAAGTTTACTAATATTTATATGTATTTTATTTAAATAAAAAAACTTCAACAAATTTTTCTGATTTTTATTCAAAAACTTTATATTCAAATAGAAACATTTAAAATAAATATTTTTATTATTTTATTCAACAAAAACTCCAATAAATAAAAATATTCAGCCTCAAAAGGCTTGAATAACAAAAAATTATAAAATTTTTTCAAATATTCAAGTATAAAAAAAATATTTTCCTTATTTTTCTTTTTCAAAGTAAATTTAAAACAATTCAAACAAATTCATGTTGAATAAAAATATTCAAAAGTTTTCTATGAATAAAAAAAATTGAATGTTTTAAAACAGATATTATTTTATTTTTAAAATGGAAAATAAAATAAAGAACAATTGTATTCAAACTAAAGAAATAAAATATATTTTAAAATTAGTTAAAGACTTAAGAATTTGATTTATATTTTATAAATTTATATTCGAATACTTTTGTGGAAATATTATTTTATCTAACTTGTTAACAAATGGAATAATATTTAAATAATTTTTATTCAAATTAATTTCAAGTAACTGAAAATCATATTACAAAGAGTATAAAATAATTTTAAAGAAATTTATTTCTAAAAATATGAATAAAATATTAAAATAATTTATTTTTAACAAATATTTTGATTGAAAATATTCACAATGAACAGCTATGATCTTCTACAATTGTACAGCTATTTTAATATTATGTATATCAATGGATAGGTTAATAAGTCTATTTTTATATGTAATTTCAACTGTAAGAGTTATCTCTAAGGTATCTTGAAATCGAACTTAATTTGTAGAAATTACAACTTTTCAAAGTTTTTCCATAAGGTGGTCAACTTTGACAAGCTGTAGCTCAAACAGTATTATAACAGGATGATTATAAGATGATTTTTGTGAAAGCTTAGGTCCTATCCCACAACTCTCCTATATAATTCAATAAAATCCATTCAAAAATTTAGGAGATACAGAATTATAAATAAAAAAATTTTAAAACTTTGTACAAGGTCAAAGGTGTTTCACCTTGTCATCCTGTAGCTCATTCGGTATTATAACAGGGTAACTACAAGTTTATTTTTGTTAAAGTTTAGATCCTTCTCAACAACTTTCTTATACATTTCAATTCGATCCTTCAAGTAGTTTAGGAAATAGTAATTTACAAACAGATTATTTTTAAAACTTTTTCAAAGCCTAGGCTGTTAATTTTGACAACATGTAGATCATTTGGTATTATAACAGGGTGATTACAAGTTTATTTTTGTAAAAGCTTATGATTTGCCCCTCAATTCTGATATACATTTTAATTCGATCCTTCAAGTATTTTAAGAGATACAGATTTACAAACAAATTATTTTTAAAACTTTATCAAACAGGAGTTGATAACTTTAGCACCGTGTAACTCATTTTGTATTATAACAGTGTAACTACAAATTTATTTTTGTGAAAACTTAGATCCTTCTCCACAATTATCCTATACATTTCAATTCCATCCATCAAGTAGTTTAGGAGATATAGCTTTATAAATAAATTATATTTAAAACTTTTACGAACCCAAAGTGGTTATTTTGACACCCTTTAGTTCAAGCCGCTTTATAACAGGGTGACTATAAGAATATTTTTTTAAATCTAAGGTATACCTCTAATAAATTCCTATACAATTTATTTGATCCCAATAATAGTTTGCAAGATAAAAAATTTATTAACAATTTAAAATTTTTTTTTTTTTTTTTTGTAATCTAAATGGTCAAGTTTGACAGCCTGCCACTCATTTTATATTGTAACAGGGTGACTACAAAATAAGTTTTCTGAAAGCTAAGGTTATCCTCTATAACTTTCGTATACATTTTAATTTAATCCGATTAGTAGTTTAGGAGATACAGATCAAAAAACAATTTTTTTCGTATAATTTTTTTCTAGTAATCTAGTAATCGAATAATTTTTATTCGAATAAATGAACCATTTTTATTCGAATAATTTAACAAACTTTAAGCGAAATTTTGAAAAAAAGAAATTTTATTCCAACGAAACGAATAAATTTTATTAAAATAAGTTTTTATTGAATTGGGACCTAGTGATTTTTATTAGAATAATCGAATAACTTTTATTCGTATAAATATGTAAATTTTATTCGAAAAATCAAAATTTAAAAAAAAGTTATTTCAATAATGAAATAAATTTTTATTTGAATAATCGAGTATATTTTTATTCGAATAATCGAAACAAATTTTATTCGTATAATCGAAAAAAAATTTTATTCGAATAATCAAAAAAATGTTTTAATTCGAATACTCAAAATTAAAAAAAAGAAATATTTCAATAATGGAATAAATTTTAATTCGAATATATTTTCATATTTTCATATATATTTTCATTCGAATAATCGAAACAAATTTTATTCAAATAATCAAAAAATCAAAAAAATTTTAAAATAAATTTTTCTTCGAATAATCAAATAAAATTTTATTCGAAATATAATTTTTATTCAAATAAACGAATAATTTTGATTGGATTAACCGAATAATTAATTTTTTTATACGAAAATCCGAATAATTTTTTATTTGAATGACCGAATAATTTTTTTTTCTTAATTGAACAATTTTTGTACCGAAAAAGATTTTTATTCGATTAACCGAATAGTTTTTATTCTAATAGCCAAATAACTTGTATTCGAATAATCGATACTATTAATCGAATCATTTTTATTTCAATAATCGATTAATTTTTATTCGTTTAATAGTTTTAATTAATATAATTTTTATTCGAATAATCGAATAATGTTTATTATATTAGTTGAATAATTTTTATTCAATAATCGAAAATTGGATTGGATTAACCGAATAATGTTTGATCGAATATTTTTTGTACCAAATAACCGATTAATATTTTTCGATTAACCGAATAATTTTTATTGTAATAACCAAATTTTTTTCGAATAATCGAAAATATGTAGTTCTATTAACCGAATAATTTATATTCGATTCATATAATTTTCATGCGATTAATCCATTAATTTTTTTAATCGATTAATTTTTATCCTATTAATCGAGTGATTTTTATTCGCCTTTAGGATAATCGAATAATCTTTATTCGAATAATCGTTCAATTTTTATACGATTAATCAATTGGTTTTTATCCGAATAACCGAATCATTTTTATTTAAACAATAGATAATTTTAATTGGATTAATCGAATAATTTTTATATAAAAAACTGAATAATTTTTATTTTAGTACCCGAATAACATTTCTTTGAATACCCGAATAATTTTTATTCAAATAACCGAATAATAATAAATAATCCGGTTATTGGAATAAATTTAATACCAAAACCGGATAATTTTTTCGAACAAACCTTTATTCGATTAACCGTATATTTTTTTTCGAATAATCGATTAATCCTTATTCGAGCAATCGAACTTTTATTAGTTAAACTGAATAATTTTTTGGAATATTTCGTATAATTTTATTCAAATAATCGTTTAATATATTCGAATATTTGATTAATTTTTACTCGATTAATCGAATAATTTTTATTCGAATAACGGTATAAATTTAGTTCCAATAACCGGATAATTTGTATTCGAACAAACCATAATTTTATTCGAATAATTATTATGTTCGAATAAAATCTTTATTCGATTAACAGAATAATTTTTGTTCGAATAATCTATTTTTTTTTTTATCAATCGATTAATTTTTATTTGAGCATTTGAACTTTTATTCGTTTAACTGAATAATTTTTTTGAATATCTCGTTTTTTATTCAAATAATCGTTTAATATATTTGAATAATCGATTAATTTTTATTCGATTAATCGAATAATTTTTATTCGAATAACGGTACAAATTTAATTCCAATAACCGAATTTGATTAAGCGAACAATTTTTGTTCGAATAATCCCATATTTTTTTTTTTTGATCAATCGATTAATTTTTATTCGAGCAATTGAACTTTTATTCGTTTAACTGAATAATTATTTTTATTCGAATAATCGTTTAATACATATGAATAATCGATTAATTTTTATTCGATTAATAGATTAATTTTTATTCGTTTAATCGATTAATTTTTATTCGATTAATCGATTAATTTTTATTCGATTAATCGAATAATTTTTATTCGAATAACGGTACAAATTTAATTCCAATAACCGGATTTGATTAACCGAACAATTTTTGTTCGAATAATCTCATAATTTTTTTTTGATCAATCGATTAATTTTTATTCGAGCAATTGAACTTTTATTTGTTTAATCGAATAATTTTTTTGAATATATCGTACAATTTTTATTCAAATAATTTTTAATATATTCAAATAATCGATTCATTTTTATTCGATTAATCGAATAATTTTTCACCGTATATTTGTAGAATTTTTATTCGAATAACCGAATCATTTTTATTAAAATAATCGAATAATTTTGATTCGATTAACTGAATAATTTTTATTCGAATAATTTTTATTCGTATAAATTAAGAAATTCGAAGCGAATATTTTTTATTCGAATAATCGAATATTTTTTATTCGAATATTTTTATTCGAATAATAATATATTTTTTATTCGAATAATCATATATTTTTTATTCGAATATTTTTTATTCGAATAATCGAATATTTTTTATTTGAATAATCGTTCGAATTCCCAAATAATTTTAATTGGATTAAACAAATAATTTGTATTCTTTACTCCAATAATTTTTATTCGAATTATTGAATAATTTTTGTTCGAAAAATCAATTTTTCTTCCTCCTTCCAGCTCTTTACAACCTCAGCCGCACCAATTCCTCCGAATCCCTACGCAAACATCACAAATCCATCGATAACTTATGTTTTGCACGCAAAAAACAACATCGTCGTGCCCATATACACGAAGAAATCTATCGACCACGTTGCTACACTGATCCCTCCGCCAATGACCATAAACCTCTAAGACCTTTAACAATACCCATATTACGTATACCGGAAGATGAAACAAGTCAAGAACAGAATGACGATGAAGAAATACATTCCTCACTAAGTGATACCACCAATTCATCACCCATTGAAAAACGTAAACGTAGAGGTAGCGGTGCCGTCTTGCAGTCATTGCTAAAACAAACAATAAAAGTAACAACTGCTTCGATGGGTTTTCGAGCAGTCAGTATGGAGAGGTAAGTAGTGTTTGAAGGGAAAACGTATGAGTTACGTAGTTGTATGATGGCATATGTAATTGTTTATTTTTATTTATTTTTATTTTATTGTTGTGTGTTCTCGAGTCTTATGTCAGAAATTCTTAATGATTTTTATCTAAATGACAGAGTGTCTGTTGTTTTTATTTAATTTATTAAATTAACATATTGTATGTGTTGTTTGTCTTGTCAAGTAAGGATAATTAAAATGTCAGTAGAGTATAGAAATATAAATAAATTATATGTCAGTTTTTTTTTTTTTGTAATATTTTTATAAATTAATATTTTTTTTAGTTGTTTATTGTGGAATAAATTTTTTTTTTTTTGGTTATTAATAGGACAAGCTTTAGGAAAATTTAAGGGTTTTTTAATTGTTAAAAATTGCTTTGCCCTTTTGTTTGAACCACTGCCTTTATTAGAAATTAATTAGTTTATATGTTAAGATAGTAAACACGCTTTTGTTTTTTTATTTAAATATGTAATAAAAATAGTATTTCGTTATTTTACGTTTTAATATTACGTAAGAAGAAACTTCTTTTTTTAAAGAAGAAAACAATAACAATAAAACATTGCAAAATTCGCCAAGTCATGCTAAAATTAAAAAAAAAAAACGTAGCCTTTATAGGTATGCAAAATGACAACAACATAATCATCATACGCCACCTATAACAAAACATACAACTATACTTCAATATAAGTATTAAACAACACACCCACGCTGAGATAAACATTGAAAATAACAGTTTATTTTTATTTTCTTTTGTTTTTATATAATTTTCTCCCGCTCTCTCTCTCCCTTTTGAGATGCGCTCGGTTTATGTGTTTTTTTTAACATAAAGAAATTCACCCTTAATTCTCTAGAGAGGGAAAGAGAGAGATTAAAGAAATAACGGTAAATAATTTGTTTTTTTTTTTTTTTTTGTATACACCTATAGGCAGAAAATAAAAATTAACAAAAGAAATATAAACACACGTACTTACATGCATACATGTACGTGTACAGAAAATGAGACCGGTTTAGTTGTTTATTATTAAATCAAAATAAAGGTTTGTTGGTATGTTTTGTTTTAAAGGAGAGTATGCAAAATTGTAATGATAAATATACAGAGAGAGATATAATTTCTTAAATAAAGCGCAGGTTTTGTAAATAAAGGTTATAAATAGGAATTTTTTTGCAATAAAATTTGAAATTAAAGAAAATTTTAAATAAAAATTAATTTAAATAAAATTTAAAAATAATAAAAAATTATTTTTTTTGGCACATAAACCCAAACAATCATTAACACTGGCCTTCTTATTGTTTACAATTTTTTAAAACTCTCTTCTCTATATATAACCGTTATTTTGTTTATCTCTCTAAACTTGAGAGTGATGTGAATTCTCTCTTTTTTGTATAGTTATAATAAGGGGATGTTTTTTTATTATCATTTGTTATTATATTATTATTGTTGTTGTTAGTGTTATTGTAAAGCTTGCTAAACTTACTAAAACTTTATATTTACATGTATTTGACATTTCGCTCAAAGAGTTCAACAGACATATTATTTATTTATTGTTGTTTTTTTTGTATATACATATGCATAGAAAAAAAGAAATTCTACCATTATTCTGGTATATTTGTTTTTGTTCTTAAATAGCAAAAACATCCCATCATTTTAAAGGTTTTTACAAGAATTTTTCTATATTCTGCTGCAGCATTAGAGTGTCATAATCAGTTGCTTTAAAATTACAGTGTATAAAACACAACGACTATTAGCAGGTGGTGATTATAAGAATTATTTTTCAAAGAAATAAGAAAATAAAAACATTTTAAATAAACTATTTCAAATAAATATAAATAAAAATAATAAACTAAATAAGTCTTCCTTTTTTAAATATCAACAAATAAAAACAGAAAACCTAAGAAATTTCTTAAAAGTGTTTGTCTTTCAAGAAATTTTGCTCAATTTATTTTTTAAATAAAAAAAAAATCTTTTTAACTCCTTTTTTATCTCAAAAAAAAAAAAAAAAAAAAGGAGTATACCAAAAAAATTATGTAACTTTAAGAAAATTTAAAAAAAAGTTTACCAAATTTAAAAAACAAAAAAGTCTATTCATTCTAAAAATAAAAATCGCCAACAATTTGTTTAATTAATAAAAAAATAAATAAATAAAATATCGCTTTTAAAATGTTCTAAGGTATGTATAAAAGTTTCTACATATCGTATATATTTTTTTTATTTAGTATGTGTGTGTATCTTAGAAAAACTTTTATAAGGGTTGCTAGAGAAAATGACGTTTTGAATGACATTTTAACTGTCATTTTGTTAAAATTGTGCATACATTTAGTAAGGGTTTTTTTTGCAAAGCAGTTGGTAAAAGTGTGTTTGTGTGTGCAGAAAAAGAAAAATACCATTTAATGCCTAAAATTGTTAAAAACCTTAATTGGATTAGCATACATTTAGCGGGCATTAAAAGCAGGTAGACAAAAGCAAAGAATTTAAAAAAAAAGTTCAAACAAAAATTTAAAACAAATAAAAAAAAGAAAGAGGAAATATTTAAAACAAAAACCCATTTAATGGAAGATTAAAAAAAGTTGCACTACATAAACAAAGTGACCCATTTAAAATTTAAAAACCTAGATGACACGGTTTAGTTTTAAAATAAATAGCTACAAAAATTTTATGAAAATTAAAAACATTTTAATATCGTTAAAATTTGTAAATTCGAATAATAAAAAAATAAAATAAAATTGTTAAAGATTTTAACAAAAGCTTTTCTGGATTTAACATTTGTGTAAAAAGTTTTATTCTAAAGCTTTTAATTTTAAAAATAAATATTCGTTAAGTTTTTAAAATCAAAAATAAATACTAATTGTTAATATATTTTAATAAAAGCTTTTTTCTAATTTACAAATTTGCAAAAAGATTTTCTCTTAAGCTTTTAATTTCAAAAATAAAGTTTCGTTAAGTTTTTTTATATTAATTATATTAATAAAAAACAATTTTTTTCATAAATATAATAAAAGCTTTTCTTTACTTTAAGAAATTAGAAAAAGCTTTTTTCTAAAGCTTTTGGTTTAGAAATAAAAGTATCGTTAAGTTATTTAAATGAATGAAAATGAGAAATTTTTCATGATTTTAATAAAAGCTTTTCTCTACTTTAAGAAATTAAAAAAAAAAAAAATTTCTAAAGCTTTTGGTTTTGAAATAAAAGTTTCGTTTAGTTTTTTAAACGAATGAAAATTAAAAATTGTTCGTGATTTTAATAAAAGCTTTTCTTTAGTTTACAAAATTGCATACAGATTTTTCTAAAGCTTTTAATTTCAAAAATAAAGTTTCGTTAAGTGTTTTTATGTAGTAAAAATTTAAAATTTGTAAAGTTTTCAAGAAGAGCTAATCGCTGCTGTATGAATTTTTGAAAAAGTTTTTTTCTAAAGCTTTTAGTTTAAAAATAAAAGTTTCGTTAAGTTTTTTATATAAATAAAAATAAAAATTTATTCATGATTAAAATACAAAGTTTTGTCTACTTTATGAAATTAGAAAAACCTTTTTTCTTAAGCTTTTGGTTTTCAAATAAAAGTTTCGTTAAGTTTTTTTTATTTAGTAAAAATTTAAAATTTGTCAAGATTTCAATAAAAACTTTTTTCTGCTAAACGAATTTGACAAAAAACTCTGTTCTAAAGTTTTCAGTTTCAAAATAAAAGTTTCGTTAAGATTTTTTATTTAGTAAAAATTAAAAAGTTTTAAAGATTTCAATAAAAGCTAAACTTTGTTATACATATACAAATTGCTAATATATTTTAATAAAAGCTTTTCTCTAATTAACATATTTGCAAAAAGATTTTCTCTTAAGGTTTTAATTTCAAAAATAAAGTTTCGTTAAGTTTTTTAAATTAATAAAAATGAAAATTTTTTCATAATTATAATAAAAACTTTTCTCTACTTTAAGAAATTAGAAAAAAGCTTTTTTTCTAAAGCTTTTTTTTAGAAATAAAAGTTTCGTTAAGTTTTTTAAATTAATGAAAATGAGAAATTTTTCATGATTTTAATAAAAGCTTTTCTCTACTTTAAGAAATTAAAAAAAAAAAATTTTCTAAAGCTTTTGGTTTTGAAATAAAAGTTTCGTTTAGTTTTTTAAACGAATGAAAATGAAAAATTTTTCATGATTTTAATAAAAGCTTTTCCTTAGTTTATAAAATTGCATACAGATTTTTCTAAAGCTTTTAATTTCAAAAATAAAGTTTCGTTAAGTGTTTTTATTTAGTAAAAATTTGAAATTTGTAAAGTTTTCAAGAAGAGTTAATCGCTGCTGTATGAATTTTTTAAAAAGTTTTTTTTCTAAAGCTTTTATTTTAATAATAAGAGTTTCGTTAAGTTTTTTAAATTAATAAAAATTAAAATTTGTTCATGATTAAAATACAGTTTTTTCGACTTTATGAAATTAGAAAAAGCTTTTTTCTTAAGCTTTTGGTATTCAAATAAAAGTTTCGTTAAGTTTTTTTTATTTAGTAAAAATTTAAAATTTGTCAAGATTTCAATAAAAACTTTTTTCTGCTAAACGAATTTGACAAAAAACTCTGTTCTAAAGTTTTCAGTTTCAAAATAAAAGTTTCGTTAAGATTTTTTATTTAGTAAAAATTAAAAAGTTTTAAAGATTTCAATAAAAGCTAAACTTTGTTATAGGAATTTAGAAAAAGCTTTTTTCTAAAGCTTTTGGTTTGGAAATAAAAGTTTCGTTAAGTTTTTGAAATGAATGAAAATGGAAAATTTTTCATGGTTTTAATAAAAGATTTTCTCTGGCTTACATATTTGCAAGGATATTTTCTTAAAGCTTTTAATTTAAATAAATAAAGTTTCGTTAAGTTTTTTTATTTAGTAAAAAATATTTTTTTTTTTAAATCTCAATAAAAAATTTCCTTTGTAGTACAAATTTGGAAAAAGCTTAGTCGTAAAGCTTTTGGATTAGATATAAAACTTTCGTTAAGTTTTTTAAATTAATAAAAATTAAAATTTGTTAATTATTTTAATACAAGATTTTCTCTACTTTATGAAATTGGAAAAAGTTTTTTTCTAAAGCTTTTAAATTCAAAAATAAAGTTTCGTTAAGTTTTTTTATTTAGTAATAATTAAAAATTTTTAAAGATTTCAATAAAAGCATTTCTCTGCAGCCTTAAGCTTTTAGTTTTGAAATAAAAGTTTGGTCTTTAAGCTTTTGGTTTTGAAATAAAAGTTTCGTTAATTTTTTTTTTTACTTAGTAAAAATCAAAAAATTGTAAAGATTTCAATAAAAGCTAATCGCTGCTGTACGAATTTTGAAAAAGCTTTTTTCTAAAGTTTTTCGTTTTGAAATAAAAGTTTCGTTAAGTTTTTTAAATTAATAAAAATGAAAATTTGTTCATTAGTTTAATAAAGGTTTTTCTCTCTTTTATGAAATTAAAAAAAGATTTTTTCTAAAGCTTTTAGTTTCAAAAGTTTCATTAAGTTTTAAAAATTTATAAAAATTTAAATTATTAGTGGATTTTAGTAAAGACTCTTCTCATTTTTACGAATTTGGAAAAGGCTTTTTTCTAAAGCTTTCAGTTTCGAAATAAAAGTTTTTTTAAGTTTTTTAAGTTGATAAAAATTAAAATTTTTTTTATTGATTTTAATAAAAACTTTTATCTGTATTAAAAATCAGGAAATAACTTGTTTTTTAAGTTTGTGATTTCCAAATAATAGTTTCGTTAAGTTTTTTAAATTAATGAAAATGTATATTTTTAGCATATATTTTTAAAGACTTTTCTCTCTTATGCGAATTTGAAAAAACCTTTTTTCTATAACTTTCAGTTTCAAAAATAAAGTTTCGTTAAGTTTTCAAAACTGATAAAAATCTAAATTTTACAGTGGAATTTATTAAAGGCTCTTCTCTTTTTTACGAATTTGGAAAAAGCTTTTTTCTATAGCTTTTGGTTTCGAAAACAAAGTTTCGTTAAGTTTTTTAAATGAACGAAAATTTAATTTTTTTCCTCAGTTTTATGAAAAATTCTCTCTAATCTATTAATGCTTAAGAAAATGTTTTCTAAAGCTTTTGGTTCCAAAAATAAATTTTCGTTAAGTTTTTTTTAATTCGATCAAAATTTAAGATTTTGAAAGGTTTGATAAAAAATTCTCATAAAATCTATATATACGAGAAAAGCTTTCTTATAAAGCTTTTAGTTTCTAATATAAAGTTTCGTTAAGTTTTTTTAATTGATGGAAATTAAAATTTTTAGTGTATGTTCATAAAAGCTTTTGTCTATTTTGCGAATTTAATAAAAACTTTTTTCTAAAGCTTTTAGTTTCAAAAATAAAGTTTCGTTAAATTTTTTAAATTGTTAAAAATCTGAAAATTTGATTGATTTTAATAAAAACTTTTATTTGTATTACGAAAATGTTAAAAGCTTTCGCTTAAAGCTTTTGATTTCAAAAACAAATAATTAAAAATAATAATGATATTCTATTAACATTTAATTAAATTAAATGGTTTTGAATCTCTTCCTTCCTTTCTCACGCATGTTAAGTTATTTATTTATTTCCTCCATATTTCCCTTTTTTTTTTTGCTATGTAATTTTGTAATAAATTTTTATTTTTACATTACATTAAATAAATTCGCACATGCAAAAAAAAAAAAAAAAAATAATAATAATAAATATTACCCTCCAAAGAATCATTTCCACATTTTATTACACGTATGTTGTTGAATGACAACATTAAGTTAATTTTAGAAATTTTTTTCCATGACAAAACGTAAATATTTTCTTTTTAAGTGAAAACTTTGTAGCACATTGATGGGGAAAAATGAAATATTTTGTTTTATTTTTAATAATTTTTTAGATATTAGTCATCGTTTTTAGATAGAAAAGATCCAAATTATTTGTGTAGGCCAGACATACAGTGGTGGCCACGAATTTAAGACACGACATTTCACTTATATATTTCTGATAATTTTTACATCTTATCGAACAAATTTTAGATCCATGTTATTTTTTAAAGATCCTAGTAATGTTATGAAAAAAAATCAACAATAGTTTGTTACCTATATTTAGTTTCCAATTTTTATTTACATATTATACAGATTAATACAAGTTTAAGCCTGGTCATGAATTTAGGACATAGGCAAAATAAAAGTTAATTCACAAAAGTAAAGCTCAGCTTCATAAAACAATATTAGTATTTGGTGGGAAATCCTTTATTTTGAATCACAGCAGCGCATCTCCTGGGTAAACTTTCAACTAAGGCCATACAGCGCTCCTTTGGAATGGCATACCAAGCCTTTTGAATTTCTTCCCATAAATCAGTCAAATTTTTTGGCTTTACTGCTCGTACATGCTCCTCAACATCATTCCACAAGTTCTCAATTGGATTGAGATCCGGGGATTGAGCTGGCCATTTCAGAACTGTGATATTATTTTCCTCTAAGCAACTCTTCACTAGGCGTGAAGTGTGCTTAGGGTCATTATCATGCATAAATTTCCACATTAGAGGCATGTTGTCTTCAGCGAATGGTATCATGATGCTTGTCAGTATGTTTTTGTAAATATGCTGGTCCATTTTATTGATAATCTTCTGAATGGGACCTACACCATGCCAGGAAAATGCTGCCCACACCATGACATTTCCACCACCATGCTTAACCGTTTTAAGGGTGTACTTTGGGTGATGCTCCAGGTTTGGAGGACGCCATACGTACTGTTTTCCATCAGAACCAAAGCGACAAAACTTCGACTCGTCGCTCCAAAGTATATTTTTCCAAAATGTCATCGGCTTATTGAGATTTTCTCTTGAAAACGCTAGTCGGGATTTAATATTTTTTTTTTGACACAAGTGGTTTACGTTGTGCAATACACCCACGTAAGTTCTTCTCATTCAGACGTCTTCTTATTGTCCTGGACGATATATTAATACCAAAATCCGATGAAATCTCATTTTTAATTTTACTTGAGCTCTTGAAAGGATCTTTAGCAGCTGATTTATAAATTAAGCTATCCTCCCTGGGTGTAGTTTTTCGGGCTCTAGGGTGCTGTTTGACATTTTTGGTAGTGCCATGTTGCTTGATGTGTTCCAGTGCATTGTAAATCTTGGATCTGGAACATTTTAGTAGCTTGGAAATTTCCATTACTGTTTTTCCATCAGTATTCATTTGTTGGATCAATTTTCGCTCGGCATCCGAACTCCAAGTACCTCTGGCCATTTCTAACTAAATATTTTGATGTATTCTAACATTAAATGGAATAAAACATTCATTACTTACCTTTTAGCTTCAAAAAACACCAAAAAATCACTTAAAAACCAAATATTTCTTATATGTTTTAAATTCGTGACCAGCTTCAAAAGCACGTTTTTACGAAAATATAATAAAAACAGCAACAAAATGTATACACAAACAAAACCAAATAACGGTAATTGATCTTAACATTACAGGGTACACTGAAAAATTAACAAAATCTAATTTTATATTGCAGGGTTGTAATAATTATCACAACTTAGTTCGTTACATGTCGTGTCTTAAATTCGTGGCCACCACTGTATAATGTGAACGTTTACTATGATTATTTTGCTTTAATGTTATAAGAATTTTCGTTTAAAATGTTTAATTTATTATCTAGCTGTTTTAAAAAATGTTATATGAAAATAAATTTCATTATTCCATTGTCTTATTTATCATTTCGAATTTTCCTAGAAATTTTAATTATCACTGGGACTATTATTTTCATTTATTTAATAACACATGATAAACATTTTCTGTTATAAATGTAAAAGGCTCTTTTACTTTCACTGCCTCTTTTTTTGTGTCCCTCTCCTTCTAGCTCTTTTTCTTTTTAAACCAATTGAGTGCACTTAATTAAATAATGGCTTTCCTTTAAACCTTTAATCATTTTAATTAATCTAAATATGTTTAAAAATAGTGTTAAAATATCCATTCATGTGTAATATTAACTAAAACAACAAGGGCATTATGTAGTTTAGAAAAAAATATTATTAATTAACTACTCTGTTCATTTATTACAGTATTTCTCTTGTATGTATAGGCTCTTTTAATTTAAAATAACAAAAGAGTTACTGTAAACAAAGGAATACACATGTTTGTGTGCTTGTTTATTGTATTTAATGCAAGTACGTATGAGTGTTTTTATTTTTCCTTTATTAGAGAAATGTAAACAAACAGCATCCATGTTTAAATCTTGTATACATGTAAGTGTGTATGTTTATGTTTTTTTAAACTAGTTTTCTTTGATTATCCTGCTCTTGTTATAGGGGTTTTGCTCAATGAATGTCAATGTCATTAAGAGTAAAGGAATAGAGAGAGTGTGGGATTATATGAGGAGCTTAGGTTTGTTTTGTAAAAAAAGGAAAGTGGGTGGGTGTTGTTTTTTAATAAAGAAAATGGTCAATTAATAAAAAGAGCTTGATAGTTATTGTTCTCTTTTTAATGATTGCTTTAAGAATACTTATAGAGATTATAGAAAATGAAAAGATTAATTATAAATAAAAGGAAAATTAGGCAGAGATAAAATAAAATAAAAAGATTTAAAAGAAAGTATAATTAAAGTAACTAGAATTTTAATATTTTAATTTATATTTTTATTTATATTTTTTTTTTTGCAGATTAGCGCCTTCATCTTTAAGACCTTTAAATGAAGATGATAAACACAGATTTTCAAGGTGAGTTTTTTTTTTATGGTTTCTTTAGTATAATTATTAAATTTTATTATTTAAATTTTTTAAACTTGAAAATTATTAAAAATGAACTTTAATCCCTGATTTTTAATAAAATGAATTTAGACCTTAAACTCTAAATATTTTCTTTAACAAAAGTAATAAAAAATAATAATAAAAATTTTTAATGTAAAAAAATATTTAAAAATAGAGTTCAAAATGTCATGGCATTGAACATAAAATTTAAAAAGCAGCTTGAAATTTGTTAAGGTAAATGACACAAAATATATGTTAAACAAATTAATTTAATATAAAAAAAATAAATATATAAGTTAATAAAAAAAAAATAATAAAAACTAATTTTGAAAGAAAAAAATTTAATTTTTTAAAAAATTTCCAACATTTTTTGAAAAATTTTTTTTAAAAATTTCAAGAATTAAATTTTTAAAAAAATTTAAAAATTTTTGAAAATTTTCTAGAATTATTTTTTATTATTATTTTTTTTTTTTAATTTTAAAAAAATTATTTAATTTTTTTTTTTTTGCCATTTTTGATTTGATTTTTGTTGTTTTTTTCTTCTAAACAAAAATCATGTGATTAGTTTTTTTTTCTTTATTTAAAATATTTTAATATTTTTTTTTTTTAAACTAGATCATTCCCTCTTTTCTATCTCTTATCTTTAAATGTTATTTATGACCTTGTTTTAAAAGGAATTAAATCTTTATTTTTAATAAAAAAAAAAAAAATAATTTTATTAACTAATTATTTAAAAAAACTACCGATAACACTTTCCTGCTTCCAACTGTTGCTAAATGACGTTTCAAAAAATACGCCCCTCTTTTAATTTCCCGTTTTTTTTTTCTTCATCTCAAATTTAATTCAAACATTATTTTGTTTTTCAACAAAATAATTTATTATTTATATGAGAAATTAAAACAATATTTTTTTTTTGCAAAATCACGTCATAGATGAGAAATCAAGGTAATTATTTTTGATTTGTTGTTGTTCTTTGCTGCTAGATAATTATAAATAAAAACTGAAAGGTAATTTGTTAAATAAAATTTTAAATGATGACAAGCAGTTTTTTTTTTCAATAAAAACACCATTTCTCAATTAACAAAATTAAAAAAAATTGCAAAAAGTAACATAAAATTAAAGAAAACTTAATGTTTTATCAATAAAACTAAAAAAAAATTAATTCCCAAAAATTTTTCAAAAATCCCCAAAAAAAGGGATTTTTATTTTTCATTTAAGAACTTAAATTTTTTGAAGAAATTATAATTTTTAGCTTAAAAAAAGGTTTAGAAGAACAGTTTTTCTAAAAAATTAGTTTTTATTTTGAAAAATCCTTGAAACCCTAGGGCGGGGAAACTTATTTTTGAAAAAATTTTGATTTTTTTTTAAGAAAATTAAAAAATACTTAAAATTTTTGGTTTTTAGTACTTTTAAGTAAATTCCCAAAAAATTTAAAAAATTCCCAAACTGGGGATTTTTACGTTTCATATGGGAATTTAATTTTCTTGGCAATACAATGTTTTTATGACTCAAAAATCACATATTTGAGTGAAAATAATTTAAATTTTTTTTAATAACTAAGAAAATTTTAAATTCCCACTAAAATGTTTAAAAATCTCCTACCGGGAAAATTTATTTAAAAAGAAAAATAAATTTTTTTGTTAAAATTCAAGAAAAGTATTGATTTTTAGAGCTAAAAATTTACAAAAAAATTAATTCCCAAAATTTTTCTTAAAATTTCCAAAAATTGGGATTTTTATTTTTTAATGGGGAATTTAAATTTCTTTGAAATAAAACATATTTGTAACTTTAAACACAAATATTAATACAAGTTAACAAAAATTTCCTATATACCAGACAAAAAATTTGAATTCCCACTAAAAATTTCCAAAATCTTCTGCCGTGGAACTTATTTCTTAGTGAAATTTTCTATAATTTGAACTTATTTGGTAATAGATATGAAAAAGAAACAAATTTCGTTGCTGTAAAACTTAAAAATTTAAATTCCCTTAAAATTTTAAAAAATCCCCTCAAGGGAAATTTTTATTTTCAAATTGGGGATTTTTTTTTTCAAGGAAATTTAAAGATTTTAACTTAATTTTAAAGCATAAATTATTATTTTAGTAGATACAAATTAAATTCCCATTTAATTTTCTAAAAATTCCCAAACTGGGGAAATTTTTATTTTGTAATGGGGAAGAAAAATAACACTTTTTTTCTAAGGCGTATATAAGGAAAACATATTTTGTGGTTTTAAAGCTCAAAAATTCCTAAAAAATTTGTAACAATTCCCTTTAGGGAAATTTTTGTTTTTAAATTGGGAATTTAATTTTCTTTAGGAAATTTAAAGATTTTTAAGTAAAAATTAGTTTTAAAGCAGAAATTGTTATTTTAATAGATTAAAATCAAATTTCCATTTATTTTCTTAAAATTCCCAAAACTGGGGAAATTTTTATTTTGTTATACGGACGAAAAATAACACTTTTTTGGTAAGTTGTATAAAATGAAAGCATATTTTGTGGTTTTAAAGCTCAAAAATTTGAATTCCTAAACAAATTTTAAAAATTCCCTTTAGGGAAATTTTTATTTTCAAATTGGGAATTTAATTTTCTTTGGAAATTTAAAGATTTTAAGGCTAAAATTAAGTTTTAAAGCAGAAATTGTTATTTTAGTAGATTAAAATAAAATTCCCATTTGATTTTCTAAAAATTTCCAAAACTGGGGAAATTTTTATTTTGTTATACGAACGAAAAATAACACTTTTTTTGCTAAGGTATATAAAAGGAAAGCATATTTTGTGGTTTTAAAGCTCAAAAATTAAATTTCCTGAAAAATTTTTTAAAATTCCCTTTAGGGAAATTTTTATTTTCATATTGGGAATTTTATTTTCTTTAGGAAATTTGTAGAATATTAAAAACATTATCGTTTTAAATAATTTTTTTAAATTATAGAATGTTAAATCATCTCCATTTTCCCCCTTTTAACAACATTCTTCACGCTTTAGCTGAAATGAAGGGGACAAGCGATTTGTTTATATATATATATATATATATATATATATATATATATATTTTTTTTTTCATAAAATATATTTTTTTGTGTTTATAAATAACTAACAAATATTTTCGTTGTTGTTATTATTTTTAGCACAAGAAATTATTTGTGTGTGTAGGTATTTATTTTATTTTTTTTAAGAAATGAAAGTGAAAACAATGTTTGGTTTTTGTTTGTTCTAAATTTTAAATCATGTACATGATAATTTGCATGAGTTTTCTTTTTTGAGAAAAGAAAACATGTGATATGAAATATTTTAATAATGATTTTATTAAGCAATAAAAACATTCTCCAAAATAATAAAAAATTAAATATTTAAAATTCTTTGTTGAAAAAATAAAGAAAAAAAAAATATTTCCCCACTAGGGATTTTTGGTTTTAAGGTGATAAAAACTTAATTTTTTCTTTAAAATTTCATTTATTTAACAAAAATTTTAATATCTTTGCCAAAAAATTTAATTCCCATTTTTATTTAAAAAATTCCTTTAAGGGGGATTTTTGTAAAATTTTTGGGAATTTAATTTATTTTGTTTTAATTTAGTAGAAAACTAAATTTTTTGTTAAATAAAACCTTTAAAAGTGAAAATTTGTTAGAAAAAAATATTTCCCCACTTGGGATTTTTTAGATTTTTAAGTGAATTTTGATTTTATCGGTTTAAAAATTGTATTCTTAAGTGTTTTTTGTTCTAAATCTTATTTGTTTAACAAGAATTTTAATTTCCCTGTAAAAAATTTGAATTCCCAATTTTATTTAAAAAATTCCTTTATGGGGGATTTTTGAAAAATATTTGGGAATTTAATTTTTTTGTTTTAATTTAGTAGAAAACAAAAATTTATGTTAAATAAAACTTAAAAATGTGAAAATTTGCTGGAAAAAAAATATTTTCCCACTTGGGATTTTTTAGATTTTTAAGGGAATTTTGATTTTATCGGTTTAAAAATTGTATTCTTAAGTGTTTTTTTTTTGTCCTAAATCTTATTTGTTTAACAAGAATTTTCATTTCCCTGCCAAAAATTTGAATTCCCAATTTTATTTAAAAAACTCCTTTATGGGGGATTTTTGAAAAATTTTTGGGAATTAAATTTTTTTTGTTTTAATTTAGTAGAAAACAAAAATTTTTGTTAAATAAAACTTAAAAATGTGAAAATTTGCTGGAAAAAAATATTTCCCCACTTGGGATTTTTTAGATTTTTAAGGGAATTTTGATTTTTTTCGGTTAAAAATATTATTTTTTATATTAATATTAATTTAATATTAATTTAATAATTTAATATTAATTTTATTTAAAAAATTCCTTTATGGGGGATTTTTGAAAAATTTTTGGTATTTAATTTTTTTGGTCTTAATTTAGTAGAAAATTAAATTTATTGTTAAATAAAACTCAAAAAAGTGATAATTTGCTCGAAAAAATATTTCCTCTTTGGCATTTTTTAGATTTTCAAGGGGAAATTTTTATTTTTAAAGGGAATTTTGATTTTATCGGTTCAAAAATTAAATTTTTAGTTATTTTTTGTTCTAAATCTTATTTGTTTAACAAAAATTTGTATTTCTCTGCCAAAAATTTTGAATTCCCAACTTTATTTAAAAAATTCCCTGGGGATTTTTGTAAAATTTTTGGGAATTTACATTTTTTTGTTTTCGTTTAGTAGAAAACAACATCTTTTGTTAAATAAAACTTTAAAAAATGAAATTTTTCTGGAAAAGAATATTTCCCCACTTTGGATTTTTTAAATTTTTAAAGGGAATTTTGATTTTAACGGTTTAAAATTTTTATTTTTTAACAGTTTTTTGTTCTAAATCTTATTTTTTTAACAAGATTTTTCATTTCCCTGCAAAAATTTAAAATCCCAATTTTATTAAAAAAATTCCCTTATTGGGAATTTTTGGAAAATTTTTGGGAATTTACATTTTTTTGTTTTAATTTAGTAGAAAATTAAATTTATTGTTAAATAAAACTTAAAAAAGTGAAAATTTGCTAGAAAAAATTATTTCCCCACTTGGCATTTTTTAGATTTTCAAGGGGAAATTTTTATTTTTAAAGGGAATTTTGATTTTATCGGTTCAAAAATTAAATTTTTAGTTATTTTTTGTTCTAAATCTTATTTGTTTAACAAAAATTTTTATTTCTCTGCCAAAAAATTTGAATTCCTAATTTTATTTGAAAAATTCCCTAATTGGGGATTTTTGAAAATTTTTGGGATTTAATTTTTTTGGTCTTAATTTAGTAGAAAACAACATTTTTTGTTAAATAAAACTTAGAAGTGAAAATTATCTGTAAAAAATATTTCCTCACTTGGGATTTTTAAAGGGAATTTTGATTTTTTTTGGTTTAAAAATATTATTTTTAGCTGTTTTTTTTTTTTCTAAATCTTATTTTTTTAAACAAGAATCTTTATTTTCTGCTAAAAATTTTAATTCCCAATTTAATTTTAAAAATCCCATTTTTGGGTATTTTGGAAAAATGTTTGGGAATTTAGTTTTTTAACGTTTTTTTCATTAAGAAACTTTTTCCTTTATTTTTTGCTATTAAAAATATGAATTCCCATTTATTTTAACAAAATTTCCCTTTTGGGGATTTTTGAAAAAAATTTGGGAATTATAATTTTGAAGATTTTTATATAAAAATTGATTTTTTTAATAAAATTTATAAAAAAAGTAATATATATATATATTTTTTTTAATTTTATTTTAAAATTTTTTATTATTATTATTCTTGGAAATGGTGTAATATTGTTTTTAAATCTTTCTAAACACTCTAGACATTTTAAGTATATTTTCAAGAATTAGTTTAAAATATTCGCCCCAACATATGACTCAAATTTGAGGGGATTTCTTTATCATTTTTTTCTTTTTTTTTTTGACCACGAAATATAAAAATTGATTAAAACAGTTGGAATTGGACACCTGTGAGTGTGACTACTACTTATAAAGTAATTGAACACTATTTTTGTCTAGTATTGTTTATTATTAGTTTTTTTTTACTAAAAAATAATCATAATTAATTATCTCTTTTATATCATAATTAAACACCTGCAGACCATAATTTTAAAAAATTAATAATCTTTTGTTTAAAATTTCTTTTATTAAATAAAAAACAAAATATTACAACATATTTTTTATTATTATTATTATTTAGTTTTCCTGTCTTTTAATCTCTTTCTTGTGCTGTTGTCTGTCTTATTTTTTTTTTATAAACTAAATATTTATTTAAATATTAAAATTATCACTTTTTTTGTTGTGCGCCCGCTTATCAGTTGAAATGTGTGTCTTCCTCATTTTAAATCTGAAAAATAAACAAAGTTTTCAATGAAATGACGTAAATAACCTTTCAAATATTATAATATAAATAAGTTCAATATATTGATGAATTTTTAATAAAAAAATAATAATAATAATAAAAATGAATTATAAAATGCTGTTAAATGTTAAACAATTTACGCATTCATTAATAATTAATTTGGGTTAACATAAACAATTAGGGAAGAAGAATAAATAATAAAAAAAAAAAAAAAAAATTAATTGAAAAAGTTCTAAAATTCCTTATTTACCTCATAAGCCAAATTTTAATCTTCCCCAGTTTTTTTTTTTTTTTTCAAATTTATGGGATTTTTAAATTTTTTTAGGAATTAATTTCTTTGGAATTAAATTTTTTTCTCAAATTTTAAATAAATTAATATAAAGAGTCTAAAAATACGTGAAACTAATCAAAATTTAAATTTTTAATCTTCCCAGTTTTTGAAAAATTTTGGGGATTTTTAAAATTGGTTTAGGAATTTAGATTTTTTGTTTTAAATTTTAAGTAAAATAGCATTAATAATCCAAAAATGCTTGAAATTACTCAAAAATATGATTTTAAAATTTCCCCAGTTTTCCCCAATTTTGATTTTAAACTTCCCCAGTTTTTTTAAAATTTGGTTATTTTTTAAATTGGTTAGGAATTTAGATTTTTTGCTCAAATTTTTAAAAAAATTCGATTTTAAAACTTCCCCAGTTTTTTTAAAACTTTGTAGATTTTTAAAATTTCTTTAGGAATTTAAATTTTTGTGTTGAAATTGTAAATAAATTGGTATAAATAATTCAAAAATACTTCAAATTACTCAAAATTTTAATTTTTAAACTTCCCCAGTTTTTTGGGAATTTTTTTAGGAATTAATATTTTTAGGCTAAAGTCTTAACAAATGTGCTATAAATAATTAAACAAAGCGTGAAACTAACTAAAATTGTTATTTTTAAACTTTCCCAGTTTTTGAAAATTTTGGGGATTTTAAAAATTTTTTTAAGAATTCAGATTTTTTGCTTAAAATTTAAATAAAATGCTATAAATAATCTAAAAAATCTTAAAATTACTCAAAATTTTGATTTTAAAACTTCCCCAGTTTTTGGAAATTTCGGGGAATTTAAAAATTGGTTTAGGAATTTAGATTTTTTGCTCAAATTATATATACATTTTTACAAATAATCTAAAAATTATTAAATTTATTCAAAAAGTCGATTTTAAAACTTTCCCAGTTTTTTTTAAATTTTGGGAATTTTTTAAATTTCTTTAGGAATTTAATTTTTTGTGTTGAAATTGTAAATAAATTGGTATAAGTAACCTAAAAATACTTTAAATTACTCAAAATTTTGATTTTAAAAACATCCCCAGTTTTTGGAAATTTTGGTGATTTTTAAAATTTGTTTAGGAATTAATTTTTTTTTTTGCTCAAATTCTAAATAAATCGCTATAAATAATATATAAACGCTTCAAATTACTCAAAATTCTGAGTTTTAAACTTCCCCAGTTTTTGGAAGTTTTGGGAATTTTTGAGAATTAAGGTTTTTTGTGAATTTTTTTTTAAGATTTTGCTATAAATAATCTAAAACTGTTACAAATTACTCAAAAACTGCTACAATTATTCAAAAAGTCTTTCCCAGTTTTTTTTTAAATTTTGGGAATTTTTTAAATTTCTTTAGGAATTTAATTTTTTGTGTTGAAATTGTAAATAAATTGGTATAAATAACCTAAAAATTCTTTGAATTACTCAAAATTTTGATGTTAAAAACATCCCCAGTTTTTGGAAATTTAGGGGATTTTTAAAATTTGTCTAGGAATTAAAATTTTTTTGCTCAAATTCTAAATAAATTGCTATAAATAATCTAAAAGTGCTTCAAATTACTCAAAATTCTGAGTTTTAAAATTCCCCAGTTTTTGGAAATTTTGAATATTTTTGAGAGTTAAGATTTTTTTTGTGAATTTTTTTTTAAAGATTTTGCTATAAATAATCTAAAACTGTTACAAATTACTCAAAAATAAAAAAAAAACGATTTTAAAACTTCCCCAGTTTTTGGGAATTTTGGTGATTTTACGAAATTTTTTGGGAATTAAGATTTTTTTTCTTGAAATTTGAATAAACTGCTAAAATTAATATAAAAATACTTAAAATTACTTAAAAATTTTATTTTATGTAATTTTTTCACTTCCCCAGTTTTAGGAATTTTTGGGAATTCTTTAAAAGCTTGGGTAATAAATTTTTTATTTTTTATTTTTTTGTGTAAAAGTAAAAAATTCAAATCAAATCTATAAACAACATCTTAAAATGTTGTTAGTGTATAAAAAAAACAACAAACAATTTTAAGACTTCCCCAGTTTTAGGAAATTTTGGGGATTTTGATTTTTTTGTTAAAATTGAGTAAAAATATCTCAAAAAAATAGTTGGTGTATAAAAAAAACTAATATTAAGACTTCCCCAGTTTTAGGATATTTTGGGGATTTTCAAAATTTTTTTGGGAATTTTGATTTTTCTGTTCAAATTGAGTAAAAATGTCTTAAGATAGTTTAAAATGCTTAAAAATATTTAAAAAAATATTTTTTAACTTCCCCATTTTTAGAGAATTTTGGGTATTTTCAAATTTTTTTTGTGAATTTAGATTTTTTGCTGTAAATTAATAAAATTGATTACTAATGTAGTAAAAGTTCTTTTTAAAAAAATATATTTTAACTTTCCCATTTTTATAGAATTTTGGGTATTTTCAAATTTTTTTTGGGAATTTAGATTTTTTGCTGTAAATTGATAAAATTTATTATTAATGTTGTCAAAATTCTTGAAAAGTATAAAATACCTTTTATGTAAGACTTCCCCAGTTTAAAGATATTTTTTGGGAATTTAAAATTTTTTAATTTAAAACAAAAAAAAAAAAATGGTTTCAAATATTTTAAAAATGCTTGAAATTACTTAAAAAAATAATTTTTTACTTCCCTAGTTTAAGGAAATTTTGGGTATTTTTGAAATATTTTTTGGGAATTAAATTTTTTTGGTGAAATTTGAAAAAAGAAATGTCTAGAAATATTGTAAATGGTCTACAAATGTATAAAATCTAATTTAAAAACTTCCCCAGTTTTTAAGAATTCCCCAGATTTTTTTTTTTTTTGTTTTATTTCAATTAAAAATAAATTTCCAGACAAAGATTTAAATAAATTTTTTGAATTTTTCTTTTATTTGATTTATTTTTCGTTGCCAATTGCTTTAAATCACCTCATTTTTTATCAAACCTTTAAAAAGTTTTATGATATTTTCATTATTAGATATTTATTGTACCTATTGTTGCTATTAAATACGAGTATTAATTTATTTAATTACAATTTGTTGTTGCTTAATAATAAGAAGTGCTTTTTTATCAAGCGATAAAAAATAAAACAAAAAAAAAAGCTTTTTATTAAAAATTAAAATTTTTTATTTCACAATTTCCCAGGAAAAATTTTAATACATTTCCTTAAAATAAATTATGTATATTATGTTGAAGAAAAAGTACCTACTTTTCGCGTGAAAATTTTATTTATCATTAATTCTTATAAATTTTACTTAAGAAAAATTTAATAATTTTCCCCAATACCCAGAAAAAGTCTTTGTTTTTAATCTACAAAATAAAAACAGAAATATGCAAAATTTTTCCTGCTAGACAAAACATATTATTCTTCTTAAAACAAGAGATTTTTTTTCAATATAAATATTTTTCCAAAAAAAATACACCAAAAAAAAAAAAAAAAAAAAAAACAAGACCAAAAATTATTTGGGTGAAAAGTGGGTGTTAAATCTTTGCAAACAATTTTTGTACATAAAAATTATTCTTTGCATTTACTTTTTAATTTTATTATTTTTTAATTGAATTCCCACAAAATTTTTTAAAATCGCTTTAAAAGAAATTTGTTTAAATAGATTTTAAGGAAAAATTTTGAAAGAAAAATTTCAATCAGGAAATGTTTTTATTTAAAACAATATGTTTGTAAACATTTTTAAGTATTTAGACTAAATTCCCCATTAATTAAAAAAAAAATTCCCTTTTAAGGACTTTTCAAAATAATTTTGGAATCAGGAAAAAAATTATTTGACCAAGTAATTTTTATCTATTTGTAGCTAAAACATGAAATTTTGTAAAATTTTAAAACAAAATCTAATTAATTTCTAAAAAGTCTCATAAAGGACTTTTGAAAATTATTTAAGGAATTAATAAGTTTAAAATAAAAAGTAATTTTGGCATTAATTTTTAAGTAACAAAAGAGAATTATTAAAATTTAAGCTCAAATCTCCATAAATTTTTTAAAAAGTCCCATTAAGGACTTTCAAAAATATGTGCAAAAATTTATGTTTTTAAAACACATTATCACAAATGTTAATTTTAAGTGTTAAAAATTAAAATTAAATGTAATTTATACTAAAATTATAATTAATTTTCAAAAAGTCCCTTAAAGGACTTTTAAAATCTGTTTAAATGTTTCACAACTTTTGTAATAAAAGTAGTTATTCCAGTATTTTTTCATAATTTTCATTTAAACTTACAATAATTTTTGAAAAGTCTCATAAGAAATTTTTTTAAAAAGTCCTATTAAATACTTTATATATTTAAAAATTTATATATTTTAAAAATTGTGTGCTTAAAACAAACTGTTATAAAAGTTAATTTTAAGTATGAACAATTTTAATTTAATGTTTTTTATACTAAAATTATAATTAATTTTCAAGAAGTCCTTTAAAGGACTTTTGAAATCTGTATAAATATTTTACATCTTTTGTAGTAAAAGTAATTTCCCCAGAATTTTTTAAATAATTTTCATTTAAAATTATAAGAATGTTTCAAAAGTCTCATAAGAGACTTTTCTAAAAAGTCATATTAAGAGTTTTAAACGTTTATAAAAGTTTATCTTAAGTATGAAAAATTAGATTTAATGTAATCAATACTAAAATTTAATTAATTTTCAAGAAGTCCTTTAAAGGACTTTTGAAATCTCTATAAATATTTCTCATCTTTTATAATAAAAGTAATTTTTCCAGAATTTGTTTTAAATCATTTCATTCAAAATCACAATAATTTTTTAAAAGTCTCATAAGAGACTTTTTTTTTTAAATGTCCTATTAGGGACTTTCAAAAATATATTCTAAAATTTGTGTGTTTAAAACAATTTAAAGTTAATTTTAAGTACATAATTTCATTCAAAATCACAATAATTTTTTAAAAGTCTCATAAGAGACTTTTTTAAAAATGTCCTATTAGGGACTTTCAAAAATATATTCTAAAATTTGTGTGTTTAAAACAAACTATTTAAAGTTAATTTTAAGTACAACAAAATTGTATGTTATGTAATTTATACTAAAATTATAATTAATTTAAAAAAGTCCTATAATAGACATTTGAAATCCGTGTAAATATTTTATTTTATTTTTTGTAAAAAAAGTTAATTTCCCAGAATTTTTTGTTTAATTTTCATTTAAAATCACTATGATTTTTGAAAAGTCTCATAAGAGACTTTTTTGACAAGTCTTTTTAAGAGCTTTAAAATTTTATTAAAGATTATCTTAAGTATGCAAATTTTGATTTAATGTAATTTTATGCTAAAATTATAAATAATTTTGAAAAAGTCCTTTAAGGGACCTTTGAAATCTGTTAAAATATTTCACGTCTTTTGTAATAAAAGTTATTTTCCCAGAATTTTTTTAATAATTTTGACTTAAATTTACAATAATTTGTTTTAAATAATTTCATTCAAAATCACAATAATTTTTTAAAAGTCTCATAGGAGACTTTGGAAAAATTTGTTTATAGAAAAATATATTTTATCAATATTTTTTTTTTTTTTTGAACGTGTAGTTTTTTTAGAAAAACATTACTTCTTGGTAGTTTTTAAGTGATAAAATTTCAAATAACTTTTGAAAAAGTCTTATTAAAGACTTTTACGATTTGATAAAAAAAAATTATAGTTTTTAGATTAAAATTAATTTTTTATACAACTTTTCAAGCGAAAATTGAATTTTTGGTAATTTTAATTAAAATTCCAATTAATATTGAAAAAGTCATAAAATGGACTTTTTTAAATAATATCTAGATTTTATACTTAATTAAATCTAAAAAAAAACTTAAATGAACTTTTGAGTTCTTTTTTTAATTAAAATTCCAAATAATTTTTTGAAAAGTCTTATACAAGACTTGTACGAATTTTTAAGAAATCCTAATTTTTGAACCAAAACTAATTTTTTAAGAGACTTCAAGAGAAAATTATTATTATTATTTTTTTCTTGTAGTTTTAATTCAAATTCCAATTTATATTGAAAAAGTCTAACAATGGACTTTTTAAAATAATATCAAGATTTCTTGTTAAATTAATTTTAACAAATATTAAATGCTCTTTTTTGTTTAAAATTCGTAAAAAATTTTGGAAAAGTCTCATTATTTCCAGTTTATATTAAAAAAGTCCTATAGTGGACTTTTTAATAATTTCGAAATTTCATACTAAATTAATTTTAAAGAATCTAAAACGGACTTTTGACTTCTTTTTAACTAAAACTACAAATAATTTTTGGAAAAGTCTTATAAGAGACTTTTAAAACTTTTTTAAGATTTCATATTTTTTAGATTTAAATTAATTTATTAAGATTTTTAATTAAAAATTTATAATTTTTTTTGTAATTTGAACTCAAATTCCAGTTTATATTGAAAAAGTCTTGTGATGGACTTTCGTTAATAATTTCGAAATTTCATACTAAATTAATTTTAAAAGAATCTTAAACGGTCTTTTGAGTTTTTTTTTTTTAACTAAAATTACAAATAGTTTTTGGAAAAGTCTTATAAGAGACTTTCAAGATTTTTTAAGATTTTATAAATTTTTGATTTAAATTAATTTTTTAAGATCTTTAATTAAAAATTATTACATTTTTTTGTAATTTGAACTCTAATTCCAGTTTATATTGAAAAAGTCTTGTAATGGACTTTTGTTAATAATTTCGAAATTTCAAACTAAATTAGTTTTAAAAGAAACTTAAATGGTCTTTTGAGTTTTTTTAACTAAAATTACAAATAATTTTTGGAAAAGTCTTATAAGAGACTTTCAAAATTTTTTAAGATTTCATAGTTTTTAGATTTAAATTAATTTTTTAAGATCTTTAATTAAAAATCATTGGGTTAAAACTTATTCTTTAGGATAGTTTTAAACTGAAAATTATTACATTTTTTTATTTTTTATTTTTTGTAATTTGAACTTTAATTCCAGTTTATATTGAAAAAGTCTTGTGATGGACTTTTGCTAATAATTTCGAAATTTCACACTAAATTAATTTTAAAAAATCTAAAACGGACGTTTGAGTTCTTTTTAACTAAAATTACAAATAATTTTTGGAAAAGTCTTAAAAGAGACTTTCAAGATTTTTTAAGATTTCATAATTTTTAGATTTAAATTAAATTTTTAAGATCTTTCTTTTTAACTAAAATTACAAATAATTTTTGCAAAAGTCTTATAAGAGACTTTTAACATTTTTTTAAGATTTCATACTTTTTAGATTTAAATTAATTTATTAAGATTTTTAATTAAAAATTAATACATTTTTTTGTAATTTGAACTCTAATTCCAGTTTATATTGAAAAGTCTTGTAATGGACTTTTGATAATAATTTCGAAATTTCATACTAAATTAGTTTAAAAAATATCTTAAACGGATAGTTGAGTTTTTTTTTTAACTAAAATTCCAAATAATTTTTGGAAAAGTCTTAAAAGAGACTTTTACGTTTTCTTGTTAAGAATAGGTAATTTTTGGGTTAAAACTAATTCTTTAGGATAGTTTTAAACTAAAAATTATAATTTTTTTTAATTTGAACTCTAATTCCAGTTTATATTGAAAAAGTCTTATATTGGACTTTTGAAAATAATTTCAAAATTTGATACTTTTTCTTGTTAAAACTAATTTCTTAAGGTATTTTTAAGTGACATTTATTTCACTTTTATAATATTAAATAAAATATTAATTTATTTTGAAAAAGTCTTCTTAGGGACTTTTGAAAATTATAATGGAAATTGTTTTAGATTTTTTTTTTTTTTTTTTGTAAAATTTTATTTTTCTTTTATTGCTTTGTTAGTGCAATATGGCGACAAATTTTGTTATTAATTTTTTTTTTTAAGGAATTTTGGGTATTTTTTTAAAATTTAATGGGAATTTATTATTATTATTTTTTATTTTATTGGTTAAAATGTATTGTATTAAAATTTTTTTAATCTTCCTCAGTTTTTTGGGATTTTGGGTATTTTTAGAAAATGTAGGGGGATTATTAATTATTTCAAATATTTAAAACATTTAAATTGATTATTTGTTTATAAGAAAAATTCTCTTTTAAAAAAAATTTTCTTTCATTGAAAAGTTTTCAGTCTCATATTTAAAAAGGTCAAGGTCGAATTTTCAACTTTAAGTTGAAAACTTTGTCATATTTCAATTTCTTTTTTTCCCTCTCCTTCTCTTCTCTTTTTTTTTTTTGTCTGTCTGATTGCATAACAACAAATTATTTGTTTAAAATATTAATATTTTTTTAAATCTTTTTTTCTATTTGTTTAAATTTTTTTAAGCAAATAAATATTTTTTTTATGATTTGTGTGTTTTAATTTTTTTTGGGAGGGCTGTCAAATTTATTTACGCCACCAACAAACCATATAAATATGTCGTTGACACTTTTTTTTAACTAAAACTAAAGTAGTTGTTGTTAGTAAGATTATTAAAAGACTAGTGTCAAATGAGTGAATACAATTGTTATTGTAAATTAATTTAAAAGAGCTTAAAATTTTATAACAACAACTAAATATTTGTTATTATTTTTGATTACTACATTTAACACATACATACACATACAGACAAACATATTTTTCCGTTATCAAGGGGTAGCAATTCAAGCAGCAAGTGGGAGAGACCCCAACCGGCAACAAGGCAACAACTACTATAAAAACACTAGTTTTACTTAACACATGTATACATTCATTCGTATATTCATTCACATATACTTGTTATACTTACTCACTTGCTCACTCACTTACACTCCCCAGCTCTCAAACAACAACAATTTTTGTTTTAGCCGATTTTTTTTATTTTCGTTTTCTTAACTTTTTTTATTGTTTTGTTTTTTTCTGATATAAAAAAAATTTCAGTGCAAAATAAACATGCGAGAGTAACGGACGCGCATATACACAAAATAAAAAAATATAAAAGAAGAAAATAAAAAATCGAATTTTAGTTGGAGGAAAAAAATTAAAGAATCACGCCAAAGAATAAAATAGTACCATATTTTTAATGGGCGGTGGTGAAGTAAAGTTTTTTTCTTTGGTATTTTTCGGTCTCTTGATCTTTTCTCGTGTGTGTTTTTAAGTGTGAAAATTCTTAAAAGAAAATTCTGTGGAAATTTAAAATTAAGCAAAGAAATTTATTAAGATTTTTTTCCTTGAAATGTTATAAAGAAAAATATAATAAAAAATTGCCAAATCTATTTAAGAAAAAATATAAGGAAATTTTTAAAAAATTTTTTAAACAAAAAAATAAAATTTGTTTATATAAAAACGTGCCCGACAAATTTTTGAAAGTATGTTAATTAAGTGTTAAATTATGCAAAAAATATATAAAAAAATGATAAAAGAGAAGAGTGATTAACGTCTTAAGATTTATTATAATAAAAAAAGTTTTCTAAAAAAAAAATATATTAAAATACAAAAAATAGTTACAAATGAATACTAAAAGAAATATAAATCATATCGAAAATAGAAAAAAAAAAGTTATAAAATTAAATTCTAAAACAAATTATTATAATAAAAATTGTTCAAGAATAAAAATTCCTATAATAAAATGAAATTAACCAAAAAATAAAGATAAACTAAATAAATAAATAAATAAAAAAAAATATAAAATTAGAGAATAATCAATAAAAAAATCAAACTAAAATTTGGGCGTTAATAAAACAAATAAATAAAGGATAGACTAGACTATCTATTAGACTATAGACTTTATAATGAATTGGACATATTGGATAATGAATTAGACTAGAATAAAGTCTAGTTTAAAGGCTAAGCTATAGTGCAAACTATAAACTAGACTATAAATTGGACTACAGTCCAGACTATAAATTAGACTATAGTCTGGACTATAAAATATACTATAATCAAGACTATAAACTAGACAATAGCCCAGACTGTAAATCAGACTATAGTCTACACTTTAAACTAAACTATAGTCCAGACTATAAATTAAACTATAGTCCAGACTATAAAATAAACTATAGTCCAGACTATAAACTATACTATAGACTATAGTCTAGACTATAAACTATACTATAGACTATAGTCTAGACTATAAATTAGACTAGAGTCTGGACTATAAACTAGGCTATAGTCCAGACTATTAACTAGATTATAGTCCACACTATAAACTAGACTATAATCCAGACTATAGTTCAGCCTATAAACAAAATTATAGTAGAGACTACAGTCCAGACTATAGTCCAGACTATAAACTATAAACCAGACTATAATCTAGACTATAAAATAAACTATAGTCCATACTATAAATTAAACTATAGTCCAGACTATGAATTAAACTATAGTCCAGACTATAAACTATACTATAGACTATAGTCTGGATTATAAAATATACTATAATCAAGACTATAAACTAGACAATAGCCCAGACTGTAAATCAGACTATAGTCTACACTATAAACTAAACTATAGTCCAGACTATAACAAATTAAACTATAGTCAGACTATAAAATAAACTATAGTCCAGACTATGAATTAAACTATAGTCTAGACTATAAACTATACTATAGTCTAGACTATAAATTAGACTATAGTCTGGACTATAAACTAGGCTATAGTCCAGACTGTAAACTAGATTATAGTCCACACTATAAACTAGACTATAATCCAGACTATAGTTCAGCCTATAAACAAAATTATAGTAGAGACTACAGTCCAGACTATAAACTATACTATAGTCCAAACTATAAACTGGACTATAGCTCAGACTGTAAACCAGACTATAATCTAGACTATAAACTAAACTATAGTATAGTTTATAGTCTGGACTACAAAATATACTATAATCCAGACTATAAACTAGACTATAAAATATTTTATAGTCTTGACTTTAGTATAGTCAAGACTATATATATTTTTTCTGGACTATAGTTTAGTTTTTAGTCTGGTTTATAGTTTGGACTATAGTCTAGTCTGGACGATGGTCTAGTCTGGACTATAGTTTAGTTTATAGTCAGGACTATAGTCTAATCTGGACTATAGTTTAGTTTATAGTGTGGACTATAATCTAGTTTATAGTCTCGACAATAGTCTAGTTTATTGTCTGGACTATAGTCTAGTTTATAGTCTGGACTATAATCTAATTTATAGTCTGGTCAATAGTCTAGTTAATAGTCTGGACTATAGTCTAGTTTATAGTCTGGACTATAGTTTAATTCGTAGTCTGGACTATAGTTTAATTTATAGTCTAGACTATAGTTTAGACTATAGTCTAATTTATAGTCTGGATTATAGTTTAGTTAATAGTTTGAACTACGGTCTAGTTTATAGTCTGAACTACGGTCTACTTTATAGTGTGGACTATAGTCTAGTTTATAGTGTGGACTATAAACTAGTTTATAGTCTGGTTTATAGTCTAGTTTATAATCTGGACTATAGTCTGGACTATAGTCTAGTTTATAGTCTGGACTATAAACTAGTTTGTAGTCTGGTTTATAGTCTAGTTTATATTCTGGTCCATAGTCTGCTTTATAGTGTGGACTATAGTCTAGTTTATAATCTGGACTATAGTCTAGTTTATAGTTAGTATAGTTTATAGTCTGGACTATAGTCTATTTTATAGTCTATTTTATAGTCTAGTTTATAATCTGGTTTATAGTCTAGTTTATAGTCTGGTCTATAGTCTAGTTTATAGTCTGGACTATAGTCTAACTTATAGTCTGGTTTATAGTCTAGTTTATATTCTGGTCCTTAGTCTACTTTATAGTGTGGACTATAGTCTAGTTTATAATCTGGACTATAGTACATTTTATAGTCTACTTTATAGTCTGGTCTATAGTCTAGTTTATAGTCTGGACTATAGTCCAGTTTATAGTCCGGACTATAGTCTAGTTTATAGTCTGTACTATAGTCTTGTTTATAGTCTGGACTATAGTCTATTTTATAGTCTAGTTTATAGTCTGGGCTATAGTCTAGTTTATAGTCTATTTTATAGTCAAGTTTATAGTCTGGTTTATAGTCTAGTTTATAGTCTGGACTATAGTCTATTTTATAGTCTAGTTTATAGTCTCGGCTATAGTCTAGTTTATAGTCTATTTTATAATCTAGTTTATAGTCTGGTTTATAGTCTAGTTTATAGTCTGGTCTATAGTCTAGTTTATAGTCTGGACTATAGTCAAGTTTTTAGTCTGGTTTATAGTCTAGTTTATAGTGTGAACTATAGTCTAGTTTATAGTCTGGACTATAGTCTAGTTTATAGTGTGAACTATAGTATAGTTTATAGTCTGGACTATAGTCTAGTTTATAGTCTGGACTATAGTCTAGTTTATAGTCTGGACTATAGTCTAGTTTATAGTTTGGACTATAGTCTAGTTTATAGTCTGGTCTATAGTCTATTTTATAATCTGGACTATAGTCTAGTTTATTTTCTTGACTATAATTTAGTTTATAGTCTGGACTATAGTCTAGTTTATAGTCTGGACTATAGTCTAGTTTATAGTGTGGTCTATAGTCTAGTTTATAGTCTGGTCTTTAGTCTAGTTTATAGTCTGGTTTATAGTCTAGTTTATAGTCTGGACTATATTCCAATCTATAGTCTAGTCTACAGTTCAGTCTGTATTATAGTTAATTCTGTAGTCTGCTTGAGATTCTCTAGCCATAGTCTAGCCATAGTCTAATCTATTAACTTATTTGAAGTCATTTTTGTCTCTTTTATTTATTTATTGTTTTTTAGTTTTCGTATTGTAAACTTTTGTAACCGTCCATAGTTCTCTTTATTTATTTATTTATTTTTTTTTCCTGGTTTTTGTAATTTTTTTCTTTTTAATTAATATCCAAAGTTTAAACTGCCAAAAAGTTTTGTTAAGTTTCTTAAAAAAAAAAGAAAAGACTCTAATTTATGACCTCACTTAAGCAACGAAAAATAATAAAAAACTTAGATAAACAAAAAAATACATTAATTCAGTTTTTTGGGGGGGAACTATAAAATTTAGAAATCAACAAACAACAACCTTTAAACATACATACATATTGTTAAAAATATAAAAAATTAACAATAAATATAGAAAACAAAAAAATAGCAAAATAATATAAATTTTAAAGCAAAAAAAAAAAAAAAAAATTGTGATTATTATTAGAGGCAAAAAATAAATGTTATTAAGCTTAATTATATTTTTAGCAAACTGAATGTGAAGTGTGTTCAAATGTAATTAGTGTAAAGGAAATCATTAAAATTAAAAAAAAAAAAAAAGCAACTGATAAGAAATTAGAAAAAGATTATAATAAGAAAATAATTAAAAGCATGAAAAAATAAAGATATTTTTTGAATTTAAATTCTAGATTATTTTACAAAAAAAAAAGTGCTCAATTTGTTAAAAATAAAAAAAATGTCTAACAAGTTTATTTAATTTAAACAAAAGATTTAAAAAAATTATTTGTGAATTTAAAAGTTCAAAAAAAAGTTAAACTTAAAAACCGTTAAAATTGCTCAACAAGAAAAATGGCGCGCAAAAGAAAATCTTTTAAAGATTTACCACCACCAGAGACCTCCAATACAACTTTAGCCTTAACGGAACACAATGAAACTAATTCTCCTACCACCACGAAAAAAAGAGGTAGTCTTGATGATCTTATGTTACAAACCCACCAGCATGATCAAACAGCCGCTCATGATATGGAACAGAAATTTCAACAATATCAAAGTGATAGTGAATTGATGGCCTTAAAACAAAAATTTAATTTAGAAAAAAATAAATCGAATTTATTTCTTATCAAATCATATTCATTTATTGATAAAACCAATAATAAAAGACCCCACAATTTAAAAAAACAAAATACTTTACAAGAATATGATAAATTAAATGCTTTAGACTTAAATGCAGAAAAAGAAACCCCAGCTAACAAGAAAAAGAATAAAAATAAATCTAATAAAACTAAACCCAAATTGGAAGATAAAGCGGAAAAGTTGGAGAAACCTAAAAAGCCTCCCAAATTAAAGAAAATAAAAAAATCTAAATCTACTCATGATTCTACAGAAAATCTACAAGATTTACAGGATTTATTAAGAAAACCTTCGGTTATATTGGAAGATGAGGAACATATAACTTCACCGCAAAGGCCTCAGTCTATGCCTTTAACACAAAGTGGTCATCGCGTAGTAACAAAAGCTAAAACTTTAGATGATATAGAAACGCCTCGTCTAAAAAGGGACTCTTTTTTAAGGCATAGTTTACAGTCCATAAGAAGAAGTTTTTCTACCAGTAAAAAACACAACAATAATATAAGCATTACTTCTTCATCTTCCTCATCGGCCTCCTCCTCAGCTTCATCTAACTCCTCAGGCATAATGGAATTAACGAGAAAATCTAAAACCAGAACCAAATATAAAGATAAAACTAAAGATATAGCCAACTTAAATGATGTAGAAGAACAAAACTATTTAATAGCTGTTGAAGAAGAACAAGATTTTGCCGATGGTTGTTTACAGTCAACAAGGAAACCTTGTCAGGTGGTAATAACCTTAAATGATAATAAAACACTTGATCAGGAGCAACAGCAGCAACAATACGCAATAATTGAGGTTACTTCCTCCACCAATGCACTTTCATCAAATGGTTCACTTTATAATAATATGGAGGCTTTAACGGTGCTTAAGGAAGAAGATGAAAAGGATTTATTGTCAATAACAAATGGAAATGAGGAGAACAATAATAATAACAACAATTTAACTAGTGCTAACACAGAACAAAGGTAAGAGAAAGAGAAAGAAAAGAAAAAGATTTTATTGTAATTCTAATATAAATAGTTTTTTCTTAAAACACAAGGGGTTAATGTTTAATAAAATTCATATTGACTATACTATAGTCTAGTCTATGGACTATTATATTTACTATATTATAGTCAAGACTAAAGTCTAGACTACTAACTATACTAAAGTCAAGACTATTAAATATACTATAGTTAAGTATGTAGTATAGTTAATTGAATATACTTTAGTCTAGCCTATTGACTAAACTATAGTCTAGTCTTTATCTATACTATTAACTATAATATAGTCAGGAATAAAGTATAGACTATCACTATACTATAGTCTACTCTATGACCATATTATAGCTCAGACTATAGTCTGTTCTATTAACTATACTATATTTAAGACTAAAGCCCAAAATATTTACTTTACTATAGTCAAGAATAAACTCTAGACTAATCACTATACTATAGTCAAGTCAGGACTACAGTCAGGAATATAGTCAAGACTATAGTATAGTCTATGGACTAAACAACAGTCTAGACTATGGACTATACTATAGCCTAGTCTATGGACTATACTATAGTCAAGACTACAGTCAGGACTATAGTCAAGGCTATAGTCAGGACTATAGTCAAGACTATAGTCAAGATTATAGTCAGGACTATAATCAAGACTATAGTCAGTACTACAGTCAGGAATATAGTCAAGACTATAGTCCAGACTATAGTCAAGACTATAGTCAGGACCATAGTCCAGACTATAGTGAAGACTATGATCCAGTCTATGGACTATACTATAGTCAAGTCTATGGACTATATTATAGTCTAGTCTATGGACTATACTATATTCAGGACTATTGTCAATACTATAGTTAAGATTATAGTCAAGACTATAGTATTGGCTATAGTCCTGACTATAGTCTTGGCTATAGTCCTGACTATAGTCTGGACTATAGTCTTGGCTATAGTCCTTGACTGTAGTCCTGATTATAGTCTTGACTATAGTTCTGACTATAATCTTGACTATAGTCCTGACTATAGTGTTGACTATAGTCCTGACTATAATATTGACTATAGTCCTGACTATAATCTTGACTATAGTCCTGACTATAGTCTTGACTATAGTCCTGACTATAGTCTTGACTATAGTCCTGACTATAGTCTTGACTATAGTCCTGACTATAGTCTTGACTATAGTCCTGACTATAGTCTTGACTATAGTCCTGACTATAGTCTTGACTATAGTCCTGACTATAGTCTTGACTATAGTCCTGACTATAGTCTTGACTATAGTCCTGACTATAGCCTTGACTATAGTCTTAACTCATGTCCTGACTATAGTCTTGACTATAGTCTTGACTATAGTCCTGACTATAGTCTTGAATATAGTCCCGATTATAGTCTTGCCTATTAGTCCTGACTATAGTCCTAATTGTAGTATTGACTATAGTCCTGATTATAGTCCTGACTATAGTCCTAATTGTAGTATTGACTATAGTCCTGATTATAGTCCTGACTATAGTCTTGACTATAGTCCTGACTATAGTGTTGACTATAGTCCTGACTATAATCTATAATATTGACTATAGTCCTGATTATAATCTATAGTATTGACTATAGTCTTAACTAATGTCCTGACTATAGTCTTGTTTATAGTCCTGACTGTAGTATTGACTATAGTCCTGACTATAATCTTGGCTATAGTCCTGACTATAATCTTGACTATAGTCTTAACTAATGTCCTGACTATAGTCTTGACTATAGTCTTGACTATAGTCTTGACTATAGTCTTGACTATAGTCCTGACTATAGTCTTGCATATAGTCCCGATTATAGTCTTGCCTATAGTCCTGACTATAATCCTGACTGTAGTATTGACTATAGTCCTGACTATAGTCTTGACTATAGTCCTGATTGTAGTCTTGACTATAGTCTTGACTATAGTTCTGACTATAGCCCTGACTATAGTCTTGACTATATTCCTTACTATAGCCCTGACTATAGTCTTGACTATAGTCCTGACTATAGCCCTGACTATAGTCCTGACTATAGCCCTGACTATAGTCCTGACTATAGTCTTGACTATAGTCCTGACTATAGTCTTGACTATAGTCCTGACTATAGTCTTGACTATAGATTTGACAGGACTATAGTCTTGACTATAGTCCTGACTGTAATCCTGACTATAGTCTTGACTATAGTCTTGACTATAGCCTTGACTATAGCCTTGACTATATTCCTGAGTATAGTCTTAACTATAGTCCTGCCTATAGTCCTGACTATAGTCCTGTCTATAGTCCTGACTATAGTCTTGACTATAGTCCTGACTATATTCTTGACTATAGTCAAGACTATAATTAGGATTTTAGTCAAGACTACAGCCAGAACTATAGTCTAGACTATAGTCAGGACTATAGTCAAGACTATAGTTCTGTCTGTAGTCTTGACTAAAATCCTATCTATGGTCTTAACTATACTCCAAGACTACGGTCTAGTCTATTGACTATATTATAGTCAAGATTATAGCCTAATATAAGTCTTGCTGTATCTCCTAAACTACATGACGGATTAACTTCATATGTATGGAATGGTTATAGAGCAGGACCTATGATTTTAGGAAAATTATTTTCTAGACACCCTGTTGTTATAGCGGGTGAGCTACAGGGTGTTAAAGTAGAAACCATTGAGCTAAAAAAATAATAAAACTAATTTGATTAAAAATTAGGATTTAATTTGTATCTCCTAAACTTTTGGTGTGATCGCTTTGATGTCTATAAGAAATTTGTATAGCGGGACCTATGCTTTCAAAAGCTTTTTTTTGTAATCACCCTTTTATTATACCGAATGAGCTACAGGGTGTCAAAATTAGCCACTTTGAATATGAAAATTTGCAAACGAATTTGTTTTAAAGAATTTCTGATAAATGTGTTTCTCTTAAACTTTTAAGCAGATCGAAGTTAGATGTATGGAAAAATCAGAGCATTTCCTAAAATTATAGAAAAATTATCTCATAGGCATCCTGTTATAATATCGAATGAGCTACAGGGTGTCAAAGTTGACCACATCGATAATGAAATATCTTTAAAAAAATATTTCCCCACTTTCTGTTAATAGTCAGTACATAGTCAGTCACTTTTTTAGGGGTTAATCGAAATTCCAATAAAAAAAATAAAAATATGTGGCTATAGCTCCCCCATATATGGACCCATTTGAGCGTTCTTCAATGGCAAATTAATCTAAGTTATCAAGAGACTTCGTAAACATAATATCAACTCACTTATAAACGGAAGGACAGATGGACAGACGGACGGACGGACACTGCTATTTCGGCTCGCTTTTCTATAAGAAACCAAAATATATAATTTTTTAAATGTTAAGGAAAATTTGTATAAATTAAAAATGAATGACAAGCTTCTATACACCCTTAGCACCTGTGTTGCTAAGTATAAAAAGTCTTTACCATTGTAAATTATTATTTTTTTATTTTTTAATATTCAGTGTTTTTCAAACATTTGTTTGACACGTTTATATATATTTGTTCTTCATCTCTCTACCCCCTTTTGCTCACACCCTCTTAAAATAAGCGCACACATGCCTTTCAAAAACGCCTTAAATCCTTTGATAACTAAAATGAAAAAAATGAAATAAAATTTATAAAGTTCAAGGTCGAGTATTTGCTTTATTTTTTTTAAGCACCTGTTTAAAATGAAAGAGACGTGGAAGGGGAGGGGGATTTATATATTTTTTTTATTTTGAAAAGAATTATTTTGTAGAAATTTATTTTATTTTTCTTTCTGTTGTATGTTTTTTTTTTTTTTTTTTTTTCAAGAGGATTTTATTAAATCCCCAACTTTGTTGCTAAGGATTTGAATAGGTTTTAAAACTTTGAGTGGTTTTAAAGGAAAATTACTTTTGTAAGAGAAAGAGTGGGATGTGAATAAGAGCTCTTGAAAGGATTATTTCATACAATTATAAAGTTGAAGAAGAAGGGAATTTTATTTAAATTTTATGATTAAATAGAAATTTCTAGAGAAAAAATATATTTTCACATGAAATTTATAGATTTCTTTTACATTTAAAAATGGAATTCAAATTAAATAGAATTTTTAAGAAATTTTATTAACTTTTTTAAATTTTTAGTACTAACTGCCTGTTTCTCTATGTCGAACGAAAAATTCGTTTCGAATAAATGTATGAAAAACATTAAATAAATTTAAAATTTTGTTTTTTTTTTTTTCTCGAAACGAATTTTTCGTTTGACATAGAGAAACAGGCAGTAAATTTTAATTTTTAGCTTAAAAATTTAATTCCCAAATTAAAAATAAAAATCTCCTTTTTGGAGATTTAGAAAAAAAGTTTGGGAATTTGAATTTTTTTAAATATAAAATGAAAATTAGGATTTTTAGAAACTTTTTAGCATAAAAAATATATATATTTTTTTAATTTCTCCTAAAAAAAAATTTCCCCTTAAGAAATTTTTCAGAATTTTAAAAATTTTTAGGGAATTTTAAATTAAAAGTTGGATATTTAAAGAATTTTATTAAATTTATATTAATTTTTTGACTTAAATTTTAATTTTTGACGAAAAAATTTTGAATTCTCAATTTAAAAATAAAAATTCCTTTTTGCGAATTTTTAAAAAAAGTTTTGGAATTTGAATTTTATTAATACAATATAAATATAATTATAATTTTATTAATACAATAAGAAAATTATGATTTTTAGTCTCTGTTTAGCATTAAAAAATATAAAAATTTTAAATTTTTTTGATGAAAAACTATTTCCCCTCAAAATATTTTTCAGAATTTGTAAAATTTTTTGGAGGATTTTAAATTAAAAATTGTATTTTCAAATAATTTTAATGAATTTATGTAAATGTTTGCAATAAAATTTAAATTTTTAGCGAAAAAAAAAAAAAAAAATTGAATTCTCAATTTAAAAATTAAAATTCCTTTTCACGAATTTAAAAAAAAAAAAAAGTTTGGGAATTAAAATTTAAGTTATTTAAAATGAAAACTGAGATTTTTAGAACCTTTTTAGACATTAAATTATATAAAATTTTAATTTTAAGCGAAAAAAATTGGAATTCTCAATTTAAAAATTAAAATTCTTTTTGCGAATTTTTAAAAAAAAGTTTGGGATTTTTAATTTAAGTTATTTAGAATGAAAACTAAGATTTTTTTTATTATTAAAACTAAAAATTTTTTCTGAAAAAAATATTTCCCCTAAGGATTTATTCATAATTTTTCAAGTTTCTAGGGAGATTTTAAATTAAAATTGTCTTTTTTAAGAATTTTATTAAATTTATATTCATTTTTTAAAACAAATTTTAATTTTTGGTGAAAAAATTTAAATTCCCAATTTAGAAACAAAAATTCGTTTTTGCGAATTTTTTTAAAAAAAGTGGGAATTTTAATTTTTTCTATTTAAAATGAAAATAACGGGGTTTAGCTCCCTTTTTATTATTAAAAAGTGTAAAATTTTTAATTTTTCAGAATTTTTCAAATTTCTAAAAGGATTTTAAATTTACAAATTGTTTCTTTAAAGAGTTTTACAAAATTTACTCTAATTTTGAGATTAAAAAGTTTAACTTCCCAATATAAAAATAAAAATTCCTTTTTGCGAATTTAAAAAAAAAAATTGAGAATTAATAATTTACGTCTTTTTGAATGAGAATTTTGAATTTTAGCACCCTTTTATTATTAAAAAAATATGAATTTTTAATTTTTAGCAAAAAAGTCAATTGAATTCCCAATTTAAAAATAAAAATTCCTTTTTGCGCATTTTAAAAAATTAAATTAATTAAAGAATTAAAATTAAAGTTATTTAAAATGAAAATTATGATTTTAGAACCATTTTAGCATTAAAAAACATAAAATTTTAATTTTTAGTAAAAAAAATTTTAAAATTCCCAAATTAAAAATTAACTCTTTTTTGCGAATTTTGAAAAAAAAAATTAAGAATTTTAATTCAAGTTACTTAAAATGAAAATTAGAATTTTTTGGAACCTTTTTAGCATTTAAAAAATATGAAATTTTAATTTTTAGCGAAAATAATTTGAATTCTCAATTTAAAAATAAAAATTCCTTTTTGCGAATTTTAAAAAAAAAAAATTGGGAATTAAAATTATTTAAAATGAAAATTATGATTTTAGAACCTTTTTAGCATTAAAAAATATGAAATTTTAATTTTTAGCAAAAATAATTTGAATTCTCAATTTAAAAATAAAAATTCCTTTTTGCGAATTTAAAAAAAAAATGAGAATTTTAATTTAAGTTAAAAGATTGGGAACTAAAATTTGCGTTATTTAAAATAAAAATTGAGAGTTTTAAAACCTTTTTAGCAAAAAAAATGTAATTCCCAATTTCAAAATAAAAATTCCCTTTTGCGAATTTTTTAAAAAAAGTTTGGGAATTTTATTTTTATTTATAGAAAATAAAAATTAGGATTTTAGTCCCTTTTTTATTATTAAAAAGTGTACAATTTTTTTTAATTTTCAACGAAAAAAATATTTCCCCTCAAGAAATTTTTCACAATTTTTAAAATTTCTAGGGAGATTTTAAATTAAAAATTGTATTTTCAAATAATTTTATTGAATATATGTTGATTTTTTTAATTAAAATTTTATTTTTAGCGGAAAAAAATTAGTTCTCAATTTAAAAATTAAAATTCCTTTTTGCGAATTTTAAAAATTTTTTGAGAATTTTAATTTTATTTATAGAAAATGAAAATAAGGATTTTTTTTTATTAAAAAATTTTAATTTTTACTGAAAAAATATAAAATTCCTTTTTGCGAATTTTAAACAATTTTTGAGAATTTTAATTTTATTTATAGAAAATGAAAATTAGGATTTTTTTAACCTTTTTATTATTAAAAAATTTAAAATTTTTTAATATTCCTTGAAAACAAATTTTCCTTATAAGGAATTTTTCAGAATTTTTAAATTTCTAGGGAGATTTTAAATTAAAAATTGCGACTATTAATTAAAATTTATGTTATTTTATTTTTGTTATATATTTCCTTTCTTTATAATTTTTTAATTCATTTTTATTTCTGCTTTATTATTTTATCTTTTTATAACCGGAAATCCTTAACTTTTTGTACAGTTTCTTTTAAGAATTTCTTTTAAAGAATCTAAATAATTTGCCATTTAAATTGCAAACAGAATTTTTAATTGCCAACAAACACCACAAATAACATGAAAATGCCAAGAATTCTTGAGAAAATAAAAATAAAGAAAAAAGAAAAATAAGAAAAAAAATATAAACTAAAATAAATTGTAAAACACGAGATAATAATGCTGATGAATTTGCTAAAGACACGTGAAAAAGATTTTCACAAGACGATAATATTAAAATTTAAATGGCGTCTGCTTTAAAAATGTCTAGGGCGTAACGCAAAAAATATAAGAAAAAATACCTTTTTATAGCTTTGAATAAAAAAATTACAAACATGCAAGTTGGAAATTAAAAATAAAAATACAAACGTTTCTAAAAGAATTACTTTAGCCACGAAATAAAATAGTTTAAAATAATTATTTATAATTATTTGTAATAATAAAAACAATTCTATATTTCCCGCTATATAATTTAAAATTTTTAAATGTTTATCATTTAAATTAAATTGTATATATATTGTATTAGGAAAATTACAGATTTTTTTCCTAATTAAAATTCCCTATACAAAATGCAATTTACACTCTTTACTTGGCTCTTTTAAATTTACATATCACCACACTATTCTCTATCCACCACCATCACCACCACCACCACCTTTACCTTAACCAGAGTATGTTTTTAGCTAATTTACTCTTGACACTTTCTCATGCATTTAATAAATTGGTGTCATGGCTAACCACCCCCAAAACTAAGAGCACCCTATAATAATTACTCTTTAGTATGATAAATCTCTTACATTTCATTTAATTAAGTTTTTAAATGAATTTAAATTAAATTTCCAGCCATAATTATCTTAAAAAAAGTTGTAAAAAATAACCTTCTAAATTTTGGTTTTATTTAATCTTCATCAATTATTTAACACCTTACTGTGTTAAAACTAATCATCAGGGCCAGGGCTGTTAAACAAATTTGTATTTGTGTGTTTCTTTTTTTTATTTAATTTCCTTTTAAACATTTTATTTTTAATTTGGTCACGTTTGCCTTAGAGTGACTGTTTGTTGTTAAAATTTATTGTTATTTGCCTTTTTTATAAAAAAAAAAAATGTTTGGTGGTTATTTAAGATGTTAAGCAACTTGTTATTTCCTTATTTAATAAACAATTATTTTTATAAGCTTTTGGCTTTTTGTTTAATAAAGAGTTATAAAAAGCAAAAAAAAATATATATAAAAGAAAAAGAGTAGAATTTGTGTAAATAATTGTTCATTTATTTTAATTTTAAAATTTATTTTAAATTTTTAAATTAAAAAATTATTTTTAGCAATTAAAAAAAAAAAAGTTAGGAATTAAAATTTTTTGGAAACAAATTAAAAATTCAAAATTTTAAAAACCTTTAAAAATTAAAAGAAATCATAAAAACTCTTAATTTACCAGAATCAAAAGAATTTAAAATTAAAAAATAAATTTTCTAAGATTTTTATTAAATTTATTTAAATTTTAGCTTCAATTAAAAAATAAAAATCTCCTTTTTGGGTATTTTTTAAAAAAGTTGGGAATTTAAATTCTTTTCATATAAAAATGAAAATTAAGGGTTTAAGAACCCTTTAAAATTAAAAATTCTTAATTTTCTCCCCAAAAAAAATAGTTCCCCATTTAAATTTTTTAAAAATTTCAAAAGAATTTAAAATGAAAAAATAATTTTTATTAAATTTTATTTAATTTTAGCTTAAAACATTAATTTCTAGTGAAAAAATTTAAATTCCCAATTAAAAAATAAAAATCTCCTTTTTGGGTATTTTAAAAAAAAAGTTGGGAATTTAAATTTGTTCATAAAAAATTAAAATAAAGATTTTAAAAGCCTTTAAAAATTATAAAAATTCTTAATTTTCTCCCCAAAAAAATAGTTCCCCATTTAAATTTTTTTAAAATTTCAAAAGAATTTAAAATTAATAAATTATTTTTTTTTTTAGATTTTTATTAAATTTTATTTAATTTTAGCTTAAAACATTAATTTCTAGTGAAAAAATTCAAATTCCCAATTAAAAAATAAAAATCTCCTTTTTGGGTATTTTTAAAAAAAGTTGGGAATTCCAATTTTTCATAAAAAAATTAAAATTAGGAATTTTAAAAACTCTTTAGCTTAAAAAAATAAAAAAAATTCTTGATTTTTCGCCCCAAAAAATAGTTCCCCGGTTTAATTTTCTTAAAATTTCGGGGGGATTCAACTTTAAAAATGGAATTTTAAATATTATTTATTAAATTCTATTTAATTTAAAACATAAATTAAAACTTCTAGTGAAAAAATTTAAATTCCCACCAAAAAAATAAAAATCTCCTTTTTGGGTATTTTTTGAAAAAAGTTGGGAAGTTAAATTTTTTCATAAAAAAAAGAAAATTAAGAATTTTAAATCTCTTTAGCACGAAAAAAAATAAAAATTTGTAATTAATTTTCTTTTGAGAGATTATATTCTTTCAGTGTAGCGCAATTATTGGTTTTATAATTAACTTTCATTAATTTTGTTGTGTTGTGCCGATTTTAGTGTCAATTAATTTGAAAATGCGGAAGATTTTTCTTTAAATAAAATTTTAATTATAACTTTTTTTCTTTTGACAAAAATATATTAATTTATTTATAAATTGTTATAAATCATTTATATTATTAATTTTCTGTCATTAAATAATTTTGAATTTTTATTAAATTGTAACATCTTTTCTTCTTCTTTGTTTTCCTATTTTATTAATTAATTTTTATTGTTATTATTAAATTAACAATTAATAAAAATGTCAGCATAAAAAAGAAGCTGCCATCTTTGTTCATTTGTTTTACAAATAATTGACCCAATTTCAATAAATAAATAAATGCAATAATTTACAAGAACAGATTGGAAATATTTTATTATTTTTCTCTTGTTTAAAGAGATACACAAAGTACCTCAAAAATGCAAGTAAAACAACTACAACAACAATAAAAATTCACAAAGAAAAATTAAAATTTATTTATAGAAATAGAAGCGTTTTGTTTTATTTAAAGTCTAAAGATTATTTTAAAATCTTTTTAAAATAACTGACAGCTGTCAAGAAAAATGGATGAGGAAAGTATTTAAAATGTTTTTAATTTATTTATTAATAATAATTTTAAAAATTTTAACACTTTTAGAATTTTTTTTAGAAATTTTGAATATTAAACTTGAGTTAATTAACTTAAGATTAAATTATAATTGTACAAAATTTCTTTTAGTAAATATTTTAGGAACTACTTGAGAATTTAATTTGGCGTTCAAAAATAGCTAACCTAGGAATTTTTACCAATAAACTTCAGTTAACTAAGGATTAAAGTAAAATTTAACAAACTTGTTTTAAGCAAACAGCTTAAAAAACTTATATAAATTTAATTTTAGATTCAAAAAAAGTTAAACTAGGATTGTTTTATTCTTAAACTTAAGTTAACTAATGATTAAAATAAAATTTTACAAAATTTCTTTAAGTAAATGGCTGAAAACACTTTTAAGAATAAAATTTGTTAAGCAAAAATACTTAACCTGCGATTTTTTAACATTAAACTTAAGTTAACTAAAGATTAAAATAAAATTTAGCTAAATTCCTTTATGCAAACAGTTTAAAAAACTTTTAAGCATTTAATTTTAGGTTCAATAAAAGTTAAACTAGAATTTTTTATTCTTAAACTTAAGTTAACTAAAGATTTAAAGAAAACTTTACAACATTTCTTTAAGCAAATGATTTAAAATATTATCAAAAATGTTATTTGTGAATAAAAAATAGTTAACCTACGATTTCTGAAATTTAAACTAAAGATTAAAATAAAATTTAGCTAAATTCCTTTATGCAAACAGTTTAAAGAACTTTTAAGAATTTAATTTTAGGTTCAAAAAAAGTTAAACTAGGATTTTTTATTTTTAAACTTAAGTTAACTAAAGATTTAAAGAAAACTTTACAAAATTTCTTTAAGCAAATGGTTTAAAATATCATCAAACATGTTATTTGTTAATCCAAAATAGTTAACCTAAAATTTTTAAATAATAAACTTTAGTTAACTAATGATTAAAATAAAATTTAACAAAATTTCTTTAAGCACATGATTTAAAATACTTTGAAGAATATAAATTGTTAAACAAAAATAGTTAACCTAGGTTTTTTTTAACAATAAACTAAGTTAACTAAGGATTAAAATACAATTTAATAAAATTTCTTTAAGCTAATGGTTTAAAAAACTTGTAAGAATATTATTTGTCAAACAAAAATAGTTAACCTAGGATTTTTTTTATTAATAAACTTCAGTTATCTAGGATTAAAATAAAATTTGACAAACTTTTTCTAAGCTAATGATTTAAAATATTCTCAAAAACGTTATTTGTGAATCATAAATAGTTAAACTAGAATTTTTTAAATATAAACTAAAGTTAACTAAGGATTAAAATCAAATTTATTTCTTTTTAGAAAATTGTTTAGAACACTTTTAATTAGAAAAATTGTAAAATAAAAAAATATTAACATAGAATTTTTTAATAATAAACTTTAGTTAACTAAGGATTAAAATAAAATTTAACAAAATTTCTTTAAGCAAATGGTTTTAAAAACTTCTAAGAATAAAATGTGCAAAACAAAAATAGTTAACCATAAAATTTTTAATAATAAACTTCAGCTAACTAAGGATTAAAATAAAATTTAACAAAATTTCTTTAAGCAAACAATTTAAAAAACTTTTAAGAATTTAATTTAAGGTTCAAAGATCATTAACCTAGAAGTTTTGAATATTAAACTTCAGTTAACTAAGGATTAAAATAAAATTTTACAAAATTTCATTAAATTAAAAAAAAATGTTTTTAAGAATAGAATATTTTAAAGAAAAATAGTTAACCTTAAACTTTTTAACAAAAAACTTAAGTTAACTAAAGATTAAAATAAAATTTAACTAAATTTCTTTAAACAAACAATTTAAAAAACCTTTAAGAATTTAATTTGGGATTCAAAAATAGTTAACCTAAGATTTTTGAACAAAAACTTCAGTTAACTAAGAATTAGCTCAAAATTTAACAAAGTTTCTTTAAGGAAATGGCTTAAAATATCCTTTAGAATTCTATTTATTAATCAAAATTTGTTAACCTAGCATTTTTGAAATTTAAACTGAAGTTAACTAAGGATAAAAATAAAGTTTCACTATATTTCTGTAAGCAAATAGTTTAAAATATCCTTTAGAGTTTAATGTAGGATTCAAAATTAGTTAACCTAGGTTTTTTGAATATTAAACTTTAGTTAACTAACGATTTAAAAAGATTTAAAATTTATTTATTTATTTATTAAAGTTTTAAATTTTATTTATTTTTGATCTAATTTTTTTTTTTACAAAAATTTTCCCAAATTTTTAAAAATTTTTAATTGAAAATATTTTTTTCTATTTTTTATTTAAAATCATTATTTTGCAAATTTTTTTGATTTGTTATTCTGGAAATTTCGAAAACTAAAAATTTGGAAATTTAAAAAAAATTACATTTTTCTATGTTTTTTATTAACAATTTTTATTATAAACATTTCATTTTTGTGTTTAGATTATAAATTTTAATTTTTTTTTCGTAATTTTTTATTTCTATAGATTTTTGATTATTTTTATTCGTTTTTAGAAATTTTTTTTAGAAATAAAAATATTTTATTTCATTTTTATTTATGTATTTGTTTATAGAAATATTTGCTTTTATATTCAACATTTATGTCTGTTTATAATAAAGATATTATAAAGTTTATAATATCAAATACAATAAGATTTATTAGGAAATAATTTGAAAAAAATACGTTTAATTTATTAAAAACCCAGAAAATTACCTTTAAAAAAATAAGATAAATTCCATTACTAAGCTCACTTACTACTGCATTTACTTACTCCCACATATTCACCCTTTAATAACTCACCTTTATTATGTATTTTAAAATGTAAACAAAGATTTATACTTACCTTATTGGCTTTGTAAAATGTAAACAATTAAATAAAGGAAAATTGCTCCATCTTTCTTTAGTTTAAAATGTAAACAAATAAAATATGCTAAACTGTCTCTCTCTCTCTCCCTTTAATAACTCATCTTTATTTTTTCCAAATGTAAATAAAGATTCACATTTTACTTTGGGCTTAGTAAAATGTAAACAAAACAGGTTGGTTTTTGGAGGAAACTCTCTCTCTCTCATTACATTTACTTAGTAAAATGTAAACAAAGAGTTTAAAGGTGAATTGTTTTTATTATTTACATTGTTTATAAGTTGAATTTAAAGAAAACAACAACAAACATGGAAAAAGTTAGTTTTTTTTTAGTTAGATTTTTTTTGTTAATTTAAAGGGGTCGTTTTTTTTTAAATACTAAATTTCAACGTGACAGTTTGATTTTTTTTTTTTTTTCACAAAAAGTCTATAATATTTATTGTTGTTATTGCTATTTATATTGTTATTATTGTTGTTTTTTTTTTTTTCAAATTATTGTTTAATGTATGCAGTTTGTATTATCACCAATTTGTATGAAATAGCAAAAAAAAAAAAAAGAAACAACAACAACGAACAGAAAAATAATAAATACAATTTTATATGTAGATAGAATAAAAATATATTCTACATTTCTACACTTAATACGGTATCAATCTTCTATTGAAAACACACATACATACAGAGACGTAGATTGTAAAACAAAACAAAAAAAAGGGAGTATGTTTTTTTATTATAGGTTTTGTAGTGTAGAAATGAAAAAAATTAAGAGAACGTCCGCACATGTGCGCCACTTTGGCAAGCACTGCAATCAAGGCTTATTTACTATTAGGTTAGAGCAGTTCTACAACAAATACAACAATAAAAAAAAGTTCTCTCATTTGTTTTCGTAAAATGTCAAATTTTGTACATTGAAACAATAACAAAAATTATATAAAAAATGTAAACAAAACAACCATAGAAACAAACACCATATAAAAAAAAGATTTGACAGTCATCACACATAAAGAAAAAAAAGTCAGCTGTGTTTTTAACTCTACCTAATAGTTAATATGCCTTGACTGCAATAAAGCAAAAGGGGTGTATTTTGTTTTGGTTAAAGGAGTGTGAGTAAAAGAGAGGGAGAGAGTTATAATAAGTTAAGCTCTATTTAATAAAACAAAACAATAAAGCAAAATGGGGTAAATTTTGTTTTGGTTAAAGGAGTTTCAGTAAAGGAGAGAGATATTAGGCTAAGCTGTTTTTAATAAAACAAGAAAGCAAAAGGGGTGAATTTTGTTTTGCTTAAGGGAGAGTGAATAAAAGAAAGAGAGAGAGAGAGGAATATTAAAAAAGCAAGATAATATGTAAACAAAGGAGTTGTTAAAAGATTGAAAGCAATTTTTAAGGGATTTTTAACAGATTTTCTTTAAAATTTTTTAAAAAAATCAAAATTTTATAAAAATATCAAAAGTTTAGTAAAATTAAAATGAATGAAAACTAATTTTATTTCAATAATTTTCCTTTTTTAAAATTGATAATTGGGGCGTAATTTTTATTTTTTAAATTATCTTTTTTTTATTTAAAAAAATACGCCCCTGTTTTTTATATTTTACATTTTTATTATATATTTTTTTTATTATTCATACATGTAGATTGACAGTTTTTGTTACAAAAACTAATCATCCATCCATTTATTCGCCATTTGTATGGTTTGGTTTTGGTCGGTCATTCCATAAAAACTCAGTTTATAGATCGGGCGGTTTCAATCTCTTTTTTTTTTTTGTTTGTACTTTTTTTATTTTAATTTGTATTCATTTTTATTTGTATGCCAATTTGTCTATGTGTTTACTTGCTGCATACAAATCTATTTTGATAAAACGTTGTGTGAATTTTTAATTTAGTTTTAAAGTCATAAAAGTTCAATAAATTTGGAAAAAAAAAAATTCAAACATAGAAATTTGTTTAAAACAAATTTAGTTATAAAATAAAGGTTTGAAAGGGAAAAAATAAAAGAGGGGTGGTTCGGCAGAGAAAACGAAAAAAGTTTAAAAAATTTTAAAAAAATAAAAAGAAAATAAAAAAATCAAAAAATAAAATTATAAAATTAAAAAGAAAAAATATATATTTTTTTTAATATAAAAAATTAAATTTAAAAAATAAAGAAATAAAATAAAAAAATTTTATTAAAAAAATTTAATTAATAAAATTATTATTCAAAAATAAAAAAATAATTTATAAAATTTTTATTAAAAAAATTTTAAATTAAAATAAATAAAAAAAAAATGATTTTAAAATAAAAATTTTAAAAATAAAAAAAATAATAATAATTTCAACATAAAATTTCCCCAAAAGGAAACAAGTTCCTTCGTAAATAAATTAAAAAAAAAACGCAATTTTCATGCCTCATGTTTAAACAAAAAGCATAGATTTAACTGCTAAACATATTAAATAAATTTAAAATAATTTATAAAGAAAATAATTTCACAAATAATTTGTTATTCGTGTTCAATACAATACTTTTTAAATAAGTGAGATAAAATAATAAATTTACACATAAAACAAATTTTTCAAACAATTTAACAACAAATTTTGCAAATTTTTAAACAAAATTGTCACTATTTCGCATTAAATTTAAGTTAAATCCTCAAAAAACTCCATATTAAAGTAAGATTAAATAAAATTTGTTTAAGCATTTAGTTTTAAACACTTTAAAGAATATAATTTGTCAAACAAAAATAGTTAATCGAAGATTTTTGAAACTAAAACTTAAAAAAATTAAAGATTAAAATAAAATTTAACAAAATTGTTTTAAGCAAATGGTTTAAAATACTCTCAGGTATTCAAATTAGAAGTCAAAAATAGTTAACCTAGGATTTTTAAACTTTAAACTTCAGTTAGCTGGAGATTAAGTAAAAATCTATCAAAATTTCTCTAAGTAAAGGGTTTAAAATTATCTCAAGTATTTAATTTATGAATCAAAAATAGTTAAACTGGGATTTTTGAGCTTTAAACTTCAGTTAACTAAAGATTAATATAATATTTTACAAATTTTTTTAATAAAATTGATTAATATTCCGAATAAGATTACAATTTGGTAATTGAAAATAGTTAACCGAGAATTTTTGAGCTTTAAACTTCAGTTAACAAAAGATTAAAATAATATTTTACGAAATTTCTTTAATAAAATTGATTAATATCTCCTTCAGATTTAAATTTATGAATTAAAAATAGTTAACCGAGGATTTTTGAAACTAAAACTTTAAATAACTATAGATTAAAATAAAATTTAACAAAAATTGACTTAAGCAAATGGTTTAAAATATTAAACTTATAAATCAGAAATGGTTAACCTGGATTTTTTTAATTTTAAACTGGAGTAAACTGAAGATTAAAATAATATATTACACAATTTCTTCAATTAATTTAATAAAACTTTAAGAATTGAAATTGCTACTTAAACTAGATAACCGAAGATTTTTGGGCTTTAAACTTCAGTTAACTAAAGATTAATATAATATTTTAAAAATTTTTTTTAAATAAAATTCATTAATATCCCCTTCAGATTTAAATTTGGGAATTAAAAGTAGTTAACAGAGGATCTTTGAAACTAAAACTTTAAATAACTATAGATTAAAATAAAATTTAACAAAAAATTCTTTAAGCTAATGGTTTAAAATACTCTCAAATATAAAATTTTTAAATCAAAAATAGTTAAACTACGATTTTTTAACTTTAAACTTTAGTTATTTGAAGATTAAAGTAAAATGTTACCATATTTCTCTAAGAAAAGGGTTTAAAATATTTTCAAAAATTGAATTCGTCAATCAAAAAAGCTTAACCTAGGATTTTTGAACTTTAAACTTTAGTTAACTTAATATTAAAGGAAAATTTTACTACATTTCTCTAAGCAAATGGTTTAAAATACTCTCAAAAATTTAATTTGTTAATCAAATATAGTTAACCTGGGATTTTGAATCTTAAACTTCAGTTAACTTCAGATTAAAATAATATTCAACAAAATTTCTTTAAACAGATAGTTTAAAACACTATTAAGAATTTTATTTAGACATATAAAATAGTTAATCTGAGATTTTTAAACATTAAACTTAAGTTAACTTAAGATTAAAGTATAATTCAAAAAAATTTCTTTTAGTAAATGTAAAGAGACAAAAAAATAAAATTATAAAGAAATTAAAAATAAAAAATTTAAAGAAAAAATATCAAGCATTTAATTTGACATTAAAAAATAGTTAACCCACGAATGTTTAACAATAAACTTCAGTTAATCTAAAATTAAAACAAAATTATTTTAAGCAAACCATTTAAAACCATCATAAGATTTTAATTTATGAATTCAAAATAGTTAACCTGGGATTTTTGAACATTAAACTTTAGTCAACTCGAGTTTGAAAAAAAATTTACCATATTTTTGCTCAGAAATATTTTTAAGAACTCTTAAGAATTTAATTTGAGGTTCAAAAATAGTTAAACTAGGACTTTTTATCCTTAAACTTAAGTTAACTAAAGATTTAAAGAAAATTTTACTAAATTTCTTTAAACAAATGCTTTAAAATATCCGCAAAAATTTTATTTTTGAATCAAAAATAGTTAACCTAGGATTTTTTAACATTAAACTTTAGTTAACTGGAGTTTGAAATAAAATTTTACCATACTTTCTTAACCAAATGATTTAAAAAACTCTTAAGAATTTAATTTGGGGATCAAAATAGTTAAACTATGACTTATTATCCTTAAACTTAAGTTAACTAACGATTCAAAGAAAATTTTACTAAAATTCTTTATACAAATGGTTTAAAATATCCTCAAAAATGTTATTTGTGAATCAAAAATAGTTAACCTAGGATTTTTAAAATTAAGCTTTAGTTAACTTAGTATTAAAATTATATTTTGTCATATTTCTCTATGTAAACGATTTTAAATAATCTTAAGAATATAATTTACAAATCAAAAATAGTTAACCTAGGAGTTTTGAAAATTAAACTTTGATTAACTTACGATTAAAGTGAAATTTAACAAAAAGTATTAAGCAAATAGTTTAAAAGACTCTCCAAAATATAATTTGTAAAACAAAAATATTTAACCAAAGATTTTTCAACAATAAACTTCAGTTAACTAAGGATTAAAAGCAAATTTAACAAGAATTTTTTAATAAACTGGATTAATAACCCCTTAAGAATTTAATTTGTGAATCAAAAATAGATAACCTAGGATTTTTTACACTTAAACTGAAGTTAACTAAAGATTATAATAAATTTTTCAAAAATTCTTTATGGAAGTGGTTTAAAAGATTCTTCAGAGTAAAATATGTTTATTGAAAATAGTTAATCTTGCATTTTTTATGCTTAAACTTTAGTTAACTAAAGATTAAAATAAAATTTTGCAAATATTTTTAAAGAAATATCTTAAATAATTTTTTATGAATTAAATTTCATGATTAAAAATACTTAACCTAGGATTTTTGATTATTAAACTTAAGTTAACTAAGGATTAAAGTAAAATTTAACAAAAGTTCTTTAAAAAATGTGTTTCATAAAGTCTTAAAAGTTTAATAGGAGTTTGCACGAAAGTTAACTGAGCCATTATCAAGTTTAAACTTTAGTTAAAATTTTATTTTTATAAAATTTTGTTTAAAAACTTTATTTTGATTTAAACAAATTTCTATTTATTTAATTTTTTTTTTTTTTTTTTGAGGAAACCACTTTTAATAAATTTTATATTTTATACCTTTGTCACGTTTTTTTCATTGTTATGTTAATTAATCTTATTAATTGTTTAAGTCTAAAATAAAATTAATTAGTTTAACACCAAATAAATTAAATTATTTAAATAATTAATATAATGTTGTTTTGTTTGTTTAATTGCAGGTATGTACCAGACATTATTGATAATATATGGGCTAGACAAAAAGGTAATTTAAATTTAAGGTAATTTTACTTAAGTAACCATTATAAACTTAACGAGTACTCGTTCAAAATAAACCTAGAAATGATTAACCACGAGAATTCGCTAAAATATTAGTTGTTTAATGAGATTTCATTTCCTGGTGTTTAAGAGTAGAATTTTTTTTTTTTTGTTAAAATTGAAACTCAAAACCTAAATTTGAAACGGGTACCCGTTTAAAAAAATTAAGTAACCATTTAAATTTTGAAACAATTTTAATTTTTTTTAAAGAAATTTGTTGTAAAGGGATTAGGAGTAGAAATTTTACTTCAAAATTTATTTTAAACTTAAATTAAAAACGGTTACCCGTTTTAAAAATCATGAGTAACCACTCAAATTGTAAAATAATGGCATTTTTTTTAAATTGATTAAATGAGAAAGTGTTTAGGAGTAAAAAATTATGTTAAATTTGAGCTTAAAACTTAAATTAAAAACGAGTACCCACTTAAGAAATGTGAGTAACCATAACAAATTTTAAAGTAATGGGTAGATTTTTAAGGCAATTTTGTTAACTTGAGATTAGCAATAGAAAATCTTAATAAAATTGAGCTGGAAACTTAAATTAAAAACGGGTACCCATTTAAAAAATGTGAGTAACCATGAAAATTATTTAACAAAATTTAAATTTTATGCATAAAAATCATTTTATTACATATTTTTTTCAAATTTGTTTAAAAAATAAATATTTTGATTAAGTAACCATTAAAATATGAACGAGTAACCACTTAAATTTTAAACGAAATCTAGTTTTTTGAACAAAATCACTAAAAATTTTAAAGAAATTAGTAAATTTTTAAAGCGTTTTTATTAATTGCAGTTAAGAATAACAAATCTTGTTAAAATTGAGTTGGAAACTTAAATTAAAAACGGGTATCCACTTTAAAAAAATAAGTAACCATGAAAATTATTTAACAGAATTTGGATTTTATACATAAAAATCATTTATTACAAATTTCTTTTAATTTTGTTTTAAAAGATAAATATTTTGATAAGTAACCATTCAAAAATTAACGAGTAACCACTAACATTTTAAGCGGATTCTAGTTTTTTTCGAACAAATTTTGTTCAAAAGTGTTTAGGAGTGAAATCATAAGTAAAATTTAAGCTTAAAACTAAAATTTAAAACGGGTACCCACTTAAAAAAACTAGTAACCACTAACATTTTAATTGAATTTTAATTTGTTTTCAAGAAATTTTATAAATAAGTATACAGGAGTAGAAAATTTGCAAAATTTTAGCTTAAAACAAAAATTTATAACGGGTACCCACTTTAAAAAAATAAGTAACCACCAAAATTTTAAAAGAATTTTAATTTATTCTTATGAAATATTATTAATTAGTGTTCAGTAGTGGAAAAATTTGTAAAATTTAAGCTAAAAACAAAAATTTGTAACGAGTACCCACTTAAAAAATGCGAGTAACCATTCAAATTATAGCAAAAATTTATATAAAACTGTCTAATTCGGCCCTGAAACTTAAATTAAAAACAGGTACCCATTTAAAAATATAAGTAATCATTAAAATTATTAAAAATTACTTTATAATTATTATTGAAATTTTATTTGCATCATTTCCTTTATTTGTTTTTATTGTTTTACTAAGGTTCAAACCTTAATTTGTTTCTGTTTTTTATCTTTTAATTAATTTATTTAATTACTTTTAATCATTTTATTTGCACACACACATGTCAATATGTATTATCCCATTTTTTTAATTATCGTTCAAAGATTAAATATCATTTAACATAAATATTATTTAATAAGTTTTTTGTTGTTGTTGTTAAACTCTTTAAGGTTGGCCTGAATAACAGACAATTTATTGCTATTGTTATTACTGCAATTACTGTTATTTTTGCCCTATAAACAGAAAAACAACAACAATAATCATATTGTAATTAAAATAATAAAAATTAATATTAAATGTTAATTAATTTGAAAGTAGCTGCTACTTGGATTACAGATTAATTAAAACAATGAGTGTTTAGTGTAACAAAGAAATGTTAACAATAGGGGGATTCAATATAAAGAAAAACAAAAAAAAAAAATTTAAAACGGGTAACCGATTTTTTTAATCGGGTACCCGTTTTAAATATAAGTTTTGTAATAAATTTAAATAAAAATTTCTAGCTTTAACAACAAGCTAAAAAAATTTCTTTTGAAAATAAAGTGGTTACTCGTTATTTTTTTAATTGGTTACTTAAAATAAATTTTAATTTTTATAACCAAAATTAAAAAAAAAATGGTTTTTATTACGTTTTTACATAAAATGATAAACTAATTATAATAAAAACTAAGTTACTTATATTTGTTTAATGGGTACCCGTTACTTATTTTAGTCTCAAGCTCAAGTTAAATACAATTTTGCTTTTAAATTTATAAATGTAGAGAATGTATAAAATTTTTTAAAAATTTCAGTGGTTACTTATATTTTCTTAAGTGGGTACCCGTTTTTAATTTAAATTTTAGCACAATTTTATTATATTTGTCTGTTCTTAAACACTTAATAATACAATACCTTTAAAAAATGTAAAAATCCGTTAAAATTTTAATGGGTACTCGTTACTTTTTTAATGGTTACTTAAAAAATGTTTTGATTTTTATAACCAAAATGAAAGAAATTAATTATTAAATAATTTTTACATAAGTAGATACAACATTTTTTAATTAATTTTAATGGTTACTTATATTTGTCAAATGGGTACCCGTTACTAATTATAGTCTCAAGCTCAAATTATACACAATTTTGCTTTTAAATTTATAAATGCAGAGAATGTATAAAATTTTTTTAAAATTTCGGTGGTTACTCATATTTTCTTAAGTGGGTACCTGTTTTTAATTTTAGTTTTATAATCTTTAAAAAAAAAAAAATAATTTTCATTTCCCAAACTCCTACTAATACAATTTCTTTAAAAAATCTATAAACCTGTTAAAATTTAAGAGGTTACTCGTTACTTTTTTAATGGTTACCTACTTTTTTTGGGATTTTTATAACAAAAATTAAAGAAATTAGTTATTAAATGATTTTTACATAAAAACATACGTTTTTTTTATAATTTTAATGATTACTCATATTTCTTAAGTGGTTACCCGTTATTAATTTAAGTTCCATGCCAATTTTTGTAACTTAATTCAAAGAATTTTGTCACTAAATTAATAAAAATAAAAAAATTTATAAATTTTTTTAAAAATTGTTATGGTTACCCATATTTTTTTGTGGGTACCCGTTTTTAATTTAAATTTTAACTTTAATTTAACAAAATTATCAGTTCCTGAATACCTAAAAATAAAATTTTATTTAAATTTGTTTATTTTTGTTCAAAATTTAATGGGTATCCGATTTGTGAAAAGTGGTTACTTATATAAAATTTAGAATTTTTTGATATTTTTAAATTTTTCTTATTTAAATTTTATTATTTAGATAAAAAATGTATATTTCCGTCCAAAATTCAATGGGTACCCGTTTTGTAAAAAGTGGTTACTTAACTAAAAATTAAAAATTTTGTCATAGTTTCAATTTTAGTTTATCTAAGCTATAAATGATATAAAAATCTGTTTAATTTTCGCAAAATTTTGACGGGTACCCGCTAAATTTTTAATCGGTTACTTACATTTTTTTATGATTTTAGTGCCAATTTTAAGTTTTAATTTCTTTTATATTTATAAAATAAAATTTTGTTTAAATAAATTAATATTTTATGCGATTCTTAGCATATTTAAATGGTTACTCGTTTAATTTTTTTATTATTTTTTTAACTTTTTAAAGTAATTTTATTATTTAGGAGTTTTATTTCAATAAAATTCTTATTTATTGTTTATTTAAACTTAAAATTTATGATTTTCATTTTAAATTTGATGGTTACTCGTCTTTTTTACAGTGGTTACTTTTAAGAAATTTCTTGATTTTAAGGGTTTCAAAAGCAGATTTATTTTTTTTAAATAAAATTTACTATTTGAGTCTAAAAATGTATGCTTTTTTATCAATTTTTTGTTGTTTTTATTTAGTTTTTGTTTGCTATTGTTTTTTTTTTTTTTTTTTTATTACTTTGTGGTCAATTGTTTTAATAAGATTTCTTATCTTGGTACTCGATTTAATAAAGGACGTACTATAAAAAAATTATATTTTGATATCAAGATTATATTGTTTAAATTAAAAATTAAAACAATAAACAATTGTTTTCATTTTTCTAGAAGAATAAACAAAACCAAATGATTAATAAATTATTTGGCTGCTTAATTTATCAGTTAGTTATAGTAGGAAACATCTGGCCACTCTTTTCTTAAGAGAGTAAGGTAAACAAACTCACCATAACAGTTAGGAGGAGTGTTACCGTGTTATTAGAATTCTGTTAAACATTTAAAAGGTATTTAAATAAATCAATAAGATTTTTTTATAAATAAAAGAAAATATTTTAAAATCCAAACAATAAAAAAACATTTCTAAAAAATGTCTATAACAGTTTGACACGCAAAGCTAACAAACCCTCACATAACAAAGAATAATTTCCCCCTCCTTACCTCAAATGCAAGAAAAAGCATAATTGGCTTTAGTTACCAAAGGATTATGCAAAAAAGAATTTAGAAAATGAAAAAGAAGTAAAATGATTTAATACAGATTTTGTTTATAATAGATTTAAATAGAATTATGGGATTTTAGAAGTTGGGGGAGGGGGTTTTAAACCCCCTAAAACAAGAATCAAATATAATAATAAACCACCTTGGCGGTAGTTTATTGCAGTTAAATGTAACTGCTTGATATTACGAAACCCCCACCACGCTCTTCATGAAATAAATACAAATTATTTAATAGGGGTCGCCGCACCAAAAGTGTAAGGAGTTAATTGGGGGAAAATTTTAAACCATATGCTTTTTTTAAGGCTAAAAACACAATTCAAGCAACAAAGCAACGAAAAAACTCAAATTTAACTCGGGTAACCGTTTTAAAAAAACGGGTACCCGTCTAAATTTTCCTAAAAATCACTATATTTTGTAACTCCAATAAATTAATTTGTAAAATAAACAAATTTAAATAAAAAATCCCAAATTTAATTCGGGTAACCGTTAAAAATCAAATGAGCACCTGCTTAAATTTTCTTAAAAACCAGCAAATTTTAATGTATTTTATAACTAAAACAAAATTACTAAAAAAAAAAAAATAATAAACAAATTTTAATAAAAACCCGAATTTAACTCGGGTAACCTTTAAAATAAAACCGGGTACCCGACTAAATTTTCTTAAAATAACACAAAATTTTATGCAATAAACCAAATAATTTTAAAAAATAAATAAATTTAAATAAAAAACCAAAATTTTATTCGGGAAACCATTAAAAATAAAACGGGTACCCAACTAAATTTTATTAAAAACCAGCTTATTTTAATATATTTTATACAACAAACCAAATAATTTAAAAAATTAAGTAAATTTACATAAAAAAAATAAATTTTATTCGGGTAACCATTCAAAATAAAGCGGGTACCCGCCTAAATTTTCCTAGAAACTAGCTTATTTTAATATATTTTATATATCAAATCAAATAATTAAAAAAATTTAAATAAATAAATCCAAATTTAACCCGGGTAACCATTAAAAATAAAATGGGTACCCACTTAAATTTTCTTAAAAACCAGCTTATTTTAGTATATTTTATACATCAAATCAAATAATTGAAAAAATTATAAAAAAAAAAAAAATTAAATAAAAATCCAAATTCAACACGGGTATTTTCTCAAAAATCAGCTTCTTTTAATATATTTAATACATCAAACCATGTAATTAAAAGAAAAATAATAATTTAAATTTAACTTGGGTAACCGTTAAAATTTAAACGGGTACCCACCAAAATTTTTACGAAAATTAACTTATTTTAATAAATTTTAAACATCAGATAAAAATAAACTCAAAAAGGGGACAAATTTATAAAATTAAAATTTTTTCAAAAATTGTTTAAATTGTATTTATTCTTTTATTTAAAAACTATTTTCATAAGAAATATGTGATATATTCTTTTAAATTAAGTTTTCCTGTGGCTTTGTCGCTTTAACGCTTTCATTGTAATTTTGTCTTATTAAGGTGGGGAGTTTGTGGGGAAAATTTTCCATTACCATTTGTTGCCGTCATTTAAAGGGTCGTCTTAATGGCGTATGTTGTTGTGTTTTTATTTTCCTTAACACGACAACATGCAATTTTATTTATAGTTTTGGTTTTTTAAGGGAGATTTTCCAAAAAAGAAATAAAATTGATTATTTTAAGGGCACCAGAAAAGTTTTAAGGAAATTATGGACATACAATTTTTAGTTATTTATAGTTTTAGTATTTTTGTTTAATTTATCTATTTATTTTCTTTTTGGTGTTAATGAAGGAAATATTTTTGAAATTGTCATAAATATTAATATTTTCAGAAGACAAGAAAAATGTTTTTTTTTTTTTGTAAAGTTAACAGATGGAAATATAATAAATTTATTTATTTTTTTTTTTTTATAAAATTTTCCATATTTAACTTATTTTTCTTTTATTTCAAAGAAAATTTATTTTTCTCTAAGATTTTTTAAATAATTAAAATTTAATTTTTCTATTATTTAAATATTCTCTTTAAATTCCTTTTTAAAAAATCGATTTTGCATAAATCTTGTTATTTTTTTCATCCCACTGTTACCATATGTTAAATTTTATGAATGAACTAAACAAAGAGTTTAAAATAAAACTCTCTCTCACTAAATAACAGAAAAAAAGGAGAGTTTTACTACTGGAAATGAGCAAAACAAATAAAGGTGAATTTTTGTACACACAAACAAAAGAATTCACCTCTTTAGCAAAACACACAAAGCATACAAACATGTGTTTAACATGCATACGTTTATCAAGATGGAACTGGAACAAAACGCCAATACAAAAAAAAAGTATCTAAAAAATAAATGAAACAACAAATATTTATTGGAATAAAAGAAAAAACGAAAGCTAAATTATGGCCACATTTTATTTATATAAAAAAAAAACAATAAGCAAGAAAAATTAAATTAAATGTTTAGACTTACACAAGTTACCACCTGTATACACAAGAGAGGGGGCAGAAAATACTAGAGGTGTAATTTTTTTAGGTGTTTTCTTGTTGGAATTGTTTTTCTTGATTTCTTTTAATGGCTATAAATTAGAAACTAAAATAGTTGAGGGAAACTGGGAAGTAAAGGAATAAAATCTTTGAACAAAATAAGAAAAAATCTTACAGATAATTAAGGATTTTAAAAGATACTTTTTTAAATTTTACAGATATTTTTTGTATCTTTTAAAAATTTTTTTTAAATTTTAAATAAAATTAAGATTTTTCTTTTGATTTATTGAAATTTTTAGGAAAAAAATTTTCCAGATACTTTTAAATCATAAAGATATTTTCATATCTTTTGGTAGGTATTTAAAATTTTAAACAAATTTTATTGCAATTTTTAAAATTCTCTAATTTTAATGATCATTTAAGGAAAATTTTAGACAAAATCTTTTAGATACTTTGAAATCTTAAAGATAATTTTGTATCTTTTGCTAAAAATTATCAAGTTTCTCCAAATTTTACAATAATTTTAACATTTTTATTGAATTTGTAGGCAAATTTGGAAAATATCTTTGAGATACTTTTGAATCTTAAAGATAAATTTGTATCTTTTGCTAGATTTTAAATTTTAAACAAATTTTATTGTAATTTATAATTTTTCTTTCAATTTATAAAAAATTTTGTGAAAAAATCCTCCAGATACTTTTAAATCTTAAAAATATTTTCGTATCTTTTGCTAGATATTTTAATTTTTTGACAAATTTGATTGCAATTTATATATGTTCTATAAATTTATAGAAAATTTTAGAAAAAAATTTTGAGATACTTTGAAATCATAAAGATAAATTTGTATCTTTTATTAGATATTTTAAATTTTAGGCATATTTTACAATTGTTTTGACATTTTTGCTAAATTTATAAAAAACTTTGGATTATATCTTTGAGATACTTTCAAATCAAAGAGATAAATTTGTATTTTTTGCTACAATTATTACAATTTGAGCGAAATTTTGTGCAAATTTTTATTTATTCTTTTAATTAATGAAAATTTTCGAAAATATCTTTGAGATACTTTTAAATCTTAAAGATATTTTTGTATCTTTTGCTAGAAATTTTTAAATTTTTCTTCTTTTAATGACAATTTTGACTTTTTCTTTAAATTTAAGGAAATTTTTTGTAAAAAATCTTTGAGATACTTTTAAGTCTTAAAGATAAATTTGTATCTTTTGCTACAATTAATACAATTTTAAACAACTTTTATGCAGATTTATATTTATTCTTTTAATTAATAAAAGATGTCGAAAATATCTTTGAGATACTTTTAAATCTTAAAGATAATTCTGTATCTTTAGCTAAAATTTTCAAATTTCTCTAATTTGAATGATAATTTCGACTTTATCTTTCAATTTAAGGAACATTTTGGAAAAAAATTATGAGATACTTTACTATCTTAAAGATAGTTTTGTATCTTTTGCTAAAAATTTTATATATTAGAAAGATTTTATTGCAATTTATAATTTAACTTTAAATTTATAGATCATTTTTTGTAGAAAGTTTTAGATACTTTAACATCTTAAAAATAAATTTGTATCTTTTGCTACAATTAATACAATTTTAAACAACTTTTATGCAAATTTATATTTATTCTTTTAATTAATAAACAATATCGAAAATATCTTTGAGATACTTTTAAATCTTAAAGATATTTTTGCATATTTTGCTCAATTTTATGCAGTTTTAGCTAAAGTTTGCACTAATTTAGTTTCAATCTTTAAATTTTGTAAAAAGTTTTGCAAAATTGTTTGCAAAAGTACTTTGAGATACTTTTTTATTCAAGATAATTTTGTATCTTTTTGGTAAATTTTTTAAATTTAGTCAAATTTTGATTAAAGATTGTATTTTTGGATTAAATTTATTTAAAATTCTTAAATAATTTTTGAGATACTTTTGTATCTTTAAGATATTTTTATATCTTTTAGTCAAATTTTTAATATTCTAGCCAAAGTTTGCTTTAATTTAGTTTTAGTCTCTAATTTTGTGAAAAATTTTGCAAAATTATTTTGAGATACTTTTGTATCTAAAAGATATTTTTGTATCTTTCTGTTTACTTTAGCAAATTTTTGAAGAAATTTGCTCTAATTTAGTTTCAATGTTTATATTTATGAAGATTTTCGTAAAAATACTTTGAGATTTTTTTATATCTTCAAGATATTTTTGTATCTTTTAGTCAAATTTTTGATATTTTAGCTTAATTTTGTTCCAATTTAGTTTAAGTCTTTAATTTTGTGAAAAATAATGCAAAAATATTTTGAGATACTTTTGTATCTAAAAGATATTTTTGTATCTTTTTAAAGAAATTTGTTCCAATTTAGTCTTAGTATTTATATTTATGTAAAAGTTCGTAAAAATCCTTTGAGATTTTTTTGTATCTTTAAGATATTTTTGTATCTTTTAATAGAATTTTTGATATTTTATATAAAGTTTGTTCTTTGAGATACTTTTGTAGCTTAAAGATTTTTTTGTATCTTTTAGTTAATTTTTGTATCTTTTTGAAGATTTTTTAAAATTTATTTAAATTTAAAAATGATTTCATTCTTTTAAAATCCCTTTTGCCCCATCAAATGCATTTTAAAACTTTTTTTGCATTTTCTGCTGCCTTTGTTATCATTATTATTTTTCAGTTGCTCTATCATTTCGAAAGTCTTTTTATTTGGTAGAGAAAATCAACAAACAAAATCAACCAATGATAGTCTTTTTTCCCATTGTTATTTTCCTTTGTTTAAGTTCTTTAGTTGCATTTCATAGATACTTTTCTTGTGTTGTTTAGTAGATACATTTTTTTGTTTTCTTTTTTTTTTTTGTTTTGAAAGATAAACTGCAATCGTAGACGTCTCTTAAGTTTCTTGATTTCATCGTTTTCTTCGTCTTGTGTTTCTACTTGTGATGAACTTAAGGTTTGTCTGTCGATGTGTGTCTTGCATGCACTCACTCTGTGGTTGGTGGTGAATAGTGTTTGGAAGAGAGGAGAAGGTGGTGGTGTGTAAAACGTATTTAATGTTTGCTGATGTGGTAGTTAGTTTTTTTTCAATATTTTTTTGTTGGTTTGTATAATATTTTCTATATGAATTCTGTTTAGTAAGGTTTAACACGTTGCGTGTGCAACAAAATAAAAAACAGTTTTAAACGAAAGCTGTTGTTGTGTGGCAAAGAAATTATGTCTTAAAAAAAATTTTTAAGTTGAAAAAAAAAAAACGCAAAAAAAGTGGTGGCTAGAGAAGTGTTACAAAGAAGTGAAGTTTTCCGGGAATTATATAAAAAAGAGAAATAGTAAAGAAAACAAATTTAAAGAATAAAAAATGGTTAAATAAAAAAAAATATTTGCTAAAATTCAATTAAAATGTAAAGATTTTTAGTAAAACTCGTTTTTTTGGTTTTGTATACTATAACAAGCATAAAAACTAGTTTTTAAAAATATAAATTGCAAAAAAATTAAAAGAGTTTTAAAAAATTAACAAAAAAATACAAAAGTTAAAAAAAGATACAAAAAAATCTAAAAGATAAAAAAATCTAAAAGATACAAACAAAATCTTAAAAAAGTATCTTAAGAAAATTTTTCAAAATTTTGTAATAATTTTAAGCAAAATGTAAAATAGACACGATATTAAGCTAAAATTTCAAAGTATTAAGCAAAACTTACTAAAATATCCTAAAGATACAAAAGTATCTTAACATTTTTTCTCAAAATCTTAACAATTTTAAAATTTCTTTTTCGTCTTCTACCCAAAATGTCCAATTCTTTAATACAAAAACAAATATAATAACCTAAATTTTCTAAATTCTAAAAAATTTAGTAAAAGATACAAAAAAATCTTCAAAATACAAAAGTATCTTTAACGTTTTATACATAAAATGTCTAATTCTTTTATACAAAAACAAATAAAAAACCCTTAATTTAAAAAATTATTAAAAATTTATTAAAAGATACAAAATTATCTAAGTTACAAAAGTATCTTAAAGATTTTTTCAAAATTTGTATAAAAATTTAATGGAATACCCAATATTAGCTTAAAATTTACCTAAATTTTAATAATTTCAGTTAATTTCTGAAAAAGATACAAAAATATCTTTAAGATTTTTAAAGTATCTCAAAATTGTTTCCACAATTTTTACTAAAATTCATTAATAGATACAAATTTTTAATTAAATTTAACTAAATTTGGAAATTTTTTGCAAAAGATACAAAAATATCTTTAAGTTATAAAAGTATCTTAAAGACTTTTTTCAAAATTGCCTAAAAATTTCAAGAAAAACTCAATATTAGCTTAAATTTTGCCTAAATTTGAAAAATTTCAGTAAAAGATACAAAAGTATCTTAAGTATTAAAAAGTATCTGAAAGATTTTTTCAAGATTCTCAGAACAATTCAATAATATCATAAAATTTGTCTTAATATCAATTATTGCAATAAAAGATATAAAAATTACTTGAAGATGTAAATGTATCTCAATGATTTTTCCACTATTTTTACTTAATTTCTAATTAGGTACAAATTTTTAAATAAATTTCACAAAATGCTCAAAATTTTAGCAAAAGATACAAAAGTATTTTTAAGTTACAAAAGTATCTCAAAAATTTCTTACAAAATTTTCTTTAAATTCCAAGAAAAGGTCAATGTTAGCATAAAATGTTGCTAAATTTTAATAATTTCGGTAAAAGATATAAAAATATCTGGAAGATATAAAAGTATCTAAAAGATATTTCCATAATTTTTACTAAATTTCATTAATAAATACAAATTTTAAAATAATTTTGCATGAATTTTTACATTTTTAGCAAAATATACAAAAGTATCTTTAAGATATAAAAGTATTTTGAGATTTCTTAAAAAATGTTCTTTAAATTTTAAGAAAAAGTCAATGTGAGTATAAACTTTGGCTTATTTTTTTCTGAAAAAAAAAAAAAATACAAAAATATCTTGAAGATATAAAAGTATCTCAAAGATTTTTTCATAATTTTAACTAAATTTCATCAAAAAATATAAATTTTAAAATAATTTTGCTTAAATTTAAAAATTTTTGCTTAAAGATTTTAAAATATCTGAGATATAAAAGTATCTTAAAGATTTTTTTTAATATTTTCTTTAAATTTGGTTAAAAAATACAGATTTGCATTTAAATTTTGATAAATTTTTAAACTTTCTGTGAAAATTTTTAAAATATCTTTAAGATTTAAAAGTATCTTAAAGATTTTTAACAAAAATTTTGGCAAATATTTTTTTTTTAATTTAAACATTTCTATTATTTTTCTAACGCTTTAAAGTATTATTTTTTATTATTTCAATTAAAAGTATCTTTTAGATACTTTTAAAAACAAAAAAATAAGTGTAAAACAAAATGTGTAAAATAAAATGTCATTTTTAGCTTGAGTGCTTAGAGCAGCTTGTTGTTTAAGCTTAAATAAAACAAGTTTTTTTTTTAAGAAACCAAAAAAAAAAAACCAACTGTTTTTTAGAAAAAACCTTCGTTGTTAAGTAATCTATAAAATTTGGTTTAAAAAAACACCTACACTTGAAAAATTAATAAAATAAAATCATACGTAAACATGTATCCCTCAACAACCTCAGCTATGATGTGTTTAGCTCAGAGTTTAGATAACTCAGAGGAGCAAAATGATTGTCAAAATGATTCATTTATGACTAATAGTAGTGAACAACCTCTTATGACATCTACACCACAAACACATTTATACCAGAGATCTATATCCTTGGCGGCTTGTAATAGCCAAGGAGGTGGAACAATACAACGAAGGCAAATAAAAATTCTAGTCAAAGCAAGGTAATAAAAAAAATTATATATATATATATATATATATATATATATATATATATATATATATATATATATATATATATATATATATTTTTTTAAGGAAATAATTATTCAAATATATTATTTTTAAGATAAAAGCAGAGATTTTTATTAATTAAGATTTAGATTTAATTAAATTAATTTCGAATTTTGTTTTTAATGATAAAAAATTGTTTATAATCTTTTTATTTAAAGAAATTTTATTCCTTTTTATTATATTGGGTATCAAAAAAAAAAGTACCTTATTAAACAACTAAGGGTTTGTTTTTAATTGATGTTGTCATACTACTCTATATCAAATATGGCTGCTTTATTAAGGACAACAAATGTAAACAAAAAATTTAACAAACATTATAACACACATTAACATTTTTAATGTAATAAAAAACATTCATATTTGCATAAATTCTTTCTTTTGCTTTTTTTTACTCATAATATTTTCTTAAAAAAAACACACTCATACACACGCTTTGTTATTTATACATTAATTTAATATACTACCTCTCTTACCCCAACACCCACTTTTGTTAATTTATTAAAGAGCTCCACTCAATATTGCACTCTTGCATAAAAGAGTCATTCAACTCTTTTTGTATATGTGCAGCTTTTATGTAGAGGTTTGTTTGAATGTTCGTTGTCACCAATAATAAATCAACGCATTAATGTTGTTTTCTTATATGAAACAGATAATAGACGATGACGACAAAGCGTCCATTTATTATTATATTAAATATTTGTATTTGTTCTAATGGTTTATTTCCTTTTTAATGTAAAGACGTGTTTTGATTTAATTTACAAAGTAAATGTAATTGAAAAAAAGGCACTGTAATTGTTGTAAAGAGAGTGTTAATATTAATTTAAAATTTATTTATTATTTACATATTTATTTATTATTTACATATTTAAATAATAAATTGTAGTTTGTTAAGTTCTTTGAACTTGTTTATCTTTAGTTAAATAAACTAAAGATTATTTTAATTATTTATTATAATTTTTTTTATAAATATTTAATTTTCTTATTAACACTTGTAAAGAAAACTTAAAATTACACGGTTTTTTCCTCTATATGTTTTTTTTTTTTTTAAGACGAGACATGTTCTGGTCTTGTAAGTTTCATTCATGCGGAAGTTTTTTTCTTTCTTTCTGTTGCTGTTTCTGTGTTTTTTTTTTTTTAAGTTTGCTTTTTTATGTATTTGTAATGTTTGTTGTAAGTTTTTCTTTAGGTTTATGTTTAGTTTTTCTTTTCTTAATATAATAAAGTTTTTATAATTGCTAAATAGTTTAAAAGTAAGAAAAAAAACAAGTAACCTTAGTAGAAACGGTTTAAGGTATTTTGCTTCCTCATCTTACCTTTACCCTTCTTATAAGTATGTAGCAATATGGGTTTTATACTCAACATAGTCTTTTACTTCCTCATCTTCATTTTTACCATAAAGTTTATGGCATAAACTTCTTATTAGTTTGTAGCCATATGTATTTTATAACTAAAAGAGCCCCTCTCTCTAGTTTCCTGCTCATTTTAATTATTAACTTATTAAGGTTTGTTTGGTTATGTGTCTTTATTATTATTGTTTTTCAAAGAGTACTCTCACCTTTACGGTTATTTTTTCTATTCCCTAATTTAATAATAAAGGTTCGTGTATTTGTTTACTATACTTATTCTCACCTGTTCTATTCTTGTTCATTACATGATGAGTATTTATAAAGTGTTGTTGTTATAATTATGTCTTTATAAACAGGGTTTTGTTGTGTTGTTTTTTCTGTTTTTTTTTTTTGCAAAACTTGTTTTGATGAATTGTTTTTTTCAATTGGTATCTCTATTGTCTATTATTAAAGTTTTTTAATATATTTTTTCTTTAATGCTTTTATATTTTTATTCTTTTGTGTTTTTCTTCTAAAGATAAATAAGATTTATTTAATTTACAGTTTTTTTTTCGATTTAGCCAATATTTAACAACTTATCGTGTTAAAAACCTGATTTAAAAGTTTTTATTACTGCTTCTAACTCCCCCTCTCTTCCTTAACTTCTCAAGTAATTAGAGTACTTTAGAGCTATTGTTTTCTCCTAGACAAAAAAAGTGTTAACAATAAAGCGTTTTTTAAGATAAAAAATTCTATTTGAAGTTTTATAATAAATTAAATAAAATAAAATTAAAACCTTTTATATAATTTTTCAATATTATGGAATACTTTTCCAAGTCAGCTGAAGCGTTTAAAAAAAATAAGGGGGCAAATTCAACAAAAAATACTCTGACAAAAATTATAAAACAACAAAATTCAAGGTAAATTTTTGTTAAATTGTTTTTTTTAGCAAAAACAAAAGCATTATTGACAAAAAAAAAAAACCTTTATTAACGTCACACTTAATTTAACGGTTTAATTTAAACAGCGAAAGTATTTTTTTTTCTACAAAAATGACTAATTTTTATATAAAATTAACAATTTACTTCATATATAAAATTAAAAAAACTTGTTAAACATTAAAATTCAAATAAATTATTCTTGTTTTTTCTAAAAAAAGAAATTTCTTTATGATGACCATAGTTGACTTCAAAAAAAAAAAAAAAAAAAAGAAGAAGAAATCATGACACTTTTTATATACAACAATTACTTTGTAAGTGAAGCTTAAAAAGTGACAAATAAAACCAAGAAGAAATAAACTATATAAGAAATAAATAAAAGTTTAATGACTTGCAATTACTTTAAAGAAAGTTTTTGCAGAATAAAAAAGCAAATACATAAGAAAAATCATAGCAAAAATGAAGAAAAATAAAAAGTAATGTATTGTAATAGAATTAAAATAAATTATAATGGGTTGTTATAGCAGTATAATTTATTATAATGGATTATAATTTATTATAATGGCATTATAATTTGTTATAATGGATTATAATAGCATTATAAGGAATTATAGTAACATCATAATTTATCATAATAGTATTATAATATATTATAATGGATTATAATAATATTTAAATACATTATAATGTATTATAAATTATTTTAATATATTATAATAGCATTATAATTCTTTTTAATGAACCACAATATATTATAATGAATTATATTAACATTATAAATTATATTAATGGATTATAACAGCATTATAATTTATCATAATGAATTATAATTTAGTACAATGATTTATAATAATACTGTAATAAATTATAATAAATTATAACAGCATTTTAATTAATTATAATGGATTATAATGACCATTAAATACATTATAATTTATTTAAATGAATTATATTTTATTGAAATGAATTATTATATCATTATAATGGATTATAATAGCATTATAATTTATTTTAATGAATCATTAATGACTTTATTATATAAGGACTTATAATTTATTATAATGAATTATAATAGAATTATAATTTCTTATAATGAAGTAAAGAGAAGAAAAATAAAAAGAAATATATTGTAATATAATTACAATTTATTATAATGAATTATAATTTATTATATTAAGTTATAATAATATTAAAGTTTATTATAATTTGTTATATTGGCATGTAAAAACATCATAATGAATTATAGTATTATTATAATGCATGTCAGAGATTTATAGTAGCATTATAATTTATTATAATGAATTATAATCGTATTATAATTTGTTAAAATGGATTACAATAGCATTATAATGAATTATAGTAACATTATAATTTATTATAATGGATAATAATAGCATTAAAACTTAATATATTGAATTATAATTAATTAAAATGAATTATAATTTTCTATAATGAATTATAATTTATTACAATAGCATTATAACTTAATATAATGAATTATAATTTATTATAATGAATTAGAATAGTATTATTATTCATAATAATAAATTATAATAGAAATATTATTCATTATAATAGAATTATATTTTATTATAAAAGCATTATAACTTACTATAATGAATTATAATATCATTATTATTCATTACAATAAATTATAATTTATTATAATAGCATTATAATTTATTATAATAGCATTATAATTCATTTTAACGAATTAAATTGACATTATAATTTGTTATAATAGTACTATAATTTATAATAGTAGTATAACTTATAATGAATTATAATTTATTATAATAAGATTATAATTTATTGTAATAGCATTATAATTTATTATATTGAATTATAAATTATTATAACAGCATTTTAGTTTATTAAAATGAATTATAACAGCATTATAATTCATTATAATTTTTTATAATGAATTATAATTTATTATAATGAATTATAATATCATTATTATTCATTATAATAAATTATAATTTATTATAAGAACATTATAATTTATTAAAATGATTTATAACAACATTATAATTCATTATAATTTATTATAATAAATTATAACAGCGTCATAATTAATTATAATTAATGAATTATAATTTATTATAATGAATTATAATTTATTATAAAAGCTTTATAATTTATTAAAATGATTTAAAACAGCTTTATAGTTCATTATAATTTATTATAATGAATTATGACTTATTATAATTCATTATAATTTATTATAATCAATTATAATTTATTGTAATAGCATTATAGCTTATTAGAATTAATAATATCATTATTGCTCATTATAATGAATTATAATTTATTATAATGGAATTTTAATTTATTATAATGGCATTTTAATTTATTTAAATGAATTATTATAGTATTATTATGTGTTATAATGAATTATAATAGTATTATAATTTTTTATAATGAATTATAATAGCAATATAATTTACTATAATGAATTGAAATAATAATATAATTCTTTATAATGAATTATAGTAGGATTATCATATATTATAATGAATTATAATATCATTATAAATTATTATAATGAATTATAATTCATTATAATGAATTATAAGCTATTATAACATCATTATAATCCATTATAATGTATTACAAAAGCTTTATAACTGTAATTTTTATTATTATTTTAGTTTTGCAATGTTTTTTTATATATTTTCTTTAAATTTAGTTTCTTCTTCTGCCGTTATTTTGTTTTATTTATTTTTTTTTTACCGTAAATTTATTGCTCTTTTTTAACTTAATTTTTTTTCTCGTTTTTCGTGTATCTTGTTAACAATTTCTGATGTTGTTGTAAACTTTTTTCCATTGTTTTTTTATTTATATTTCTTTTCTACATAAATAATTTAGTTTTTTCGTGTTTTTTTTTTTTTTTTTTTTTTTTTGTTTAGTTTATTATTTTTGGTGGTTTTAAAGTCATGATTTTTAGGTTACTGTTTATTTGCCAAATTATGTTGAATTCAGTTTAAATTTTGTTATTCTTTAGAGGTTTCGAATGGCGGTTGATTTATATTTTTTGTTAACGAATGACGAGTTTATTTTTTTCGATTAAGAAATTTAACAAAAAAAAAAAAATAGTGATGACAAAGATATTAAACGTGTTTAGAAAAAGAAAATAATTTTGTCAATAAGTTTTTTTTATTAAAAATAATGTAGAAAATAAATTAAAATTAAAATAAAATTTTACGAAATAAAAAGTTTCCTGGTTAAGAAAAATAAATTAAAAGTAAAATAAAATTTTACAAAATATTCTTTATAAATATATGAAAGAAAAATATACTTTTTTTAATAAAAATTAAATAAAAAAATAATTATTATTTTTAGTTCAAATAATTTTTATTTTTTATTAAAATTGTTATGAAAAATTAAAATTTTTTTCAAATAAAATTAAATTTTTTCGAACTTCCCTAACCATGCTCTTGACCAATTTTGTTAACATAATAATAAATTGTTTTCCAAGAGCTTTTTAAATATTATTTAAAAAACGAAAAAAACCTTGCGGCTTATTTTAACCCTCAAAAGTAAGTGTAACAAATCTTTAATAATTTTTATCTTTTTTGTGTAATTTTAGGTGATTTTTTTATTTTTTTTATTTTTTTGCTTTACAAGTTAAATGACCTTAAACCAATTTAATATTATGACTCTTTGTCTCGGTTTTATGATTGCAGACAAATTGTCTAAAAAAACAATTATTGTTATTCTTTTTATTTTGGTCATGTCAATAATTTCCTCATGCTTTAAATAATATTTAATTAATGTGTGGAGATTTGGAAAACTATAAAAGGTCACTAAACCATCATTTGTGTGTTTGGCTCCATGAAAAATATTAATTGTTTTGTTACTTTTTTTAAATAAATGATGTTTAGATATAAATAAGTCTTTTGGGTAACAAATTTGTTAAGTAAATAAATAAAAATAAATATTTTGGAAGACATTTTTAATAAATTTTGAGAAAAAAAAAAATAATATAATTGAGCAAACAAATAAATTAAATAAATTACGAAAAATAAAATACAGATAAATTGTTTTACAATAGAGAAAAATTATTAAAAACTATTAAAAAAGAAAATAATTTAAATAATTCCTTTCAAAACAAAATTAAAATTGTTTTAAAAATATTCATTTGTTATTAACAAAAACAAATAATTGTTTTAAATTATTTAAATTGTAACTTTTATTCTTTAAAACAATTTAATTTTATTAAATTTTAAAAATACTAACAAGATTTCAATAATAATCATTAATTTTTAATATAATTTGAACGATTTAGAAATTTTTCTTGTTTTAACAATAAAAATCGCTGAAAAAACACTGTGAAAGATATGGCAACACTATAAACTAATAGAATGTACTCTCTTTTGTCGACAAGCTGTTTTAGGTTATTTTAGCTACGTAAAAATCGCTACCTAGTCAATAGCTACATATACATATATCCGAGATACAAGCCGATCGGCTCCAAGTCAGTTTTGAGCCGCCGTCGTGTAATTTTCTACTTCATGCGCCGCTGCCGTTTTCATCTGCTCACATCGACTCAAAATCAGCCGCCGAAATTTTTAAATTTTTACTCAAATACAACAAAAAACATATTTTTCTATCTTATTCGTAGAAGTGAAAGCAGTGGCTCCATCTATTATTATAATTTTACTTACATATGATAATTTTATTAGAATTAATGATAATAGAACGTATAAAAGTGAATTAATAATTAATAAATGATTTCACTTCTATTTCAATTACTTCAAGTTTTTGTAGATGGGGAACATCCGGGCGGCACAATGTAGTATTTACTAAATTCCAGCCGAATTAGTTTAATTTGCAGCGCTGCCGCTGCTGGCATCCAAATAATGTCACTGAGTCTAGTGTCAGATATCTCACAGAGGTTGTCTAATTGGTTCCTTTCCAGAAATTTATGTCTGAATGCGTTCAAGACTGGGCATTCGCATAGAAGATGATGTACTGTCTCCCCAGTGACCTGTAAACAATGATATTAGCATCGAGATGTCTTTGCTTTTATAGCCTATGAGTTGTGTTGAGCGTTTTTCGCTGTAGGTAGGCCACGTTTCCTTTGCGATTCTACATTTGTCCAGTTTTTGCCATCCAATTTTCGCCTTTTGGAGATAGTGTTTCTGGATTCTGCTGGCATCCAAAGCAGAGCCTGCCCTGGCCAATTCGTCTGCCTGTTCATTGTTATAGTGGTCCCTATGCGAAGGAACCCAAACTATTGTAATGTCCTCATTACACTTTCTGACTTGAATAGAGGTAGTTTTGTGTGATTTGAGCGATAGTATTGTCGCCTGGCTTTCAACAAATATACCAATATTCCCTTGAATATTTCTAATGCGAATTAGTTTGCAAGCCTCTCTGACCGCTAGTCTATCTGAGTGTCTAATTACAAGATCGTTGGAGAAGTCACCAGAGCCGACACCGTAGTTCATCTTTGAGCCATCAGTGTATATTTTAGTTCCATATTGTTCAAGAAGATATCCCCTTCTTCATTCACTCCTGGTGGGGAATATGACTTTTATGGTGTTTCTGAAGTCCATTTGGGGAGTCATATAGTCGGTAGATTTATTGAGCTGCGGAGGTATTAAGCTTAATATCCTCGCGTGTTCATATGTTCTTGATTTCCAGCTCCCAGTTGCAGATAATCTTATCGCACTATTAAGTCTATGGGTGTCAGGTGTAATATAGTGTTCAGAGCTTAATGTACCTGCGATACCAATGGACGCAGATCTTTGTAACAATGTCAAGCTGATCCGCCACGTATCTCTTACTAGAAGCGGTCCACCAAACAATAGATCCATATACGAGAATTGGCCGTACTATTGCCGTGTGTAGCCATTTTGTCAATTTTGGATTCAAGCCCCATTTGACACTAAACATCTTTCGACAGGTGTAGTATGCTACCATAGCCTTACTAACCCTATGTTGAATGTTTAGCTTCCATGAAAGCTTGGAGTCCAAAATAATGCCCAAATACTCTGCATTGTCAGACAAGATTAGTTCACAGTTTCTAACCATGGTAGTCTGAAGCTTGGAATCTTGGTCTTTGGGGGCGAAAAGTACCAGCTCTGTCTTGCCCGGACTCACTCTTAGTCCACATTCTTTGGCCCAGTTGCTGAGTGTAGTCAGAGCAGTTGACATGATATCTTCAGAAACAGTCCTTATACTAGTATCACCACATCGTCCGCATAAGCCAAGACTTTCACACCCTTTCCGTCCAATTCATACAGGATGATATTAATGACAATAAGCCACAAGAGCGGAGAAATCACACCTCCTTGTGGAGTTCCAATCATAACTTGTTTGGTCTTAACACTGTTGCCTAAATTTGCAATGAAGATTCTTGTCTCTAGCATTGAGACCAGCCAGTTGGTGATATAATCTTCAACTCCTAGTTCATTAAGAACTCTCTGTATCGCCATAGTCGTGACAATGTTAAAAGCGCCTTCTATGTCCAGAAAGGCTGCCATTGTGTATTGTTTAAATTCGATGACCTTAACGACTTCGTGGAGAGCCGTCTGCATGGAACGACCTTTAATGTAGGCATGTTGACTTCTTGAGAGGCGAGATGTAACCTCTAGATGCTGCCTTATATGTAAATCAATGAGCCTTTCCAGTATGGTTAGAGATGGTTAGATCGCCTGAAGAACTGCAATTTAAGTACAGGAGTAGGTAAGTTGTGGTCAACAGTCCGGTCCCTCTCCAACTCAACTCCAAATCTCCCAACGAAGAAGGATGAAGGGGTCGCGATTAAGTTTGCAGATAACACCATATCCTATGGTATAAGCGAGCGCGCTTTTTGCCGGCAATTTATTGAGCAGCCAGAAAGAGACAAGGCGAGAAGAAGCCCCGAACACACCACAGCTCTTTACACTAGCGGAAGTTGAAGAAGCCATCAACTCGCCAAACCATCCAAGGCGATTAGCCCAGACGGTATATCTATGCTGATGTTAAAACACATTGATGAGCGGGAAGTCGAGTACCTGAGTTTGATTTTTAACTTGTTGCTAAGGAGCGCAGCATGTGGTGAGGGTCCCCAAGATACCCACCACATATTCAACTGTCCAGCGAACCCTACTTCTAATTTGTTCAATTGATTTATGGAAGTAACACAATTCCTTGGACTTGACCTCCATGCAGAACTCCCAGACTGACAGTTTCAGAACCGTGAAGAATCATATAATGGTTTAAAGGATCAGAATCAGAAAAAGAAATTATTAAAGAGAAACAAGCTTTTTCTAAAACCCTTAAAATATACTTTCTTTTTTTAATTTATTTTAAACAATTAACTTAAATTTCCTATTCCGTTATCTCAATTGTAATTTAATTAATGAAAAAGTGTTTAACAATTTTTAAAAACATTTTTAACTGATAAGAACTTTTTGTTATATATGAGCTGGCTGGTTTTAATTATCAGTAATTAATTTATAAAATGCCTAAAAGCATGCCAACACTTTATTTTATTATTTAAAGCAAATATTAGAAAACAATTAGATAATTAAAAAATACTATAAGAGAATTATATGGAAACAAAAACCAAAAACTTAATGGAAAGTACGTGACTAAAAAGAATTTTAAAAATTATTGTTTTTGTCTGAAAAATATTTTAAGGAAAAAAAAAAAAACAATTAAAAATTTGTTAAAATTGTAAATATTTTTTTAATTTATTATTGAATAAATTTCTATTTAAAATTTTTTTAATTTTGATTTTTGTTAATAAATTTAATTTTTGTTAATTTGTTTTAAATTAAAATTATTATTATTTTTTTTTTTTTTATTAAATTCTTTTATTTAATTTTTTATTAAATTTTAATTTTATATAATTTTTTTAAATAAAAATCATTTCAAATTTAGTTTTATTTTAATTTTTTCCTTTAAAATCTTTGATTTTGCTATAAAAACCATGTGGCATCCTTGAATATTATTGTTATTTTGCATAAACCTCTTTTATGTTTTCTCTTTTTTGCAAAAAACGCTTTATTTATCTTTTTTGCACATATGGCTACACCTTTAAAGAGTAACGTCAATAAAAAACAATGTGGCCTATAAGAACAAAACAAAATAACGGCCCTAACGAAATAAAAGCGCTAGTTTAAATAAAATCGCTAGAAAAGGATTGAAATATTATAAAAAAAGAATTTAAATTAAATTTTCTTTAAATTTAATAAATTTATTTAAATAAAAATAAGAGATATCATAAGTTAGAATAAAATTAAACAAAAATAAATTAAAAAAATAAAATAATTTTTAGATTTCTTATAATATATTTTAAATAAAAATATTTAAATTAAAAATTTGTTCTTTAAATATTAAATTAGTTTATTTTTTATTAAAAATATTATTATTATTATTACTATTATTTTTTGAATTAACTAAATTTTCTTCAATTATTTTCTTTCGTTTTAGATCAACCAGCAGCGTTAGTACACTTGCTCAGCTACCCCCCGACTCTCTATCGCCCATGGCACCATTGCAAACTCACACTGAATGTCAAAGTGTTCAGTGTTTAAATATTTTAGATAAAGATTATCAAACTTCATCATCTTCTTCATTAGCAACTAACAACAACAATAATAACACAACAACATCATCATCTAGTCCACCACAAAAACATAAAAGAGGAGTATTTCAACATCAACTATCGATACCAGAATCCCTGCAATCAACGTCGATAGGTTGTGCCACGTCTAGTGAATATACGAGTGCAAGGTGAGCGAAAAAAATAATAAAATAATTTCTAAAAATATGTTAAAAAAAAAAATATGTTAAAGAAAACACATAATATAATTTTTTGTTTATAATTAAAATTAGTTTTGTAATAAAATTGTTTCCAGAAATTTTCTTTGATAAATTTTATGTGAGAATCTTTTTTTAGCAAAAAAAGTCATACATTTTATTTTTCTTTGCCACTGTTTTTTTTTTCTAGTCTGGGTTGTTTTGATACATATTAAGAAAATTGTTTAAAGATAAGTTTTTTTTTCTGTGTTATTGTTTTGTTAAGATAACAAGATACATTTTAGATAAGAAAAAAAAAGAAGAAAATTCAAACAGTCAAAAGTATTCTTTTTTTTAAATTTAAATAATTAAGATTTCAATTTTTAATTAATAAAAAAATAAATATTTTTTTAAGTTTCAAAACATTAAAGCGATTTTTTTAAATCATAAATTTTATTTTCAAAAATAGGGTACTTTTTATATTATTGTATTAATTGTATTTTATTTTAAATAAATTTACATACATATTTTTCTTTTTTACCTTGCAAACATAAGAAAAAATATTACTTTTCCTTTAAAAACCTTAAAAACGCTTTAAATTACATAAAACTGCTAAAATAGCAGCACTGTTTACATTACAAGGTCATATTTAATATGAAGACATTTATTATAATACACAAACACACGCACTTGTATTAAGGGAAGCATAAAAATACACCCACAAAAACCTTTATAAGGCAAACATAAACTCTCCTAAAACTAAAACAAACTCAGGCACTCTCATTAATGTGAGTACAACAAACGAACTTGCATAAAATAAAACACAATAAGACAAACAATAGCACTCTCCGAAGTCAAAAACAAACATACGCACCTGCATAAAAGCAAGTACAATTTACATCCTCATAGGGCAAAAGTAAAAATTAGCACTCTCCTGAACCAGATGCAAACACTCGCGCTCTCCTAAGTCAGATTTAAACACATGCACTTGCATTAATGATAGAACCAACACACCCACTCGTATTAATACGAAAAAAAAGCAAACGTACTTTTTAAAATCAAACACAAACACACGCACTTGTATAAAAACAAATTAAAATAAGACAAAAATAAAAACTAGCCACTCTCCCAAACCAAAAAAAATACTCCCACTATCCTAAGCCAGATTTAAACACATGACCTCGTATTAATGCGGCAAAAAACATTCGTTCTTTTTAAAACAGTGCTTGCCAAAGTGGCGCACATGTGCGGACGTTCTCTTAATTTTTTAATTTCTACAATACAAAACCTATAATAAAAAAAACAATGTTAATAAGATGCGTTCTCAGAGTGGCAAACACTGTTTTAAAATCAATCGCACACACGTTTGCGACAAACCTTAACACTAGCACTCTCCTAAATTTGATACAAAAATTCGTACTCTCCTAAGTCATTTGTAAACACACGCACTCGCATTAATGCTAGTACAAACGCACGCACTCGTATTAATGCAATAAAATAAACATTCGTAATTTTTAAAATCAAGCACAAACACACGAACTTGTATTAAAATAAATACAATAACACCCACACAAACTTGCATAGAGAAAATACAAACTCTTCTACTCCTCCAAGTCAAATGTAAACAAACGCACTTGCATTAATACAAGCACAAATACACGCACTCTCTAATAAAAACAGAACACACTCTCCTACCAAAAAGTTAAAGTAACCACAAGCACTTGCATTAAAGCAAAGACACACTCCCACACAACAATAACAAACAAAACAAATTAAAAAAAATTTAAACAAAACCCAAAATAAATTCGTTCATCCAAAAATGTGAGCACAGACACACTAACTACTTCAATTAAAGCAAAGACACTTACCCCATTCATAATGTAAATAATAAGAAAACAAAACAACTTTTAAGAAATGCAACAATCAAACTTTTAAAAAAATAAACAATGGTAAAGGGAGTAATAAAAACAAACATACTTGCAAGCACAAACGCTCACTCTCCTTGATAAAAACAAAAAAACACTCTCCTATCAAATAGCTAACAAATGCACTCGCTATAACAGTCCAAAAAAAATGTTTAAATATAAACAATATCAAAACAAACTCGTTTGTCCAAAAATGTTAGCACAGACACACTTACTACTTAAATTAAAGCAAAGACACATACCTATTCATAATGTAAACAATAAGAAACAAAACAAGTTTAAAAAAATGCAAAAAATATAAACAATGAAAAAGGGAGTAATGAAAACAAACTCTCTCTCTCTCTCTCTTCAAAAATGTTAACACAACCACACTTACTTGAGTTCAAGCAAAGACACATACCCCATTCACAATGTAAACAATAAGAAAACAAAACAACTTGCAAGAAATGCAACAACAAAATACAAACCTTGCAAAAAAAAAACATAAACAATGAGAAATAGTAAACAAATAAAAACAAAAGAGCTAACAAACACACACACTCAGTGTTCAAAAAGACATTTGCTTAATTAATAATAATTAATCTATAACTTTTAAACTATTGAACTGATCTTAATGAAATTTGGAATTATAATAGAGAAGGAGTTACGCTTTCAGAACATTTTATGCAGGAGTGTATAATTGAAGTACAAATGGAGTTATTGAGGGACAAAGTTGACCACCTTGAGTAGGAACAACATTTTATAAATTGTGAATTTTTGAAATATAATAAGATATAAATATTTTTATATATTATTATTTGTTTGTGCACACTGTAATGAAATACATTTATTAAAGAGATTTTAAGTTTAGCAGGTTTTTGTATTTTAAATTTAAAATTATTTTGAAGTAGAAAAAAGTTTTACTTTATTTTTTTGAAGTAAAAACAAATTTAAAATTATTTTGTAAGTAAAAAAATGTTTTTTAAATATTCCTTTTCCTTATTTGTTTTCATATTTTTATTTTAACATTTGTTTAAATATTTATTATTTATTAACTTAATTTATGATTTTTTTTTTATTTTAATTTAAAACACATTTTATTTTTCCCAACATCTGTAGCAATTCTTAAATTCTTACAGCTGTAAATAACCTTTTAAAAAAATCAATTAAACATTTAAAAAATATTTTATAAATAAAATATTGTTTATTAATTTATTTTGAACACGACAACTCCCCCTATAAACAAATAAAAGTTTTTTAAATTTAAATTTCAATGACATTACCCTTCAAATTTTATAGACATTTAAATGATTTTTTTAATTAACAATAACCCCAACCGCTCAATATTAATAAAAAAAATGTCAAACCATTTTTGTGATCAATATTGATAAAAAAAACTTATTAAGAAAAAAAAAAAAAATGTTAAATGGTTTATGTTTAGGAAAAATAATGAAACTAAATGGGTCTGCGTGTTATAAATATTATTTAATATTTGTAAATGTTTTATTGTTATTAGTCATACAATAAATAAAATAAAAAAATATTAAAGTCCTGCCCCTAATAAAATACACAATATGGTTTTTAATTAATGACAAAACTATGAGTCATAAACAAGAGTTTTTTAATAAATAGTTTATAAAAATATTAAAAAAAAAAAAAACTCTTTTAATAAATAAATTTGTATTTAATTTAAAAAAAGACGTTATAAAATGTTAAATTTTAAAATTAAAATTCTATAAAGAGTTCTGTTATAAACAGAAATAATCATAAAATAATTTCTTAAATACATGTTTTCCTCTCACTCTTTTTAAATTGCTATACTGTTTTTTTTTTCTACTTATAATATATGTGTTTGTCTGTTTATGTGTTTTTTAACTTCCTTACTTTATTGTTTACACTGTAAACTTTACATAGTTCTCCCTCTCCTTAAATTATACTCCTGTTATTAAAACATGTAGTGTGGGTGTGTTTTTGCTCATTACAGTTAAGCTCTGGTTTTTTCTTCTATTACTCCTTGTTTATGTTTTTTTATTGTTTATGTTTTTTTTGGTTAAATTGCATTTTTTCAATAATAACATAATAAAAAGGCTGCCATATGTTAAAAATTTATTTAAAAGAAAATGAAAAACGTTTTAATTATTTTTTTTAATTTTATTTAAAATAAATTTAAAAAATTATAAAATTAAATGATTACAACCATTTTTTCTCTTATTTTTTATAAACAAAATGATCTAACCTTTTTTTTGTAATCTATTCTAGCCAATAATAATCGTTTTTAAATAAAAAAAATTGTGATTTATGTGAATTCATGGGGAAACAATTTAATCAACATTTGTTTTTGTTTTTCAAAACACAATACAAAGTTTAAATCCAAAAATGATGACATAGGGTAAAAGTTAAATAAAAACAACAAAAACTATCACATCATCATTATCAAGTAATAATTACTAAATTTCAAAAATAACCGGTATTACAATTAAAAAATCTAAAAGCAATAAAAATGACGGAATATTATGTTAATACTTTTTATAAACTATAAAAATATAAACAAATCTGGTTTTGTTAATATATATTTAAATATATTTTTTAAAATTAATTTAAATATTAATAGAAAAATTAATGTAATTAACAGGGCAAGTTTTTATATGCACAAAAAAAGTTGAAATATGCGCTTGAAAAAGCACGGAAAAATTTTAAAATATGCACAGAAATATGCAAAAATAGCATGAATATGTATATAAAAACCTACGAATTTATGCATTTTCATATATTAATGTGTAGAAAATATGCACAAATATGCATTTTTTAACTTTCAATCTCTAATAGATTTCGATGTTTATAAAAATATAACTATTTTAATTTTAAGTATCATATTTGACGCTTCCGAATTTTTTTTCTTTACAATATTTACAATGTACTCAAAATGCTCACCAAAAATTTTTTAGAAATCATTTGATTGAACTCTAAAAAATCACCAAAAAATTGTGTTTTTGTTAAGAAAACTAACTTTTATCTCCATTATATGCAAATTTATGCAAAGATTTAAAATATAAGCATTTTTGGTGAAATTGTTTTGAAATATGCAAATGCTTACTTTCCAAGCGAAAAGCTTGAAAAACTTGCCCTAGTAATTAATTATTTCGGTTTTATAAAAGTGTTTAAAGCAGTTTTTTAAGTATATTGAGGTATTTAGAAAAATTTTCTAATAAAAAATTTTAATTCCCAAAAAATTTTGGAAAATTTCCAAAATTCCCAAAAACTGGGGAAGTATAAAAAATAAAATTTTAAAGATATTTAAATATTTTTACCACATTTTTAGGCATGATTTTTTATATTAAAATAAAAAATTTCAAATTACCACAAAATTTTGAAAAATTCCCAAAAATCCCTTAAAACAGGGGAAGTTTAAAAATATGTTTTTAATGTTAAATTAAGCATCCTTATTATATTTGAAGCTATTTTAAAAATTTTAAAACAAAAAAAATTTAATTACCATAAAAATTTCGGAAATTTTCTAAAATCTCCTAAAACAGGGGAAGTTTTAAAAGCCAGTTTTTAGATATTTTAAGTATTTCGTTAATGTTTCTAACTAATTTTTTAATTTTAAAAGAAAAAAATCTAAATTTCCACAAAAATGTCCAAAATCCCCTTAAACTGGGGATTTTTTAAAATCAGTTTTTTTATATAAATTAAAGCATTTTTTACATTTTTGTGTACTTTTTATTTATAAAACAAATAATATTTAATTTTTAAAAAATTTTCAAAAATTTCTAAAATCCCCTAAAACTGGGGAAAGTTTTAAAAATTATTTTTTAGGTTATTTTAAGCATTTCAATAACGTTTGTAGCTAATTGTTAAATTTTAAAACACAAAAATCTTAATTCCCACGAAATTTTTAAAAATTCCCAAAATCCCCTTAAACAGGGGAAGTTTTAAAATTCAATTTTTGGCAAAACTTAAGCATTTTTATAATATTTCTAGCATTTTTTTTATTTTATAAGAAAAAAAGGAGAATTCCACAAAATTTTCGTAAATATCTAAAACTTCCTTAAACTGGGGAAAGTTTAAAAATCAGTTCTTTAGTTATTTTAAGCATTTCGATAAAGTTTCTAGTTAATTTTTAAATTTTAAAATAAAAAAATCTAATTTCCCACAAAATTTTCTAAAATATCCAAAATCCCCTAAAAACTGGGGAAGTTTAAAAATCAGTATTTAAGGAAATTTGGCGTTTTTATAGCCTTTAAAGCAATTTTTGAAAGTTTACAACAAAAAAATCTAAATTCCAACAAAATTTTTAAAAATTCCCAAAATCCATGAAAGTAGGGAAAGTTTAGCTCAGTTTTAATCAGTTTTAAAGGAAATTTTAGGCATTTTTATAACTTTTTTTAATTTTTGTAATTTTACAACAAAAATTCTGAAATCCTATCAAATTTAAAAAAATTCCCAAAATTTCCTAATCTGGGGAAATTTTTTTTATTCATTTTTAAAATTTTACAACACAAATAAATAATTTATTTTAGAATTTAGAAAAAATCCCGAAATCCCCTAAAAATGGGAAAAATTTAAAAGAATTTTTAAAGAAAATTATTGTTTTTTGTTTTTTCAATATCTTGTAATTGTTCCTTTAATTCAGTGCTTGTCACTCTGAGAACGCATCTTTTTAACATTGGTTTTTTATTATAGGTTTTGTATTGTAGAAATTAAAAAAAACTAAGATAACGTCCGCACATGTGCGCCACTTTGGCAAGCACTGCTTTAATTTGCTATAAAATCTCTTAAGTAACATTAAAATTAATCCCTTAATTTTACTCTGAAATTAGCTTAAGCTCTTTCAGAGTAAGTGAGAGAGGCTTAAACTTTGAATGTTATCACTATTTTTTAAAGTAATGGGTTCTTGTTTATTAAGTGTTTTTTTTTGTGATATGGCAGCTTTAAAGAGAGAATTTATTTTTTCTTTTATTTACATTTTTTTAAAATTTTTTTTTTTTTAATTTTTTAAATGAACTTTTTTTAACTTTTACTTAATCTTTTTTTTATAAATTATAAACTTTATCTTTTATTGATTAAAAATTGTTAATGATGACATAAACTATAAATATATTTTTAAAATGTAATTTTTTTTTTTTTTTTTGAAAATTTGCTTTGTTTAGTTAAAATTAAAAAGAACACCTGTTGCTTACCTTTGTTAACCTATATTCTAGATTTTTTTTTTTTTATTTTAGAAAAATATAAAGAACAAAAAATTATCTTTGTTTACTAAAAAGGGTCCATTATGTAGAATGTTTTATAACAAACTATATTTTGTATTATCTTTAACAATATATGAATGGCGAAATAATGTTTAAAAATGATAAGTTACCAAGTGTTTTAGTTTTTTACGGCCTTTGGAAAAACACCAGGTGTGCAAAAATAGTATTTTTTTTTTTTTCATTTCTTCTTATATTTCGTGGTCATTGTGTTTAATGGGTTTCTTGGCAGCCTAATAAAAATTTTATCAAGGGGAATATAATGGTTTAAAAGATTTAATTTTTTTTCTTTAAATATGTATTTAAATCGATATATTGATTGATTAGAAAAAAAGGAAAAAATTCCTTTATGAAATAAGAAGAAAATTAAATTTTTTAATTAAATTAATTTGAAATAATTAATTTTAATTTCGAATTTATTTTAATATTAATTTCCTTTAATTTTATATATAATATCCTTAATTTATTACTTCATTTAACTCTTCTCCCCTTAAAGGGTTAAATAATAACAGTTTTGCATTATTTAGTTCTCATAATAATGAAAAAACTCATTTGCTCACGTATGCCCCATCATTATTGTTATTATTATTTATTAGACTACATGTGTTTGTAACTAATGTGTGTGTTTATCTACTCCCCTCTCTTTTTTTTTTTGTTTACCCAAATAATATTAAGCTCTTTTATATGGAGTTTGTAATGTAGGTGTTTATTTTGTTTTACTCCCCTCTCTTTATTTCCAAATAAAACTACGCTCTTGATAACGGATTGATAACAAAACAAAATAATAAAAAAACGTAAACACACAACAACTAAACAGGGAAACCATTGTTCAAGCAATAACAACAACAAGCAGAAAAAAAAACCATAACAATAATTTTAATAAAAATAACAACAATAACAAATATAAGCAAAATACATATGTATAAAATAAAATAAAAAGCAACGTGAAAAGAGGGGCAAACACATCAAAAAAAAAAAGGGCAGCAATTATTTAGAACAGAATTTAGTTGAAGAGTAACTAGCATTAAAAACGGTTTAACTATTTAGTAAAAAGAAAATAACGAATAAAATTATAAAAGAGAAAAATTTAAAACAAAGGAATAAAATTAAAAAAAAAAATTAGAATAATAAAATGAAAGCTTTTATAAAAATTTAAAAAATACCCCAAATCTTTGTTATCCTCCTCTCATTCTCTTTAATAAATGAGTTTGTGTGTTTGATTTATTTTAATTTATTGTCAATATGGTTTATGATACCTTAACAAGTTTAGTGGAAAGTGCTAAAAGTGTTTTTCAGCCACGCAATGAAAATGATATAGATTCTTTTGAAAATTTTATATTTAATAATTATATTACCGATATGGAAGAAATAGATGAAGATGAAAATATTGATCAAGTTGATATTAATATGAATTTATCTTTAAATAATTTACAACAACAACATAATCAAAAATGTCAAAAAAGTGAAGGAGAAGAACATAATACCAGCGACATAATAAAAAGGCATGATAGTAAAATGTCTAATAATTCTAAATCCAATAGTCGTCGTTCCGGCTCTGAAAAGAAATTTCATCGTATTTCTATGATAGAATTATCATCGGTGGCAATTAATAATAATAATGAGCGTAAATCAAATTTACAAAGATTTAGTTCAATGCAGTAAGTAAAAGAGGGAAAAAATATTAAAAAACATTATATATTAATTTTATTAAAAATATTAAATTCCCCTAAAAATTTTTAAAATTTCCTAAATCCCCAAAAAATGGGGAAGTGTTAAAATAAGTTTTTAAAGAGATTTAAACATTTTTAGCAAATTACCACAAAAATTGTGAAATTCCCAAAATCCCCAAAAACTGGGAAAGTGTTAAATTAAGTTTTTAAAGTGATTTAAACATTTATTAAAAATTCCCATACGAATTTTTGAAATTTCCAAAATCCCCAAAAACTGGGGAAGTGTTAAAATAACATTTTAAACAAATTCCCACAAAAAATTTTGAAAATCCCAAAATTCCCAAAAACTGGGGAAGTTTTAAAATAAGTTTTTAAAGAGATTTAAACATTTTTAGCAAATTCCCAACAAAAATTGAAAATTTTCCATAATCCCCAAAAAAAAAGTGGAAGTGTTAAAATAAGATTAAAATCTTAAAAAATGTTAGCATTTTTATAACAATTCTCAACAAAAATTAGAATATTTTCATAATCCGCAAAAACTGGGGAAGTGTTAAAATAAGGGTTTAAACAAATTCCCACGCAAATGTTTGAAAATTCTAAAAACTGGGGAAGTAAAATAAGGGTTTAAACAAATTGTAAATAATTTTAAAGCATTAGTAACGAATTCCCAAAAAAAAAATTCAAAAATTTCCATAATCCCCAAAATTGGGGAAGTGTTAAATTAATGTTTTTAAACAAATTTCAAACTAGGGAAGTGGTAAAATAAGGTTTTTAATAAATCTTTAAGATTTTCAATAAATTCCCGCAAACATTTTTGTAATTCCCAACCAAAATCTCTTAAAAAACTGAGGAAGTTTATAATTCAGCTTTTAAGGAAATTTCAAAATGTCTTACAATATTTCTAGATTTTTTGTTTTAATTTTAAAATAAATAAAAATCTATTCCCCCTAAATTTTTGGCAAATTCACAAAACCTCAAAAAAAAAAAAAAAAAAAAAAAATGGGGAAGTTTAAAAAACTACGCTTTAGAAAAAATTTAAGATTTTTTATAATACGTCTATCAATTATTGATTCACTAAATTTAAAAATCTAAATTCCCCCAACATTTTTAGAAAATTTCCAAAATCCCCTAAAAATGGGGAAGTTAAATGGAGGATTTAAAGGAATTTTAATCTTAATTCCCACAAATTTGTGGGAAATTTCTAAAATCCCCTAAAAATGGGGAAGTCTTAAAATTAGTTTTTAAAGGAATTTTAATAACATTTCTAGCAAGTATTTAATTTAAAAATAGAAAAAATCTATATTCCCAAGATTTTTTGAAAAAATCCAAAATCTCCTAAAAATGGGGAAGTTTTAATAGTAATTTTTAAGAAAATTTAAATAATTTTAAACAAATTTCTAGCAGTTATTTAATTTTAAAATAGAAAAAGAATTTAAATTCCTACAAAATTGTTGTATCATTTCTAAACCCTAAAAATGGGGAAGTCTTAAAATTAGATATTAAAGGAAATTTAAACATTTTTATAAACTTTCTAGCAAGTATTTCATTTTGAATTAGAGAAAATTTAATTCCCACAAAATTTTTGTAAAATTTCCAAAATCCCCAAAAACTGGGGAAGCTTAAAAAATCAGTTTTTAAGGATATTGCTGTCTTCTTTAAAAAAATTTCCAGTTATCTTTTGATTTTAAAACAAAAAATTTTAATTCCCACATAATTTTTGGAAAATTTTCAAAATTCCCTAAAACTGGGGAAGTTTTAAACTTAACTTTTTAAGTAAATTTTAAGCATTTTTGTAATATTTCTAGTCATTTTTTTATTTATATTTTTTTTTTTTTTTTATTTTAAACCGAAAATTCTGAATTCCTTTACAATTTTTAAAAAGCCCAAAATCTCCTAAAACTGGGAAAATTAAAAAAACTTGATTTTTGAGTAAATTTAAGCATTTTGAAAACATTTCTAGCAATTTGTTATGGTTTAAAATAAAAAAATATAAGTTGCCATAAATATCTTAAAAATGTCCAAAATCTCCTAAAAATGGAAAAGTTAAAATATTTATTTTTTAAGTAAATTTAAGTATTTTTGATAAAGTTTCTAGCAATTTTTTAATGTCTAAAGCAAAAAAATTTAAATTCCCACGAAATATTTAAAAATTTCCAAAATTTCATAAACTGGGGAAGTTGAAAAAAATTTTATTTGAATAAATTTGCATCATTTTAAAAACATTTCTAGCAATTTTTTTAAGTTTAAAACAAAAATATTTAAATTCCCACAAATTTCTTAAAAATTTTCAAAATCTCCTAAAACTGGGGAAGTTAAAAAATTACTTTTTTAATAATATTTAAAAATTTTTTAAACATTTCTAGCAATATTTTTTAATTTCAAGTACAATTCCCACATTTTTTTTTTTTTCAAAATTCCCAAAATCCTCTAAACCTGGGGAAGTTTTAATACTACTTTTTTTAAGTAATTTATAGCATTTTTAAAGAAATTTTAATAATTTTAGAAAATTTACACTTAAAATTTAAATTCCCACAAATTTTTTCAAAATACCCAAAATCCCCTAAAACTGGGGAAGTTTAAAAAATGTTTTTTTAACAAAATTAAAGTACTTTTAAAAGATTTTTGGTAATATTTTTATTAAACTATTAATTTTTTTAAAAGTTTTAATTGTTTTTGTGTGACTTTTTTAAAGATTTTTTCTTTTCTTTTTTTTAGTTGTGAGTTAAAATTGTTTTTTATTTAATCTTTTTTTATGGTTTTAGTGGTCTTTCAAATAAACCGCTTTTTTATGTGCCTTTGTTGTAATTTATTATTTGTTTTTATTTGATTTTTAATGTGAACCTATAAATTCTCTAAAATACTTTAGAGTAATTTACAAAATATTATAAATATTCTTATGACCAGGGGTTGAAATTTATTTTAGTTTATTTAAAGATTAGATTATAATTTAGTTTTCAAACTTACAGAGAGATAATAAAGAGATAAAGATAGATGACAGTTAGTAAAGATATTAAATTATTATTAAACAGGAAATTATAAATTAATTTACTTGTATTGAATGGTGAATTAAATTATTTATTTATTGTCTTTAAAATAGTAGCATCAATGAGATTCCTTTAATTTCTCTCTTTCTATATCTCCTTTAATATTATTTAAGAGTTTAAGAGTATTTCGTTGTGTTGCCATTGTTTTATATCTTAAAAATACCCTTTCAGTTTTATATTTATTATGATTTTCTTTATCAATTATTTAACACGTCAAACGTCAAAAATGTTGATAAGATTTTATTATATATTTTTATGATTTAAACTCTTTTAGAATTTACTTTATGCGGTAAACTTTTATAAATAATTTGATCAATTTTTTTTGTTTATGAAAAACACGTGTTTTGGCACAAACTTTGCACAGAAGTTTGTTTAATTTTGTTTAAACTTAGTTAACTATATTTTTTGCTTAAATTTTGACATTTTATCTGAAAATTGTTTTATATTAATCACGTTTTTTATGGTAGTTGGTAATCTGAAATTATTATTAAATATTTATTTCACTGCAGTTGTTAAATGCTATCTAGTATTTCAACAATATTTTTCTTATTTTGATAAAAAATAATAATAATTTTTAGGTCTACTTGTCTTGATTTTTTGATATGAGTCATATGAGTTGTTATATTTATAATTTAATTGCCTTTATTCAGGTGTTATGACTTAGCAAAGTTTGTATTTATAACGATTATTTAAAGATTAATAACAAGTAGTTAAAATAAATATGAACAATTTAAAAAAATCAATGATAAAAATTGAAGAAATAAAATAAAAAAATTTAATATTTTTTCAAATTTAATTTTTCTTTAAAAATGTATCACTTTTCATCAAATTTGCTTTATTTTTACTAATTTTAATTTAAAACTCTTTATCATTCACATTTATTTAACGGTTTTTATTATCTCTTAGTTGGCTACACTAATTTCTAAAACTGAAGAGTGTAGTATGTTTATTCCTCTTTTGAGTAACTTTGAGTCTACATTAGACAAATTCTTATCAAGACAAACGTCAAAATCAGTGCGAATCTATACAAGGTAGCTTCAGTTAAACAGTTGATTATTATTTTTGGTTGTTACAGCTGTCAAACTGCATATATAAAAAACATTACTGAATTCGCCATATTGTTGTTTTTGCACAACTGTTGCCACCTTCCATAAATTCGAGTTCATTTTGACGTTTGTCTTGATAAAATTTTGTCTAATGTAGACTCAAAGTAACAGGATAAAATAACTTATTGCTAACTTAAGGTTGCCATATGCTTTATTTGCCTACTACAAACGTATTTAGCGTTTTTCAGGTTAAAATCTCTGAAATTTTTTGAAATTATTTATTATTTTTTTTTTTTTTAATTCAATTATTTTATACAACAAATTATCAATTCCATATAAATAATAACTAAAATAAAATTTATGATTCCGTTTATGAGCTTAATAAGATGTAAAAAAACTGATAATGTTAAATTAAAAAAAAAAAAAAATAACAATCATGTAATTAAAAACTAATTTTATTGTCTGGAAAAAAACAAAAAAGCTATTAAAAAATGTTGATTACATTGTCATATGATTATCTCAAAATAATACGCAAAATAATTTTACTTAGAAACTAACTTTTTAAAAAAAAAATATACAATACATTTTTTCCTCTTTTCCTTTTAGATCCCTAAAAAATAGTGCCACCTCTTTAACTCCCCTGCCGACGTTAAATTCGTCTGGGAGTTTACGCAGCATAAGTCCTTCACGCCGTAGTGCTAGTAGCAACAGCAGCAGTACGGCCAAGCATGAGCAACAATCAACAGCAGCAGCATCAGCTGCTGCCGCTGCTGCTGCTATTTCCGCCTCACTTACAACAAATGCAGCATCATTATCGAATGGTTCCTCGTCGTCATCGTCTGCAACGACAACAAATACAACAACAGCTGCAGCTAGTGGTACAGCGACAGCAGCAGCAACAACACCCCCCGAAAAAGAGAAGAAACGCAAAGAGATATCAAGTTCGCGTGTTAAAAAGTTCCATAGACATTTTGCTCAGGTGTCGAAAGATGAGAAATTAATAAACTGTAAGTTTGAGGAAGGAAAAAAATTAACATAAAAACGTTTTTTATTAAAAAAAATTTAAGAAATATTTACCTTCTTTCTTCTTTAAAAAAAAGCTTAGCTTCTTAAAATAACAAAACAGTTTTTTCTTAAAAAAGCTTTAAACAACTTTTCCTTAGAAAGCTTTAGAAAACTTTCTTGTAAAAAGCTTTTTCTTGTTAAAGTTTTGGACTACTTTTTGTTAAAAAAAGCTTAATAAAGTTTTTGTTAAAAAAGCCTTAAAAAAGCTTTTTCTTAAAAATTTTTTCCTAAAAAGGCTTTAGAAAGAAAGCTTTTTCCTACAAAAATGTTTTGGAAATATTATTCTTAAAAAAAGATTTAGAGAGCTTTTTTCTCAAAAACCATTTTTCTAAAAGAGAGTTTTTTCTACAAGCTTTTCAAAATTTCTTTTTTGTTTTTAAAGAAGGTTTCAAAAAGCTTTATAAAATCTTTTCTCTTAAAAAAGCCTTTTCTTGAATAGCTCTAGTAAAGATTTTTTATTAAAAAAGTTCTAATAAAGCGTTTTTTTTTTTTTTTAAAGCTTTAATAAAGCCTTTATTTTTAAGTTTTTTCAAAAACCTTTAAGATTAATTTTTTAAGAAAGTTTTATTTTACATAAAAAAGCTTTAAAAAGTTACATTAATGTTTTCTTAAAAAAAAAATATTTCTTAAAAAGTTTTTTACTGAAAAGCCTTTTCCTTAAAAAACTTTTTTTCTTGAAAAGCTTTAAAATGTTTTTTTTTTATGAAAAGCTTTAAAAAGTTTTTTTTTTTTTCTTGAAAAACTTTAAAAAACTGTGGAAAAGCTTTTTTCTCGAAATGCTCTTAGAAAATTTTTCTGGAAAAACATTTCTTTTTAAAAGCTGTAGGAATGTTATAATATTGAAAGCTTTAAAAAGCTTTATCACGAAACGTTTTAAACAGCTTTTTCTTAAAAGCTTCTTTTATTGAAAATCTGAACGAAATTTATAGGCTTTAAAAATCTTTATCACGAAACGTTTTAAACAGCTTTTTCTTAAAAGCTTTAAAAAGTTTTTTCTTTAAGAATTTAAAATAAAATGGTTTATTAGACTTTTATCGTTAAAATTTTTTTCAAAAGAGTTTTAAAAAGATTATTGACTTTTTTCGTAAAGCAGTTTTAAAAGGCTTTTTTTCTTAAAAGCTTTTATCCTAATTTTTTTATTTTTCAAAAATGTTTAAAAAAGTGTTGAAATAAATTTTTTTTAAACCTTTTTTTATATCCAATTTTAATTTGTTTAATTTTTTTCTCTTTTAGATTTTTCCTGTGCTCTAGTCAGTGATATTTTACTGCAAGGTCACCTTTATATAACAGATCAACATTTTGCATTTTATTCAAATGTTTTTGGTTATGTTACTAAGGTAAGTTCATGTTAATTTTAAAAGCTTTTTTTCAATTTTTTTTATTGATCTTTTTAATTTCTTTTTTCTAGGTTGTTATACCCACTTCCTCCGTTACGAAAATCTCCAAAGAGAAAACCGCCAAGATCATACCCAATGCCGTAGGCGTGGCCACCGCCGATGAACGTCATGTTTTTGGTAGTTTTATTAGTCGTGAGGCGGCTTTTCGTCTTATGTGCAGTGTCTGTCCTCCCTTGGGTGTTCCGGAGATATTACCCAAAGATCCGGCCAGCATAGAAATTTCCGAAGAATACTCAATTGAAGATGATAGCAGCTGCTCAATAAGCGGCAATGAAAGTCCTGCCCAAATAACAGAATTACAAAACGGTGTGGCCACCAACGATACAATATCAACTACAAATCAAACGATTTTAAGACGTTCTGTGGGTAGTTCTAATTTAAGTATAGCCGATATGCGACACTCAGACATTCCTAAAACTAATGCCAAAATAACAACAAATAATACAACAGCTTCCTCAATGAGATCCTCGGCACCAGCAGCCACAGCAGCACATTATACAAATGGCTCTGGCGGCAGTGGGGGAGCTGGGACTAATGTTAATTTATTAGGTCTTAAAACAATACTACAACCCGCCCTTAAAACTACACCGGAAACAGGAGAATCCGGTAATAAATTAACTATTATAGCTGGCTGTGCTTCCTCTACTACATCGGCCACTTCCACACCAACATCATCATCATCACCCACTACTGTTATGACGCCAGGGTTATTGCCGAATACAAATGTTGGTGGTGGTGCTAAAGCTAATGGCGGTACCATTTCTAAAGTTAAACAACGTGTTATGAATATATTTACAAGTGTTAATAAAAAACTAATGTTACACTTGAAATTTCCCACTGAAATTCATGTGGTTTATTTGGGCGTTATGCTCACTTTACTATTAGCATTATTTAGTATATTCCTATTATATCGGATATTAGATATAGAAGCTAAAACAAATGGTTATCGATCTCCTGTAGAATTTAATTGGGTAAGTGGAATGGAAAGAAATAATCAATAAAAAAAAAAACATTTTATAATTAATTGATTGATTGTTTATATTTTGTAGCGTTCTGGCAATGATGATGATATATTTAGTGAAGCTTTACGCTTTCAAAAGCAACTACAACTTAAAAGTACTGAAGAAGCTCAGAATATACTTAAAACGAATTTAGAACAAATCGCTAAGGTAAGTGTTTTTTCCATTTTTTACTTTTTATTTTTTTAAATAAAGAATTCCATTGTTCAAATTATGAACTAAATCTTATCTTTATTTATAATTATCAATTTTTTTGTGGTATATTAAAGGCGTATTAATTATTAAATATATTATTTATTACCTATAAGGTTATCAATTTTTTATTAATCTATTAGAAAATGTTTTTTATTTTGTTTTAAAATAATAAAATTTCTATAATATTGTCTCAGGTCAAGTGTTTATTTATACAATTTTAACCTTAAATTATACACAAAAACTCTTTATTATACTCTCTTGGTATTGTTAAACAATACTTTCTTAATATTTGTGGTAAAATTAATATAAATTCTAAAAAAATTAAGATTTATTAAAAAATTTCATAAAAACCCGGACATTTTCCTTTATAAACATTTTAATGGTATCAAACTTACCATACTTGTTTACTAAAATAAAGTAAAATAACAAAACTCCAGCCCCGTTACCAATAGGTAAACAAACGAACAGCGAACACACAACTAAACTCTTAATATTAATAGACACTGAGAAAATGGCAAATGTAAACAAACTCTTAAAGAGTAAACAGTAGAGAGTATTAAGGAGCATAGAAATGGGGAAAGGAGATAAATTAAGGAATTATTAAAATTGAATAGAAAATGGTTATAAATAAAGCATAATAAAGGTTAAATTTATAGAATATTAAATTAATAATTAAATGTTAGTTATAAATAAAAGAAAGTAATCAATTTTGTTGTATAAATAAGTAATGTTTAAAGCAAAGCAATAAAGTTTTGTTACGTTTTTAACAATAAAAACAAACACACATTAATTTTAAAAATTATAAATTAGAAAGAAAAATAATTTATATGTCTAAGTTCGCCTGACTCTTTGAGTCGTAGAACGGACTTGGCGGAGATATTTCTAATAAAAATATCAACACTAAGGGAAAAAATTCGATTCAAAATCAACAACGGTTGTGCTCACATTGGTAATTTACGGTAACAGCTTTTTAATACCTTTCGTTAACAAATTTAATAGAAAACATATGTAATTTAACAATTTGATACCGAAATGGTTTCAACTTGGTACCAAATTAGGTATTGATTTTCAATAAGAATTGAACACACAGTGTTTAATTTAAACACATACGGTGTAGATACACTATTGACACAGAATGGTATCGTTTTCAACACGTATGTGATTGATATTTCTCTGGGTGAAGGGGAGGAATGTCAAGCATAGTCTCCAGACTCTGCACTTTATTTAGAGTAGAGATATGTGTCTTTGTGCCTACTGCCCTTCACCATACAAGAGCTCCGTAGGTAAGAACTGGTATAAGAACTGCAGTAAACATCCCATGGACAATATACGGTTTCAGACTCCATTTTTCCAGAAGGTTTTCTTGCATGTATAGAAAGCACATATTGCCTTCTGCCTACGACTCTCAGCATTTCGTTTCCACGAGAGCTTAGAGTTCAGAATTACGCCAAGATACTTGGCTTCTTTCGAGAGTTCCAGGGTGATACCATCAAGACGTGGTAGCTTGAAATCCGGAACCTTATATTTCCTAGTGAAGAGTAGAATGTCATTAGAACGTCCAGAGCTGATTCCATGAGATCACTAATCGTGGAGAGCAAATATTTCCCTGATGAGGAGCACAACATCGTCAGCATATGCGACTACTTTGGTGCCTCTGTTCATGAGTTCGAAAAGGACTTTGTTCACAACAATTTAAATATTTGTTTGAGGAATTATTTCTTTAACAAATTTTGTTGATTAAAAATTGTTAAGGGTTATTAACAAATTTCAATTGTTTATTTATTTTTTCTCTCAAATCACATGCTAATAGAATATAATAAAAACTTGAAATTTCCTCTTAATAATATAAAACTCACGAGACTTTTTTAATTATTTTCTGATAAATTTCTTAACAAATTTCCACTTAAATTTTAATTACTTTTTTAAGTTGAAACATTTGACTGGTATATTGTTTCCCCCCATAAGTAATAAAACATTTCCCAGAAAAAGTTTTATTAGAAAATGTTATCAATGGAATCTTGTAATCAATCATATGATAACAAAATCTATCATAAGTTTTATTAGAATGTATTTCTTTTACGATAGATAAAAAAATAAAATAAAATAAAAATAAATAAAATTATCTATAGGAGTTTCCCAAAATTATGAATCATTTTGGAACATGCTTCATATAACTACTTGAAGGGGTCAATATTACAAATTATAGCAATTAATTGTTATAAAAAAGATATCATAAAATAATTTAGGAATTACCTCATTATTAGTCATTTAATAAAATGTTTAATTATATCTTTTTTTATATTTTAAGGTACGCCGCAGTTTAGAAACCTTATCGATGTTAATCCATGACCGTAGCTCATCGTTTGTTTCTACCCATACCGATGATAGTGACTGAATATACATATATTTTTTAATAATTAAATAATTAATTTAATTTAAATTTAAAATGTTTTACTAATATAGTAAAATTTTTATTCTAAAAAAAAAAAAAAAATTAGCAAAATCATAAAATTTATTAAGAATTTGTAAACCCCCAGCTTAAAATCATCCCTCTTTATTTTTTATTTAATATTAAGAATTTTTATTATTTATTAAAAAAATAATTTATTTAAAAAAATTATTTTTTTATTTTGTATGTTGTATAATATTATTTAAAAATTTATAAAATTTTCAATTAAGTTTATAAAACAAAATTTTTTTTGTAAGTAAATTTTTAAGCTAAGTTTAGTAACAAGAATTAAATATGTATAATTTATATAATAATCTTTAAACATTTCCAAGAAAATGTATTTTGAAATTGAAAAAAAAAAAAAAAAAAAAAAATATATCCTATAATATTAATTTATTTATATAAAATATATTAAGTGAAGAAAAAAAAAACGGAAAGGAATGAAAAATAAATTATGAATACATTATATACATAAAAAACGCTTAATTTTTTTTTAACCAAGTAGTTTTTGCGGGAAAATAGCAGCTTAAAAAAGAAATAAAATACAATTTTTATTTGAAATTTTTGTAAAGAAATTTTTAAAACCAAATTTAGAAAAAAATCTTTTCTAAAAAAGGAATTTTTAAAACAAATTTTATAAATATTCTTACAAAACAATTAATAATTAAACTTAACTGGTTTAATATTTTGTTTATTTCTCAACATTATAATAAATTAGTCAAGAATTTACAAAATTTCTTAAAAAAATACATTAATCTCATTTTAGAAATTAATATTTCCCATCTTTGCTTATACAAATGATTGAAATTAATATTTCCCAGCTCTTTTTGTAACAGAGTTATGTAAACAAATAAAAACATACACAGGCACTCAATAAAATTTAAACGAACAAGCAAAAACACTTATTGAAAAACATAAACAAACCCACACACTCTATGAAATAAATAAAAACAGCAAAAAATCCTTCAAATACATAAATAAACGAAAGGAAACAAACACCTACACTCAATAATAAACGAAAAAGCAAAAACACTCGTTTAATAACAAAATTACAAACGAAGTAAACAAACAACCACACTATTTATCCTTAAACGAACAAGCAAGCACACACCCTCATTAATATAAACAAACACACAAACTCTAAATGAAATAAACGAAGAAGCAAAAACACTGGCTCAATAAAATAAAAAGGTAAACAAACACACTCAATAGTAAATCAATAAACAAACAACCACACTCCATATTTATTATGGATATTATAATTCACTATATGGGAATGAGAGAGAGAGTGAGAGTTAGACAAATGTAAACAAAACTAAAAAGAGCATTTGAAATACTATGGAGGAGAGAAAACAAGTAACTAAGTTAAAATAAAACAAAAAATAGTGAAAATTAATGCGAAAAAAGGAATAAATTTATAAAATTTTAAATAAATAATTAAAAATTTATAATAAATCTATAGAAAAAATAAGGAATAGAAAAAGGTGTTAAGGAAAAAATCTACAAAACATCAAATGGACTCAATACACTGTTAAATGAGAGAGTGAGAGAAAATGCATTTAATAAAGGATTTAAAAAAGGAATAAAAATAATAAAAAAATAAAAGGAATTGAGGGGAGAAAATAATAAATTTATAAAATTTTAAATAAATAATTGAGTTTTAGAACAAAAACTTAAGAAATATAAAGGAATTTTCAAGAAAAAAAGGCAAATGAAAACTCCAAAGCAGTGTTAAAGAGAAAGGTAAACAAACTGAAGCAAAATAGGATAAGAAATCAAATAAATAGCATTATAATCAAGCAAAAATAATTAAAATGAAAGCATTTAAGATTAAATTAATAAAATTTAAAATAAATAATTAATTTTTAATAAAGAAGTTAAGGAAAGTAAAAGATTTGTCTCCAATACATTTTGCAAGTGGATAGAGAGTGAGTGCAATAGGTAAACAAACTGCATTCAAAAGAGCTTTCAAAGAAGAAATGAAGCAAAAAGTATTAAACAAAAATAGTTAAAAATGAAGCAAAAGAACAATAGAATTATTAAATTTTCAATAAATAATTCAATTTCAAGAAAAAAAATTGTGAAATTAAAAAAAAATTAAAGCGCCGAGCACTGATTCTAAGAACACATAGAGAGAGGTAAGAAAAAGAAAATAGAAAGGCTAACTAACAACCTAAAAATGGAGAAATGGAGCATTAAAAATATTAAGTGGATTTAATTCAAAGACACGCAAAATGGTGCACACGTGCAAATGATCTCTTAATTTTGTCACATCTACTTGCTCTTACATGTGGAGACAGAGTATTTATTAATTTTATATATTTTTAATACTTTTTTAAGCATATTGTTTTAATATTCAATTATAGTTTTTATTACAGACCATAAATTGTTTAAAAGCAACAGATATTATGAAATTATACGTTTAAAAATTGTTTCCGTGTACAATATAAGAGCGGGAGAGTTATACAGACAATACACAAATATAGAATGTGAAATTTAAGAGCGCCGATCCTTGATTTAATTTCAATTCTAAACAAAAAAAATCTTAAAATTTTAAAACTTTTTATTTTTGTTATTTTAGTTATTTTGCTTTATTAAATGGTTTAGAAGATATTAAAATTAAAAATATTAAATGAAAATATCGTTTTTGTTTCAAAAAATGTTTCATTCAAATTTGGTTTTAAAAATTCCTTAATAAGATTTTTTTGAATTTTATGCAAAAATTAAAGCAAAAGAAATTAAGCAAATTGTGTGCCAAAAAGTTTTGAAAAATATTAAAAAAAAAAAAACAATTACAAAATTAAAGCTTAAATAAAAAAGAAAATGATTTGCTAAATAAAACAAGACAAAAAAATTAAATTAAAAAACTAAAATTTAAAAGCAATTTTTTTTTATAAAAAAAGAAGCAACAATTCCAAATTATAAAAAAAAAAATAAAAATTTAAGAAGAAAATCAAATTTTCCAACAAAATTCTAAGAAAAATATTTAAAAATTTATATTCCCACAGATTTAAAAGACATTTATTTAGCTGAATTTGATTTTTCTTAGCTGAATTGTGAGAATAAAATTGAAAAATTAATATTTTGACTATTTTAAAGAAATTTGCTTTGCTGAATATCATCTCAATTAGCTGAATTGGAAAAGACATATAGGAAATTTTATAATATTGATATGCCAATAATATTTGTGAAACTTTGAAAACTATTTCTAAGCTGAATTAGATTTTTCTCAACTGAAAAACTAGAAAACTATTAAAATTCCATAGATTTGCTATTTTTAAGAAATTTATATAGCTGAATTTAAAATTTTCCAACATAATTCAAATTTAAAAGAAATTTACTTAGCTGAATTAAAATTTTTTGGCTGAATTGTAAAAATATAAGTGAAAAATTAATATTTAGAATATTTGAGGGAAATTTTCTCAGCTGAATTAAATTTTAATATATAAGTAAAAAACAAATATTTTGGCAATTTAGAGGAAATTTATTTAGCTTAATTTGATATTAATTAGCTGAATTGATATAGACATACTGTAATTAATAATATAATGATATTTTGTTAATATTTTTTAATTTCTGAAGGATTTTACTTGGTTGAATTATAATTTTCTCAGCTGAAATGTAAGAAAATTACTTAAAAGTAAATATATTTTTAATTTTTAAGAACCTTTTATAGCTGTATTGAAAATTTTCTAGCTGAATTAAAAGAAAACTATATAAAAATGTATATTTCTCAAATTTAAAAGAAATTTACTTGGATAAATTAGATTTTTCTCAGCTGAATTACATGAAAATTACTTAAAATTATATATTTTTGCTTTTTGCTTAGCTGAATTGAAAATTTTCTAGCTGAATTAGAAAAATATTTAAAAAATCATATTACTCACATTTAAAAGAAATTTACTTAGCTGAATTAAATTTTTCTTAGCTAAATTGTGAGAATATAATTGAAATATTAATACTTTGACTATTTTTAAAAAATTTTCTTAGGTGAATTTATTTTTAATTAATTATAAATTGGAATATAATCATATTCCACTAATATTTTAACATTTTTTCTATGTTTTTCAGGCTGAGTTCAAAAATGTGTAGCTGAATTTTATGTAAACTATTTGGAAAATAATATTTTTCAAATTTAAAACGAATTTACTTATCTGAATTAAATTTTTCTTAGCTAAATTGTGAGATTATGATTAAAAAATCAATATTTTCACTATTTTGACGAAATTTACTTAGCTGAATTACAGTAGACTTAAAAGAAATTCCTAGCTGAATTTAAAAATTTCTTGCAGAATTAAAAGAAAATTATTTGAAAATTAATATTTCACAAATTAAAAGAAATTTTCTTAGCTGAATAAAATTTTTTTCAGCTGAAATGCAAGATTATGATTAAAAAATCAAAGTTTTCACTATTTTGACGAAATTTACTTAGCTGAATTAATTTGTTTTAGCTGAATTGTCGGAATAGAGCTGAAAAATATTTTGTTTAAACTATTTTAAAAAAACTTACTTTGCTGAATTTTATAATTTTTATTAATTTCTAAAAAATATGTTAATTTTTTCTTATTTTCCTATTTTTCTTAAAATGTTTGCTTCTTTTTTTAATAAAATTTTCTTTTAAATTTTTTGCGGCGTTTTCAAACATATAAGCAATTAATTAAAATTCATTGGGTATTTCAAAATTGTAAACCTATTCCATTTTTAAAAATATAAAGCATAAAAATAGTTTTAAAGTAAAATAAAATTAATCATAAAAATTGAAAAAAAAAATATATATATATATTTTTTAGGAAAAATTACTAAAAAATCCTAAATGAAAAAATTATAGAAAATAAGCTGGGACTTGGTGCAATATTAGAACAAAAAACAAGTTTGGAAATTTTTACAACAAAAATAAAAACAAGAGGCTAAATTAAAAAAATATTTAAATAAAATATAACCCGAAAAAAATGCATTTGAAAGAAATGTTTATTAAAATTTTAAGAAATTTTTGAACAAATTAAAAAGAAATGTATTTTTAAAAATATATAGAAAAAAAAAAACTGAAATTTTAAAAAATATGTCTCAAACATTTTTCAAAATTTCAGAAAATTAAATATAAAAATATTAAATAATATATAACAAAAATTTAAAGAAACCCCCCGCTTTTTAGATAAATATTTAAAACGAAATTTATACAACAATTATAAAAAGCTTAAAATAAAAAGCAGAAAAATAAAAATATTAAATTATTTTTAAACAAATTTATATAATATCATTATTTGTAAAAAATTTTTAGCAAAAATTAAATAAATTTTACTTCAACTTTATTTAAACCACATTTTTCCGAAATTTTGTTTAAAACTTAATAAAAATATTAAAATTTTTAAGAAGAAAATGTTAAAAAAAGTGCAAATGTTTTATTTGTATTAAAAATATAATTTAAAAATGTTGAATTTTTAAGAAATATATATATTTTATTATAAATTTTTGTAATTACAGATTTTAATACTTAAATTAATAATTTAAATATTACAATTTTCCATCCTTGGTTTAATGTTTTGGATTAAAAATATTTATTTATTGCTTAATTATTTAAGAAAATTAAGTAATTATGCTTAAAATTTATTTTTCTTGTGAAAAACTGTATATTTATTTCATGAATTTCCCTTAAAACTTTTAAAATTAACAAATTTACGCAAAACAACATATTATTCCTATAAAAAATTGCCAGCCCCGGCTTAAGACAGCCATATTGTAAACAAACCTTCAAAACAAACACATAAACTCTTGTAAACCAACTGAGTTCATACTCAAATACGAACGACTCTCTTGTAAACAAAGTTGAGAAATACTATACTCCACTGTTTTGTAAACAAACTTGTTTCACATAAAATTTTTATGATAAAAACAAATTGGCAAATTGTTGTAAGCAAACTTGCGAAACGACTCTCATGTAAACAATGTTGAGAAACATATACACAAACTTTTGTAAACAAACTTGCGATACACACCCACTCAACTCTTTTGTAAACAAACTGGAGAAACACACACCCAAAGCTAATGTTTATATTGGTAATACAGTACAATGTAATTTGTAAACAAAGCATTAGTGTTGCCAGCAATGTTTTAATAAATAAAAACGTTGTGAGACATTATTTTGAAAGGAAATAAATACAAATTCAAATAAAATTAAGTTATAAACTTAAAAACATTAAACAAAATGAAGAAAAATTTTAAAAAATTATGGGAAATAAATAGTTCTTCTATAAAAATAATTCCTATAACATAAAAAATAGCCAATAATAGAAAAAAAAAAACAAATATTTATCAAGTTTTCTTAACATTTTCCTCATTAACTTTTTAATATTTAAAAATGTTTAAACGAATTCATTATTTTTTTTTTAATACAAATGTTTAATTACTTGTTAAACAAATTTTACTTTTAATTCCTAATTTTTAAATACAATCCTGTGATAAATTTCATTTCATTTAATTTTACAAAATTTACATAAAATTTAAACTTTTTAAAAATAAAAGTTATTAATTTAAATAATTTTCTTTTAAAGCCTTATTATTTTAAGATTTTAAATATGATTTAAGCAATTTTCGAATTTAAATTAATACCAATTTTTAGTTAAATTTTTAATATAAACTTCAATTTAACGCTCTGCCTTTTATAATCAATCTATGCTTGAAAATTATCTAAAATTAAAGCTTATAATGGAAAGAAAAACTACTACAAAAGAAAATGCTTCAATTACATAAATACATATTTATATATTTAGTCATAAATTACATATTTAAAGAAAAGCGTAATTTTATAAAATTTAAAATTAGTTTAAGAGCATTTTTAGATTAAAAATTTAATAAAAAGTAAATTGTAGAGAAAAATAGTTTTAAATAAAAAATTCAAAATCTTCATTACAAAATAATGTAAGAGAGACAAAAAAAAATCATTAAAACCATAAAACATTTAATCATATTAAATAAAAATTATAATGGCGAAAGAAAAAAATATTAAACACAAAATGTTTTAATTATAACTACAAATAATTCATAAAAAGTAAGTAATTTTATAATTTTAAGCAAATTTTATATGGGTACCCGTTGATTTTTCTAGGAGTTTGAAAATATTTTTATAAAATTTTTCTTAGAAATAAAATATATTTAATTTTATAGTCCAAATTCACAATATTTTTTAAAAATTTCTTTCAAATAAAGAAGGACAAGATCACCTACAAAGATACAAGCTCCAAACCGGTTTTAAGCCGTGTAATTTTCTACTTCATGCGCTGCCGCCATTTTCATCGGCTCAAAATCAGCCGCCAAAATTTTTAAAATTTTATTAAAATTCAACAAAAAAAAACTTATTTTTCTCTCTTATTCGAAGAAGTGAATGCAGTGGCTCCATCTATTATTATAATTTTACTTACAATGCAGTATTTATTATATCTCAGCCGAAAATTTAGCCGTCGCCGAATTAGTTTAATTTGCGCCGCCGCTGCCGATTAAAAAGTGCTGCGCCACCACCGCCGAAAATTTTGCCTTGGCTTGTTTCTCTGATCACCTAAGGCGTAATCTCTTAGGGGGTATTTCCACTTGAACCGCTTGTGGCGCTCTTTGAGGTACTCCTCCTTCCATCTTTGAGCAAAATGATGGTGTATAATCTTTAGTTTATTTTGGGGCGATTAGAAAATGTCCGGGAGTAAGTGCGCAAAAATCTGACGGATTGTCGCTCATTGGACTAAGGGGTCTAGAATTTAGACATGCCACAATTCGAGTTAACACTGTAGTGAATTCTTCAAAGGTAAAACTCTGACTATGAGAGATTATTTTAAGATGGATCTTAAAACTTTTGACCCCGTCTTCCCAGAGTCCTCCAATGTGTGGCGCACCGAGTGTAAAATCCCTGATATGGCAAGAGAACTGGAAACCGTTCGTCATAGCTCAATTCTGGGGAGTTTGACAATCGTCCGTTAATTCTCATGACGCCTTAGAATCTAAGAATGGATTGAAGATTAAGAAGTGACTTTTTCGAGGTATTTGTACATTTTGTGATAACAAGTTATATTCATTAGAGAAGTATAACTTTTGGCAAGCGATGACCATTCGAGACCTTGCATTAAACAATTCATCTCTCGTTAACTCATTGGAAGTTGCTAATTTGTGACGCAGACTTCTATTGCTCCTGTAGTAAAAACGATATATGTGGCAGATAACACTTATGGCTTTCGGAAAATCCGAAAAATTCCTTAAAATATCATCATCTAGAGTTCTAGTAAGGTGAACACGAATAGGTTTCGCTGCTTCTTCAGTAACAAAGCTTGTTGGGTTCTTCGGCCATTCGCTCGGGGAAAATTTAAGCCATGAAGGTCCATGCCACCATAAATTACTTGACATGAGTTGAAAAAGTGTGAGTCCACGATATGCCAAATTGGCGGGGTTACTTTTCGAGTCAACATGAAACCAAGATTGACTGCCAACCTTCTCGACAATGGACGAAACTCTATTTTCTACAAAAGTTTTCCATTTTTTAGGGGTTTCTGTAGCCAGGCCAAGACTATTGTTGAATCGGTCCACAGAAATAAGGTTGAGTTGAGACTGGATAGTTTCGACCATGGTTGCCATTAATTCTGCTTCACACAGTTTCTTTCGAGGTAATGACACAAACTTAACTGGGGCGACTTTTGTTTTGACGACTAACAGATGAGACGAGACCGAACCTAAATTCTCTGCACGTAAGTATAAAGTTGCGGCATATGATTTTTCCCACGCGTCGATGGAATATGATGGGACAAAATCGACGAATCGGTGAATCTTGATGTGTTCGATATTAACATAGTCGTCTAGAAAAGCCTGCCATTGTTGTAGGTTTGATAATTTAAGATCCTCGTCCCAGTAGGTTTCATCCTTCCAGATTTGTTGCATTATCATTTTGGCAACGATTATTTTGGGCGCAAGCCAACCGGCTGGGTCAAATAATTTAGCGATCTCTGATAATACCGATCTCTTTGAAACTGAGTTTCGATTAGGGTGATTTTTCAGCTGAAAATAAAAATAGTCTCTCCCTGCATTCCATCGTAGACCTAGGGTTTTCCTGGTACAAGATTTTGATAATTTCAGGAACTCTGTATCCAACAAGTGATCAGGAGAAAGACCTTTGAGTTGAGTTGGGTATCCATTTGTGAAAAGAGAATCCTGCAGACTTAAGAACTGCTATGATTTCATCTCTAGCTTTTAACGCAAAAAATAAAGTATGAGCGCCGCCCAACACGTCATCAACGTACATATAATTGCGGAGAATATCCGCAACTGAGGGGTTTGATCGCTCACACAAATTCTCTAATTCCAGTAGGGTTCGTATCGCTAGTTAGGGAGCACAGTTTACGCCAAAGGTTACTGTTTTAAAATTCTTGGGGGGGAATTTCGAAAAACTATTCTTTGGAAACAAGTATGAGATGGATTTACTAATATGTGACGATACATTTTTTCAATATCAGGGGGGTTATTTTGTAACTAAATTCGAAAGGAAAATCTTTCGAATTTTTATACTTTATACATTGAAATTCGAAAGTGTTTTCTTTCGAATCGAATTACACAATAACTCCCCAGAATTGAAAACATATCTAAAGAGTCTCCAACGCAAAATGAGTACAATGAGATCTGCTTGTAAAGTTGGACCGAGGTAAAGTAACTCATTGAGACTATTCCCATTCGATGAGGGACTAGATACGTTAAAGAATACTCATCACTTCGTTGTATTTAATATCATTAAAATAGATATCTACGAGAGCAGTTCCGATTAAAACAGTTGAATTCAATGTGAACTGTATTTGTGTTGAATAGGTTTGTCGCATTTGTGATGCAGCTTCAGCAGAAGTAGAGGGGTTAATGTTTAAAAATGTAGTTTGAGAGGGGTTATGAATACGAGAATTATTTGCATTTGTATTTGGAACCGAAGCTAAAGGCTGAGGATACGATGGGGGGTTAATATGTTGGACTGCCTTCGGCGCATTTTCGTTTCAATGCAGCAAAGAATGGTGCTTTTGTTTACAAATCTGACAAACGTATTGGGATCTACACTTTTGAATTCATGAGAAGTTTCTAAGCAATTGGTACAACTTCTTAACAATTGAGAAACGTTCGTCAATAGACATTCCCAGGAACGAAGGACAAAGTGAACAAGTCCCTATCTTATCGTTGGAAACACTAGTATGATAGATTTTAATTTTCTTCTGATCTTGTTTATTTTGTTTTTTCGATTGGGAAAATTTATTATTTGAAATACTAGGATGTACAAAAGTGGTGCGAATATCAGCCATAGATTCTAAAATCTGAAACCTTGATGTCAAAAAGGTATCCATTTGTTTCCACGTTGGCAACTCCGTACTATTTGGCAGGGATTGTTCTCATAAATTGAGAGTTATTTCTGGTAACCAAGTAGAGCATATGTATATAAAGATAATATCCCAATTTTCAGTGTCAATATTCAGAAGAGATAGATTTGTAACGCAGTCATTGATTGTACGTTGAATACGCCTTATGTTAGCACCGGTTTCTTTAGAAATAAAAAGATACTTCAATTGTGCATTGACCAGAATGCGTTAGTTCTCATAACGATGGACTAAATTTTGTCAGGCTATTTCGAAACTGTCATTAGTGATTGGACAAGTTCTCTACAGTTAACGAGCCTCCCCCTGTGTCTTTTTTATGAGATGACACATTTTCTCCACTGGAGATAATCGTTTGCTATTACGATATAAGGCAGTGAACATATCACGAAACGTTGGCCATGATTGATAATCCCCATGAAACACTTCAGTGTCACAAAGAGGTAATGAAATATGTGCAGTAGAGTTTTGTAATAAATTGTATTCTTTTCATCTTTTGGTATTTCACATACAATAAGTAATACAAAACAAAAAATATGTTAAGAGTTAATAAAGGGTTTTATAGCAAGATGTAAGAAAGACCTTTATACCAAAAATAATTCAATTACGGGCATCTTACACCTTAACAGTAACCATTACTTTGAAAAACTGCTTAATTTTGTTAAAAATTTAGAGTTATTATTAAATTCTTAAGAAATTTCAAATTTTAAGCAAATTTTTGACGGGTACCCATTGGGTATTCTAGGAATTTGCAGCAATTTTAATAAAAATTTTCTTCGAAATAAAATAAATTTCATTTTAATGACTATTTAGATAATTTTTTCTAAACATTTCCTTCAAATAAAGAAAAGTAACCGTTTAAAAAAAAGTAACCACTTTAAAAATTAACTATTTCTTTTGAAAGATTAACCAATTTTATTTAAAATTGAGAATTATTACTAAATTTATAAGTGATTTCAAATTCCTAAGCAAATTTTATACGGGTACCCGTTCGTTATTCTAGGAATTTGAAGAAATTTTAATACAATTTCTCTTGATTATGTAATAAATTTTAATTTGAAGACTAATTTTTCTATTTTTTCTTAAAAATTCCTTCAAATAAAGAAAAGTAACCATTAAAAAATAAAGTAACCATTAACAAAATTAGCAATTTAACATTAAAAAATCTTATAAGTTTGCTAAAAACTGAGAGTTATTATGGAATTATTAAGATATTAATATTTTTAAGTTAATTTTAGATGGGTACCCGTTTATTTTTCTAGGAATTTGAAGATATTTTAATACAATTTTTCTTGATTATGTAATCAATTTTAATTTAAAGACTAATTTTTCCATTTTCTCTTAAAAATTCCTTCAAATAAAAAGAAGTAACCATTTGAAAAAAGTAACCATTTACAAAATTAACAATTATACCTTACAAAAGTCTTCTAATTTTACTAAAAACTGAGATTTTTTATGGAATTATTAAGATTTTTATATTTTAAGCAAATTTTATACGGGTACCCGTTCGTTATTCTAGGAATTATAAGAAATTTTAATATAATTTTTCTTGATTATGTAATAAATTTTAATTTGAAGACTAATTTTTCCATTTTTTCTTAAAAATTCCTTCAAATAAAAAGAAGTAACCACTTGAAAAAAGTAACCATTTAAAAAATTAACAATTATACCTTACAAAAGTCTTCTAATTTAGATAAAAACTGAGATTTTTTATGGAATTATTAAGATTTTAATATTTCTAAGCTAATTTTATATGGGTACCCGTTAATTTTTCAAGGAATTTGAAGCAATTTGAATTAAATTTTTCTTAAATATAAAATAAATTTCAATTTGAAAACTCATGTTTAAATTTTTTCTCGAAAATTTCTTCAAATAAAGAAAAGTAACCATTTTAAAATAAGTAACCATTTTCAAAATTATCTTAAAATATGGTCTTAAAGTAGTGTCGAACCATTATTAAAATTTTTAAAGTTTACAAGGCTTTGCCATTACTTAAAGTTGTATTCAAATCAATGTTTTTGAATACAACTTTAAGTAATTTTGATTATAAATGGTTGGTAAAGCTGTGTTAATTATTTTTTTGAAAACGGATAAATGGATTTTTAGTAATCTTTGCATTTTCATTCCTTGCAGAAATGATTTTTAGAAAGAATAACTAATAACTATATAAGTAATATATATAAAAAAATCACAATCGATAATGTGAACAAATTCGAAAATATGAACTACCCCGACATTAATTAGTTCACATTATCGAGAGTTCACTGTATATAAGAATATTTTTATCTATAAGGTAATTCATTACAATCAATCTTGGATGTTGAAATAAAAAGATACCAGTACCTATGCTACTGAATTACCTCTTATTAAAAACTATGATGAACCATATCCCATAGATGGACATCTCCTGATAACGGACAAAATCACCGCCTATGGAAGCTTTCGCTGTATATGTAATTTCCTATAGTAGCTTCTTGGCTTGAGATTAATGTTGAATTTTTATTATACAAAAAGATTGAGTGAATGCGTCCATAATATGGATGAAAAAATAATTCATATAACCATCGACGATTTATGATGAACACGCTAAAGTTGTTACTGACTCCGGAGAGAAATGAAATGTATTCTGTGATAATCTTGAAGACATATGTCGTTATTATTCTTCCTTTTAAAGTGAATAACAAATTACAAGACTCTTGAGATTTTGTTTGTAGCAACTAAAGCCCAAATTACAATTACGCGTAGTCAGCAACAGTATCAGCAAAAATTATCTGCTGTTCACTGTCAGTACAACATGATGCTGCCGTTATAATTAAAATTAAGCGTAGGCAGCCACAATTTACAACCACCATCTAGCTTTATTCTACTTGTGTATTTTATACTCTCATTTATTTGCTCACTCTCTTTGTCTCGTTCTCAATCTGAAAGCAGCGCAGTGAATTTAGAAACAGGGCTAAATGAAAAAGCACTGCAAACTGCTGCTGACCAAATGTAATCAACACCATAAAGCCCAAATTACAATAACGCGTAGTCAGCAACAGTATCAGCAAAAATTATCAGCTGTTCACTGTCAGTACAACATGATGCTGCCGTTATAATTACAATTAAGCGTAGGCAGCCACAATATACAACCACCATCTTGCTTTATTCTACTTGTGTATTTTATCCTTTCATTTATTTGCTCACTCTCTTTGTCTCGTTCTCAATCTGAAAGCAGCGCAGTGAATTTAGAAACAGGGCTAAATAAGACAGCACTGAAAACTGCTGCTGACCAAATGTAATCAACTTCATAACAAACAGTGTATTCTAAATAATCAGCTGATTATTGCAGCACACACTGCTGCTGACCACGCGCTATTGTAATTTGGGCTTAACATACAGTGGCTCAGCTGTGACAGCTTAAATTATGCAGTATACAATTATATTTTTAAAGCTCTATGACAAAGTAACATACTGGAATTACAAATAAAATTTGGTATCATAAGAAAGAGGAAGATTTCTAGTTTATTATAGAACCATTATTTAGTGTTAAAGTTTACCTTTAAGCAAATTAATGATATGAAAACAAAAAATCCAATATTTTTATCTCACAGCTTATTTTAAGCACCCACTTATGACATAAAAAAATTGAAAATTACGACCAATAATTACATTCAGATATGTGATGAAATTCGGTCAATTTCAAAAGTAAATCGTCGTATTCTTAAATCGATTAGGTTGTGATGAATTTCGATCGTTTTCATTTTCCGTTTTTGTTTCTGTTCAATATGTTTCTTGTCAAATCACAACAAATTAATTTTGAAATTTGTATTATTTAAATGAAATAAATTTTATTTTAATGTTTTTATGTTAATTTTTTAATAAAAAATTATCAAAAGTTAAGTTTTATAGATTTTGCGTGAAGCTGCCACAAAGGAGATATTCCTTGCTTCTAAAAAAAAACATTGCCCATAAAAATAACATTTTGTGGAGGAATAATAAATTTACAATTTTGGCGATTAATTAAGCCTACAAAAATAAAAATTAATGCAATATTTTAATAGGAACGCTTTTTAGCAGATGCAGTTTGGACTTTGCATTGGTTTTAAATTTTTACTGGTGATTTGAAATTGGGTTAGCACATTGATTATTTTGAATATTCAAATCAGTGTTTTCCTTTGTGGTACATACATATATCCAGAAACCTTAAAAGTTAAATTGTAAAACCCATATGTGAAGTTACAGTTAAATTCGAGTGTCTGATAGGTTTTTAAACAATAAGGTACATCGCTTCATTACAAGTTCCATTACAAATTACAAAATATATTTTAAGTTTTAAACTTAAAAGTCTGTGTTTTAAAGCAACAGAATAAAAAATTTTAGGATTTACAGAATTTCTATACTTTTCTTAACACCTCTGCCTCAATATATATTCTTTAAAATGTATTATTTAATTTATTTTTCTTCCTACAATATAGTTTTTATTTTTTACCCATATGATTCTAATTCTTTTGTAACAGTTTTAATCAAATTATTAGAAACACAATTTTTGGAAATTTAGATATCACAATAATATCGTTTTCAGCAATACGATATGATATTATAATCGGCACATAATATGATATCGTTTTCGTTATCATATCATTCTATGGTTTATTGGGAAATAAATATTCCAATAAATTTGTAATACGACTACACTTACGAATGTTATGTATGGGTTTTGTGACTCCAGAATCCGGCAGTGATACGCCATGAAGACGAGTACAATAATCCAGTATTTGCAATGTATGGCAAAAAGTTTTGACGCAACATTGTTTGAATTCCGAATGTCAGTTTTGGTGCTGAGATCCGTAGGTTGTCGCAGTCACGATTGTATAAATGTTTCTTCGGTACATCAATGCCTTTTATTGTCTAACCGATTTTCATGAAAAAAAACTCATAATGATTTCTTGTACCATAGAAGCATATATTTTAACCATTTAAAGTGACCATTTTAAAATGGTTTGTAACTCCTTTATATAGCACTGTACGCCACGCATGGACCCTGCATGGAAGTACTTTTCCAAAAAGAAGTAGTGGCTGTGAGCCACTGTATGTTGTTGTTGAAAAAATAAATTTCGTTGAAAACGAAAAAACGGAAAAATAGAACATAAAAATCATTGATTTCGGAACAATTTGTATTACAAAAAATATAAAAGGCTTATAGTCGACAATAGCGATTTTATTTTATTATTCATTTTATTCTTTAAATTTGTTTAAATTTAATTTTTATAAAAAGAAATTCATTTAAATTATGTTGTTTTTCAAGTTTTTGACATTTGTATTTACTATTTTCTGAAGCAGCAGAATCTCTGCTGACTGTGTCACAGGTCGCAGTAGCGATTCGCTTGCAAATGCTTGCAGTGGTTCGACGCCTATACTTTTATATGAAGATGACGACAACAGATTTTAGGCAGGGGTATCAAACACCTGCAAGCGCACTTGAAATGCACATAAAACAATTTGCAGGTGCTTGCAGATTTTTTCGCTGCTCGCAGCAGAATGTTGTTGTTTTGACGAAATACATACATATTTATGATCTCTTAAAAGAGAAGTTAGTGTTTTCTCTTAAAAAACTGTATATTTTCTCATTATATTTAAGCAAATTTGCCGCCGAAATTCATGAGTCGACAGCAATGCAAAAAATGTCGCCGACATTATAAGGAAATTTATGAAAAAAAAAATTTTTAAATTAATATTAAAATTTAAAATTTCAAGAATATCATGAATTTACTAAAGGTTTTATATTAAATTCATTAAGCTTGACCGAAATTAGCGGCTGTAATTGAGTCGCGTTTTAGCCGAAATTTTATCGGCGGCGGCGGCTCTTAAAACACCTCCGGCGGCTCGACTCAGCCGGCTTACAGCCGATCGGCGCAGTTCTCTGCTACCATCATCCCTGTGTGTGTGTCTTTTTATACATAAAAAGTGTAAGTAAGTTGGCAACGCAAATCTCATTTGTTCTTAACATAAGTGTGTAAGTGTTTATTTGTTGTTGCTTTCATCTACTCATATCAACAAAACACACATTTGACAGAGAATACAAACGTGGGGATGTAGCTCAGTGGTAGAGCGCTCGCTTCGCATGTGAGAAGTCCCGGGTTCAAACCCCGGCATCTCCAGTTGAGATAAATTTGTAAATTTTTTTGTTTTATATATATTTCTTTTAAATTAATTTTTCTAATTGTGATTAAAAATTTACAGCATTTTTAATTAAAAAAGGAACTATTATTACATCCCGAAGTGGAAACTTTTCTATAATTATAAGAAAATCGTAGAAAAAAGTTTAAACACTCCGATAAAATTTTGGAAAATAACCGATTAATTTTCTTAAAACAAGCTGTTACTCGTAAACAATTTATTTAAAATTTACCCCCTTATTTCGTAAATCCCTTCACCTGACTGAAAAAATTTCTATACAAATTTGTTTAAAACAAAAAAAAATTTACATGAAGAATTTTTCAAAGTGAGGGGAATTTTTTTTACAAAATTAGGCCCTTAATTTTTTAAATAAAATTGTAAATAAATTTAAATCCAATAACATTTAAATATTTTTGACAAGTAACCATTACATCCCGAAGTGGTTACTTTTCAATAATTAAGAGAAAAGCCTAGAAAAAAAGAATGGCATTGTTTTTAGAATTAAAATTTATGTTAGATTTCGACAAAATTTTAGAAAATAATCGGTTACCTTTCTCAAAACAAACGATTATTCGCGTAAAATTAGTTTAAAATTTAAATTTTTTAATAAATTTTTTTACAAATTTGAATTCCGATCAAATTTAATATATTTTTGACAAGTAACCATTACTTAAAGGAGTGGTTACTTTTCTATAATTATGAGAAAAACCTAGAAAAAAGAATGGCATTGTTTTTAGAATAAAAATTTGTCCTAAAATTCGACAAAGTTTTAGAAAATAATCGGTTACTTTTCTCAAAACAATCGATTACTCGTCCAAATTTTTTTTTGATATTTTAATTTTTTAATAAATTTTGTTACAAATTTTAATTCCAATAAAATTTAACACATTTCTGACAAGTAACCATTACTTAGAGAAGTGGTTACTTTTTTATAATAATGAGAAAATCTTAGAAAAATGTCTGACGTTGTATAAGAATAATCATTTATCTTAGATTCCGACAATTCCTTGGAAAATAACAGGTTACTTTTCTTAAAACAAACGGTTACTCGTGTAAAATAAGTTTAAAATTAAAATTTTTTAATAAATTTTTATACAAATTTTAATTCCGATCAAATTTTAGAATGTGTGGCAATAATTTTAAAATTAAAATTTACAATTCATAGTGCCAAATTTTCTGAAATGAAACGGTTAGTCTTCTTAAAACGAATGGTTACTCATATAAAATTGGAAAATAACAGGTTACTTTTCTTAAAACAAACGGTTACTCGTGTAAAATAAGTTTAAAATTAAAATTTTTTAATAAATTTTTATACAAATTTATTTCCGATCAAATTTTAGAATGTGTGGCAATAATTTTAAAATTAAAATTTACAATTCATAGTGCCAAATTTTCTGAAATGAAACGGTTACTCTTCTTAAAACGAATGGTTACTCATATAAAATCTGTTAAAAAGAAAATTTTATTAAATAATTTAGATAATTCATTGAATTGTGATACAAATTCTTCTTTCTTTAAGGTAACCATTAATTTTGAAAATGGTTACTTTTTTTAACTGAAGGAAAATCTCAGAAAAAAAATATGAAATTCTTTCAAAAATTTAAATTAATTTTAAGTGCTGCTAAAATTATTGTAAAGAACCGGTTACTTTTTATAAAACAAGCGGTTACTCGTGTGTAATAAGCTTATAACGCATATTTGTTAAATAATTTTTATTAATCTCTTAAGAGCGATTAAATTTAGGTAATTTTTAAAAAGTAACCATTACTATGAAAAGTGGTTACTTTTCTTTGAATATGGAAAAATCTTATAAAATTTTATGGAAATGTTATTAAAAGAAAAATTTATTATTCTTATTGATAAAATTTTTGAAAATAAATGATTACTTTTTCTAATACGAGCGGTTACTTTTGTGAAATTATGGAGACATCATAAAAAAAAATATAAAATTTTATTTAAGCCTTAAATTTATTACTTTTGCTCGCAAAATTTTTAATATTAAACTGTTACTTTTCTTAAAACGAACGGTTACTCAGTTGAAATAACCTTAAATTAAAATAAGTTTAATTATTTAGATAAATTTTGGAATTAGAATAAAATGTAATATATTTTTTGCAAGTAACCATTATTTTTAAAAGTGGTTACTTTTTGGTAATTATGTTAAAATCTTAGAAAAATATAAGGAATTGTTATGAAAAGGGGAATTTATTATTTTATACAACTAACACTTTTGGATATAAACGGTTACTGTTCTTAAAACAAGTGGTTACTATTCGGCGAAATGTAATTAAAATAGATTTCTTTAAAAAATTTCTGTTAGTTTTGGAATTCTGTTTCAATTTGTGTAATTTTTGAAAAGTAACGAGCAATTGTAAAAGTGGTTACTTTTCCTTATATTAAAGAAAATCTTAGAAAAAGGTATGTTATTGCATTTTAAAGTAAATTCTCTTCTATTTTCCGTTCAGAATTTGTAAAATAACCGGTTACTTTTTCTATAACAAGCGGTTACTCGTTGAAAATTGGATTTTAATTTAATTACTCGAAGTAATTTTGATAAATAATTCGTTTTTAAACAAAGCTAGTAAGTTTTAGAAAAGTAACGATTAATTTTTAAAGTGGTTACTATTCTTTAAATGAAGAAAAATCTTAGAAAAAGTATGGTATTGAATTTAAAATAGAATTCTTTGCTGCATTGTGTTAAAATTGTTTTAATTAACCGGTTACATTTTGTAAAACGAGCGGTTACTTGTTAAAAATTAACTTTAAATTTAATTTCTTGAAACAATTTTGATAAATATTTCGATTCTAAACAAAACTACTATATTTTAGAAAAGTAACGATACATTTTTAAAAAGTTTACTTTTCTTTAAATAAAAGAATATTAAGTTAACCTGGCTTCAAAGCTTCCCGGCAGATAAACTACACTGGCAGGCAATTTTCCCCACAAATATTTTTTCTTTTTATTTCATTTTACATTTGATTTCTCTGGTCATCTGCTTTTTTAAATAAAACACTTTTTTATATATTTTTTTATTGTTTTGACTAGGATGCAAAATGTATTTTTTTTATTTGTTTTTTTATTAATTGTATATATAAAAATTGTTGGTTTTTCAACTACACTTTAATATTATTTTTTCACAATTACAAAAAAAAAATTATTAACACAAATTAAAAAATTAATAAAAAAATAAAATAAACATTTTAAAATAAAATTTATTTTTTAAATAAATATGCAATATGGTAAATAAAAAAACAAAAAAAAAAAAAATATTATTTCAAAAGGGAGTATTAAGAAAACTATAATAAATTTATATAAAAAAAGTTTGCAACCAGTTTGTAGTTTTTTTAATAAGAAGAAAAAAAATGCTAAAAAAAGAATACTTTTTTTTTAATATTTTTTTTTTTTTTAATAACTTTAAGTTTAATTAAGGTAAATATATAATTGTTGTATATTTTTTATTGATAAAAGCTAAATTGGGGGATTAAATATTTGTTTTATTTATATTGTTTGTTGGTATTTTTTTTATTATTTATTTATAAATATATTTTTAGCATAAAACGTAAATATAGGTTGTTTTTTTTTTTTTGTTTAAATTTAATTAATAATAAAGAGAGAGAGGAAAGAGAGCAAAAGAAATTAAAAATATATAAGATAAAGGAGAAATAAAATAATTTCCTTTAGCTATGGTTTAGGTTAGTCGGTTTCAAGTTGATATATTGAAATATTTAAATAAACAAATTGTGTGAAAAAAAGTAATTACAAAAAATATTAAAATTTTTTGGTTTTTCCTTTAATTGTTAAAAAAAAAAAAAAAAAAAAATAAAATTTCTACAAATTAATAACAAATTCGTTCACATTTTATAAGAATTGTAATAAATTTAATGTTTTACGACTTATTCAGGATTTTTTCTTAAATATTCTTCAAATTAAAGAAAAATAACCACTTTAAAATGAATCGTTACTTTTAAAAATCACTCAATATTGTTCACAATTGCCTAGTTTATTACATTCTTTTAAACATTTGCCAATGATTTTAAAATCGAATTGGATTTTTTACGAGTAACCGTTTAAATTTTCAAAAGTAACCATTTATTCCTAAAAAATTGTATAGAGAATTTTATATTTTTCATAGTCCATAACATTTCTAGACTTTTTTTAAAGAATTTTCTTCATTTAAAGAAAAGTAACCATTTCTAAAATTACTCGTTACTTTTTAAAAACCATGTAATTTTGCTCAGCATTGTAAAGATAATTGAAATTAATGTGAAAAAATAAATTTCGGCAACTTTTCATACGAGTAGCCATCCATATTTCAAAAAGTAACCACATTTTTCAAACAAATTCTTGAAAATATATAAAAAATTCGAGTTTCAATAACAATTCTATAACTTGTATCAAGAAATTTGTGCAATTTAAAAAAAGTAACCATTTAAAATAAAAGTAATCACTTTTGAAATAAATGGTTCTTTTAACATTTTTTTTTTTTTTTAATTTGTTTAAAAATCGTTAAAATCTTGAAAATTATTAAGAAAATTTTTAATTTTGAGCAAATTTTACACGGGTACCCGCTCTTTTTTTTGGGGACTTTAAAGATATTTTGAGGATATTTTTAAGAATATTTAATATTATGCAATTTGTATAGTAATTCCTAACTTTTTCCTTGAAATTTCCCTTAATTTAAGTAAAGTAACCATTTAAGGAAAAGTAACCATTTTTAAAATTAAACGATAATTTTAAAAACTTATGTAATTTTATTTTAAAATTTAAAAAAATTTAAAATTATTAGGAAAATTTCAATTTTCCTAAACGGGTACACGAGTACCCGTTTGTTTTTCTAGTTATTTATGATTACTTTAATAAAATTTTAATAAAATATTTAACATAAATAATAATGCCTTACATTTTTCCAACAAATTTCTTTAATTAAAAAAAGTAACCATTTCAAGAGAAGTAACCATTTAAATTAAAGTAACCGGTTACAAAATTATTGGTTTTTTAAAACAAATTTTATATACAATAGCGAGATTTTTAAGAATTATTTAAAAAATTTTAAGTTTAAGCAATTTTTAAACGGGTACCCGTTTATTTTGCCTAGTAATTAATTATAATTTGTTACTTTTTTTATACATTAAAAAAAAAAAACTTAAATTTATATATTAATTTCTTAAAATTTCCTGCAATTTAAAAAAAGTAATCGGTTAAAGAAAAGTAACCACTTTTAAAATAAATAGTTACTTTCAAATTTGTCTTTAAAATTGTCTCTAATTGCTGGATATATAAAAATGATTTGAAAAATTTTATATTTTAAAGAAATTTTACATTGTTTTTCTAGGTTTTAGAAGATTTTTTATGAACATTTTTAAGTATTATGAAATAAATTTCATTTTTTATAGCAATTCCGTATTTATTTTGACAAATTTCCTTTTATTTAAAAAAAGTAACCAAATAAATAAAAGTAACCGGTTTTGAAATTAATGGTTACTCTTGAAAATTTACGTAAATGTATCTCAAACTGCAGGAAATATTAAATTGTTAAAGAAATTTCACATTTTAATTGAATTTTAAGCGGGTACCCGCTTGTTTTTCTAGGTTTTAAAAGAAATTTTGTGAAAATTTTTTAGGATTATGAAATAAATTTATTTTTCTATAGCAATTCCTTATTTATTTTTAAAAATTTCCTTCTATTTAAGAAAAGTAACCGGTTTGAAAATGAATGCTTACTTTTTGAAAATTTCGTTAATTCATCTTAAATTGCTGGAAATATAAAATTATAAAAGAAATTTTACATTTAAACTAAATTTTAATTGGGTACCCGCTTGTTTTTCTAGGTATAAATAGTTATTTTCTTGAAATTTTGATAAAATATTTTAAAATATATAATATAAAGTATTTTCTTTAAGCAGGGTATATATTTTTAGTGGATTTTCTTTGAATTAAAGAAAAGTAACCACTTTTGAAATTAATGGTTACTTTAGTAAAATTGTTAAATTTATTTAAAATTATTGAAGATTTCATGAATTTTAAACAAATTTTTTAAGAAAAACCGTTAATTTTTTAGGAATTTACCAACAAATTTTAATATTTTTCACAATTTTCACACATTTTTTAAATTCTTTTAGCAATTTAGGAGTTTAAGAATGCTTTTTTTATGGTTTTTAATCTAAGCTGTTTATTTATTGTTATAATTAAAAAAATTGTTTTTAGTTAATTTTTATGCTTTTATTTCGATATTTTTTCTAGGTAAAAAATCAAGTTTTTTTAATTTAATTTTCAAACGATTTTATTAGAAAAAAAATCGTTGTAAATTGGTGTTAAATCCCTTAAATCTTATAAATATTTATATATATAGACTTATATTGTTTTATATCTCAAATATGCTTAGATTTATGTTTGTATGTGTATATAAATATATAAAAAAATGTCAATTATATAGAGAGCGAGCGAGAGTATGAGAGAGAAAGAGTGAGAAAAGAATTGTTTTGTTTATTATTTGGTAATGTGTTGCATTTTAATGATTTTTTTTTTCATATTTTGTGTTCAATTCTTTGAGACTTAAATTTAATGAATAAAAAAAAAACAACAAAAAAATTAAAAAGGGTAAGAAAAACAAAAATAAACACAGTTTTTATGTCTTTATCCCTCCATTTAGGAGTTCTCAATGGAAGGTTTTTTCAAATCATTTTCATTATTATGTGTCTTATTTAATAAATGTCTTTCTTAATATAAAAAAGTTTTGTTTTGTTTTTTTCGCATTTAACTTAACTAATCATTTCACGATACTTAAGTTTATGTTTTGTAAGCATATCGGTAACAGTAACTAATTTTTTAATTGAGAGTATATTTGATAATTCTTGCAATTCCGGTAAGTATGAAACACAAATATGATGTAAAGTAGCTAGTTCACGGCCTTAAAAAAATAAGAAAAATAAAGGATTAAAATTTTAAATTATTTAAAAATTAAATTAAAAAAAATACTTACCAGTATCTTGAGAATTTTGATTCGAATTTTGTTCGGTATTCCAGCCGGGAGGTGCTGTAGGATCTGTAACCATAGATAATTGATCTAGGAAAACAATCATGCGTTCTTTGTTTTTCAATATAAAAGGATTAACCACTTCCATGTATTGTTCCTGGAAATAAAAAATAAAAAAACAATAAAAATGTATTTAAAAAATTTAAATTTAAAGCAAATTTAAAACGTTTAAATTTATAAGAAATATTTAAAATTTTCAATAAATGTTTAAAGAGTTTTAAAGAAATTTTAATTCTAATGTCAAATCACTTTAAAAATTAAGTAACCATTTTAATTTATAAGATATAATTAAAATTTTTAAGAAATTTTCAAAAAATTTAAACTCTAATAACATATTTACCATTTTTACTGAAATTTTCTTGAAAATAAAGAAAAGTAACCACTTTCGAAATTAATCGTTACCTATCAAAAATCACTTAAATTTAATTGCTATTCAAAAATCCTTCAATAAAAATAAATAAATTTCAATTTAAAGCTAAATTTACACGAGTAACCATTTAAATTTTTAAGAAAGCCCTAAAAATTTCCAACAAAATTTAAAGGCAATTTAAATAAATTCAAATTCTAACTCGAGTTCCATACTTTTTTTTTTTCAAAAAATTTCACATTTAAACAAAAGTAACCATCTAAAACAAAAGTAACCACTTTACAAAAATTAATGTTTCCTTTAAAAAATCATTTAAATTGAAAGACAATAAAAAATATTTCAATATAAATAAAAAATTTTAATTTTAAGACAATTTTCATCGAGTAACCACTTAAATACTAGACATCCCCACAAAAATTTCTAAAAATTTTTGAAGAATTACAAATAAATATAATTTTTAATAACATTTTCATAAATTTTCCCAAAATTTTCTTTTAATTAAAAAAATAAAAGTAACCATTTTACAAATTATTTGTTCTCGCTCTAAAATCGTCTAAATTTAAACACAATTAACTAATATAACAAAATAATTCATCAGATTTCAAATTTAACCCAAATTTACACGGGTACCCGCTTTATTTTGCAAGAAAAACTTGAAATTATTAAACAAATTTTGAAGAAATTTAAATAAATTTTATTTAAAACATTCCCCAACATTTTTCCTAAGTTTTCTCTCAAATATAGAAAAGTAACCGCTAAAACAAAAAACTAACCATTTTTTTTAATTAATGAAAACTGTTGAAAAATTATACAGTTTCATTCCCAGTTAAGAAATTTTTAAAAATGATTAAGAATTGTTTAGTTTTGATTAAATTTTAGAATTTTCAAGATTATTTCGTAGAAATTGCTATAGCATTTTTATTAATTTTAAATTTAATTCCGTTTTTAATTTCTTAATTTTGTAACAATTAAAGAAAAGTAACCATTTTTTAAACAAGTAATCGGTTTCCAAAACATAAAAAATTTATGTAATTTTGTTAAAAATTATTAGTACTAATGAACTCATTGCATTAAAATAAATTTTAAACAAATTTTCAATGGGTACCCGTTTGTTTTTCTAGGAATTTAAGGTTATTTTGTAGAAATTTGTATAGGATTTTTATTACTTTTTAATTCTAAATATAATTTCGTTTTCATTATCTCAATTTTGTAAAAGTAACCACATTTTGAAAAAAGTAACCATTAACTAGGCAAAATTTATATAATTTTGTTTACAATCGTTAAAAATATAGCAATTTGTTAGTTTTAACAAATCTGAAGCAAATTTTAGACGGGTATCCTTTAGTTTTTCTAGGAATTCTAGGATATTTTGTTAAAATTTCTATAGAATTTGTATTAATTTTTAATTCTAAATAAAATTCCGTTTTTATTTTTCCAATTTTGTAACAATTAAAGAAAAGTAACCACCTTTTTGGAAAAAGTAACCGGTATCTAAAATTTGAAAATATTATATAATTTTGTTTAAAACTGTTAAAAATATTAAAATTTCTTAGTTTTGACCCATTTTAAGCGAATTTTAAACGGGTACCCGTTAGTATTTCTAGGATTTTAAGGTTATTTTATTGAATTTTTTATAGAATTTGTATTCATTTTTAATTCTAAATATAAGTCTGTTCTTATTTTCTCAATTATGTAACAAATAAAGAAAAGTAACCACTTTTTGGAAAAAGTAACCGATTTCTAAAATTTAAAAATATCATATAACTTTAAAATATTTTGTTAAAATATTAATTTTTTTTAGTTTTGCCCAATTTTAAACGGGTACCCGTTAGTTTTTCTAGGATTTTAAGGTTATTTTATATAAAGTTTTATAGAATTGGTATTAATTTTTAATTGTAAACATAATTCTGTTTTTATTTTCTTAATTTTGTAACAATTAAAGAAAAGTAACCACTTTTTGGAAAAAGTAACCGTTACTAAAGTTAAAAAAATGTATACAATTTTGATTAAAATTGTTACATGTTAAAATTTGTTAGTTTCAACAAAATTTAAGCAAATTTTAAACGGGTACCCGTTAGTTTTTCAGAGAATATAAGATAATTTTGTAGAAATTTTTACAGAATTTATATTAATTTTTTTTTTTTTTTATTTTCTCAATTTTGTAACAATTAAAGAAAAGTAACCACTATTGGAAAAAGTAACCATTAAAAAAATTTTTTAAAATATTGAAATTTTTTAGTTTTTAAAAATTTTAAGCAAATTTTACATGGTTACCCCTTGTTTTCGTGAAAATTTTTGGAGATTTTTAATATTTTTTTATGGGTTTTCTTACCTTTCCTCCAAACTCTATAAGATTGGCCAAATTCTGCAAACACTTAGCGACCATTATTAGCGAGCGTGTAGCGGCCGTTGGCGGTGTTTCACTAACCAAACCAAATTGTCGGGGATTTAATAAAGCCGGACATAGAAGACGCAAGAAAATAAAACCCGATACTACCCTGGTGCGCACCAAACGTTCTGTGGGCCATTTAGCCACCACTGATTTTTGCAAACAATTACATATATATCTCACAGAACGAGGACAGGCCTCGGGTGAGGTAAATATTGAATGTGTAACCAAATCGAGTATTTGTAAAAGGAACTCAGCATTAGAGCAGGCATCATCGTTGACATCCATTTTGGTGGGATTCAATTCAGCCGATTGTTTACTATCCATTATACGTTGTATGGTCTCAGAGACAGCAGCCTGAAGGAAACCAGTACATTCTGTGCGCATATATAAATCCATTAGAGTGGTGGCTAAACTGGCTCCTCTAAAGAGTGTGGTAGTTTCATTTTCTCTTGCTATTTCGGCTTGACAAAGGACACGTATTAATTCAGTTTCACGTTTTTCATGGCGAAAAACTTTTAGCAAGGCAGTAGCCAGGGGAACACGATCATTGTGACAGAGTTCGGCTAAAGCTTTGACGGCATAAAGTTCGGGTTCTAGCAGTAATTGCTGTAGGGGACTATATTCTTCACAGGGCATAATGAGATCATCTAAGTAGCGCATTCTCAAGCGTAAAGAACCCCATTCACCCATGGGTGTCATGCCGGTGAGTTGATACCATTCTTCGGTTTCTTGACCATTTTTTAAACTGGCCAGATCTATGGTTAGTTCGGCTACCTCACTATCCTTGCCACGTTTACCGCGGGATATGAGTGTTATGGTTAGGGAGACTACATCTGGGGGGACATCACTGGAAGGCAAGAAAATTAGTTTATTTTTGAATTTATTCTGTATTTTTCTTTTTGATAACTTACTCCAAAACAAATTCCTCTTCCCATACTGGATCTGGTGCTATTTTCACCTTGGTTTTACCCACTTTAACTTGATTGAGAGAGATACTACAATAGGGATGTGGCACTAATTTAAATGGCAGTCTATGAGCTTCTAATATGTGTAAATTTAGGCATCTTAATTCCCTTAAGCGGGGCACCTTCTTTTGGGCCTTACTTAGTTGTGATACACATTGGGCCTTCAAAGCATTTATCCATTCATTATAACTCTCTTGACTAGGAGCACACAAATAGGTAACAGTGGCCAGACAGGGTAAAGCTCTTTCCACTATTTGAAAACAAAATGGCCTTTCCCATAAGGAATCGTGGCACTGATAGAGATAAGCACAGGATAAATCAATAAGACCCTTGGGTTTAGTCTTTTTAGGATTGTCATAGAAACAGAGATGAGTTTCGGATCCCTCGCTGATGAGAGCGAAATATAATTGTTTCCATTTGGCTGTTTTGTCGGATTTCTTATTTAAATGACCATGATGTTTGATACCCTTGATTTTCTTGAGGCCAATTTGATCACGACATTCCCGCAAAGTGGCATAAATCTTTTCAGCTGCCTTTTCTACCACATATTGTTGATTGAATTCCGGTTGAGAGCCATTAACCACAGGATGACTTAAGCAATGACCTTCAACAATTTGTTCTTTGCGATAGCGATTGATAACGGCATCCAAACATTCAAATGTACGGCCTCCCATAAGATAGCGTACTCCCTTTTTCTCTATACGAAAACGTTGTATTTGATTGTTGATGTGAAAGAAGAGAGAATAGTCTCCGGGAGAATTGTCACTAGGACGTACCAGAAAACTGCCAGGACCCGCTAAGTAAAATAAACAAAATTAAAATCCTTCCAAAAACTCCTTCATAACCACAAACTCCAAACTCACCCTTAACCAACATATCCACAGCCTCATTTTTCGTACAGTTCGGATGAAACCAGGGAAAAACGGTATTGGGATCTATGGCAGGATCTAAATCATCTACCAATTCTCGGAAAATCATACCCTGTTCTCCGGTACGATGAGCTGTGACCCACAACCAACCATCACCCATATCATTGTGTACAAAGAATATATCGCCCTTTTGAAAACTTAATTCATCAGTATCGGGCATTTTGGTATAGGGTAAAATGGCCACCACACGTTTCTTGTCATTTACAGGTTCGGGTGGCGGTACAGGTATGACCAAACGTTCACGTTTTAAAAGATCACTACAGGAGGTATAGTAGCCTACCAAATCGCTAAGCGAAATAAATTGACGACCTCCTATGTAGAAATCACCACAAACGGCAGTTATGCTAAAAGAGAGAAATAAATAAAAAAAGAGGGAGGGGGAGAGAGAAGGAAAAAATTAGAGAGTTATAAGAGATTAAATATAAAGGGTTATTTACCGAAAATGATTAATGCCTGTGCGTCCCAAATAGCTGAGAACATAAGAACCAGGTTTGCGATCACTTTCGCGAACTGGAAATGGAAAAATAAAAATTAATCTTTTAAATCTTTCGAATAAAAAATATAAAAATAACCAAAAATGTAATTCAAAATAATTTTAAATATCAATATTTTTTTTTTTTTTTAATTAAATTTTTTCAATTTTAATCATATTCGAAAATTATTCTAACATTATTAAAAATCTTCTTGATGTCTTTTAATCAAATTTAAAACAATTTTTAGGACAATTCGAAATTATGTTCGAATATTTTGAAGTTATTAAAAATAAAAAGTTTTATTAAAAATCAAAGCAATTGTCTTTAAAGAAAATTTAAAACAATTTTTAGTTGATTTTAGAAAATTCGAAATTATGTTCGAAAAATTCGAAAACTAAAAAAATTTTAAGAAAACTATGAATTTCAATCTTAAAATATTACAAATTTATGAGAAATTAATTTCAATTAAAATTTCGAACATCAAATCGAAATTCGAATATAAAAAAATTAACAGAAAATCATTAAAAATCAAAGCAAATGTCTTTAAAGCAATTTTAAAACAATTATTAGATGATTTTAGACAATTCGAAATTAACTTCGAAATAATTCGAACATGCAAAAAAGTATCCAAAATTATTAATTTTCCCTTAGAAATTATTTTTAGCAACATTTACCGTAATTTTAGGCGATTTTAAGTCACTTTAAAATGTTCGAAACTAATTTCGAAAAATTCAAACATTAAAAACAGGCCAAAAATTATTAATTTTTCAATAGAAATTGCTTTTTAGTAACATTTAAGGCTATTTTAAGTCACTAAAAATTTCGAAATAAATTTCGAAAAATATATTAAATAGGTCAAAAATTATGAATTTTTCATTCGAAATTACTTTTTAGCAATATTTAAGGCAATTTCAGATGATTTTATGTCACTTCAAAAACTTCGAAATTATGTTCGAAAAATTCGAACATGAAAAAAATTCCAGAATTTTTTTTTAAATGATTTTCTTAAAATAATAATTTTTCAGCTTTATTTAATGAAATTTTTCAATATTTTGACATTTTGTAATTTTCGAAAAATTCGAACATTAAATAAAATTGCAAAAATTCCTCAAAATATTAAGAAAAAGTATAAAAATGTTTGGGTATCGTAATTTATGTTTGTTTTATATAATTTAAATGAATTTTGTTATGTTCTAAAATTTCAAAATAAAAATCGAAAATTTTAACTTTTTAAAAAATTCTAAAAAAAAAACAAAAAAAAAAAAAATGAATTTTACTTTAGAAATTATTTGAAGCTAAATTTAAAGAAGTTTTAGGTAATTTTAAGTCAATTCGAACATTTAAAAATGAAGTTCGAAAATTCGATTATTAAAAATGAGGCAGCTAATAATAAAAAAGACGATAAATGGCTTTAACATTAATAAAAAATATTTTTTGGCAATTTTAGATAAAATAAAAATTTTTCATTTCTAACTATTAAACTTAGACTACTTTTAGCAAATTTTAGATTTCGAAATTAATTTCGAACTTTAAAAAAATTGTGAAATTTATTAAAAATTTGCTTAAAATGTTTTAAAAATATTTCAAAAATAAATTTCATTATTTAAAATGGATTTTTCTTTAATTTTTGAAATGTTCGAAAAATTAAAAAAAAAAAAATAATAATAATAAAATCGAACTTTAAAAACCAATCTAAAATCAAAATTTAAATAAATAAAATGATAAAAAAACTTAAAGAATATGTTTCTGTAGCTTTAAAACTCAGTTTTCTGACATTTTAATTAAATTCGAAAATTTTGAAAATAAAAATCGAAAATTTTAAAATTTAAATTTGATTATTTTGAAATAAAAATTAAAGTTTTAGTCAAGAAAATGCTTTAGAGAAAAATATGCTATAATTCCCTGCATTTAAAATTAAATTTTAAGCAATTTTCAGAAATATCGAAAATTTCGAAATTTAGTTCGAATAAAATTTAATATGCCAAAGAAGTTAAAAAATTATGAAAATGCGCTATAAATGATATTTATATTAATTTCTAACCATTTTAGGCATTTTTGAACAAGTTCTAAAAATTCGAAATTAAGTTCAAAAAATTTCGAAATGCAAAAATTCACAATAAAAATAATAATAACAATAATAGACACACTAGAAATTATTTCTATAAATAAATTTAAAATTTTTAGACCTTTTACTGAAGTTCGAAAATTTTCGAACATAATTTCAAAAAATTTAATTATTAAAAAAATTTTAGAAATTAATAAAACTCATAAGAAACGTTATTTTAAGTATTTTAAACTATTTATAATAAATTTTTTCCAAATTCGAACATTTTTATAGACTATTTATCAAGTTCGAAAATTTTCGAACTTAAATTCAAAAACTTCAAACCTTGAAAATAATTTTAAAAATTAATAAAACTCATAAGAAATGTAATTTTAAGCATTTTAAACCATTTTCAAATATTTTTTACAAGTTTGAAAATTTTCGAAATTAATCTCGAAAAATTCGAAATTATAAAAAATAATAGAAAATCATATTTTAAGTAAAAATATAAACAAAAATCATTATTTTATTATAACTTACCCAAATAACTTCCCAATTTACTGCTGCCACGTAAACGTGATTCAGCCGAATAACGATCCAAACGTCCATGATACCATTCACTCTCTGGTGGCGCTATAATGGCAGGTCGTTCGCCTAATAATTTAGCAATATCAGCAGCAGCACCACCATACGAATTTCCAGGAAACCATAATAAAATTTTCACACAAAATAAATAAATTGCAGGAAAACGCCAAGCATGATGATGAAATTTTTCGATGACAAACAAAAGTCCATAAAACAGCACAAAGTAGAGAAGGGAAGCAATTATTATGGTGAATAAAATCATTTGCATATTAAAAACTATAATTAATATAATTTAATAATATATTTTTGTTGTTGTTCTTTTTATTGTTTATTAAAAAAACTGTTAAATTTAAAAAGAAAATATTGCAAAAAAATTATTTTGTTAAATGACACTTTAAATGTAATTTTATGTTAACAAAAATACTTTATTCATTGTCTGGAAATAAAGAGGAAATAGTATTTTGTTTTTGTTTAAAGTTAAATTCCTTTTAGAAGCAAAAAAAAATCATAAAGAAAGAATGAAAAAAAAAAAATGATGACCAAAAAAAGAAGCTTTACATACTCAATTTGGCAATAGAGCTATTGTGCCACAAATATGATTCATATGAGGCTATATGAGGTGATTTTGCAGCCAAGTTTAACCTTTAAATGTTAAAAGGGGGACAAAAAATGCATTGATTAGGAAATTCCTTTAAAGATTTAATTGTAAGACTTCAAACAGCTTCAAATGAGCTTCAAATTTGTATCAAACAAGCTTCAAATTTGTATCAAACAAGCTTCAAATTTAAGTCAAATAAACTCCAAACTTCAAGGTTTATTTAAGATACAATTAAGGGTTTGTTATACGTTTCAAATATACTTCAAACAAGCTTCAAACATGATCAAAATAACTTCAAACTCGGAATTATTTTAGCTTCAATTGGAGAACCATTTGAGCTTTAAATTAACATGAATTTGAAGATCAATTGAAACTACATTTGGACTACAATTGTAGTTCTAATTAAGGTTTAATTGAATTCGATTTGAGTTTTATTGAACCTTAATTTGAATCATAATTTGAGCTTCATTTTAAAATTAATTTGAGTCTCCCTTGAGCTTCCCTTTCCCATTTAGTTTAAAGTTCATTTGAATATTTTTTGTTAACCCATTTCAATTCTTCCACAAATCAATTTTAATATGTAATTATTTTGGTATTTCCCTCATTAAACAAACTATTAACATTCTTTAACTTCCCTACTTAAAATACTATTGTTTTAAATTCCCCTACCAAAAAAAAAAAAAAATCCAAATTTGCCAAATTTAAACAAAAAATTAAAAAGAAATAAAATCAAACTACAAAAAAAAAAAAAAAAAAAGAATTAAATTTTTCAAAAACTATGTGCGTAAGTCTCGTGTGCGTTGTATAAACAAAAATCAATTCAAACAAAGGCTAATTGGCTCAGTCATCAAACGCACAGACACACACATACATACCAAAAATGAAAGGGAAGAACAAAATTCTTTATTGTTTTTTAACTTTTTTTGGTTTAACAGCATAAATAAATCTTAAAATGGCCAACAAAAAATTTAAAACAAACCATAATTTTTGGTTGAAAAAGAAAAAAAAAAAAAAGCAGGTGTTTTATATTATTCTTTTGTTTATTGAACTGTAAGAAAGTAGTGAAATTTTAATATTTAAATGTTTAAACAAATTGGCAATAAAAAAAAAAAGTAGTTCTCAAGAAAGACAAATGAAATAAATTTCTGTTTCATTAATAATTTAGAAAAGATTAACAGTTAAATTGAAATTTTAACAAAATAATAATGATTTTAATTTTAAAATAAATAAAAAAAAGAAAGTGTTTTTTTAGAAAAATAAACTGCAAGTTCTTAATAAAAAAAAAAAAAAAAAATAGTTTTTAAGCAAAATATCAATAAAAATTAAATTAATTTTTAATAACATTTTCTAAAAACCAATTAAAAAATTTTAAAATAAAAATATTTATTGTTTTAAAGATTTTTCTTTATATTCTTACTTTTTCACTTTTTTCTGTTATTTTATTAATTATTTCTTTATATTTTAGTCTGCTCTTTCGTTATATAAATTTTTCTTAACCCAAATTATTAATTTCATTAAAAAAAATTTATAAATTGATTCATAATTTGCAAGAAATATCATAAAAACAAATAAAAATACGCTTGTTTACCATTATCCTGCAGTTATGTCGCTTAACGCTTACACTGCGTTTTGCCTTTGTTTACATTCGTGAACATAAGAGTGCCAGAGGAAATGAAACGTTATTGTGTATTTAAGCGATTTTCATAACAAAACTTTAAGGATATATTTTTTAAATTGGAATTAATGAATAAATAAATAAATAAATAAATAAATAAATAAATAAATAAATAAATAAATAAATAAATAAATAAATAAATAAATAAATAAATAAATAAATAAATAATTAATTAAATAAATAAATAAATAAATAAATAAATAAATAAATAAATAAATAAATAAATAAATAAATAAATAAATAAATAAATAAATAAATAAATAAATAAATAAATAATTAAATAAATAAATAAATAAATAAATAAATAAATAAATAAATAAATAAATAAATAAATAATTAAATTTTTAGTAAGAAAAAGAAAGTAAGTAAGTATAAAAAATAATAATTTCTACTTCTCTAAACTTATGCGACTAAGAAAATAACATCTTTGAATTCTTTGCTAATTGTTAAATTTTAAAAATATTACAAAATAAATTCATTCAGCTGCTTTTAATTCTATTCAGCATAAAATATTAAACTTAAATCTTAAAAAAAAAAAAAATTGTATAAACAACTTGCAAATATTTCAATAAAGCTACATTTAATGTTATTCAGCTAAAGAAAATTTTTCCTAAATCAATTAAAAATCTAACAATTTTGAAAACAATTAAAATAATTTCAATTCAGCAGCTGTAAAACATATTCAGCTAAGAAAAAAGTCCTTCAAAATAGTGTTAAACATTTTGTTGTAAAAATAACGTGAGAATAAGTCAAATAAAATACATTCAGCAAAGAAATAAACGTTTTAAAAATACTTTAAAGTGTTAAGTTAGAGAACTATTACGAAATAAGTTCATTTCAGCTACATTTAACATTATTCAGCTAAGAAAAAATATTTCCAAAATTTATAAAAATCGTAGAATTTTGAAAAAAATTAAAAATATTATAATTCAGCTGCTGTAAAACTTATTTAGCTAAGAAAGAAAACATTTAAAAAAACTATTAGATATTTTAATTTACAAATAACGTGAAATTAGTTCAATTCAGCTGGATCTAAAACTATTCAGCAAAGTGAAATTATTTAGAAATCTATTTAAAACCTTCAGCTTTTAAAAAATAGTAAAAAATATACAATTTAGCTGCTGTAGAACTTATTCAGCAAGTAAAAAAGTTTTAAAAAATACTATTAAATGAAAAATAACATGAAAATAATTTAATTCATCTGCCTGAAAACTAATTCAGCAAAGAAAAAATACTAATACCTTAAAAAACGTATTAAATGTTTTAATTTAGAAATAACATGAACTTAGTTCAATTCAGCTAAATTAAAAACTATTCAGCAAAGTCAAATGAGTCGGAAACCTATTTATAATATTCAGCTTTTGAAAAATAGTAAAAGAATTACAATTCAGCTGCTGTCAAACATATTAAGCTAAGAAAAAAACTTTTCAAAAATACTACAAAATGAAAAATAACACGACAATAGTACAATTCAGCTGCTTTAAAACTCATTCAGCAAAGAAAACATACTAATACCTTTTAAAGAATGTTTTAATCTAGAAATAACATGATATTAGTACAATTCAGATAGATTTGAAACTATTCAGCAAAGTGAAATTAGACGGAAATCTATTACGAAACTCAGGTTTTTGAAAAATAGCAAAAAAAAAAAATACAATTCAGCTGTGATAAAACATATTGAGCAAGGGAAGACTTTTGAAAAATAGTATTAAATGAAAAATAACATGAAAATAATTTAATTCAGCTGCTTTAAAACTCATTCAGCAAAGAAAAAACATTTCAAAAACTTTAAAATGTTTTGTTTTGAACATAATACCGTAAAACTTTGAAAACAATTTAAAAAAATATAATTAGTTAAATTCAGCTAGATTTAAAACTATTTTGCAAGGCGAAATAAGTCGAAAATCTTTTAAAAAATTTTCAGCATTTAAAAAATAGTAAAAAAGTCTGCTGCTGTAAAACTTATTTGCCAAGTAAAAAGTTTTAAAAAAATACTATTAAATGAAAAAGAACATTAAAATAGTTAAATTCAGCAACCTGAAATCTTATTCAGCAAAAAAAAAAAATACTAATACCTTAAAAAAAAATATTAAATGTTTCTTGCTATTTTTTAAATTACTATTTAATTTTTTTTAATTTGTATTTATTTTGTATTTAGTTTACATTTTTTTAAATTTATTTTCCTTTATTTAATTATTTTGATTATATTTTCTTTTAATTCCTCATTAAAATCATTGAAAAAATCCAAATAATTAAAACACTTTCATTTTATATTAAAAGACAAATTAATTTCTATTGAAAAAAACAACTTTAATAAGGGAGAGAGGGTGTTATTTATAATAATAAACATGAACATGTCAATAATGATTAAACATGCATTTGTTTTGAATTTGTATGTTTATTGTTATTACTGTAATTTTCTTTTAATTTCCTTTTAAAATAAATATAAAAAAAACACAACAACAATAATAAACATACAAGCATAATACACAATTAACGGTTATATTTAATGATGAAAACAAAAACAAAAAAAAAAAAAAATACAGGAAATACATTTAATTGTACATGTTGTTTTTTTTTTGTAAACTCTTGTAACAAAAATGAGTTTTACTCTATAAGAGTAGTTAAAAAAATGAAACAGGAATTTAGTTTTATTTTATTTTTATAAAGTATTATTGTTGTTATTGTTATACTCACTACATATATATTGCATTTTAATAACATAATTGATAATTGCATCAACATTATCAAAATCAACAATCATGTTACCAATATCATCATCAATACTTATACGACGATGACGTTGTGGAGGATGGTGCTGATGATGATCTCTTAAAATGTCATTATTACTATTATTACTACTATTACGGCTAGTAATACTATCATCACTATTATTATCGTGTGTTATTGTAGTTATTGAAATATTGTTGTTTTTATTATTTTGACTATTACGGCGATATAAGGGTGCCGATGATGATGTTGTTGATAAATAGGATAATTTTGAAGAAGCTGATGATGATGTTGTTGTAGTTGAACATTCCGAAGTGTTCGATAATAATGATTTAAAACTATGTAAAGACATGTTGTTAACAGACTTGAATGTATCATAACACTTTTATTTTTTATTTCAATATAAATCAATTAAATTGCCATTAAATTCATTAAAAATATTAAATTGTTGTTTAAGTGTAAAGTAAGAAAAAAAAAAAAACTATTCAAGCAATTGATTAAAACACATGTTTTTCGGGGTGATTTTATTATTAATAAAAAAAAATCACAATTTAGTTTCACAATTTACAAAATGTAATTTATTTTTAATTAACAAATTTTTTGTTTGTAATTTTCGAATTTCTTGTTGCAATTTTTATAAAATTCTCTTTGAATTACACAATTTATAATTTAATTTAATTTTTTTTATAATTTTCTTTTTTAAATTAGTTTTATTTATTTTAATCACAAATTTTTTTCTTATATTTTTTAATTTTATTATTCAGATTTATTTATCCAAAATCATTATTTTTCTTATTTAATTTTTCTTTAAAATATTTTTTTCTGTTTTATTTTTAAATTTTTTTCCGAAAAACAAAAAAAAAAAAAAAACTTTTTTTTAACCACACACCCCTTAGTGTTGTGGGTTCTGGTGTGTATGCGCGCAATCACAACTTTATTAATAATAAAATAGAAATTATATTTTTTTGTATAAATGCAACAAAATAAATAAATAAAACCACACACACACAACAAACGCTCATTAAAAAAAAAAAAAAAACTAATAAATAAAAGACTCAACAAACGCACACACTGAACGAAAAGAGCTTTATGTATATGATTTTATAAACAGAGAAAACTATTAATGGGGAGCTCCATATAAAAATAAAAGAGAGAGTAAATGCTAATCAATAAGGAGATTTATAAGTAAAAGAATTTCTAAATGAATTTTAAACATAACAAATAGAAGAATATCAATTAATGAAAGAATAAAATAAAATGTTTTTGTGTTTAATAAAATAATTAAATTAAATTTATTATAATTTCTTTATAATATTAGCAAAATGTTTAATATCATTTAAAGATTAACCAAAAAAGAGAGAATTATAATTAAGGAGATTTAAAAGAGCTTACTAAAGTATTATAAGTAAAAGTATTTTTGTTATAAAAAAGTAGAATTTTTGTTAAACAACAAAACAAATTTAAATGATTTTTATGCTAAATAATTTAATTAAATCTTTTATGGCTCTTTTATAATGTGTATTAACAAAAGTTTTAATGTTATTTAAAGAGTAACCCAAAAAAAAACTAAATATGTATTTACAATTCAAAAATATTCAAAAGAGATAACTAAAGAAATAAATTATTGTTCTAAAAGCATTTTTATTAAAAATTTATTTAAAAATATTTAATGAATATTAATTTTTTTAGAAAAAGTGTGATAAAAGAATTTGTATTTATTTATTTCATTTATTTTTCTTTGCTGAATAAGTTTCCAGGCAGCATAATTAAACTATTTTCATATAATTTTTTATTTTATAGTATTTTTGACAAAATTTTTCCTTGCTGAATATATTTTATCGCTGCTGAATTGTAATTTTATTTACAAGTTCTAAAAAGTTAAGTGTTTTTAAAAGATTTACGACTTATTTTTCTTTGCTGAATAATTTTAAATCTAGCTGAATTAAACTAATTTCATATTATTTCTAAATTAAAACAATTAATAGTATTTTTAAATGGTTCCTTTCTTAATTGATTTATAATAAATTTTCTTTAGCTGAATAACATTAAGTGTAGCTAAATTTTTTTCCTTAAGTCGCTATCATTGCATTTTTCCTTTTTTTTTTTTTACTTATTTAAAGGCAAAAACCAGAAATTAAATTAATTTTCCTTAAGAAAATCATAAATTTTTTGAAAATTCCAGCTAAGTCACTTTAAAAATCTACTTTTAAACCAAAAATTAGTTACAATTTTAAAAAATCTCTTTAAATAGTAGTTTTACGCTTCAACGCTTTTGTTGTGTTTATACATTGTTTACATTTGCATATTGCATACAAAAACTAACGTTACTTTATTAAAATATAAACAAGAGATTGTAAATATAAAACTGAGAGCCCTTATAGTTAATGAAACGGAATAAAAGAGGGAGGAACAGAGAAGAGAGTGTGTATAAATGGGAGTGGGAGTTAGGAGCAAAATTTCCTTTTTAGTTTTCTTTACATTTTTAATACGAAAACTTGAAGATAAATTAAAAAAAAAAAAAAAAAAAAACAATTGCATTTATAATTACAATAAATTACAATAACAATGACACTAAGATAACACACACAATGAATTACAATAAGAAAAATAAAAAAAAATAATAAAACATATGAATGCAGGGTCTCATATGTCTGTTGATGGAAAATATGTAAAAAAAAAAACTATAAATAATGAAAAGAAAAACAAAAATATTGTTTATTAAATAGAAGAATAAGAGTTGCTGCTGATAATAGTTATTTTTTTTTTTTTTTTTTGTTGATCATTTATTTAAAGTCCATATGTTTTTTTTTTTTTTAACTTCACACTATAGTGTACTAAAGTGCAAGTATCGTTAAAAAAAAAAAAAAACAGCAAATGGACCGTTCCAATGAGTGTCTGACAAGCGGTCAAATGTGGGAACAGGGTAGAGGGAAACATACTAATAGTTCATTGTCTTGTAGTATAAAGAAGAATTACTTGTAATGAGTAGACAATGTTTGGCAAAATAAAAATTCTAGAATTTTATAGATTTTGAGTTAAAATTTTTATTATAAAAAATTAATTAAGAATTTAATTAGCGTATATTCAATTAATTTAAAAACATCAAGGAAATAATAATTATTTTTTAAAATATATGTTATAAATTTAAAATAGTTCTAATAGTTTCCTAAAAAAATATAAAAAATTTTAATATAAAAGAAAAAAAAGATAATTTTGAAAAATATTTATAATTTTTAACTTAGATTTAAAAAATTTGAATTATTTTTATTAAAGTAAATATTTAAATTTCCGATAAAAATAAATTTTCACCAAAAATCTGACAAAAAATATTTATAAAAATTTATATTTTTTTTTTTTTTTCAATTTCTTAGGCATTATGATTTATTACTATAAAAAATGATTTATTTATTAAATTATTTTAGAAAATTCTAAAAAAAATAAAAATAAAAAACGTATGAAAAATATGTACAAAAATTCCTATAATTTTTTCTATAATTAACCAAAATTATGATTTAATCCTATAAATAATATATTATTTTCTTTAATTCACCCAAAAAATTAAAAAGAAATTTATAAAAATTCGAAAATTTTAACTAAAACCATTAAATTCCATATATTTTGCAGTTTTGTTGCCTGTCGCTTCTATTATGTTTTGCTTTTCTTTCGATTTTTTGGAACAGTAAATAATAACATTCAATTCCTTATGAATTAATTATTAATACTATTAAATAAAATCTAGAAATTTATTTAAATATTACAGATAAATTAAGAAAAATTTTTAAATATTCGTAAAAATGTAGTTTTGTCGCTTAACGCTATTATTATGTTAAGGCTTTGTTTACATTTAAGGAGAGTGTTTAAAACAAAGAGGATTTTGTTTGTTGTTTAAAATTCTTGTTGTTTACTTTATTTTAAAGCAAAAACAAGGTTAAAAATAAAAAGAAATTACAAGAAATTAGTAAAATAATAATAAATTATTGATTTTCGTAATAAAATTAAACAAAACTAAACAAAATTAAAGAGATATTAAATTATCTCTCTTTGTTTACATTTTATTAAACCTCATTATCCTCAACAAAACAGTGTGGTCAATTATGTTATATAGTTTTCTCATAGAAAATAACTCATTTTAAAGAAATATGAATTAAATAAAATAAATAAAATAATAAATAAATTTAAAAAATATGAAAGAATTTTTACACCTTCTGTTTACATTGCCCCCAAAAATTAATAGCGGCATATATTTCTCACTCTCTCTCCCTCTCTCTTGCTATTTTAAAGTGTTATTTATTTTCAATAATTTCCTTTGGTTTCGTAGGAAATATGGCGTCAAGGGATTATTAACAATTAGCAACAACAATAAAAATACAAACATACACATACATACTTGCAAACATGAAAATATGCAATAATAAAGTATTTTAAAGTCAAGCTGTAGTCATCATGTCTGTTGAATGCATAATAATTAAATATAAAAAAAAAAAAAAAACATTTTTTTTTATTGTTGCTGACACTCTCTAAGCTTATGAATGAATATAACAATGAGTGATTGACGGAGGGAGTGAATTGAGTGACTGAGTGATGTTTAATTGTTATTGTTGTGATGTTAATTACTCAAATGTATTACTAATCAGGTGTTTATAATATAAAAAATAACAGTTAATTGATAATTGTTAAAGGAATTTTAAACAGAATTAAGAAAATAAAAAACAAATTTAAATTAATTATATTTAAACAAAAGCAATTAAAATTAAAATCATATTAAACTTAAAAAAAAATTAAAATGATTATCATGTTCAATTTAAAATAAAATAAAAAAAAAAAAAAAACTGAAAGAAATTACTTTTAATTAAAAAAAAAAATCATAAATAAAAAAAGAAAATAATTAATGTTTGTCGTAAAACATTTTAAAACATTTCTTTTGTTTATATTATAAAAAATATGAATAAATTATTAAAGTTAATGACCCCTGTTTCTCCCTCTCTCTCTTTCCTTCTGGCCCTTATCAAAAGTGTTGAAAAATTTATTTATTTAAACAATAATTTAAATTTCAATGTTATTGTTTCATAATTCTTAATAATCTAAATATTTAAACATCAATATCTAGAAAAAAAGAAAATATAATAACAAAAAATAATTGGTTTATTTCTAAACAATTGACCATCAGGTCACATATTTATGAACGAGATCGTTCATACATATAAAATAATTTAAATTGAAATTTATTTAATTCTAGGAAAAAAAAAAATAGAATTATTTATTTTGCTTTTCAATAAATTTTAGAGGAAAATAGAAAAAAAAATCAGCAAAAATAAAAAAGGGGAAGGAATAAAAAACAAAATTATGGAGAAAAAAGATTTTCTTAAGAATTTTTTAAATGCTAAATTTTTTCAAAGAAATTTGAAAAAATTAATTATTTTATTCACTTAAACTGAAAATAATAGAAAAAAACTTGTAAATTCATCAATAAAAAATTTAAAATTGTTACGATGTCTTATAATAAATTATAACATTTTAAAAAAGATAGCAAAATATTATAATAATTTTAAAATGTTTTATAGCAAAATAGCAGCGTTTAAATAATTTATAACACTAATATAATAATTATAACAATATTATAAAGTCTTTTAATTAGCCTTAATGCCATTATAACGTATTATAATAAATTATAACACAATTATAATGAAATATAATAATTTTTAACACTGGAATAATGCATTATAATAGATGATAACTCCATTATAATGATTTATAACAAATCATAAAAAAGTTGCAATGCTTTATAATAAATTAAAAAACTGTTATAACGCTTTATAATGCTTTATAATAATTTATAATACTGTTATAATGCTTTATAAAAAATTATAACTCTGTTATAATGCATTATAATAAATTATAACTCTTTTACAGTGCTTTATAAATTATTATAACACTGTCATAATGCTTTATAATAAATTACAAACCTGATATAATACTTTATAATAAGTTATAAAACCGTTATAATGCTTTATAAGCTGTTAATTATATTTTTTCAAATAAAGAACTAATGTTAATCAAATAATTAAATTTAATTAAATAAAATGTAAAAAGAAATGCTTTATTTCAATATTTACGTCTTGGAATTCATATTTTTAATTTACTGTTATATTAATTTATAATGAATTATATCACTGTTATAATGCTTTATGATAAACTATACTAATTTTATTATGCTTTATAAGAAATTATAAAACTGTTATAATGCTTTATAACAGTGCTATAATGCTTCATAATATATAAGAAAACTTTTACAATGCTTTATAATAAATTATAACACTGTTATAATGCCTTATAATAAATTATAACACTGTTATAATGCTTTATAATAAATTATAACACTGTTATAATACTTTATGATAAATTATAAATCTATTACAATCTGTATAACAGTGTTATAATGCTTTATAATAATTTATAAAACTGTTATAATGCCTTTTAATAAATTATAAAGCTGTTATAATGCTATATAATAAATTATAACAGTGCTATAATGATTTATAAATTATTATAATACTATTATAATGAATTATAATGCTTTATATATGCTTTATAAGAAATTATAACACGTTTATAATGCACTATAATAAATTATTAACGTTTATATTTAATTATAATAATTTATAACACTTATATAATAAATTAAATCATTGCAATAAAATATAATAATTATTTATAAATCTATTTTCCTTTTAAATTTCATAACTTCATTTAAATTTCCTTATTTATTTTTTTTCTTAACCAAGCCCCTCTCTTCCCCTCCCTTTATTTGCTCTATATTATTCTGGTTAACATACATTATTTTGTAACCCAAATATCAATTTAAATAAATAAAAAAAAAAACACCACAATAAACATTAAATAAAAGTAATTTAACCTTAACCATGATTTCACAATATCTGGCAAATAAAAAAAAGCAAACAACTCCCACAATAAAATTTGAGTGACGCCTGATTTCCTCTTGACCAATTTTCTGTAATACAACTTTGTCATATACATATTTTTTTGCTGAATAAACAAAAAAAAAGTTTGTCAAAGTTAAAAGCAAAAAAAAAAAAAAACTTCCCATAATTCATTTGTAGCTAAAATAATATTGAAAGTTACAATAAAAATATAAAAAAAATTAAAACTACAACAAAAACCTTTACCAAATACAGCACGTGCTACAAACATACATATAAACACTTACACTTACTAAAGGAGAAGAGGTTAAGAGAGTAGCATAACTAACAGTAATTTTAAAGAGGTAATAAATAGTTTGTTACTTTCAAAATACAATTAAAGCGTTAGGCTACATGACCACAGAACGCTGACTATAAAATTACATTGTAATTTGTTTTGTTGGTATTTTTTTATGACAATTGTTGTTGTTTTTAAAATTAAAATGACACATTATAAAACATATCAATATTTGGTTTTATTGTTTATTAATTTTTCAATTTGTGTGTATTTTTTTTTTCTTTCTTTTTTTAAATATTTAATTTTTGCTAAATTTGGTATTAACTTCCTTCTTAGTAATAAAAAAAAACGCGCCGTGTCTTTTGTTTATTTTTAACCTGAGTATGTGAGTGTATGTTTGTGATGGGTTTTGTTATGAATTTCAATTGCATTTAAGTTTGATTTTATTTATTTGAGTGTTTGTTATTGAAGAGATTTTATCATTTATTTTTATTATTTTATAATCATTTTGATTTTTGTTTTTTCTTGTTATAATAAATTCTTTAAATGATTAAATAATATGCAGCTGATGAACTCTCAAATGTAGTGATAGTATTTTTTTTTTTTTTTTGTTCTTAATAATTTAATCTTTCATAAATTTAATTATATAATGGATTATACCACTGTCATAATATACTATAATAGATTAAAATTCTAATATAATATAGTAACCAATTATAATGCTGTTATAATAGATTATAATGCACTTTAATACCGTTATAATACATTGAAATAAATTACAATATTGTTATAATAATATTTAAATAGATTATAATGCAGTTATTATAAATTATAATGATTATATTGCTATTATAATTTAATATAATAGATTAAAATGGGTTATAATCGTAATATAATTCATTATAATACTAAGTATTGGGTTATAATCAATTACAATAGTTTATAATGCTGTTGTAATTCATTATAATGGATTATAATATTATTATAATAACGATAATGAATTTTAATGATGTTATAATAAAAAATACTGGATTATAATTAATTATAATAGGATTATAATATATTATTATAGATTATAACCCTATTGCAAAACATTATAGTTGATTATAACTCTATTATAAATTAGCATAATGCAGTAAAATATATTATAATTTTATTATAATTCATTATTATTTATTATAATCCTATTGTAATGAATTATTATGCAGAATAATGGATTATAATATTATAATAATTCATTATAATGGACTATAAAAGTATCATAATAACGATAATGAATTTTAATGATGTATAAAAGAACACAATGGATTGTAATCCAATCATAATAGTTTATAATTCATTATAATGGATTACAATCCTATTATAAGTCATTAGAATTTATTATAATCCTATTATAATTCAATATAAAAGATTATAATAATTCCTATTATAATTCACTATAATGGATTACAATCCTATTATAGTTCATTATAATGGATTATAATCCTATAATAATTCATTGTAGTGGATTATAATCCTATTATATTTAATTAAAATGGATTATAGTTCTATTATAATTCATCGTAATGGATTATAATCTATTTATAATTTATTAAAATTAATTATAATACTATTATAATTCATTATAATGGATTATAATTATATTATAATTTACCATAGTGGATTATTATCCTATTAAAATTCATTATAATGGATTATAATACTTATATAATTAATTGTAATTGATTATATTCTTTTTGAATTCATTATAATGGATTATATTCCTATTATAATTCATTATAAAGGGTTATAATCCTATTATTATAATTAATTATAGTGGATTGAAATCCTTATATAAATCATTAAAATGGATTACGATTATATTATAATCCATTATAATAAATTATAATCCTATTTATTTCATTATAATAGTTTATATTCGAATTATAATTCATTATAATGGATCATAATCCTATTATAATTAATTCATAGTGGATTATAATCCCATTATAATTCATTATAATGGATTATAGTTCGAATATAATCTATTATATTGAAGTAAATAGGATTATAATTCATTATAATGAATTATAAGCCTATTTATTTCATTGTAATAGATTCTATTCTTATTATAATTCATTATAGTGGATTGTTATATTATAATTCATTATAATGGATTATAGTCCTTTTATAATTCATTATAATGGATTACAATACTTACATAAAATATTAAAATGGATTATAATTCTATTATAATTCATTATAATGTATTATAATCCTATTTTAATTCACTATAATATACTATATTCCCATTATAATTCATTATAGTGGATTATAATCCTATTAAAATGTATTATAGTGGATTATAATCCTATAATAATTCATTATTATTACAATTCATTATAATGGATTATAGTCCTATTATAATTCATTATAATGGATTATTGTCCTATTATAATTCATTATAATGGATTACAATACTTAGATAAAATATTAAAATGGATTATAATTTTATTATTCATTATAATGTATTAGAATCCTATTTTAATTCACTATAATAGACTATATTCCCATTATAATTCATTATAGTGGATTATAATCCTATTTTAATGCATTATAGTGGATTATAATCCTATAATAATTCATAATAATGGATTATAATCCTATTACAATTCATTATAATGGATTATAGTCCTATTATAATGCATTCCAATGGATTATATTCCTATTATAATTTATTATAATGGATTATAATCCTATTATTATTTATTATAATACGTTATAATCCTACTGTAAGCCATTGTAATAGAATATAATGAATTATAATTCTATTCTATAAGATTATAATGGATTAAAAAAGCTATAAGACTTCATGATAATAGATTATAAATAATTATAATATATTATAATGTTATTAAAATACATTATAATGCCTTCTGCTATTTTTAAAGTCTTGCCTTTTCACTATAATTAACCCAATTTTTTTCTCAATAAATCTTTACAACAAATTTATTTTTCTAATAACAAAAAATTGTTTTTTTTATTACATCTCCATAAAATAATGCGTGATATTTTTTAATATAAAGTTCATTAAAGAAAATTAATTTCAACAATAAAAAAAAGGAAAATATAAAAAATATGATAAAGACTACCAATTCAACATTGGAATAATTTCAACATTTTATGTAAAGCATATAAAGAGACAACAAAACGATGACGACCCCTAAGTCATAACAGACAATATTATAAACTCATATAATTTAAAACACTACTAACATTAAATGATCATCATCACGAAGATGATGATGTGTAAAATAATGACAAACTAAGAAGAAAAATGTATTAAAAAAAAAATATTATGCAGTAAGACACACAGCAAAGAACAAAGACAATGACAAGAACAGATAAAGAGAGTGTTAGTCAGCCTATTATACATTTTCAGCCAGCCGGGCAGCCAAATAGTCTGTCATATAAGTCACTTGGTCATCAGCACCAACAACAAGTGTTGTTGTTGATGGTGATCATGATGTTATTGTTGCTTCTATGATATTGTGTGTATAAATTCCAGTCTTGGTATAAAAAAATATTCTTTTATATATATATTTTTTTTATTTATTATTAATTTTTTTATAGTTGTTTATTATTGACAGTTTGTGATTTTTTTTAATAAAAAAATGCATTATATTTATTTATTATATTTGATTATATATATTTTTATATTGTTTGCTGTTATCAGTGCAAAAAAGAAGTAGCTTTGAAAGTTTAAGAATAATTAATAAAGGCAAAGTATCAAAATGATTAAAAAAAAAATAATTAAATATTAATAATTGGCTTATAATTCCTTATAATCAAATATAACTTCATATAATTTATTATAATATAAAATTGTTATAATACATTATAATATTATAACATGGTTATAATGCATTATAACAAATTATAATAAATTATAACGCGTTATACAATGTTAAAATCTTGTTATAATGCATTCAAATTTGTTATTTTTTCGTAAAAATTCATTATAATAAATTATAATACCATTAAAATGCAATTTGTATGTTATAATTTTATTATAATTCATTATAACAAATTAAAACTTTATTATAATGCATTATAATATATTATAACAAAGTTATATCGGATTATGACAAATTATAATAGTATTATAATACACATCAGATATTATAATTTCATTATAATGGATTATAACATACTATAACTTTGTTATAATGTAATATAATTCATTATTATTTCGTAATAATTTATTATAAAAGATTATAATACTATTATAATACATTACATTAAGTTATAATATTTTAATAATGCATTATAACAAATTATAACTTTATTATAATACATATAATGTATTATAACTGTGTTATATTGCATTATGACTAATTATAATACTATTATAATGCATATAGGATATTACAATTTTATTACAATGAATTATAACAAATTATAATTTTGATATAACACATTATAATATATTATAACCGTGTTATAATCCATTATAATTCGTTGTTATCTCGTAGCAATGCATTATAATAAATTATAATATTATTACAATTCATATAGTATATTATAATTTTATTATAATGCATAATATCAAATTATAGCGTTATTGTAATGCATTTAACAAATTATAATTTTGTTATAATGCATTTAAATACTATTAATACTATTATCATGCATTATAGTATATTATAATTTTGTTATAATGCATTATACAAAATTATAACACTATTATAATGTATTGTAATAGATTATATTACTGTTTTAATGCATTATAATAAATTATAATTTTGTATTAATGAATTATAAATAATTATAATATTATTATAATGCTTTATAACGCATTATAACTTTATTATAATCTATTTAAATTAATTATAAATCTGCTATAATGCTTTATAACTAATTATAATAGTATTATAAAGCATTTTTAACTGTTATAATATATTAGATTTTAAAATAATATCAATTTATTATTTAAAATTTCTAATATTTATTCATAAATATTTATTTATTTCGAATCATATTTATATTTATTTTTATTAACTAAAACCAGTATTATTTCATTAATAGCTCATCTATTGTGGCTAATGACTAATTTTTTTAAAATATTTCATTATGTTAAAGCAAAATCAAATGACTAATAATCTAAAACTAAAATCTTTCAATTATAAATAATTATTACATTAAAATCTTATTAAAAAAGAATGTAAAACTGTGTAAAACCAAATAAAATTCCTGTATTACTTTTATATTTTATTTCATTTATCCTCTTTTTATTAATGTTTACTCTACAAGCATAAGATTTTAATTTTTATTCTTTGCCATAATTTCAAGTAAATAATTATTCTCGAAAAAAAACCTGTATAGAAGATAAATAAAGCTTTCAACAGATTTTAATCTTGTAGAAAAAATTGTATTTAAATTTTGTTTGTTTTGCGATTTTTTAATGACAAAAATCCACACAAGCCAACGTCATAACTTTAACTACTGCTTTACTTAATAAGTTTAACTTAATGCCCTATAACAGGTCTTAAAGTTAGCTTTTTTAAGGCAAAAAATTAATTTCTTTTTAAATAAAGTCTCTTTAAGTCGTTGTTGCCTTAAAGCTTTTTAAAAAAAGATTTAATTTACCATATTCCTAATGTAAATAACTCCTCTATGATGGACTGTGGCGGCGTATATGGGCTCTAGTTTATTTTTTATTTTATTTGCAGTACAACGATTTCTTTCTACACTTTGTTTCCTTTCTAGTCATTAAAAAAATGTAAAATAAAAATTATTACGTCTGTTTTTCCTTATAAATATTTGTCTGTTTGTATGTCTGTCCTCTTTTTAGTTTCATATGTCTGTCCTGGTTGTCTGTCTCTCTGTCCGTCTTTTTTTCTTAAATGTTTTTTGTGTGTTAAGTGCTAGAAGTCTACAAACTCTTATACAAATATATTTATTTATTTCTTTGTATGTTTTTTTTAAGCCCCGCAAAATATAAATTTGTTTTCTTGGTTTATGTTTCGTTTTTTTTTTTTATTGTTTCATTATGATTGTTTGTTTTTTGTGTTGCTTTAGCTACTGTGCCCCACAGAATATTTAAAAACCACATATGAGTCACACAATTTACCTTTTAAGAATATGTTTTTTATTTTTTTGTCGTTTTTAACGGCGGCATTATTGTATGCATATATTGTTATATATATATATATATGTATGAAAATTTGTTATGTTTAAATATTCTTCTGTTTTCAAATAGAACAATAAGTAAACCTAAGTTCTTTAAACTCTAAGGGAATTGACCTAACTTTAGAAAGTAATTAAATTTACATAAAGATTTTAAAACAAAAATTAAAGTTTAGGACAAAATTAAAAACATAAAAACAAATTTTAAAACATTTACAAAAATGAATATTAATTACAAAATAATTATAATGAATAATAATTAATTATAATACATTATAACTCAATAATAATGTATAATAACTGTGTATAATACAACTATAATGCAGTATAATACATTATAATACTATTATAATGAATTACAAAGCATTATAATACAATTATAATAAATTATAATGGATTTTAAAACCATTATAACACAATAGAATACCTCTATTATAAATTATAATTTCTTATAATCATGTAACAATAAATTATACGGCATTATAATACAATTAGGTGGCATTATAACACATTTTAATATAATTTAATGAATTATAACGCATTATAATCCAATTATAATACACTATAAAGCATTATAATACAATTATAACGAATTATAACACATTATAAAAAATTAGAATGTATTATAATAAAATTATAATGAGTTATAACACATTAAAATATATTTATAATCAACTATAACGCATTAAAATACAATTATAATGAATTATAATGCATTATAATACAATTATAATTAATTTTAATTCATTGCAATACAATTATATTGAATTATAACGCATTATAATTCAATTATAATGAATTATAACGCAATGAAATGTAATTAAAATGAACTATAACGTATTATAATAGAATTATAATTGATTATAACGCATAACAATACAATTATAATTAGTTGTAACGGATTAAAATACAATTATAATGAATTATAAAGTATTATAATACAAATATAATTAATTTTAATCCATTGCAATACAATTATATTGAATTATAATGCATTATAATACAATAATAATGAATTATAACGCATTCTAATACAATTTTAATTAATTATAGCGCATTATAATACAATGTTAATGAATTATAATTAATTATAAATCATTGCAATAAAATTACAGGGAATTATAAATGAATTATAATGTATTGCACTACAATTATAATGAATTATAACGCATTATAATACAATCGTAATTAATTATAACACATTATAATACAATTATAATAAATTATAATTAATTAGAATGCAATGCAATAAAATTATAATGCATTATAATACAATTATAATGAGTTAAAACGCATTATAATAAAATTATAATAAATTATAATGCATTATAACACTTTATAACACCTCTATTATAAATTACAGTTTCTTATAATCGTATTATAATGAATTATAAATCGTTATAAATGCCTTATAATACATTATAATTTTGTTATATAATTATATATTGTATTTTATAGCTGAAATTTAAAAATTTCCCATTTTTTGTTTTTGCAATATTTTCTCTTTTCACAAAAGAAAAAAAATAATAATAATCAAAATAAAAAATCTTTTCACTTACCATTTAACATATTTATGCCATCAAATTCATCTTGATCTAATTCCTGTTGTAAATCACCCATATCGAAAGCAACACCACCACTACCTGCACCACCAGCTCCTCCTCCAGCAGCTGCTGACATGCCACCACCACCAACAAAATTATTTAAACCTCCACCGCCGCCAGCAAAAGCAGCTAAATTACCATCATCCGAACCGCCAATGGGAGAACCAAGTTTATCTTTTTGTATGACAACATCCACGTTGCCCAGGCGTATTAAATCTGCCATTTTGGGTGGTAAGGGTAAAATATTGGGTAGAATTTTGAAAGATTTTTATTTTACAACACAAACGAGACGAAGAGGGGGAATTTATATAAGGAAAAAATAAAGAATTCAAATTTTTAAGTAAGAGAGAGAGAAAATAAAAACGTTGTTGATTTTTTCGTTTGAGGATGATTAAGAGATAGTGAGCAAGCAATAAGAGTGTCCTCAAATAAATAAATATTAAGCTGAAGGTGTATTTTAAAAGCGTTTTTAAGCTGAAAGCAGTGATTTTTGTTTGTAATAATTTATGGCAGTAAGATTATTTGTTCTTTTACGATTTATAACTTGTTAGAGTTTGTGATTTATGTTAAGTCACACCTTTGGTTTTTTGGTTTTGTTTTTATTTTATGAATTATATAACAATTCCTGTTAGTGAAAATTCCTTCCGGGTTTTTTATTTTATTTTGGTTCAATTTATTATTATGAAGTTTTTTGTGATAAAATTGTTTTAGTTGAGTAGATTATATTTTTGTTATGTTTGATGAGGTTGCTTTTATTTAATGGCACTATAGCAAGCTGTTATTTGTCCACTATGATGAATACCAGTTCCTTTTAATCGGTTAGTGGCCAAGTGTAAAAATAAAATTTTGCTTTTTTTGAAAAAAACACACACACACACTTAAAAGTGGGCGTTTAATTATGACGGCTCCATTTGAAGTATTTTTTTATTATTATTAATTTAAAGCAGGATGCATTGAATTATGCTGTGATGTGATAATAATGAGGAGTTATGGTGGTTTTAGATGAAGCCAAGATTACACCGTTTTTTTGGGGGACTAAAATGAATGAGGAAAAAATTGTATGTAAGTGATTAGTATAGTGATTAATATGTTATGTTTAAAACAAGATTTATTATTATTATTTACATTAAATTTAAACCAAAAAAAAAAAGTTTAAAAAATATAAAATTCATTTTTTTAAATTTTTTAAAGATTTTGATTGGTTTATGTGATTTCTACTAATTATAAAAAAAAAATATTGTAAATTTATTTAAAAAAAATACAAATTTTAAAATTTTTCTTTTCAATTTAAAAATTTAATCGTTTTCAGAAATATTTTCTTTATTTCTGCGATTATTTAGCTATTTTTAACAAAGTGGCATCTCTTGAAGTAAATATGGTAACATCATTCTCGCTAATTACTCTGAGTTTTTAGCAATATGTTTACATGAGTGAAAAGTGCTTCAATTTTTTATTTTTATATTATTATTTTTAATAATTTTATTAAAAATTTAATGCAAAGCAATATTTTTATTAAAATTGTAATAATTGTTTATACACAGCAACATAATTTTTGTAAAAGGTAATAAATTTGATAATAAAAATAAAAAACAAACCAATATGCACATTTTTACACACTAATTTACCGACATCTTTGTTTAGAATGTTTACATTGCAAAATTTTCTCAATTTAACATTTTTTGTTGATTTTTTAATAATCTAATAAAAATTTATCACATATTTATTAATACTTATCAAGATTAATTAAAAAATGTTCTCCGGTTTTTGTTTAATTGTAAGAAAGTTATGTTACTAAAGGCTCAACTACATAGAATACTTTCGCTTCAACTGCGACTGACAGCTACGCAACACATAAATTATATTAACCCAGTCGTTGCATTATTTTGTTATTAAAATTTTATATAATAAAATATAAAGATGTAAAAATTCTCTTATGTTCTCAGTTGAAATAATGAATTGCAAATTAAAATTTCCGACTCAACGAAAAAATATTAAAATAAGAATAAAACAAACGATAAAATATATTTACGTACTTCGGCACTTCAAAGTTGAAAATTTTTCATCTTTGAAGTACTTCACGCAGAAGTTTGGCGTACTGATTTGGTCCCGCTCAATATAAATGCATGTATTTAACTTAGCTGTCAGTCGCAGTTGAAGCGAAAGTATTCTATGTAGTTGAGCCTTAATACACATTTGTACAGTCAAAATTCTCTCACTACATTTTTAATGTCGAAATTTTTGTCTACAATGTTGTTGTTGTAACAGCTACAGTTACATATTTCTAATCGGGGGGTTCTGCCTGAAGGTCATGGCCAAGAAATTGTGCCACTTCTTCGGGATGAGTCCACAAATCCATTGGACTGAGTGAAATAGGGTTGGCCGGACAACTAAATATGTGGTGGGTGTCATGGGGACCCTATCCACATGCTGGGCATATATTAGGGACGACGCGGTCTACAGCAATGTTTACTTTGCTGAATAATATTAATTTTTTATTTATTTGTTTTAACATTTTAACAAAAATGTATTTAAATTTTATTAAAATTCACTGTTATTTATTAATTTTGTTTTATTTTAAAGCAAATTTGTTACCAAAACCATAGATTAACAACTAGATATTTATGTGAGAGAAAAAAACCTAATTCAATTGTCAGAAACCTAATTCATACAAAAACAAAATACATGTAGTCACATATATTTTGTTTTTGTATTTTCAAAAAAATTAGTAAATTTTTTGAAAATTTAGTATAGGGTGGCTCTCACATAAACTTCTAGTTCTATTCTATGACCAAAACCTTAACATACATATATTTGTAAAGTCTCTCTCACACTCTCTCTAATTTACCGACATTACTGTTTACAATGTTTACGTTACCGAACAAAATTAATTTATCAATCTTTTTATTTTTATCAACATTTTAACTAAAATTTAACCCCCTGTTTTTATAAAACGAACGAAAAATTCGTTTCGACAACTTACATTGAAAACAACAAATAAATTTTAAATTTATTTGTTGTTTTCCATACATTTTGACGAAACGAATTTTTCGTTCGTTTTATAAAAACAGGGGGTAAGTTTGTTTTTTTTTTTAATTTTATCAGTCACAGGTTTATAACTTTTTCAATTTTTAAGAAAGTTTGTTTACAAAAATAACTAATCACATTGGCCCAACACAAAGTGGCTCTTACTTAATTACCGACATCTTTGTTTACAATGTTAATGTTGCTAAACAATATTACTTTATCAAGGTTTTTTTTTAATTATTAATATTTTGAATACCACTAATTCCATTTTTATGAAAAATTTAAGTTAATTTATTAATTTTACTTGTCACGACACATAATTATGTTTTATTTTTAAGAAAATTTGGTAATAAAATTCTAAACACCTCCCAACACAAAGTTGCTCTCACTAATTTACCGACATATTTGGTAAGAATGTTTATGTTGCTGAAATATATTACTTTATAAATTTTTTATGTTACCATTTTAAATACCACTAATTAAAATTTTATTAAAATTAGTTATTTTTTAATTTACTAGACAGCAAAGTGTGTCTCCCTCACTCTCTGTGATTTACCGACATGAATGTTTAAATGTTTACGTTACTAAACAACATAAATTTGTCAAATTTGTTTGATCTTTTATCAATATTTTAAATAAAATTTATTAAAATTAAGTTAATTTGTTAATTTTACTAGTCACAGCCTTTTTAAGAAATTTGTTACATTTGAACAATGCAGTGGCTTTCACTAATTTATCAACATGTTTGTTTACAATGTTTATGTTGCTGAACAATATTTCTTTGCCATTTTTTTATTATTAATATTTTGAATACCACTATTTCCAATTTGATTAAAATTTAAGTTAATTTATTAATTTTACCAGTTACGACACATAATTTTGTTTTATTTTTATGAAAACTAGTGAAAAAAAAATCTACACACTTTTCCCAATACAAAGTTGCTAATTTACCGATATATTTGGTAACAATGCTTATGTTGCTGAACAATATTACTCAATCAATTTCTTTAAATTAATCAGGCCTGTCACAGAAAACCATTCCGATCGAAAGTGGAATTAATTCTTCTTCAAAAAACATGAAACGAAGAAATTTTTCGGAATGAAACCACTTTAAATTTTCAAAGTGGAGTTGATTTGTGGTCTCCACCCCAAAAAATGTCTTCGTTTCATGTTTTTTGAAGAAGCAAAGTACGGAATTAATTCCACTTTCGATCGGAATGGTTTTCTGTGACAGGCCTGAATATTTTCAATTTTATTTAAAAGAAATTTTTAAGAAAATTGTTGAAAAAAATTTCTACAAAAATTTCATATTAAAATTTTAACTATAATTAAATTAATGTTATAAAAATTTAAGTTACTTTATTAATTTTATTCGAAGAAGCTCATTGTAATTATATTTATTTACAGTTAGGGACAAAACTATTTGTACACCTCATATATTTCGTATACCTTCACGCACATTTTCAACAGATCCGCCGTTTTTATACTTGCTTACAATGTATTGTACTGTGGAATGTTGCAAATTTACTAAATTACTTATATTCCGGAGAGATTTTCCTTTTTTATGTTCATCAATAATTAAATTTTTAATATCCAAACTCAACTCTTTTCGCTTTCCCATTTTTGATGTGCTTATTATTCAAAACGTTAAAACCAACTTCTTATTTTGTAAAATAAAACTCGATTAACGAAGAAAATATAACGGTATTTAAAAAAATCATCATACAAGAGTCCAACGTACAAATAATTGTACAAAGTACTGATGTACAAATACTTTTGTCCCAAAGATTTTTACTTAAATTGTACTTTTTTTTAACAATGTGTTATATATTAATTTTTTTTTTTTATCAAATAATTCAATAAAAATGGACCTTAATTAAAACTACATATAATAATTTTTTATTCTTTATAAATTATTGAAGATATACGAAATGCATGGGTGTACAAATAGTTTTGTCCCTAACTGTATAAGAAAATATGTTAACAAAACCGAATACACTTGTGCACTTAGTAAAGCATGTCTCACTCTCACAAAATTTTCCGACATCTTTGTTTACAATGTTTACATTTTGTAATTATTTTTATTTAAAGATTTATTCCTTTATTTTTAATAATTAAATACAAAATTAATATGAATTTATTAAAATTTAATAAATTTTTTAATATTTAAACAAAATTCATAAGAAATTTGATTCTGCCCATAGAAAAGTGTCTCTCAGTAATTTAACATTTTTGTTTACAATGTTTACCATGTTCGACTAGTTACAATTTAAGGATTTGTTTGTTAATTTTTTAATATTTTAAAAAAATTGACTTTGTAACAAAATTTAGTCCTTTTAAAATACAGACTCTGTTTTGTGTTATATTAAAAAAAAAAAAATTAACAAAACCTAGTCATTTTCTCACAGCAAAGTTTTTCTCTCTTTTCCACTAAATTTAACAAGATTTTGTTAACATTTAATATTAGCATATTTTCTTTATTTTTATTAATAATTTATAACAAATTAAACTCAAAATTATTAATATTTATTTTATATTAATTTTACTAAAAAAAATTGTAATATTTACTATTATGAGTTTTGTTAACAAATACTAAAATGCAACTGTTTTACCGACATTACACTCTCTTTAAAAATTACCGACATCTTGTGTTTATAAAGTTTACCCTTATAAAAAAATATTTTTTTGATTTTTTTTTTTTTTAATTTATTAAATATTAAGATAAATTAATAAATAAAATTTTAAAGTTTAATATAAATTAATAATTTGTATAACTACACATACATTTTTATAAATTTTATTTTTTTAGTAACAGAATCGTATTCTTTGGTATGGAATCTGCCTTGTCTCTCTCTAAGTGTTTCTCAACATTCTCTAACACTAACTTGTTTATATATGTTTTCTATGCTAAACATTATTAACTTTTGTAATTATTTATTTAATAATTTAATAACATTGAGAAATAAATTTAATAAATTTTGACAAAATGTATTAATTTGTTACTTAGGCGGTTTAAAAAAAAGTGAAAATACAATTTTTTACAACAATAAGAAAACATAAAACATTTACGCATACTGTAATAAACATATGGATTTGTCATCTTAACGTTGAGAGCAGAAAAGTAAAAAACATGCGATTTAAGTTAAAAAAAAAAAAAAAACAAAATAGGAAACAACAAAAAGTAAAAGCAACAAAAACAAAGAAAAAAAAATAATAAAAATTAAGAAACAGTGAATGAAATTGAATGAATTGACGAATGACTAATAATACAAATGGATGCTTAAATTTTGATGTTATTGTTGTTTTTATGGCGGAGACTAATTCTGCTGGTTATAGCTGAAACACAAATATGAGGGTGCAATAAAAAAAGGAACAGAATAAGAAACTTTATTAAAATAAAAACATTAATAAATTATATTAAACAAAAAGATAAAAAAGTAAATTATTCTTAACAAAAAAATTAGGGAGTTTTTCTTAAAAAAAAAGTTATTAAAAAATAAAAGCACAGAGTATGCGCTACAACAAAACAAAAAAAAAAAAAAAAAAGAACAGCAAAGACAAGACACACACATATAGACACACATTTAACTAAAAAATCCCCCGGCAGAGCAGTAGCAGCTTAAAAAAAGAAAATATGTAACAAGAAGCAGAAATGAACAAAAAAAAAACACCGGATGGGGCACGACCCATATGAAAATAATGAAAATGAGAAAAACGAAAAATATCAAGAAAAACTTACCTCCTATACACAAAGATTTTCGAAAGCGCTTTTTCCAATCCCTTAAATGTTGTTGTAAATTTTGCATAAAGTTAAAAACAAAAACATTTAATTATTTAACAATAAATTTGCAATATTTTAATTGTTTTTCTTTTTTTCTTTCGAAAAAGCAGACAAGACGTTAACGCCAACGTCGTTTATTTTTTCTATTATAAATTTTTTGTATATAAAACACACACACACTCTCAAATATGTACTTAAGAAAATTTCTTTTTTAGCACAAATATATAAAAACGACGTAGTCCGATAATAAAAGTAGCGGCTTTTGTTTATTTTTAATTCTTATTAAAATTATTTCAAATTTTCCTTAAATATTTTTTTATATTTAGCAAAATAATACTTTAGCACACAATTTTTTGTGTGAAAAATACACAAATTTTCACTTGAAAACCCGTCCAGCACCCAAAAAAAATTTTTCTTTTTGCCGTCTTTGGTCGTTGATAAAAAAAACTATCGTTTTCGTTAGTCACAATTAAACACACAGTTGCTAAAAGGGGATTTATTTTGTATATAGAACAGAAAAAATACAACTATGTTGGAGAATAATGAAAAAGAGAACAGGGTTGTATGAGAGAGGTACAAAGAGAAAAGGTGTTGGTAAATATTAACAAGAATAAGGTGGCCAGATTGTTAATTAAAGTAAAATAAGTAAGAAAAGGTGGAAAAGAAAAATTTTTTTTTTTATTTCAAATTAAGAAAATTTAATTTTTTATAAAAGAAATTTATTTTATATTTAAAAGAAATTTATTTTATATTTATTTTATATTTAAAAATGGTAATAAAACTGCAAGAAAATTATGCCGATTTTAAAATAATTTTATAAAAAACTAAAGCACTTCCTGCAAAAATAAGAAAAAATTAAAACAACTTCAAAATTATTTTTTTTTCCAAATTTCAATTAAATTCTATTAAATTTAAAAGCGAAAAGGATTGAAATAAACTATAACGTTCAACATGACCTCAAAATTACTAAATATAATTTCAACTATGTAAATTGTTTTAAACTTTAAGTAAAAATAATAGTTTAAAATAATTCTCAAATATTTTTGTCCTAAAAACGTGAATTTTTCTGCAAAAATATAAAAAAAGAAATACATAATTACCTTAACCATAAAATTAATTTCTTAAATTTTAACAGAATTTAATTAAAATTGAGTGCATTGTGAAGTTAAAGACATTTTTAAATGGTTTTAGCTTAAAAAAATTAATTTTATTGAAAAAATAATAAAATTTTCAACATAACCTCAAATACTTTCATTTTAATTCCAGCAAATTTTAGCAAAATAAATTCTTTAAAAATTTGAGCATAAAATACCAAATTTTCTTCCAAATTAACAAGGAACTCAACATAACTTTATAATTATGTATGGATTTTCAACTAAAATGTATTGAAATTGTATTTGAAAATATTTCCTGATATTTTTGTCTTAAAACACGATTATTTCCTTTGAAAAACATAAATTATTCAACATAACCTCAAATCAATAAATTTTTTCCAGAAAAATATTAAACGTTTTAACCTAACTAAACAAGTTTGCAATCGTAAATTGCCTTGTTGTCTCTGTTTGGCGGTACCAAAACGGAGTTTGTGGACTATAATTAGACACCAGCAGAATGGAATACGTATTTTCTGTGCCGCTACACACATCTTCAGCATTCGTGGTGTTTTATCCATTTTGGTTTCGTTGAAACCTAAACACAAACCATGAAAATATTTTCAAAAATTTCAACTGAATTCGATTAAAAACAATAGTTTATAAAGATTTTTAAATAATTAAGGGTAAAAAATATATTATTCCATTATAAATTTAAAACAAATTCAACATAACCTGCAAGTTTTTATATTTAATTCTTCAAAACAATTTTTTATAGTCCAATATGCTTAAGATTTTAATCAGAAATTAAGAAATATTTGATTTATTTAACAAAAATTTCTGTTTTATATTTATTAAAAATTTTCTAATTTTCCACTGCAAGTAAACATAACGGTTTTATCTGATTTGTGAAGAAATAAGTAACTGCCTAATCGTATGTTAAAAAAATGACAAACACTGCTTTATCTTTACTTAATATTAAATACATCTAATTTATTCTCATTTGTATTAAATAAAAACTACCCTCAATTTTCAGTTAAATCATAATTAGTTTTATTGTGTTTAAAATAATTCGTTACTCCTTTATCTTTTACTGCAAATAAAATTAAAGGTTTTATCTGATTTGTGAAGAAATCTATTTCGATTTAGTTGAAACCTAAATAACTGCTTTATCTTGCATTTAAAAAAGTATAAAACTGCTTTATCCTTATTAAAAAGTAAATTTGTATAACGGCATATCCATGTTAATGCACTGACTTATCTTCATTTCAAAGAGCAAAGCAGTTGTCAATGAAAAAGGTAAATAAAGATCTAGTGTTGGTAAACGTGTTTACAAAAAAAAAAAAAAAAAAACGTTAGAAAGTGAGAAATGAAAATATTAAAGAAATTGAGAAAATATAAAAAATTATTTTAAATTTTTAAATTTTTGTTTTGTTTATTCCTTTAACTTCTAATAAATAAATGCTATAATTTTTTTTTTTTATTTTATTAATTTTTACACATGTTTTTATTAAAATTTTCATTTAGTTTATTATATATACAAAGACTAGATAAAAAATACATTGAAAAAGAAAAGAATTTAGTTTACATTTTCTTTTTATAAATTAAAAGAAAATTTATTTAAATTTAAAATTTTTGTGTTTAAAATTTACCACAAAAATTAATTTCTAAAAATTAAGCTTTATAGCTAATAAATTAAGTTTATATGAAATAACAATTAAAAACTAATAAATTAAATATTAAAAAAAAGACAAAAAACAATATGGCAAGCAAAATTATATTTAAGTAATAAAATAAACAAAATATTTTTTAAAATTTAATTATTTTTAAAAAAATATTTTCTTTCAAAATTTTAAAACTAATATTTGGTTTTATAAATTTAAGTACATTTTTGGTTTTTAAACTAAAATATTTTAGGTTTGTTTTTTGGCATAACGTTAATATAATTTCAATATAAATTTTTATTTTTTTAAGAATTACAAAAGCATTTCAACATTAAGTTTTGTTTTAGTAAAATAATACATTGAAATAAGGACTAGATTAGGAACCACTTACATGTTTTATATATAGGGGGGGAGTTTGTACACACATTTAATAATTACTTAAAATTAACTTAAGGACTAAAATTTTATTTTTATTTAATTAAATATTAAATAATGATGAATCAGATAAATTACAGTAGCAATAACAATAGAAAAAAAGGAAAATGAAGGTATTTACTTTTTTTTTTTTGGTATGTTGTACAATATTTAAAAAATTGCAGGAATTAATTACAAATTTTAAAAATTATCCGAAAATATGGCATAAAAATTAAAAAATGAATCTTTTTTTTATTGTATTTTTAAAGAAATTTCTTTAAGTTTAAACAAGTTTTAAATGTTTTAGAGCTTAAATATTATTATTATTATTTTTTTTTTTTCAAAATTGTCAACATAAAATGAAATATAATTTTCTTATTTGTAGCCAAATTTTAATAACATCAAGTGAATACAATAGTATAAATTAATTTTTATTAGTTTTAAGCATTAAAAAGTAAATTTTTCTTTATAAACTCGCAAAAATTCACCATAACCTCAAAATTAATTTTTGAAATTTTAAAGTTATCTTATTAAAATTATAAGGAATTTATAGTTCTAAACAAATTAAAAACATTTCAAGCTTTAAAATGTAGCTTTTCATTAAAATTTATAAAAAAATTCACCTTAACCTCAAAATTATTTTTTTAATTTTTGTTGAAATTCTTTAAAAATTAAGCGAAAATAGTTTTATAAATTAGTTTTTTAGCATTCTAAATTTAAAAAAATATTAATTTTCTTAAAAAAAACAAGACAAAATTTAAATTATTTTTCTAATATTTTAAGAAATTATGAGAAAGTTATGATGAACTTTTAGTTTAACACTAAATTTTATTGATTTAAGCTTTAAATAAGAAACATTTACTTTAAAAATAAGAAAAACATAATTAAACTTATGTTTCCTACTAAAATTTAGAAAATTTTAATTAATATTTAATCTGACGTTTTTTTTTTAATTTGTTTTTAATCCCTTCAATTTTTTTAGTATTTTTTTTTATTATTTTTTTTTATTAAGTTTTAAAAATTTTTAGCTAATTTGTTTTTAAATAATTTATTTACATTTTTGGTTTTTAAGATATTTAAGAATTTTTTTGTTTTAAACTTCAAAAAAGAACATTTTTTTAATTTGTTGGTAATTTTATAACGATTTTATTTTTCTATTTTAAATTAAAAAAAGAAAAGGATTCAGTCTTTCTTTTAAGAAACAAAACGCTATATTTTCATTCTTTTAATTTTAAAATTAATTATTGAAATTTATTAAGGATTTAAAAAACATTTTTATGGAATTAGTTGTTAAATCCAGCCATTAGAAACATTTAAAATTTTTTAATATTTCTAAAAAAATATATTATATTTTAAATATTTTACAAAATTTCTTGATTTATTTTCTTTAAAACTTTCTATTGTTTTGTTTAAATTGAAAGTTTTTCTCAAAGAGTAACAAGAGACGAAAGTAATTGTCAAAAACCTATGTCGGTTGTCAAAAACCTAACTCATGCAACAACAAAATACATGTAATCAAATACATTTTTTTGTTGCCAAAAGAAAATAAAAACAAATTTTTGTTTACAAAACAACAATTTTGTTTAGTTGTCAATCGAGAATTTCATCTCTATGTGTTACTCTATGGTTTTTCTATTATTTAATATTTTTGTTTTTAGTTTAAACATTTTTATTTTTTGTTTTTTTTTTTTTTAAATCCTTTAAATAAATTTTCAATATTTTCTTTTAATTTCCTACGACTATTTGCTGTTTTTGTTAAGTTACATACAATACTTTTACTTTAGCTTTACCGTTACAATTGTACCGGAGAGAAAAACTCTGAGAATTACTTTACTATCCTCAATACCATATTATCATTATCAACCGTATTATTCTATTATTAAATACTGTATTATCCTCTTTTGCGTCAATTTTTTATATTAAACTCTGCTTTATCCTCTTTATATGAAGTTATATTAATTACAACTGTATTATCCTTTTTTAAAGAATGGTTTAGTAATTTCATTAATTTATTTTAAACGATTATTTCCTTTAATAAACAAATTTTTAAAGTTTATCTTCACTTTAACTTTAAAGCAAAAGTATTGTTTGTGCTTTTGTTAATAACTTTCAACTGTTTTAATTTGTTTTAATTAATTTAATTCTTTTAGTTTGTGTTGTTTTATCTTCCGTATCGCTATTTTCCTGTATAATTTCATGCCATTTAATAGACTGACTAATGTCTACCACTAAATTATTAGTTTTAGTTTTAAGTTTTCTTTTACCTTGTTTTAATTCTTCTGCTTTAACCTGTACAACTTTAAAAGTTTCTTGATTTATTTCCGTAGACTCCTGTTTAACTTCTTCTATATCCTCTTCATTTTCTAATTGTTCTACTAACGGCATCCGCTGCTCTATTACTTCACATTGCTCCTGTTGTTCTTCTTCTTCCTCATCATCATCATCTAATTGTATAATTTCATAACTTAAAGGTTCTAGTAGATTGGGTGTCGCCGCACGACTTTCCGGCTGTTCGGGTTCTTTTGTTACATCCCCTTCAGCTTTAGTTATTTCCCCTCTATCTATTTCCTTATTCTCCTCCTCCTAGCTGGTAGAGGAGGGTGTCTGCACACCATTCGCTTTACCGGGGAAATGACACATGCAGGCAGGATTGGGATTATGACCAGGATTTTCATCTAGTTTTTTGGTTAACTTTTTCCAATAGTCTATTTGGGCATTTAGTAATTCTATTTTCAATTTACGTTCCTCTATGCCCAGCATAAAGTAATCGTTTTGTGCATTCTTTTGTGAGATACTATTGGGGGTAGAAGTTTGCCTTTGTTGACCATAATGTTTGTTGGGAGTAAAAGGGCTGCCACCATTAATATTCAGCAATAGCTGTTGGGTAGCAGCACTGTGGGTATTAAGATGTATATTATGCTGTTGAGACTGCTGTCCGGCGTTAACATGTTGTTGCTGATTGTTGTGTTGATTAGCTCCTCTTTGCAGAGCAGGCATACGTGGTGTATTATCCAAAATATTGTTATTATGATTGACAGCACTTAAACCCAAACCATTGAGCAGCAACTGTTGCTCGGCACTAGTTTGTCTTAAATTTAAAGCCTGGGCCGCTGCAGCAGCTACTGCCGCTGAAGAACCATTATTGTGGGTTATACTTAAGGCGGAATTTGTAGAGTTTGAATTACCGTTGTTATTATTGTTGTTATTGGCATTTTGTAAAGCCTTCATATTGGCCATGCTGCCTATACTGCCCACACGTATGCCTCCTATATTTTGTATAGTTATTTCTGGTTGCTGTGAATGATGCAGCAGGGGAGGTTGTGTTTGATTTTGTTGTGAATTGTTTTGTGTTTGTTGTTGTTGCTGGTTTTGTGCTGATTTTTGTGTTTGCTGTTGTTGTTGTTGTGCTGGCTGTTGCTGTTGTTGTCTTAAATCTGTAGCAAATAATTCTTCATCTTCTTCTTCTAAACATACTTCGGGTATATCTTTAGGACTCAAACAATCGTCATCATCTTCATCCATGGCTTCGCCACTGTGTGATTGTTCATTATCGCTAATATCTTCGGATTTAATAACAATAACATCATGATCCATGCCATCGTAATTAAGTACAGGATGCTGTAATAAGGGAAACTAAACGAAATTAATGTTAAAATATTTTCGTTTAAAATAAAAAGGATAAGAAAAGAAAATAAAAATAAATCAATCAATCTAACCTCAAAAGTTTAAAAATTATTTTTCTGAATTTCCAACAAATTCGCTTAAAAGTGTAGGAAAATAATGGCTAAATATATTTAGTAAGAGGCTTAAACTTAAAAATTATAATTTCCTTTAAAAACTGAGCAAAACTTAATCTAACCTTAAACATTTTATATTCACCTCAAACTGATTTCTTAGATTTTTAGCAAATTTATTTTAGAATTTATATGAAATTAAAGTTTAAAGTAAATATAAAACAATTTATAAATCAAATACTAAATTTTTCTGAAGAAAATACATAAAAATTCAAACTAACCTCAAAAGTATTTTTTCTGAATTTCCAATAAATTCCAATAAAATTGTAAGCAAATAATGGCTAAATATATTTAGTAAAAGGCTTAAACTTAAAAAATTATATTTTCCTTTAAAAACTGAACAAAACTTAACTTAACCTCAAAAATTTTATATTCACCTCAGAATTTTATTTTAAATTTTTATATAAATTTGTTCAAATTTGATTAAAAATTGTAGTTTAAAGCTAATATAAAACGATTTTAAGGTTGAAATTTTAATTTTATCTTGTTAAAATAAATAAAAATTCAAACTAACCTCAAAATTATACATAATATTAATTTTTTTTTTTTAAATTTCCAAAAAATTTATTTTAAATTGTAAGCAAATAATAGCTAAATATAGTTTTTAGAAGGCTTAGACTTTAAAAAATTACTCATTCCTTCAAAAACTTGAGAAAACTCAACTTAACCTCAAAATTTTTATATTCACCTCACTTTAATTTTACTAACTTTCAACTGATTTCCTTTTAAATTTATAAGAAATTTAAGCATAAGAAAAGTATTTAACAATTTAATAATTAAATTTTGTTTTTTAGATAAAAATTTAAGCTAACCTCAAAATGTTTAACTTAATCTCAAAAATACTTTTCGAAATTTTTTAATAACTTTGATTAAAATCGTATAGACAAATTTTATTAATAGACTTAAGCTTAAATATTTTATTAATAGACTTAAGCTTCAAAAAGTGTTTTTTACTTTTAAAAACAAAAAAAAAAAAATCTCAAAAATTTTATATTCACCTCAGAATTATATTTTAAATTTTTATTCAAATTTGTTGAAAATTTATTAAAAATTTTCATTTAAATCCTTTTAAAATTTAATAATACAGTTTAATTTATTTTAATTAGTATTTAAGCTTTAAATTTTAACATTTCCCTTTTAAAAATAAGAAAAAATTCAAAATTTTCATTTTAACCTCAAAGTGAATTTGTTTATTTTGACGTAAATTTCTTTAAATTTTAACAAAAACAATAGTTTAATTAATGTTAATTGCGATTTGAGCTTTAAACTTGCTATGTTTTGCGTTGAAAATAAGAAAAAATATAAAGGATTCATTCTAACCTCAAAATCATTTTTTTAAATTTTCATTTAAATTCTTTTAAAATTTAATACTAATTTCAGTTTAATTTATTTTAATTAGTATTCAAGCTTTAAATTTTAACATTTCCCTTTTAAAAATAAGAAAATATTAAAAATTTTCATTCTAACCTCAAATTCAATTTTTCAAATTTTCTTTTTAATTCTTTTAAATTTGTATAAAAACAATAGTTAAATTTATTTTTATTATGATTTAAACTCTTAATTTGCAATTTTTACTTTAAGAATAAGAAAAATTATACAAGATTCATTCTAACCTCAAATTCAATTTTTTTTTAAATTTAAAATAGATTCTTTAAAAATTTTACAAAAAACAATACATTAACTTATTTTAGTTACGATTTAAGCTTAAAATTTGCAATTTTTTTGCTTTAAAAATAAGAAAAATTAAAAAAAGACTCTTCCTAACCTCAAAATATTTTTTTTTACTTTTCTTATAAATTCTTTTAAATTTATATAACATCATACTTAATTTATTTTAAGTATGATTTTAGCTTTTCATTTGCAATTTTTACTTTAAAAAATATGAAAAATTATAAAAAATTCATTCTAACCTCAAAATCTATTTTTAAATTTTCTTATAAATTCTTTTAAAATTGCACTAAAACAATAGTTTTATTTATTTTTACTACAATTTGAGCTTTAAATAAGCAATTTTTGCTTTAAAAATAAGAAGAATTAAAAAAAATTTCATTCTAACCTCACAATAAAATTTTTAATTTTCTTACAAATTCCTTTAAAATTTTATAAATACAATAGTTTAATTCATATTAATTAGGATTTAAGCTTTAATTTTTATAATTTTGCCTTAAAAATAAGAAAAAAATTTAAATTTATAATTTTTGTTTTAAAAATAAAAAAAATAAAAAATTTTGATTTCTTTTTGTTATTAAGTATTATCAAAAATTTACACTTGTCATTTATTGTGAGTTAGTTAGCTAAGCTCAGCTAAAGTAAGTACCTATATTTTAACAATTTCCCACCTTAATTGTTATCTATTATTCAATACCTACTTCACCTAAAACACTTTATCAAATATTAACACTTTTTTACCTTCTACATTTATTCACTCTTATTCAGTATCTTGCTTGCTTACAATCAATATCTTTTTTTTTTTTTGTTTTTAATTTAACTTACCTTTGAATCATCATAATCATCATCATATTTTTGTCTACCACCTCCCCCTCCATTACTATAACCATTGGGTGACATTTGCTCGGAAATATATTGGGCCACTGATTCTTGTTGTGATATGGTATTAAGTAAATCCATAAAGGTACGATTTCCCTTACCCTCACCACATAAATCCTTTTTCAGCAATAATTTCATATTTTTATAAAGTTGACGCAATTGTTTAGAGGAACGTTGATGATAAACACGAGCATTAAATTCTTTGGCAATTTGACGCCATACTTCATCCTTTTTGCGATTTGATTCAGCATCGGTGCGTTTATTTTCAATAATATCTTTGTATTGGGCGGCATAGCCCAATACCATATTACGCTCCCGTTGTGTATAACGGGGAGTTTTTTCCATTTTCATTCGGCTAGGGAGAGACGTTTTGAAGCTGCAATTTTGTTGGTGAAAAAGAAAAAAATAAAATTAAAACAAATTTTTAACACGATTTATGTTTTTGTTTTGATCTTGTCAAAGCCTAAATTTGAACTGAAACTCAAATTTACCCCATGAGTTATACAAATGTGTAGAAAAAAAAGTAATAAAAATAAAGAAGAGCTAAACATTTAACTAAATATAGAGTAGAAATAAAAAAGAAACCAGCAACAAAAAAACACAAAACACAGAGTTTTATAATTCAAGTGCGTTTTCATAATAATAACAGTTTATTTCTAATTACAGCCATACACAAACACACAAATACATATTTAATTCTAATTTCCCTTAATGTAAGACTCTCTCTCTCTCACAATTACTTGCTCTCTCTCGCTCCCTGCTTTAAATAACTGTAAATAATTCCCCACCTTAAACAAAACATACAAAACCTAGAGTTTTTTTATTTTTATTAAGAAATAAATAATCAATCACTCTCCTGAGTTTAACAAGTGTATGTGTGCATGTGTGTGTGTATTCAATTGCTGTGTTAACTGTGTGGGGGTTTAGATAAAAACGCGCTTTATTTTTGTTTTAGGGGGTTCTCTAGTTTAGGTTTATATGTGTAAGTGTAAGGTGAGTTTAGTTTGTAGTGGTGGTCTTATTTTGTTTTGTTTTGTTTTTTTTTTTTTCATGTTTTGTGCTCTTCTTGTAAAAGGTAAACAGAGATATATTTTTTTAGTTTTACCTTTTTGTTTTTATAATTTTGATATTGTTTAATTGATAACAATTATGTGTTAGTATTGTTGTTGTGATAAGCTTAAACTTAAGCTTTATTCTAACGTAATACACTTGTACTATATATTTATAAATATTGTTATCAAAAAACCAATAACAACAGACAGACAACTTAAGTTATAAAAAATGAAATATTTTATAAAAGATTTAAGCTTGAATAAAAAGTTAAAATTGCTTAAAAATTTAAAGTCAAAATAACATTAAAATTAGCTTTATAATTTAAATAAACAATTTTAATTTTAAGGCTATTAAAATAAAAAAAATAATTAAAAAAATTTTAAATTTAAAAAAAAAAAAAAAAAAAATATTTTATAATAAAAATTAACTTAAATTAAGAAATATTCCCTTAAAAATAAGATAATTTTAAAAAATTCTACAAATTTTCAATATAATCTTAAAATCTTCAACATAACCTTAAAATTTATTTTTAAATTTTGGTTTAAAATCGATTAAAATTAGTATAAAATGAAAGTTTAGCAAATTTGTAAACTATTTGAGCTTAAAAATCAAAAATTTCTTTAACTAAAGAAAAAAATTCAACATAACCTCAAAATTGATTTTTGAATTTTTACTTAAAATCATATAAAATCAATAGTTATTGGAAGTTTAAGGAAATTTCTTAACGTTTTTAGCATAAAAAATAAAATTTTTTAATAAATATTGAAAAAATTTAACATAACCTCAAAAATATTTTTAAAAATTTTAGCTCAAATTTTGAATAAAAATAAAAGCAAACGATAGTTTCAAAAAATTCTTCAATGATTTAAGCTAAAAAAATAAAATTTTTCTTTAATTTAAGAAAAAATTCATCTTAACCTCAAAATTTATTTTTTTAATTCTTAATTAAAATTTATTAAAATCAACAGACACATAAATTTTAAAGAATTTCTTAAACGTTTTAAATATAAAAAATTAAAAATTTCATTTAATTAAGAAAAAAATTCAACATAACCTCAAAATTAATTTTTGAATTTTTGCTTAAAATTAACAAAAATTAATAAAATTTTATACTATAAACAAGTTATCAATTGATTTAATTATAAAAAAAAATGTAATATCCTTTCAAAATGAAGAAAAAATTAAAATTAACCTCAAAATTTTCAACATAAATTTTTTGGATTTTCGCCTAAATTTAAACAAAATTAGTAGCCAATATTACGCTTAAGAAATTTCCAAACTATTTAAAGCTAAAAAAATTACTTTTTTCTTTAAATTATGGAAAAAGTTCAACATAACCTCAAAAAATAATTTTTGAATTTTCGCTTAAATTTCAACAAAACCATTAAAATTTAATAGCTTAAACATGTTTTAAGGTAATTTAAGTTTAAAAAGTGAAGTTATCTTTTAAATAAAAGAAAAAATTCAACTTAACCCCAAAATGTTCAACATAACCTCAAAATTATTTTTTTAATTTTCGTCAAAATTCTAACAAAATCCATAGAATTTAATAGCTTAAAGACATTTTAAGGTAATTTAAGCTTAAAAAGTTGACGTTAACTTCTAAATAAAAGAAAAAATTAAACTTAACCCCAAAATATTCAACATAACCCCAAAATGATTTTTTAATTTTCGCTAAAATTCTAATAAAATCAATAAAATTTAACAGCTTAAACCCATTTTAAGGTATTTTAAGCTTAAAAAGTGAAGTTTTCTTTTAAATAAAATAAAATATATGTCATAACCTCAAATATTTTTGGAATTTTTGTCTAAATTCAAACAAAATCAATAAAATGTAATTATTAATTAAACAATTTTTATTAATTTTAAGCTTTCAAAATGGGTTATTTACTTAAATAAAAGAAAAAAATCAACATAACCTCAAACAATATTTTTCGAATTTTCATCTAAATCTAAATAAAATTAATAAAATTTAATATACTGAATCGATTTTTATACAATTTTAATTTTAAAAATGTATTTTTTCCTTAAATAAAATTAAAAAATCAACATAACCTCAAAAAATATATTTGCTATTTTCGTGCAAATTTAAAAAAAAAAAAAAAAAAAAAAACAATAAAATTTAATATACAAAATGGATTTTTATACAATTTAAGCTTTAAAATTTTGTTGTTTGCATAAATAAAAGAAAAAATTCAACATAACCTTAATTTATATTTTTGGAACTTTCGCCTAAATTCTAAGAAAATCATTAAAATTTAACATATTGAATGGATTTTTATATAATTCAAGCCTTACATATATTTGATTCTCTTCAATAAAAGACAAAATTCAACATAACCTCAAATTTTATTTTTTTATTTTCGCCTTAATATCCAACAAAACCAATAAAATTCAATTAAATTAATTTGTTTTTAAACTTTTAAATCATCATATTGAGTTTCTCCCCAAAAATAACAAAAATATTCAACATAACCTCTAAATTATTTTTTTCATTTTCTCGTGAATTCGAACAAAATTAAACAAATTTAATGAATTTAATAAATTTATAAAATTTTTAATCTTTAAAAATGTCTTTTCTCTAAAAATAAGACAAAAATTAAACATAACCTTTAAATTAAATTTTAAATTTTCAGCTTAATTTCAACAAAAACAATAAAATTTAATTAAATAAATTTATTTAAGCTACTAAAGCTTCAAATTGAGTTTTTTTTTAAAAATAAGAAAAAATTTCAACATAACCTCAAAATCATATTTTTAAATTTCACCCAAAATTTAACAAAATTATAGACATTTAATACATTAAAATATAAGTAATTGATTTAAGCTTAAAAAACTAACTTTTCGTTAAAAATAGTGTACAGATTCAAGATAATCTTTAGTTCTATTTTTCGAATTTTCATTTAAATTTCAGAAAAAATAATAAAATTTAATTAAATGATAAATTTAGAAACGCTTAAAACTTAAAAAAGGTACTTTTAACTAAAAATAATAATAAAATTCAACATAACCTTATATTAAATTTTGAAAATTTTCTTTTAAAATCGAACAAAATTAAACTAATTTAATTAACTTAATTAATTCCTTAACATATTAATTATAAAAAAATCAATTGTGCTGTAAAAATTAGAAAAAATTCAACATAACCTCAAAATTATATTTTTAATTTTCGCTTAAGTTTTAACGAAATTAAAAAAATTTAACGTCTTTAACAATTTTTAAGGGATTTAAGCATTAAACATTTATGTTTCTCACTTGTTTTCTAATCTTTCTTTTTTTGTTTTAGATTTCAAAACCCTTAATTACGTTAACTTGTAATAAATACTAACTCTGAAATACGTTTTTGTATTTAGTTCAATGATATCTAATCTCTTTTTGTTTTTCTAACTATAGATTAGAACTTGGTCTGTTATAAAGTAACACAAATATACGAGTAAATATACTCTAATTAAATAAAAAAAAATAAAGTGAAATATTCTAAAGTAAAAAATAAATATATACACATAAAGTTACCACGGGAGATAAGAAAGAAATCCCCAAAAAACAAAAACAATAACAACATAACACAAGAAAAAACCAGCTAAAATAAAAATCTATAAATAATAAACATAGTTTTAAAATTAAGAGCAAATTTGTCAAGAAAAACAAAAACAAATAATAATGCAATTACAGTCATAAATAACATGGTAATTGTTTAAAGAAAAAACAACAACAATAACAATACAAAAACAATATTTAAGACTTAAAACCATAATATAAAAATAGGGTAAATACCACCCAGAGTTAAAGTCATCAACCTGACTCATAAAAAAACCCCTCTTTAACATATAAATATAAACACAGCTACAAAGAAAGAGAAAGAGTGTCATAAAAAAGAAAGAGCGAACAAAACAATACAGTTTTAATGTTAGCTTTACTTTAAATAACAGTAAGTACGTGTAATAACAAAACAAAAAATCAAAGGTTTATTCTGTGTTGGAAAGAGCGAGAGCGACAGAGAGAGAGAGAGAGAGAATGAATTAAAAACAAGAGCTAAAACTTCATAAGGGTTTTATAGTTGTATAAGTGTATAAATGTTAAAGCTTAAATTAAAAAACTTGCGCAATACATTGATACGTTTTACTAGTTTTAAAAACAAATAAAAATTAAGGGTGAGTTTAATACAACTCAAAGAGGAAACTAAAGCTAAACAAACGGCTTAAATATGTATTTGTATATGTAATATAAAGCGTAAATCAATTTCCCTTTCCTCTTGCTCTAATACCAAATACAAGAAAAAAATCAATATTAACTTTATTTTTAAACTGCTTTTGGTTTTGTGTATTGGTTTTTTCTTTTTTTTGTTAACTTGAATTCTTTCTTATCTTATAAAAAAAAACTTATGATACTCAGGTTGTTATTGTTGTTGTATATTACTTTTTTTGTCTGCTTTATAAGCTTTTCTTGTCTTTTGTTAAATGAACAGTTAGGTTAAGGCAGGGGTATAAAGGGTTGGGTAGTCATTTTATAATTTGTTATCAATAAACTTCCTCTTCCTCTTCAATTTCTTACTCTTGCTTGTGTCTTATATTCAAGTAGAATTTAAAGTAATTGTTGGAGTGAATATTTGTTTGTGGTTTTGTTTTGTTTTTTATGCGCATTTATGACGCAGAATTTTTTTTACGTAAAGTCAGGTGAAATTCCAGTTAAGGTATTAAAGATTGAAGCAAGAATAATAGTTACTGATAAGCAAAGCTTTATATTATTATTTTTGTTTTGAAAACCTCATTTAGCTACACAGATAGTAGCTAAGTTAAACTTTCATATCTATTTAATTTTTTTTTATTTATTTGATAAAATTCTTATTAAAAAAAAAGAAGAAAAAACTGATAATAAAACAAAGATTTAAAAGAAATTCAAGAAAATGGGGAAAAAATAAGTTTTAAATAAAATAAGACTTAAAAACACAAAAAATTAAACGAGTAACCACTTTTAAAACTAAATAATTATACAAAATATTAAATTATTGTTTATGCCTTCAATTATTACAAAGATTTCTAGTCAATATTTGCAAAAAATCTAAATTTTTATCAAGTAACCATAACGGGTACCCATGTAACCCGTTTAAATTCTTCGAAGATTGTAAATATTTTTTACTACATTCCATTTTAAAGACCAATAGGAATTAAAAAATATAAAAATTTAGAATTTTAGTCAAGTAACCACTTTTAAAATAATGATTTTATCAAGAAACTATTTAAAATTACATGGTAACCCGTTTAAATTTTTCGAAAATTTTAAATATTTTTTTCTAGATTCAATTTTAAAGACCAAAAGGAATGAAAAATTATAAAAATTTAAAATTTTAGTCTAGTAACCACTTTTAAAATAACGAGTACCCACCAAGAATTTGTCAAAAACCTTAATATTTTTTAAATATATTTGATATTCGAGCAAAAAGAAATGAAACCAAATAAAAAATTAAAATTTCACTTAGATAACCACTTCAAAATTAACGGGTACTCGTCAAAATTTTCAAAAAACTTCAAAAATTTCTTTAAATATTGTAAATTTAAGAAAGAATAAACAAAATTAAGAAATTGTAATTTTCTTATAGTAACCATTTTGAAAATAACGGGTAACCACCAAAATTTTGCAAAAAATAAAAAAAAAAAATTCTTTACAAATTTTGTAATTCAGTAAAAAATAACAAAACCATATAAAAATTAAAATTTTACTGAAGTAATCACTTTAAAAATAATGGGTACCCACATACAATTTTGCGAAAAACTAAAAAAAAAATCTACAAATTTTATATTTCAGAAAAAAGAAACAAAAAAATATAAAAATGTTTAATTTTACTCGAGTAACCACTTTAAAATTAACGGGTACCCGCTAAAATTGTTCAAAATCCTCAACATTTTTTTTAACATATTTTATATTTAAAGAAAAAGAACATCATTTTGTGAAAAAAACTTTAATTCTTTTCAAGTAACCATTGAAAAATAAACGGGTAACCACAAAAATTTGGAAAAAAAATAATTTTAAAAAATTTTGTATTTCAGAAAAAGATACAAAACCATATAAAAAATTATAATTTTACTTAAATAACCACTTTAAAAATAACGGTTACCCATCGAAAAATTAGCAAAAACCTAAAAAATTTAGCAATATATTTTATATTTATGAAAAAAGAAACAACATTAAGAGGAAAAGTTTTAATTTTTTTCAAGAAACCATTGAAAAATAAACGGGTACCCGACGAAATTTTCTACAAACTTGAAAAAATGTTTATATATTTTTTTATTTAAGTATAAAGAAACTAAAACAAATAATAAATTTAAATTTTACTCAAGTAACCATTTTAAAAATAACGGGTACCCGTTGAAATTTTTCAAAATCTTAAAAATATATATCTAATATATTTAAAAAAGAAATAACATTTACCAAAAAATTAAATAAAATAAAAAAAAATATATATATCCTAAAATGTTTAAAATTTGAGACGGGTACTTGTTAGTTCTTAAATGAATACTTATTAAAATTAGAGTAATCATTAAAAATTTCACAAGCTTTATTTGGACATTTTTTATAATTTAAAAATGTCTATTTATTTTTATGTATATATGAAATTTAGGGCGGGTACTCGTTAATTCAGTTATGGTTACTCGTTAAAATTTACGTTTTTCAAAAATTTTTGTTGATAATAATAGATAGATAAATTTATTTTATTTATTTGCATGTTTCTTTGATTTTTAAAGCGGGTACTCGCTGCTGTTTAAACGGTTACTCGTTTAAATATGATGTTTTTTTCATAAATATCCTTTAGACATCTTTGTTTATTTAATTTCTGTTATATATTTTAATGTATTTTGGATTTTTAAGGCGGGTACTCGTTAATTTTTAAATGGTTACCCGTTTAAATTTTAAGTTTGTTCATAAATTTTTGTAAGAACTATTTGTTACTTTAATTTTTATTATAAATTTATAGGTATTTTTCACTTTTAAAACGGGTACTCGCAAATTTTTATATGATTACTCTTTGGGATTTTAAATTTTTTGGTGAATTTAAATACATTTTTTTTAGTTTAATTTCTCCTTTTTATTTTAATGTATTTTTTTATTTTTAAGATGGGTACTCGTTAATTTCTATATGGTTACTCGTTAGAATTTTAATTTTTTTGGTAAATTTTAGTTGGAAATCTTAATTTATTTAATTTTAATTATTTATTGTTAGGTATTTTGTATTTTTAAGGTGGTTACTCGTTAATTTATTAAATGGTTACTCGCTAAAATGTCGAGTTTTTTCTCAAATATCACTTGAAAATCTTAGTTCGAACCATAATGATGATTTATTTCTGTGTATTTTCTATTTTTAAGGCGGGTATTTGCTAATTTGTATATGGTTACTCGTTTAAATTTTAAGTTTTTTGGTAAATTTAAGTGGGACATTTTTCTTTCTTTAATGTCTCTAATTTATTTTTATAAATTTTTTATTTTTAAGACGGTTACTCGTTAGTTTTTAATGGTTACTCGTTGAAATTTTATGTTTTTGGGATACATTTCAGTTGGAAATCATTATTTTTTTAATGTGGATTATTTATTTTTAATTATTTTAGATTTTTTAGGTGGTTACTTGTAAAAATTTTAAATTATTTGAGATTTTGATTAAAAATCTGATTAATTAATTCTTTTTAACTTATTTTTGGAATTTTTAAAATTTTATCTTAAAATTTAATTTAAAATTTATATTTGTGTAACTTTATTTGCTGAAAATCATGAATTTTTATTAATATTTTTGAATGAACTAAATTTGCCAGTCCTGTTTTTTTTATTTACAATTAACGCATTCATTTTCCATGTAATATTTCACAATTTGTGTAAGATTTAATCTAATTTTAAATTTTACATACCTGCCTTGTGTTAATGTAAACTTTTATTTAAAAATAAACTCTACAAAACCATACAGGAAAATCTCCAATACAAACACACAAACACACATACATATATAAAACAATGAAAATTCAAATTAAAAATTTCGGAAAATGCAAGAATATGTAAATAAGTAAACAGAGCAAATGACAACTTAACCAAGAGATGCTTACACATACACTGGCTCTTCGTTTCCTATAAAACACACGCATACACTACCAACACCATAAAGAGATGATTACCGATTTGAGCCAATTAAAAGTAAACAAAAACAACAACAACTACAATAATGAATAATAACAACGGCAATCGAAATAACATATTATCAATAAACAATAAAATGTAAGAAAGAAATTAAGAGCGAGAGAAAGAAAAAAGTGAGAGGGTGCCAGAGCGAGGAAAATTCTAAAACTTAATTAAGAAGAAGAGTGAAATAAAAAGAGTTCCAACAAAGTAAAAGCTTTAAAGAATTTATTTTTTTTAATAATAAACCTTGGACTTAAACATTTTATTGAAAAAAATAAAAAAAAAAAAATTATAAAAAAATAGCCAAATATAAAAAAAAAAATAGAGAACCATAAACAAAGAGTATGTGTAGGTGGCTAAATAATAAAACAAAAATTTACTCTCTGCAGGAAATTGTAGTGTGGTGAATAAGACGTCTGTAATTGAGTGCGTATGAGTGTTAAAGTTTTATTTTCTTAATACAAAGTAGACAAGAATTAAATTCGTATGATTTAAATGCTGCCAAACTAATTTTAAATATAAACTAAATGCAATAAGATATTTTAAAATCTTAGATGATATTGTGTGAAACTCTAGTGCTCTTCAAATTGAAAACGTATAAAATTTGTTGCTGACAGGCGCAGAGAGAGGGAGCGAATATAAGGTTTTGGCTCTTATAAAATCCCTACTCAAAATGATCAGTGATTTTTTTTGGTAAGACTAAAATGTATACTTAAAAGTAGTGTTAAAAATAAACGAATAATCATTGAACACTTAACAGGTAACCGTTTAAATTTTCTTAAAAACCCAAATATTCTCAAACAAATTAATTACTGCAATAAAATTTAAAGGAAATAAAAGTTAAAACAACAATTTGTTTTAAGTAACCACTTTGTTAGATGATTGGTAAACAATAATTTAACTTGAGTAACCACTTACAAAAATAACGTGTAACCGCCCAATTTTGCTTGAAAAACAAATATTTTTAAACAAATTCATAGCTAGAACAAAAATATAATAAAATAATCTTTATTAAAAACATTTTAATTAAGTAACCATTTCAAAAAAACGGGTACCCGCCTAATTGTTCTTAAAAATTAACAATTTCCTACCAATTTAATTAATCTTGCAAAAATTTTAAGAAAATAAAGCCAAAAAGTTAAATTTTTTTTCGAGTAATCACTTTGAAAACAACGGGTACCCGCCTAATTTTACCTTAAAACTAAAAATATTAAAGCAAATTATATACTATATCAATTGATAAAGAAAATTAATCAAAAATATAAATTTTTATACGAGTAACCATTTACAAAATTAGCGGGTACCCGTCTTATTTATTCTTAAAATCCAAAAATTTTCCTAATGAACAGACTATTTTTAATAAACTAGGAATTATAATATAAAACAATGAAAATTAAACAAAAAATAACAATTTTATTCGATTAACCGGTTTAAAAAATAACGAGTAACCATTTGAAATTAAATTAAAATTACAAAATTATAAAGTTATTTGATGAATCTTTATAAATTAATAAAAAAAAGTAAAATATATGCAAAAATTTGGAAAAAAAATAATGGGTACCCGCTAAAAATTTATCGAATAATCATTAATTTTTCTTAAAAGTGAATACATTTTTAGTTAATTTTAAGTTTTAATTAGTAGATTAAATTTTATATAAGTAATATTGACAAAATTTCGAAAATCTAACGGGTACCCATAGACAAAAACGGGTAACCGTACACAATTTTGTTAAAAATTGTTATTTTTTAATATATTTAATAAAATAAATATAAATTGTACTCAAATTAAATAAAAAAATTTGGTATTAAGCACGGGTACTCGTTAAAAAATAACGAGTAACCATTGAAATCGAAGATGAAATTATAAAACTCTGAAGGTAATTGTAGACTTTTTGAGAATTAATAATAAAAACATAAATTTTATGCCAAAATTTGGTAAAAATAACGGATAACTGCTAAAAATTAACGAGTAACCATCTTAATTTTGCGGAAAATTTAATAAACTAGGTACCCACTAAAAAAGTAACGAGTAACTATCTTAAATTTGCTGAAAATTTAATAAATTTTAAGGTAGTTGTAAGCCTTAAATAAATAATTTTATATAATATTGAAAAAATAACGGGTACCCGTAGGCAAAAACATATAACCGTGCAAAATTTTTTTTAAATATTGTTTTATTTTTATGTATTTAATAAAATAGAAAAAAATTCTGCTCAAATTAAATAATAAAATCATAAATTTTATTAAAAAATATGGAAAAAAAAAAAACGGGTACCCTCTAAAATAACGAGTAACCGTCTTAATTATGATGAAAATTTAATAAATTGGAAAGTAGTAGTAAGCCTTAAATAACAGATTAAATTTCATTTAACTAATATTAAAAAAATATCAAAAAATAACGGGTATCCATAAGCAAAAACGAGTAACCGTATACATTAAAAATCTTTTATTTTTATTTATTTAAAAGAATAAATAAAAAATCTGTTTAAAAATACTTAAAAATAATAAATTTAACACGAGTAACCGTTTATAAATAACGAATAACCATCTTAAATTAAGTTTAATTTATAACATTTTAAAGGCATTTAAAAAATGTTAATGAAATAATAATTAAAATTTAAAGTTTATTGAAAACTTTTAAAGAAATTAACGGGTACCCGCTTTAAAAATTAACTAGTAGCCGTTTAAAAAAGTTTATAACTATAAAAATTTAAAGCTTTTAATTATGGCTATTAAAATTGTAAAATTTTATTGAAAAATTTGGAATAATTCAATGGGTACCCGCTAAAAAATTAACGAGTAACCGTTTTAAAAAAGATAGAAACTATAAAAATTTAAAGCTTTCAATTATGGCTATTAAATTAGCAACATTTTATTAAAAAATTAGAAAGAAATTAACGGGTACCCGCTAAAAAATCAACGAGTTACCACTTAAAAAAAGTTAAAAGCTATTAAATTTTAAAACTTTTATTTATGGCTATTAAAAGTGATATTTTATTGAAAATTTTGGGGAAAAAATAACGGGTACCCGCTAAAAAATTAGCAAGTAACCGTTTAAAAAAGGTAAAAACAATAGATATTTAAAGCTTTTATTTATGGCTATTAAATTTGTAATTTTTTATTGAAAAATTGGAAAGAAATTAACGGGTACCCGCTACAAAATTCACGTGTAACCGTTTTAAAAAAGTTTAAAACTATTAACATTTAAGCTTTTAATTGTGGCTCTTTAATTGGTAAGATTTTATTGACAAATTTGTAAGAAATTAACGAGTACCCGCTAAAAAATTAACGAGTAACCATGTAAAAAACGTTAAAAACTATTAAAATTTAATGTTTTTAATTATGGCTTTTAAATTATCCAATTTTTATTGAAAAATTTGAAAGTAATTAACGGGTACCCGTTAAAAAATTCCTGAGTAACCATTTAAAAGAAGTTAAAAACTATAAAAATGTAAAGCTTTTAATTATCACTATTAAATTAGTAATATTTTATTACAAAATTTAGAAGAAATTAACGGGTACCCGCAAAAAAATTAACGAGTAACCGTTTAAAAAAGGTTGAAAGCTATACAAATTTAAATATTGCTATTAGACTGGTATAAATTTATTGAAAATTTTTGAAGAAATTAACGGGTACCCGCTAAAAAAGTAACGAGTTACCATTTTAAAAATATTAAAAAGTATAAAAATTTAAAGCTGTTTAATATTTTTATTAAGTTAAAGCTAAAATTTATCAAAATTCTTAAATAGCCATTACAAAAAGTAATCAGTTATCATAGAAATATTGATTTTCTTAAAGTTTTAGTAAATTAAATTTATTATTAGTTCTAGGAAAAAATAAGAAAACTTTACTTTACCAGTTTTTTAGTTTTCAGTTTCAGCCAAAGAATTTTTTTGTATTAACTAGGTCCCCCTCCCCTTAAGGCTGCACACAAAAATTGTATATATGTTTATGCCACACACTTAGGAAAATGAAAATCTCTTGTGTGTGTTTGAGTCTTTAGAGAAGGCTATTTTTAAATAAGATTTTTAGTTGGAAAAGAGTGTAAAATGTGGCACGAAGTAGTGCTTATTTCTAAACACACAATATGAGGGGCGGACGGGCGGCTGTTTGCCTGCCTGCCGTCTGCCTTGGCTGATGGCTGGGTGCGCTGAGGATGATGTTGTTGAATTGAGAATTTTGTTTTTTTTTTTTTATTATTTAATTTTTTTTGTTCAGTTCTTTGTTGTAGATAAAATTTCAAAATAAAACGTATTGAAAGAAACACGGAACTAAATAAAAACACGGCACGGTTATAGCCGTCGTAAACGAATGGCGGGCTGTATCGTCGTCGTCGTTGTTGTTTGTTGATCGTTGTTTATAGATCTTCGTTGGCTGCTTTTGCTCTTTCTCTATCTAGTAACGAATGAGTGTGAGTCCAACTGTATTGAAGACGGAATGAATACTGATTTAAGAAAACCAATTCAAGTTGGCTATGAGCATCAAAAATTAAAAAAAAAAAAAAAAAAACAAGAACACAAGAATAAAATATAAAAAAACAACATTCAGAACATCTTAGCCTCGATATATTCATCTGTATAATATAGTTTAAGTATCTATATGTATGTATATATATATAAATTTATGTAGTATTTTGTATGTACATATATATATATAGAAAGATTCTATATGCGTTTCAAAAACCAAACAACAACAAAAAATTATTTTCAAAAATAACAAATGAAAATAATTAAACAGATTTTTGTTGTTGTTTAAAAAAAAAAGTGAATTGAACATGAATAAGAAATGATCAGCAGATATATATTGAAAAGATATTCTTGGCTAAAGAATTTCTTTATAATTGAAAAGAAAAAAGTAAAATCATGGCGTAATCAACAGATTTAAATTTTAAATCATTGAAATAAGAAAAAGTTTCAACAAAACCGTAAAAAACACGAACAAATTAAAAAAAAAAAAAAAATCGAAATGAACTCGAGTAACCGTTAAAAAATCATCAGTAATCGCCTAATAAAATTGAAATTTTATAAATTTGTAACTAAAATTAAAAGCTTTAAACAAAACCGTTTGATTCTAAACAAAAAAAAAAAAATTGTATTAAAAAAGTAACCATTTAAGAAATTACGGGTACCCGTAAAATTTTCAAAAATAAACTATATTTTTCTCTAATATTTTTTATTATTAATAAAAGCTATAAAAACTAGACAAAAATAACCTTTAAATTACAAATTCTTACGAGTAACCACTTTAAAAAGTAACCGGTATTCACTTAATTTTCTATAAAAAAAATTGTTAAATCTAATTTTTAACAAATTCACTTCGTTCTAAACAAAAAATTCTAATTTACAAGAAAGTAACCATTTAAAAAATTACGGGTACCCACAAAATTTTCTAATAAAAAATACTTTTCTTCAATATTTTTAATTGTAACGAAAAATAATAAAAACAAGGTAAAAATAATCTATAAATTACAATTTATAACGAGTAACCATTTAAAAAAGTAACCAGTAACCACTATATTGTGACTAAAATAAAAAAATCTGAAACAAATTTTCATGAATATAATCGAAAAACTATAAAATAACCTTTAAATTACAATTTCCTACAAGTAACCGCTTTTAAAAGTAACCGGTAACCATTAAATTTTTATTAAAATAATTAATTTATCATATTTTAAACAAATTCATTTGATTTTAAACAAAAAATTTAATTTTCAAAAAAAGGAACCATTTACAAAATTACGGGTACCTGTAATATTTTGAAAAATAATCCATATTTTCTATAATATTTTTAATTACAAATAAAAAATAAATAAAAACAAGTAAAAACTCACCTTTAAATTACAATTTTTCATGAGTAACCACTATAAAAAGTAATCGATAACCACAAATGTTCACTAAAATACAAATTTTTTTTATTTATACAATTTCATAAACATAATAAAAAACTACACCTACAAATATTTTAAATTCCAATTCCAATTTCTCACGAGTAACCACTTCAAAAAGTATCACTTAATTTTCTTAAAAAAATTGTTAAATTACATTTTTTTAACAAATTTACTTCATTCTAAATAAAAAATATAATTTTTCGAAAAGTAACCATTTAAAAATTACGGGTACCCGCAAAATTTCCAAAAATAAATCATATTTTTCTGAAATATTTTTAAAAAATAACTTTTAAATTGCATATTCTCACGAGTAAACATTTAAAAAAGTAACCAGTAACCACACAATTCATATCAAAATAAAAAATGTTTAAACCAATTTTAGTGAATATAATAAAAAACAAATAAAAATAACCTTTAAATTACAATTTCTCACGAGTAACCACTTTAAAAAGTAACCGCTAACCACTTTATGTTCACTAAAAAAATTTGTTTATAATCAACTATTCATGACATGAAAATATTATAAGAAATATTTAGAAAAAATTTGACACCTACATAAAAAATTAAAATGGGTACCCGTTTCAAAAAATAACCAGTAATCGCTAAAAAACAAAACTTCAAACAATTGTTCATTAAATTTAATTTTAGATCATTTATAAAAAAATTTGTAAAAAAAGACTAATACCGATTTGTAACGAGTAACCACTTTTAATTAATGAGTAATCGCAAATTTTTCTTAAAAAAAATTTAAATTTTTATAAAGAAAATAATATTTAAAAAAGAAAAATTATGCTAAACTAAGGATTATATTTTAGTATTTAACGAGTAACCACTTCTTAAATACGAAGTAATAGCATCAAATTAGAAGAAACCATTAAAAAATTTTAATTTAATACGAATAATCTTTGTTTAAACAGTGAAATGAGCTTAAATTGGGTAAAATTTTCAAAATGTTAACGAGTAACCACTTATAAATTAATGGGTACTCGCTATTTTCTTTTAAAAATATAAGTTTTCTTAATAAATTTTTATTCAAAATAAAAAAGAAAACACTAAATGAAGAATAAGTTTTCATATTGTAAGGAGTAACCATAAAAAAAATTCGAGTACCCATTACCGACTACTAATAACCACTTACATAACTAAAGAAATTTTATTTAAAATTACAAATTTTTCTGTAGACAAACAAAATAAACTAAATTTTTAGAACATTTTCAAAATTTTTACGAGTAACCACTTATAAATTACTGGCTAGTACTCTTTAAGAAATTTGCGTTTTCTTTATTGAATTTCTATTAAAATGAATAGTCACTTTAAATTAAGAACAGTCGTTAATATTGTTAAAAGTAACCATAAAAAAATTCGAGTACCCATACCTAATTACGGGTAACCACTTATAATTTCAATTTAAAACATTTAATAATTTTTTCATTAACGAAATTAGTTTAAACTGAGAAACATATTCCACATTTTAACGAGTAATCACATTGAAATTAACGAGTAATCGCTAACTTTTCTTTAAAAACATTTTTTTTTTAATAAATTTGTTATTTTAATAAAGAAAATAAAGTCTTATAAAGAATTAGTATTAATTTTGTAAAAAATAACCATAAAAAGATTCGAGTACCCATAACTATTTACGAGTAACTACTTAAAATTTATATTTAAATACGATAATCTTTGTTTAAACAATGAAGTTAGTCAAAATTAATGAAAATATTTAAGTTTTAGACAAGTAACCACTTTTAAATTAACGAGTAATCGCTAGTTTTCTTTAAAAAATTTATGTTTTCTTAATAAAATTTAAATTATAATAAAGAAAATTACTTTAAATTAAGAAAAAAGTGTTCATATTGTTAAGAGTAACCATAAAAAAATTGAGTAACCATAACAGATTACGAGTAACCACTTAACATTTTGTATTTAAATACGATAATCTTTGTTTAAATAATAAAATAAGTTAAAATTAATGAAAATTTTTAAATTTTAAAGAAGTAACCGCTTTTTAATTAACGAGTAATCGCTAACTTTTCTTTAAAAACATTTGTTTTTTAATTAATTTGTTATTTAAAAGAAGAAAATAAATTTTACTTAAATAAAATTATTCGTTTTGTAAAAAGTAGCCATAAAAAAATTCGAGTAACGAGTATTTACAAGTACTCACTTAAAATTTATATTTAAATACGATAATCTTTGTTTTAACAATGAAATTAGTTAAAATTAATAAAATTTTTTTTAATTTAAAATAAGTAACCACTTTTTAATTAATGAGTAATCGCAAGTTTTTATACGAAAAATTAAGAATTTTAAAAATATTTTCAATTAAATTTTAATTAGTATGAAGAAAAAGCATTTTAATGAGGGAAACAATTTAATTTTATAAAAAGTAATCATGAATTCGAGTAACCATAACTATTGACAAGTAACCACTTAAAATTTTGTATTTAAATACGATATCTTTGTTTAAATAATGAAATTAGTTAAAATGAATGAAAATTTTTAAGTTTTAGACAACAAACCACTTTTTTATAAACGAGAAATTGCAAGTTTTTGTATGAAAAATTAAAAATTATTAAAATATTTTCAATGAAGCTTAAGTTAGTATGAAGAAAATTTATTTAAATGGGGGAAACAATTTCATTTTATAAAAAGTAATCGTAAAATTAATTCGAGTAACCATAAAAATATAGTATATGAGTTAAAGCCTCTTAATATAATGTTTTGTGGAAGCAAATCTTTTTGAAATCAATAATCTTTGAAAAAAATAAAAAATAAAAAAGAATTTCCATTAGAAAAATATTATCCAAAAAATTTACTTTTTTCAAAATGTTTTTTATTTTTTTTATTTTTCATTAATGATCTTTTTTTATGAAAAAATTTAATTTTTATTTATTTATTTATTTATTTATTTATTTATTTTTTAATTTCAATTTAATTTATTTAAAACCCCTAAAACTAACTATAAAACTCCTTACTCTTAAAACAACCGGAAATCCATAAACTCTTACTTCCTTTCCTCCTCTCACTCTCTCTCTTTTTGTGACTTTTTTTTTACCTCATAATATAAATATTTAAATTAACATTTCCTTTTTAGAACCCTTTTATAATGTATGTTAACTTCATTTTTTTAATTGATTAGTATTAAATAAAATAAACAATAAAATAATTTAATGAATCACCTACGCTTTATCTTCATATAACACTCTCTTCCTTACCCCCTCAATAACACTAAAGAAAATTTGTTGTGATTATTTGGAAACCCCGAAAAAAAAAGAACAATAATAAAAATACTTTTTTTATACATATAAAATGACTTACATACACCTACTTAACGGTTTCAACAAAAACACACATGCAGGCATGTGTGTTTTAGAAAAGAAATAAAAACAAAAAAACTACTAGGCGAAGAGTAAATACAAGAGTACAAATACAATTAATACTCGTACTTGAGGCGAGCTAAATGAAAAATAACAGCAACAACTTATAAATATTTAGCCAAAATTTGTTGTTGCTTTTTTTTAGAAGAAGAATACTATTATGTTTTGATGTTTATATTAAAGGCTCAGAGTAAAGTAAAGAGTATGGGTAAGAGGTGAAGATGAAAAAAAAATCTAAACATTGCTCAGGAACAATAAAAAAATATAAACATTTAGAGCAAAAAATAAAACTAAAATGAAGTATGACGACAGTGCAGTATTTATTCATGTATTATTATTATTCTTTGCCCCTGTAAAAATTAGAGTGTTGTTGTTGTTTTTTAGTGTGTGTACTTTTTTTTTTGGGTGTTTTGTTTTTGGGGAGGTGATCTTAATGTTTTTTTTTTTTATTTTGCTCTCGTTTGGTCGGTTTCTTCAATTTAAATTCAAATGTTTTTTTATGTTTTAAAAATAAACTTCTTTAGTAGTTTTGAAAATGTAATAAAATACTCTTTTGTGAAAATTAAAATAGTTTAGCTTGGAAAAAAATCATAATGAAGAAGATCATTATGATGTTATTAAACTGATCCCGGGCGTGTGTTGATTTTTTCCAGCAGCCTTAAGTTTTAGCTAAATTTATAATTATAAAACACACATGCCCCAGACTCTTGTATTAAAGAAACCAGACATTAGGGCAAAAAAATAAAAAAATGGAAAATTTAAAGTTCTAAAGAACTTTTTGCTAGACATTTTGTTGTTGTTATTGCTTTAAATAGAATTTTAATTTGAAAGTGTGTGCAATATGTTCTAGCTGACTTAAACATGGAGTTCAAATTTCTATTTTTAAAATAAACTGCTACTAAAAAATTTTATTAAGCACTTCAATAAAAATATTTATTCAGATTTTCTAAATTTTCAAATTAATATAATAAAATTTTCTTATAAAAAAATTAAAAATTTTAATATTTAAACAAAATCCTTAGATTTCCAATAAAAAAATTAAAAACTTAAATTTTTTTTTTAACAAAATTCTTAGATTTTCTATAAAAAAATGAAAACCTTAATGTTTTAAACATTTTTAAATGATTATGATTAAACTTTCTATATAAATATATTAAATGAAATGAAATTTCTTTAAAAAATTCTTTTAAACTTAAATTTTGATAATTTTTCTTTAAAATTTTCTTAATTTTAAATCTTATTTTATTTATTTCTTTAAAAACTTACATTTTTATATTTAAAAAATCCTCAATTTAAACTTTTTCTACTCCAAAAATGACAAAATATACAAATAAATACGTTCACAGACATTTTAAAACTAAAAATCAATAGTAATTATAATAAAATACCATATTGTAAGCTTTTAATAACAACAAAATCAACAAAAAAAAAAGCAAAAAACAACAACAATAATAAGAAAACAAAGCACGAATTGAAACGAGCTATAAAACACAAAAACAAGAAAAAATAAAGGACACTAAACATGAAAAATCAAATACAATAACAAACACACTCTCATATACATTAATATGTCTCCCTTTAAGCTAAATAACTGTCTCCATTAAAAATACAAAACAGAATAAATAATGAAAAAATCCAACAACAATTGCAATGTTTTTTAAATCGAACTGTTATTAAAACATCCATACACACACAAACACCTTTATCAACAACCAAGAGAAGTTTATTGACAAAACTCAATAATAGTAAATAGTAAAAAAAGAGTAACTATTAATGTAGAGAAAATAGAGAAAGCATATTAGAGAAAACCAAAAGAAAGTAAAATAACGGTAAAATATATATGAAACAATAAAACCATATGACTATTTTAATTTTTTAAAGCAAAAGGAAATAAAAAACTAAAAGATAGTAAGTAATAATAACAAAAAAGCACAAAAATAACAAGGACAACAAAAGTAAAGAGATAATAAGTATTGTAAATAAAAAGCAGAGATGGAAAATTTTGGAGGGTTTAAAAAAAATCAAGCTTAAAATTGATAACATAAGAATATAACAAACATTTTTTATATTAAAATTAAATGCAAACTAAATTAAGTTGATACTAAATTTCTTGGTACTAAAAATTTAGTACTAAGAATTAAATTTTAAAAAATTATAGTACTAAAAAATTTTTTGTGTTCTAAAAACTTGTGCAACAAATATTTTTTTGAAATTTTTTTTCAAAAAAAATACCAATTTTTTTTACTAAATTTTAGAACAAAATTTTGTTGGTGCTTAATTTTTTTGCACCCAATTTTTTAGACCTCAATTTTTTAAACCTATTATTTTAGTATTAAAACTTTTTGTATCAAATTTGTTAGTACAAAAGATCCAAGTTTTTTAGTACAAAATATTTAAGTACCATAAATGTACTCAATTTTTTAGTACTCAATCTTTTAAAACTATTTTTTAGCATTGAAACTTTTTGAAGCAACTTTTTTTTTTGTACAAAATATTTTAGTACCAGCAATTTTTAGTAGTTTTTTTTTATTAAATTTAGTATAAATTGTTTTCTACTAAATTTTTTCGTACAAAATATTTTAGTACTAAATTTTTTAGAACACAAATTTTTAGTACTAAATTTTTGAAAACTATTTATTTAGCACTAAGCACTTTTGTATCATGTTTTTTAGTACAAAAGAACCAAGTTTTTTAGTACAAAATATTTTAGTACCAAACATTTTTACTTAAATTTAATAAACATTTTTTTCTACTGAATCTTTTCGTACAAAATATTTTAGTACTTAATTTTTTAGACCACAATTTTTTAGTACTAATTTCTTTATAACTATTTTTTTTAGCGTTACAACTTTTTGATCAAGTTTTTTAGTACAAAAGAACCAAGTTTTTTTAGTATAAAATATTTTAGTACCAACAATTTGTAGTACTGTATTTTACAAGAATTTAATAAAAAAATGTTTCTACTAAATCTTTTCTTATAAAATATTTTAGTACTAAATCATTTAGTATTAAAAATAATTTTAGTACTAAGTCATTGGTATTAAAATAATTTTAGTACGAACATTTTGTACCAAATGTTTTTGTTCTAAAAATGTTCTTTAAAAAATTTTGTACTAAATTTTATTTATTTTTTTTTTAAGTTGTGTACTTAATACAAACAAAAATTAATTTTAAAACATTTAATAATTTTTAAAATTTAGTACAAAAACGACAAGAAAAAAGATTAAAATAAATAAGATTAAAAATAAATTGTACTAAAGAATTTAGTACCTAAAAATTTAGATGTAAATAGAATTAGTTTATAAATTTTAGTACTAAAAGTTTAGTACAACAGAAATTAATTTCAAAAAATATAACAAAAATGAGTAACAAAAAAATTAGCACTAAAAACTTTATTAAAAAATGTACTAAAAGAGGTAGTTTACGATTTACAAAATGTAGTACTAAAAAATGTAATCAATCAATCATTAGGATCAAAAATATTTTGTCCCAATAAAATGTACACTACAGTTGTGTACTAAGAATAAAATACAATATTTTAAAATAATAAATTTTGAAAGAAAAATTAAAAAAAATCTTTCCAGAAAACTTAGTACTAAAAAATGTTTGGCTAAGAAATGATAAAATAATATTGATTCCCAAAATTTTGTACTAAAAATTGTGTACTAAAAATCAAATTTCAAGAAGTTTAAACTAGAAAAACATATAAACAAATTTTGTACAAAAAAAAATTTGCATTTTAAAATTTAGTACAAAAAAATTTTGTATTAACAATTTTATTTTTAAAAATTTAATACTAATATAAATTTGTACTAAGAAATTTGGCACTAAAGAATGGAGAAGTAAATATTTTAGTATGTACTAAAATATATAAACTAAATATTTAATAAAAATTAATACTAAAAATGTTGGTGTCGAATATATAAGTGGCACTTTTAGTGCTACAAAATTTAAGTACCAAAAAATAGGTATATGTATTAACATGTGATCCATATTCTAACATATGTTTCTCTTATGTTTCATTAATTTAAATTTAAAGCTTAATTTATTTCAAAAATTTTGTTTACAATTATCCATCCCTGTTTAAAAAAATCCTAGTCTGTCACGAGTTGATGTCATTTCGAATTAAATCATGTTGGATTTTATTATTGTATTTGTAATAAATATAAAACAAGGAAAAATAAAACACAATAGTAAATAAAAGGAGAGTAAGTCCTTTTTATAAAACAGAGAGAGCGAAAAGAGAATTTGTGAATTATATAGACAAAATAGGAAGGTTAAAGTTTAAGGATTAAAACGTAGATTGAATCTGTTAACATTTTCAAGCTTGTTTAACTATAACAAGTAAGAGAGAGAGAGAGAGGCAAACAAATAGAGTGTTAGAAAGAGAGCTAATATGAAAAATAAATAAAGGTTTGTGTGCAAGTTTTAACAATGACACAAGCAGGGTTTAATAATACCAAAGAAATAAAGAAGAGGGGTGCAAAATTTTTACACACACATAAACAAGTAAAGAAAATAATACTAACACATGGAAACATATTGCGTTGTTGTTGGTGTGTTCAATACAGACTTAAATTATAAATCCTGTGAATTTTATACCCCAAGTCTAAATTGAGTTTAAGCAATAATATAAAGATGAATTTGATTTTTAAGGGTGGTGATTAGGCAAAAAAAACAACTACCACAGAAAAAAGGACGCAATACTTAAGGAAAATCTTAGAAAATTATGATGAAATTCTTATTGGAGTTAATAAATAATTGAAAAAAGAAATGTAATTAATTAAATAAATGAAATGCATGACAACTTACCCAATATTAAATAAATTTTCTTTCTTCTCTTTAAATTGTAATTATTTAACACTTTAGCTTTTGTTATATATTTATTTTTATTGAGGATTAAATAATTTTTCTTTTTAGCCACTATTAATTAATTTTAATAGCTGTTGTTTAATGTGTCTTCAATTTGTCACTTAACAAAATCACTGCAATGTTTCAATGCTTCATGTATTTAATCTCTCCTTCTTGGTGTTTTATAAAATTTTCCTTAATTTCTTTTGGTTTTCTTTCACTTTTTTATTTTTCATTTATAAGCGCGTTTTGTTGCTGTTTTATTTTATACCTTCCCGCCTTTGAAACTTTACTTTAACTAAAGTCTTTAGCTTACGTTTTTAGTTTTTGTTAAGCTGATTTTATATATTTTTTTGCACTTTCCTTATTGTTGAATTTTCCACCCATCTGTTTTGTTAAACATTCTACTACAACCCCCTTTTTTGACTGTTTTGTTGTTGTTTTCATTTATTTGGAGTTGCCATTATGGCATTGCCATATTGTGCGGAGAAGGAAACTTCAAATTGTAAAGTACTGCTATATCGACTATAATGAAAAAAGGTTAAAAGAAGGTAATAACGTGCCATGTGTTTTATGCAATGATGCCAGTAGGTCTAATTTAATGGAAATGTTTTCCAAAGAATATTTGTTAGTTTTTTGCAATAAGAAGAAAAAAATGGAAAAATTTGTTAAAAAAGAAATATAAATTAATTATAAAGTAATTTTAAGATAAAACTATTACAATTCTTAAATAAAATTAATATTAACAAAATGAATTTTTATGAAAACTATTAATTTAAATTATTTTATAATAAATATTCGTCTATATTTGGAATTGTCGGTGTTATTAGTATACGTAACGATTTTAAAACAATTCAATTAAATAAAATAAAAAATAACAAAATGAAGTAAAAATTTGCTCAAATAAAAATATTTAATTAATAAAAAAAATATGAAAATATACAATATTTTTTATGTTTTTTTTTTATCTTAACTTTTTTAATTTCGTGTATTATTATTTCGTTTCCATATAAGTTACAATCGTAATTTGTTTATATAATATTTTTAGGAAATAATTTTTTTTATTGTTTTTTTTTTTTTTTTTTTAGATTTTGTGATTTTTTAATTTGGCGTTTTTTATTAAATTAAAATTGTTTTATTTTGCGAAATGTTTATTACATTTACAATAAATTTATTTATATCTGCATTTTTTAATTTGTTAAGGATCAATATTTTTTTCTTTTTGTGAAATGTTATTTAATTTTATTAATATTATTTATTTTATTGTATTTTGTTTTATTTTATTTTAATTAAATTAAATTTATTTTATTTTAGAACAAGAAAATGCTTTATTTTCTAAAATCATTTAGTTTTGCTTTCCTTTTTAAACTTGAATTCATTTTAACTTAAAGAAATTAACAAAAAGTTATTAAATGTTAGAAATTTTCTATAAAAATCCTTTAAAAATAAAACAAAATGTTAATCATTTTATTATTGCTCTAATTTTGACTAAACATTTATTATATTTTCTATAAAAGAACCTAAAAAAATTATAAAATTGCAATAAACTTATTTTATTATCCATAATTTAATAATCCTCGATTTTGTTAATATTATCCCATTCTATCATACCCTGGTTTTTATTCTTACTCCAGTTTAATTTGATTAATTTACTTAATTTTTATTAAAACTCTAAAAATTTCTTTCAAAACTTTAAAAAAATAATCAAAAATTCTAGCTGTTTTTTTCTTATTTCCATAATTTAAAATTCTTAGTTTTTGTTAAAATTATTTCAAGCTGACAAACCTTAATTTTTATTCTTATTTAACTTACTTAAATTTTATTAAATTTCTAAAAATCTTTTTAAAATTAAAGAAATAATAAGAAAAACCAAAAAATTCTTTAAATACAAATTCTAGCGGGGTTTCTTTCATTTATTTTTCGTCTGGCATCTCCTGCAATTAAGAAAATTACAACCCTGCTTTGTATTTTGTTTTGTTGTGTTTCCATGTGACATTTCTTTACTCTGTATAACAACCCTGTATTTGTTGTATTCGGGCACTGTTTTACCCTTACAAAGACAGCTGTCAAAAAAGTTCTTTTCCGGTTTAATTCACTAAGAAGAAGGTACGATTTTTCTGAAGAAATCTCAAGAAATTATTTTAAAACATCTTTAAATTGTTAATAATATGGAATATAATAATAAAGAAAATGTTTTATCAAGACAATAAATTAAAAGAAAATTGCAATATGTTGAACAAAATCCAAAGTGTTATAAGAAAAAATGGCCTGAGAAAACATGGCCTTTTATATAGTTGTAATATGAAAGTGTAAACATGAAAGTAATTTTCTATAAATTTTATTTTTTGTTATATTTTTATGTGTTGTGTTGATGATGGCAACAACAGAAATTAAACAAAAATGGGTCGGTACTCAAGGGAACCAGAGACAGCTGCCAAATCCTGCAAAGCCCGTGGACCAAATCTACGTGTGCATTTCAAGGTAAGTTTATTAATTTGTTGTTGTTAGCGGTGTGTTAAAGAAAAAGTGACAGTTTTTTTATATGGAAAAGAGTGAGTGAATGTGTTTTTCTTAACAAAAAGAAAGGTTATGTTTTTGGTTGTAAAAATTTGCATCTCAAATCAGTTCCTGAATATTTTTTTAATAATTCTTGTAACTTTTGCAAAGATGCTAGAATAAAACAAAGAATTCTTGATCTTTAAGAAGACAAGAGTGAAGTGTGGTAGACCAAGCATCAGCAGAATTTGGATTTTTTTTTCAATAACCAAAATTCTTCTTAGACTTGGTTATAATTTGAATTTAATAAAAAATGTTTATAATTAAAGGATTTTAAAAAAGGAGAAAATATTGAAATTTGTTTTAAGAGTTGGAATTTTCTTTAGTGTGAAGTGCTGTTCGGTTCGGTGTTTTTTTTAAATTAGTTTTTGTTGATTTTTATTTTAGCATAATATGCGTTTGGTATTAAATTAATTTTATATTTGTTTAATGTCAAAATAATTATGCTTAAATTAAAATTGATAAGAAAATAAAGTTGTTTAAGCATTCTCCTGTTTAACAATATTTTATAATTTTGTCAAACACAATAGCCCTGTTACCGTACATGAGAAGTGTAAAAAAATATGTTGTTTAGATTATTGCCAGTTTATTTTCATTTGTTGAGGTTGTTTTTTTTTTTTTTTTAAGAAATTTTGTTGATTTTTGTTTTAGCATAATATGCGTTTGGTGTTAAATTAATTTTAAATTTGTTTAATTCTTAAATAATTATGCTTAAATTAAAATTGATAAGAAAATAAAGTTGTTAAAGATTCCTCAAGCTTAACAATACTTAATGGTTTTGTCAAACACATTAGACGTGTTCCCGTAATAGGGAAAAGTTTCTGATTTATAAACAAATTTTCAATCATCAAAGATTTAATGTTTTGTCACACATTATATAGAAGAGAAAATTTTCTGATTTATAAATAAATTTTCAAATGATAGATTTTGTAATAATTTTTAAATTATTTTATTGAAAATTTTTAAAATTTTGTCTATTTTGATAAATTGTAAAAAAATTGCGAAAATAGTTTTTTTTTATTTAAATTTTATTTTTTTTTTTCTTTTATTAAGATTTAAAAAATCCTAACTTAGGGAATTTTTCTTTATTTTTGAGTCTTTTTTTATTTTTCTTGGTTTTTTATAATTCTTCTTAAGACTCTTTGATTCTAGTCTAAATTTTAGCATTATCCTTAAGTTTATTGAGGACTTTTTATGGTCACCTCTTTAGACTCCAATATGATGCTTAAATTAATCCACAAAAGTCTCAGATTTAAACAGTGTTGTTTTGTTTTTTATATAAATTCAGCACTACCTGTCCTGGGATACAATTTAAATGCTTTAAAGAAAATAAAGAAAATGTTGCCTCTTGGGAAATAATTAAGCATTATTTGCAGTCTTAATGTAGCTTTAATTCAAGGTCTTTTAAAGTCCTACATTAGAATTAATGCTAAGGACTTTTTGTAGTGCAAAACAAGTTTGTGGCTCAAAATTTATGTTAAATTGTATACCTTTTTGTTGAACAAAATAAGTCCAGAAATAGCTTCAAAGTTGGTAATTTTTCTAGTACAAATTATTCCTCAATAATTTAGTTTAAATTGTAGACATTTTTGTTGTTCAAAATAAGAACAGAAATAACTTAAAACTTTCATATTTTTGCAGCACAAATTATTCCTTCATTGGGACTCATTTTGTGGCTCAAATTTTGTTTTTTTGTAGTTCAAAAAAAGTCGAGAAATAGCTTCAAACTTTTCCCTTTTTGTAGGTACAAATTATTCCTTAATTGGAGCTTTTTATTGGCTTTGTTTTAAATTTTATACCTTTTTGTACAACAAATTATTCCTCAAATGAAGTTGGTTTTGTGGCTTAAAATGTAGGCCTTTTTGTGGTTCGAAATAAGTCTAGAAATAATTTCAAATTGGGCCCTTATTGTAGTATAAATTATTGTTCAATTGGAGCTCGTTTTGGGGCTCAAGTTTAGTTTTAATTGTAGACCTTTTTTGTTTTGACAAATTTTCTTCAAACGTAACTTTTTTCGTAGCTGAATATTAGGTGCAAACTAAGCATCAATAACAGCTCAAATTTTGCTTAAATGGTAGCTGTTTTCCTAGACCCAAATTTTATTTAATCGTTGATCTTTTTGTTATTCAAATTAAGATTTAATCTTATTTAATTTTAGTGCAAAAAAGCTTAAATCGGAGCTCTTATTGTAGCTCAACTTCAGCTTAAATTATAAATAATTTTGCTGTCCCAAAATTGTCTTTAATAGCAGCTATGTTTGTAGTTCAAATTCAGCTTTAATCTCGGGAAATTTTGTAGTCCAAAAATAGCTTCATACGTTGGCCTCTTTTGTAGTCCTAATTAAGCTCTTATTGATGCTGAAAATTGTGTTTAATTCGTAGCTCTTTTTGTAATCGAATATTAAATGCAATAAAATTTCCAATATAAGCTAAACATTTTTTTCAAAGTTAGCTTCTTTATAGAGCAAAATTAGCTTCAATTGTAGTTGTTTTTGCAGTCAAATATTAACTTTAATTGCCGCTCATTTTTATAGTACCAAATTAGTTCAATATTAGCTTTTTCCGTAAGTCAATAAATAGCTTTTATTGTTCTACTTCTAGCAGCCCAAAATTAAACTTAATTTTAGCTCTATTTTTAAAACCCAAATGTGTTTCAATCCCAAGACTTTTGTAGTACCAAACTGGCTTTTAACTTAGTTACTTACTTTTGTTGTTTCAAATTAGCTTCATTATTGTTCCCCTTAAGTACAAAAAAATTAACCTCAAACTCTAAAAAAGAGCACAAATTCGATTCCGCCCTAAGAGTTTTGTAGTACCAAATTAACTTTAATCTTAGGTCTATTCCTAGTCAAAAAGTAGCTTTCATTTTATTTGTCATTGTATTCCCAAATTAGCCTTGATTGCTAATATTCCTGTAGCCTCATATGAACATTTAATTACAGTTGGATTACACTTTCCAAATTAACTTCAATTGTTGTCGGTTATGCTTTCCCATCTTAGCTTCAATTCCAGATCTTAAGCAATCCAAAGTCAGTTTCAATTGTATATCATTTTGTAGTTTAAAATTAGATTTAATTGCTACTCTTTCTGTAGCATCAATTGTATACAATAATCTTCAATTGTACCTCTTTTTGAAAACACACATAGCTTCAAAAGTAAGATTGTCTGCAGTCCCAAATTAGCTTTAATTCCTACTCTTTTTGTACCTCAAGGTTAGAAAATTATCTTTAATTGTAGCTCTCAAAGTAATGACAAATTAGCTTCAAATAAAGCTTCTTTATGGTCTCATATTACCTATAATTTTGCACTTTTTTGTAGCCTCAAATTAGTTTTAATCATTGTCCCACCTTAGCGTCTATTCCACATCTTTTGCATCACAAAATTAGCTTCAATTATTTGTTCCTCTTGTAGTCGAAAATTAACATCAACCTTAGCCCTTTCTGTAGTTCCAAGTTAGTTCCTTGTTGATCCAATTTAGCTTCAATTGGATGTTTTTATAGACCTAATATTGACTTCAATTGTTCCTCTTCTTGTAGTTGAAAATTTACTTCAATAGTAGCTACATTTTGTAGTACCAATTTAGCTTTTTATTCCCAGCATTATATAGTTCCAAGTTATTTTAAATTTCTAATCTTTTTGTAGTCCCAAATTTAGCTTCAGGTCATTGTTCTTTTTAGTCCCATATAAATGTCAATACCAGGTCTTTTCGTTACTAAATACTGCCCTTAATTGTAGCTCTTATAGCTTCTAAACTATTTCAAACTTAATTGACATTTTTTAATTCCTTCAATATTTTTTCTTTTTAATCCTTTTTTTAACTCAGCATTTACATAAAATGACAAGTTGTTTAATTAACCAAGACTTGTTTAATAGTCTTGAATGCTGTATAACAAATTTATTTAACAGATAAACAGTGGTTAAAACTTAAACAACAGATTAAACACTACCTGTCCTGTTAAACAAACTACTCTACAATAAGCAAGAATGTAACATAGATCATCAAACAACAATCAAGAGTTCTTGCTAACGAAATTCCCTTAAAACTCAGCATTTGCTTTACAGACAAGTTGTTTACTTAACCAAGACTTGTTTAAAAGCTTCAAACAAATGCTGTAGATTAAATTTTATTTAACAGATAAACAGTGGTTAAAGCTTTAACAAAAGATTAAACACTACCTGTCCTGTTAAACAAATTAATTTATCCTTAAAAACTTACATAATTTTTAATATAAAAAATCCATTAAAACTAATCAAAATTTTCTCTTTTCTTATCTCCAGAACACCCACGAAACCGCCCAGGCCATCAAACGCATGCCTTTGCGTCGTGCCCAACGTTTCTTGAAGGCTGTCATTGAAAAGAAAGAATGTGTACCATTCCGTCGTTTCAACGGTGGTGTTGGCCGTTGCGCTCAAGCCAAACAATGGAAGACCACTCAAGGTCGTTGGCCCAAAAAATCCGCTGAATTCCTTTTGCAATTGTTGCGTAATGCTGAAGCTAATGCTGATTGCAAAGGTCTCGATGTTGATCGTTTAGTTGTCGATCATATTCAAGTCAATCGTGCCCAATGTTTGCGTCGTCGTACCTACCGTGCTCACGGTCGCATCAACCCCTACATGTCTTCTCCCTGTCACGTTGAGGTTATCCTTACCGAAAAGGAAGAAGTTGTTGCTAAGGCTTCTGAAGATGAGCCCGCCAAAAAGAAATTGTCCAAGAAGAAGTTGCAAAGACAAAAGGAGAAAATGATGCGCTCTGAATAAGCTTAAGAGTTTTACTTCTTTAATATAAAATTGTGTACATTTTTTTTTTTAATTTGTTTAGGCGTATGATGGACATTATATGTTTGATAAAAAAAAGTTCAAATAAATAACAACAAATGATTTGAACGCTGTTTTTTAAGAGAAAAAATGAAATGGAGTTTTATTTTGGGAGTAAAAAGTGAAAGGATAAATGAGGAGATAATAAAATGAATTAGGGGTTTATGGAAATGAAAGGAATTGAAAGGAACAAAAATGGATTTTATGCAGTCTTAATCATAGGTCTAAATTGTAATAAATTTCAAGCACCCGAAAACGTTTTATTTTTATTTTTCAATCAAAATAAATATCTTTAATGTTCAAAATATTTTTTCATTTGTTGAAAAAAATATGTGAGGGATTTTTATTTTTAAAATAAATATCCATCAATGATGAAAAAAATAAATATCTTTAACGATAAATATCTTTAACGATAAATATCAGTTCGAAAAAAATTTAAAATTATTGTTTTTTTTTTATTCATACTTTTGTTTTGTTTTCAAAATATTTTTTTATTCAAATGAAATTGTTGTTGTTTAGAATTTTTTCCATCCGATGAAAAAAGTTCAAAATAATTTTCAACTTTTGAAATAAATATCACAAAAGATATTTATATTTTTATTTTCATCATGATGAAAAAAATTAAAATATTGATGAAAATAATAAAAATCATGATGGATTTTTATTATTTTTTGAACATTAAAGATTGTTTTTCGATTGAAATAAAAATAAAAAGCTTGTTTTTTTAGTATTAAAATCCGGTCTCTGATAAATTTACAGCAATAGAAAATCCTAACGTAACTTTAAATTTAGAAAGTTTTTTAGAACCAAATTAAATTTGATTGTAGTAAATTATAGTCCAAATTTAGCTCTAAATGGCAGAGGTTTTTGTAGTCCCTTAATAACTTATAATATTTGCTATATTTTAGAATAAATTTCGATTACATTGTTGCTCGTGTTTTAAGTTAAAAATTAGCATAAATCTTTCCTTTTTATTTGTAGACAATAATCAATCTAAGCTTTTAGCCCAAATTTAGCATAATCCTAGCTGCTGTTTGTAGCCCAAATTTAGCTTAAATAGTTGTCCTTGTTGTCTGTTCTTCCTAATTAACTTCAATTGTAGAATTTTTTCAAATGTAGCAATTGTTGAAGTTTTTAAAAGTAGCAATTGTTCCCACTTAAAATTCTTAAAAAAAAAATATAAAATTTTCTTGAGTTTACATTCAAATGAATTTTAAAATATTCTTGGCTTGATTTTTAGAAAAGTCCATTGGGAAGAGTTGAAATTTAAACTGTTCACAGCTGAATTACTTCTAGAAATATAAGAAATCAATATAAAAAAAAATATTCAAAATTTGAATTTTTCTATAAAATTTTGATTGGGAAGAGTTGAAATAAAAACTGTTCCCAGTTAAAATTCTTCTATAATATAAGAAATCAATTAAGAAAAACAAATATCCAAGAAAATTATTTAAAAATTTAATATTTTTGTAAAATTTCGACTGTGAAGAGTTAAAATAAAAACTGTTGCCATCCAAAATTCTTCCAAAAACATAAAAAATCAGTATAAAAATACAAATATCCAAGAAAATTATTGAACAAATTACTTTTTCTATAAAATTTCGACTGAGAAGAGTTAAATTATAAACTGTTCCCAGCCAAAATTATTCCGAAAAGATAAGAATTCATTAAAGTAATACAAATATCAAATAAAAGTTTACAAAACTTCAATTTTTCTATAAAATTTAGAGTGGGAACAGTTAAATTATAAACTGTTCCCAGTTAAAATTCCTTTAGAAATTTAAAAAATAAATTTAGAAATACAAATATCCAAGAAAACTATTAAAAAATATAATATTTCTGTAAAATTTCGACTGGGAAGTGTAAAAATTAGAACTGTTCCCAGTTAAAATTCTACCAGAAACATGAGAATTAATTGTATTAATAAAATTATCAAATAAAAGTTTTCAAAAATTCAATTTTTCTATAAAATTTTGACTGGGAACAGTTAAAATATGAACTGTTCCCACTTCGAACTTATCATATAAATTACTTTTTCTTCTGCTGATTAGATTTTTATAATTCTTAAAACGATAAGTGACTAATTTTAGAAAATATTAACTGGGAACAGTTGAAATAAAAGCTGTTCCCAGCCAAAATTCTTCTAGAAACATGAAAAATAAATGTAAAAATACAAACATGCAAGAACATTTCTTTAAAATTAAATTTTTCTATAAAATTTTGACTGGGAACAGTTGAAATAGTAACTGTTCCTATTTCAAACTCATCGTATAATTTACTTTCTCCTCTGCTGATTAGATTCTAATAATTTTTAAAACATTACCTGCCCAATTTTTGAGAATATTAACTGGGAACTTTGAACAAAAAACTCTTCCCACTTAAAATTCTTTAAAAAATATAAAATATTCTTTTAAGTTTTGATTCTTATAATTTTTAACATATTTTTTGCTCAATTTTAAAAAAATCTACTGGGAACAGCAGAAATAAAAACTGTTCCCTATCAAAATTATTTCGAAAACATGAAAAATTAGCGCAATAATACAAATATAAAATAAATTTCTTCAAAAATGCAATTTTTCTATTGAATTTTAACTGGGAACAGTTGAAATAAAAACTGTACCCAGTTAAAATTCTTTAAAAAATATTAAATTTTCTTTAGAATTTCGATTCTAATAATTTTTAAAATATTTTTTGCTCAATTTTAAAAATTTCAAATGGGAACAATGAAAAAAAAACTATTCCCAGCTAAAATTTCAAAGAACCAAATAATTTTTAACAATTTAAACTCTTTCCTCTTAATATGTATGTTATAGCTTGAGCCGAAGCTCTTTTCGTGGAGCCAGTTATAAAGTCGTAAATTGTTAATGTTTTTATACTTAATGAAATGATTCTTTTCATTTACTTGCTTTCATTGCATTAAAAACATTTTATAGCATACTTTTAGGCGGATTTTTTTTTTTTTTTTTTGTTTTAAAAACAATTTTAACAAAAAAGTTAATGAACTCTAAATAAAATTGTTGTACTTTAAAGAAATTTTAATAATTTCTAATTGATTAAAATTAAAGATTTATTTAATAATTTTTCTTTAATATTTTCATTTATATTACTAAATTTACTTTTTAATAAGTTATTTAAATAATGATCTTCAGCTTGCAATAGTATTTTAACCTTTGATTTTAGTAAAAACAAATTAATTTTTTTATTTTTATTTTTTTAATTTTTTTTAATTCAATTTAATACTATTTTGTCATTTACCACTCATAAACACAGTTGGAGACCAAATTTCTAAATATCATTTTAAGCAAAACAACAAAATACACTGTTATCTATTAAAAAAATAGTTTGCCATAAAACAAATTAAAAAAAACCCTGAATAAAAACAAATTCATTAAATTAATTCAATTTAAAAAGAAATCAAAACAAAACAAGGGGATAGAGTTGAAAAAAAAAAATACAAAATAACAAACAAATAAAAAATGGGCAGGTCCATACTAATAACATTATTTATCAAATAAACATAAGCAAACACAGTGTTAATAATTACAACATATATCCTATAGAGAAGGAGAAATTTTGTTTTAACAGAGTACTCTTTATTTGAGGACATTTAAAAAAATAAACAAAACTGGTGTTAATAAGTGACATTTCGATAACAAGTATAATGTTGATAACATGTAAAATGTTGATAACATGTAAAATGTTTATAGCATATTACATCATGTTTATTTCATTACATAGCTTATGTTATTGTAAACAAAACACATTGCACCTGCTCTTTCTGCTAATGCTCTTGTAATCTCATGTTAAAAACAAACTAGTGCTTGCCAAAGTGGCGCACATGTGCGGACGTTCTTTAAATTTGTTTAATTTCTACAATACAAAACTTATAATAAAAAAAAACAATGTTAATAAGATGCGTTCTCAGAGTGGCAAGCACTGAAACAAACAGAGAGTTCTGTTATTACAGTTTTTTACTTGCATTAATGTTAATGCTGTACAAGAACACACAACATAACATGTGTTTAGCAATTAAATGCTAATTGTACCTAGGCTAAGTAGAGGCTCAAGGGTTTTAAAACAAACTTAAAAAAAAACGAACTTTTGAATTTTAATTTAGCGTTTTTTTTTTATTTTTAAATTTTTATTTATAAAAGCGACATTGTGACGCTCTGTTTACAATTTAAATTAAATTGTTGCAACTATTTTTAATTATTTTTTTATGGTTGCTGCTGTTTTCTTTTGTTTTTCATATAAATAACGGCATTATTGCCAAATGTTTATTTTACTTTTAAAGCTCAGTGATTTTAAAAATAATGGGAGAGAGCGGGAAACAGGAAAGACAAAATAAGGCTCAATAAATAAAAGATGCCATATTTGAGGATTTAAAAGGATTTTTAGCGATTTTTCTCTTTAGGAAAGTAGAGTTTTAAAAAGCCAAATTTAAAAGGGAAATTAAATGTTTTTTTTTTTTATTAATTTTATTTTATTCAAATTGATTTAATAAAGTTTTAAGTAAAAAATTCCCAAAACAAAAATTAGTTTAAACATTTTTTGTATCAAATTAACAAAAAAGTCATAATATATTTAAGCATTCTTTAATGTATATAATTAATACAGGCATTTTTCTAAATTCTTAAACCCTAGGGGCAATTACTTTTTTTCTAAAAGCAGGGAAATATTACAAAAATTTTCGTGTGTGTTTTTTTTTTTAATTTTTGTCTACATGACCAAATAACAAAACATCATCACCGTCATTATCACCATCATCATCACCGCCATCCATCACAGTTTAATTTGGTTGTTTTATTTTACTTTTTATTTTTTTATTTTATTCTTTATTGTATTGTATTATTGTTGAATATTTATTATTGTATTATGTATTTAGTATAACATTTATTTCAATTTTGTTGTTGTTACTGTAGATTGTTGATTCTGTCAAGTGGCTTTTTACTCAAATCAAATTAGAGGAATTTTATTTATTTTATTTTTTTGTTGTATGAATATAGATGGATTGTATTCGAGGTGTACGCTACAATTTAGTAGGGAATTATTTTAAGTTAAGTGGAAGAATTGATCAAAAATATTTCTAAAAAAGGAATTTTTAATTTAAATATAAATTTAATATTTATTTATTAATATTGTTTATATAATATTTATTTTATAATATTTTTTATATAATTTAAATAAAAAACTAAATTAAAAAAAAAAAAAATACTTTTACAAATTAAATCGAAAATTACCCAGTATTCTTCATAAAAATTTCAAACGTTTGAAAACGTAACATTTTTTAAAATGAGGCCTTTAAAAAGTTAAGTTTTAATATTTTTTATCAATTACATTTTAAATATGAGAATTTTTATAATAAACATTTTAAACAAATTGATATTCCATCTTTATATACTACAAATATTAGAAAAAAATTATTCAAACATGGCAACACTAACAAAAAAATCAATTAGATTTTCTTTTTCCCTTTTTTATTTTCAAAATCTTTACTTTTGTTATACAAATGTACACAAACTACGGTTTCACTAATAATAACAAAGAAATTAATACTGTATAATTATTTACTCACCTCTCTCACTCTCTCTCTTTAAAAAATCAAAACAAATTTACAGTAATTTTTCATGTTAAAAAAGTAAACACAGTTGTTTACATTAAAATCAAAACAAATATTCGTAAACAAAACTCAAAGCAGTCAATAAATGTATGTCTCACTCTCTCTCTTTTCGTTAAATTTAATACAATAGCGAAACAAAACAAACGCACAATATGTTTGTATCGCCCTCTCACTCTAAAAAATCAAAACAAACGCACAAGTAAATAAGCAATAGGTTTGTCTCTCCCTCTATCTCTTTAAAAAATCAAAACAAACTTACCGTTAATTTTTTTAAGTTAAAAAAGTAAACACAGTTTTTTACATTAAAATCAAAACAAATATTCTTTTGCTTTGTTGTTTGTATTAAAAGTAAACAAAACACAAAGCAGTCAATAAATGTATGTCTCTCTCTTTTCGTTAAATTTAAAATGTAATACAATAGCTAAGCAAAACAAACGCACAAGTTAAAGTGCAATATGTTTGTCTCTCTCGCACTTCATATAAAATATACCATTGTTTTTGGTAAACAATAAATGTAACCCAAATTTAATATGTAAATAAAACAAACGCACAAGCAAATACACAATATGAATGCCTCTCCATCTCTCTCTCTCTCTTCAACAAAATCAAAACAACAAAACATTAATTTTTCATAAGTTAAAAAAGTATACACATTTGTTTACATTAAAAACAAAACAAATATTATTTTGCTTTGTTTTTTTTTTTATCAAAAGTAAACAAGACAAACAAAAACGAAGCAGTCAATAACAACTAGAACTACAACTCTTTTCATTCGCTCACCAACAAAAAATTATTCTCTTCACATGTATAAATTTGTTCTGTAGAAAATTCTACTAACATATACAAAGAGTTAGGTTTTTTTGACAGTTGAGTTAGGTTTTTTGTGAGCAAGTTGGAGTTCTAGTTGTTTTCTATGGTCAATAAATGTATGTATGCATTTAATACAATAGGTAAACAAAACAAACTCACAAGCAAACGCGTCTCTCTCTTCCTTAAAAAGTAACATACCGTAATTAAGTTAAAAAGTAAACACTGTTGTTTACATTAAAAAAAATCAAAACAAATGTGCTTTTGCTTTTTGCATTTAAAATACACAAAACAAACACGTACGAAGCAGTCAATAAATGAATGTCTCTCTCCTGTTTGATAAATTTAAAATGTAAATAAAAATTGAATACAATAGGTATACAAAACAAGCGCACAAGTAAACAGGAAAAACCAAAACAAACTTACCGTAATACTTCTTAAGTTAAAAAAGTAAACATTAAAAAAATCATATATTTTTTGCTTTGTTTTTGTATTAAAAGTAAACAAAACAAACATAAACGAAGCAGTCAATAAATGTAAGTCTCTCCCTCTCTCTGTTTAATAAATTATAAATGTAAACAAAATTTAATGCAATAGGTATAGAGAAGAAACGCACAATACGTTTGTCTCTTTCACACTTTATTATTTTTGTAAACAAAATTTAAAATGTAAACAAAACAAACGCATAAGCAACAATATGTATGGAAATGTAAACAAATCAAATACATTTTACCTTTAAGAGTAGCCATTATGTTTCTCTCTCTCCATATTTATATAAAATGTATTGTTATTTTTGTTAAATATAAAATGTAAACAAACCTTAAAAAGTAAACAAAATAAACAAATACATTTTATTCTTTAGAGTAGCCATTATATTTATGGCTCTCTCTCTCTCTTTCTCAGTTTATTTTTAAATGTAAACAAACCAATCCTTGCTTCTTGGATGTAAATTAATTTTTTTAGTGTTGCCCTTGTGGGTTTTTTATAAAAATTTTTATATTTCTTTTTGGTAAATGTAGGGTATTTTAATATTCGTTTTATTATTTGTTATTTTTTAATATATTTAAGGTGCCACATACGAGGGTCTTTTTTATATATATGAATACAAATATAAATGGTTCAATGGTTATGGTTTAAATGTATGTAAGATTTATATTATATAGTAGATATATAATTTTTTTTGTAACTCATCTAGAGCAAATGAGTTTTTCCAAATCACAGTTTTATTTGAATAACGACTTTAAGCACGCATAAAAATCGCTAAAATGAAAAATGTTAAAGAATTTTTTTGAAATGAAATGAAAAGAAATAATTAAATAAATAAAACGTTAACAAATTAAAAAAAAAAAAAAATGTAATGAAAAGGAAAAAATAATTATAACAGAAAACTAAAAATATATACCTATAATTATATGAAAAAGTGTTTACAAAAAATAACAATAAATTTTATTAAATAATAAAAATATTTCAATAAATAATTTAACTACAACATAATTGTTTTAATATAACAATACACATAAAATTTATGAAACATTTTTTAAATAATTTGCGTCTTTTTATAAAAAATAAATAAAAATTAACTTTTTATATAAATATTGTTATCGAGTGTTATAAATATTTCTTAATTAATTGTGTTTTATTGTTTAAGTAAACAATGGAATGTTTTATTTTTTATATAAATGACAACTAACATGTTATTAAATTTAATAATATTCTAAAAACTACTATTATAATTGATTGGTTTTTTTTGAAGAATATAATAATGTTTTGTAAATTAATAATTCATTTAAATTGTTGAACAAAATCAACAAGTGTTTGTTTTGAACAAATTTCAAATACATCAAACAAGTATTAAATAATTAAAAAATTTAACAAATAAAGTAATTAATCTGTAATTTTCAATAATTTTAAAGTGAATAAATTTCTTTTTAAAGCTAAATTCCTTTTCCCCATTAGAATATAAATTTTTTTCTTAAATAAATTACCTAAGATTTCTTTTAATTATTAATGATAATTTTAACATTAAATTTAACCCTGAATTTTTGAAACATTTCCTGTTTTAATTAAATTTTAATGCAATTTCTATTCCGTTCTTTAAACTAGTAATGAATTCAATATTTTGTTTTTCTACATAAAACAAAACTGTACCAGTAATTAGGCAAATGACCTACATTACCGGTTTTATATCATTATTATTACTTTTTTTCTTATATACATAAATACTATATGACAAATTTAATTAAATATTTCTCAAACTGGTTTAAACCGATTTAGGTTCAAAAAACCTTAAGCAATATTAATAATATTTTCAAATAAAAAACTTTCTGTCTTAGACGCGTGTCGCCTAGAGATAAAAAAAAAAAAACAATTAACAAATAAGAATAATTACTTGCATTAAATTACAAATAATAATAATCATAAATTAATACATAATAATTAAACTTATAAACAATATTTCTTTTACTATGATATCATGTTGAAATAAATAATATTAATAAATAAAAACAAGTATTTATTTAAATTAAAATTACACCATAAATGAATGATAAATAAACCTATAAATAATAATTATAAAAACAAAATTAATTAATAAATACAATTTTTTTTCTTTTAAAACAAATATTGCGTTTTTTGCATTAAATTATTTTGAGATTAAAGTTAAGATTTATTTGATTTAAATAAGCTTCCCTGAGAAACTGTACTATTTTGCATGACATGTGAACGTGTTAAAAAAGGGATTTTTTTCTAAACAACTTTCATTATTTACTTAATAAAATTAACAAGCTGGTAACTCTGAACAGAGGAAGAAAGGGAGAATGTTTTAAAAGGAATTAAAACAATTCCTCAATTCTATTATTTTTTTCAAATCTATTAAAAATAAAGAATTTTCATAAAATTTTCACCAATATTTTATTAACCAAATTTAATTATAAATAACAATTTTAGAATATTTTAATAATTTCCCTTAATTTCGAAAATTTTCTTAAGGGAAATTTCAATTAGCAAGACATTTTTACAGTTATTAACTAACTTTTAAGTCCAAGTTTAATTTTAAAAATTTTACCTTAAGGGATATTTAATTTTAGGGAAAAGTTTTATAACTTTTAACATATTTTTAAGCTAAATTTACTTTTAAATCAAAATATTACAAAACTTTTAAAATTTCCCTTAGTTAAAAGAATTTCCCTTAAAGAGAAATTTTATTTAAGACAGATTTTTAATAATTTAATTTATGTTTAATTAAAATTTAATGCTAAACCAAATTTTTTAAAAAAATTTTAAAATTTCCCTTGTTTAAAAAAATTTCCCTTTAAGGGAAATTTTATTTAAAGAATATTTTAAAACTTTTTTTACTTAATTTTAAACAAAATTAAATTCTTAATAAGAATTTTTATAAATTTTAAAAATTTACTTTGATTTAAAAAATTTCCCTTCAAGGGAAATTTTATATAGTTAGAAATTTCTATAAATATTAACATAATCTTGAGCAAATTTTACTTTTAAATAAAAATTGTATAAAATTTTCAAAATTTTCCTTCGTTTAGAAAATTTCCCCTAAAGGGAAATTTTATTTAGAAAAAATTTTTTGAAATTTATATTACATTTTTAATTAAAATTTATTATTAAACACAAATCTGATAAAATTTTTCAAATTTCTTTTGTTTAAAAAAATTTCCCTTAAAGGGAAATTTTATTTTAAGCAGAAAATTTTAAATTTTTAACATATTTTTAAAGGATATTTAATTCTATATATAAATATCGTAAAATTTTTAAAATTACCTTTAGTTTAAAAAATTTACCTTACAGGGAAATTTTATTTAGGATCAGTTTTCTATAATTATTAATATATTTTTGATTAAAATTTAATATGTAACACAAATCTAACAAAATTTTTTAAATTTCCCTTGTTTAAAAAAAAAAAAAAAACCCTTAAAGGGAAATTTTGTGTAAAGAAAATTTATACAAATTTTAAACATATTTTTAATTAGAATTAAAAATTAAATACAAATCTGTAAAAAATTTTAAATTTCCTTTGATATAAAAAATGTCCCTTTAAAGGAAATTTTATTTTGAGGAAATTTTAAAAATTTTTTTACACATTCTCAATTAGAATTAAAAGTAAAATAAAAATCTCATCCAATTTTCAAAATTTTCATCAATTGAAAAAATTTCCCTTTAGGGTAAATTTTATATTAGTGAATTTTTTTATTAAATTTTTAATTAAAATTTAATTCTAAAAACAAATCTCTTAAAACTTTGGACATATCTTCAAATTTTAAAAATTCCCCCTTAAGGGAAATTTTATTTAAAGGAAATTTTTGAATCATTTTTCAATACTCTTAATTAAAACTAAATGTTCAATATAAAACTCATATAATTTTCAAATATTTCACCGTTTTAAAAAATTTTTCTTTAAGGGAAATTTTTTTAAACGACTTTTTTATATTTTTTTTTAGAATTAAATGACTAATAAAAATTCGCTAACATGTTCCAAATTTTCATTGTTTAAACAAATTTCCATTTAAGGGAAATTTTATTAAAAGGACATTTTTTATAATTTTTAGCACACTTTTTATTAAAATTGTATGCCTAATAAAAATCCGCTAAAATGTTCTAAATTTCCCTTCTTTAAAAAAAAATCCCTTAAAGGGAAATTTTTCTTTAAAGAGATTTATCTTAATTTGTAACATATTTTGTATAGAAATTTTAGTGTAAATAAAAAACTGTAAAAATTTTTAAGATTTCCCTTTGTTGAACAAATTTATTTTGAAGCGAAATTTTATTTGAAAGAATATTTTAAAACTTGTTAATAATTTTTCTGTAAGAATTTAGTTTTAATTAAAATATTTTATAAATTTCTTAAATTTCCTTAAAAAAATTATTTAGAGGATTCTTTTTTTTAATTTGAAATAAAAATGTATCTTGTTTAAAAAATTCCCTTTAAAATATTTTTTACTATTTTATTTCATTTGATTATTTTTGCCATTCAAATTTACTTCTCAATTCTTTAATTTCTATCTTTCTAGAAAGAATTTTGTTGTCAAGCTTCTTTGAATAAAATTTAATTTTTCTTTTGAAAAAGTAAATTTCGGAAATTTCTTTAGCATCTATTATTTCTCTTTCAGCTTTAAAAATAATAATAACCACAATAAATCTACGCGAAATTTCCTTAAAAATCTCCCACACCCTCTTTCAAAAATTTTCAATTTGAATGGAAACATTGAATTCTGCAATACTCTTTTTATATGAGTTACATTTTAGTTGTTTTGGTATTTGTGAGCAGCAGCAACAGCATCAGCGAAATAATAGTGGTATTTTTTGTTGCTATCAATATAGTACATATGCTTATCAGCAAAAAAAGCAACCGCATCAGCAGAAGCATCCTAAAATTCATCAAACAAAAAATCAACGACATCATCATCAACAACACGTACTACAACAGCAACAACAACAAGAACAAAAATATCACCAGATAATACCATTGTTATTATTACTGGTGAAGGAACTAAAAACGATTGTATTAATTTAGCAAATACACATCACCAATATTTACACAGAAATACACACATACTAGATTTACACATACACTTTTATAATTTTTGATTAAATTGAATTATTACGAGCAACAACAACAAAAAAACTCAGTCAATCATATTAAGGTGAGTATAAAAATTTAATAGCATTTATTATATTTTTTTTGTTAAAATATTATTATTACTTATTTATTGTAGTTGTAGCAACAATCATAACAATAACAACAAGAAAAAAAAAATTAATCAAATATTTTATTGCATTTGTTTGTGTGAGAGACCTGGAAACAATTTGTTACTTGACAGTATTTTATTTTTTTTGCATTGCTATAATAAAATTTGTCATTGCACTTAAACCTAAAGAATCCTGAGAGTTTCTTTTTTATAAAAATAATTATTTTAAAATTGTTTTATTTAAAAATTATTAAATAATATCTTAAAAATCATTTTATAAAACTAAAATAATAACTTAATTACCAAATACATAAACATTATATTAGAAAAATTTCTTACCAGAGAAGATGTAAACAAGAGAAAGTTCCTTAAAAAACTGTAAACATTCTAAAAAAAATGTAAACAAAAGAAAAGAGATACTCTCCTTGTAAACATGTTGAGAGCAAGTAAACAAATGCATAATGTAAACAAAGGCAACTTCCGTTAAAAATGTTTATTTCAAAGGAAAGTGTGTTGCCACAGGTGTTATAAAACATGGTTAAAGCGATTTAGAGCATTTATTTAGCGAAACCCCTTAGAGATATATTTTTAAAGCATAAACAGTTGAAAAAGTCTCTTCACGGCTTCTTTTTAAAATATAAGAATATATTTTAAAGTAAAAATGTAGTTTTTTAAACATTTTTTAAAAAATATAATAATTTATTTCCATATTTTTGCTGCTCTAGTCAATAAAATAAATTCACAATCTTGATAACAAATTTCTTTAAACTGCATTCATTTTTAATTTTTCTTTTTTTATACTATATTTACCTACATTTTAAAAATTATTTATTACAATTTAAACAGAATTTTGTAAATTTTGTTTGTCAAAAACAAAACAACACAAGATAAAATCATGTAAAAAATTAAAAAATAAGTAAATAATTTCACATTCAAGGGCTAATACATTAAGAGAAATTAAAAGCTTAATAAAAATTAAAATGAATTTTTAATTAATAATAAAAAATTATGAAGGATTTTTTTTTATAGAATACAAATCAAATTAAAAAGCACTTTTTAGTCTAGGTAATAGAATAGTTTAAAGTCTGCACTATAGAGCAGAATATAGTCTAGACTGTAGAGTAGATTATAGTCTAGACTATAGAGCAAATTATAGTCTAACCTATAGAGCAGGTAATAGTCTAGACTATAAAGAAGATTATAGTCTAGACTGCAGATTAGATTATAGTCTAGAATATAGATCAGATTATAGTCTAGAATATGGATGAGATTATAGTCTAGAATATAGATCAGATTATAGTCTAGAATATAGATCAGATTATAGTCTAGACTATAGAGAAGATTATAGTCTAGACTATAGAGAAGATTATAGTCTAGACTGTAGAGCAGATAATAGTCTAGACTATAGAGAAGATTATAGTCTAGACTGCAGATTAGATTATAGTCTAGAATATAGATCAGATTATAGTCTAGAATATAGAGCAGATTATAGTCTAGACTATAGAGCAGATTATAGTCTAGAATATAGATCAGATTATAGTCTAGAGTATATAGAGCAGATTATAGTCTAGACTATAAAATAGTCCATAGTCTAGACTATAAAATAGTCCATAGTCTAGACTACAAAATAGTCTATAGTCTAGACTATAAAATAGTCTGTAGTCTAGACTATAAAATAGTCTGTAGTCTAGACTATAAAATAGTCTGTAGTCTAGACTATAAAATAGTCTATAGTGTAGACTATAAAATAGTCTATAGTCTAGACTACAAAATAGTCTATAGTATATACTACAAAATAGTATATAGTCTAGACTATAAAATAGTTTATAGTGTAGACTATAAAATAGTCTATAGTATAGACTATAAAATAATAGTCTATAAAATAGTCTATAGTCTAGACTACAAAATAGTCTATAGTCTAGACTACAAAATAGTCTATAGTCTAGACTACAAAATAGTATGTAGTCTAGACTATAAAATAGTCTATAGTGTAGACTACAAAATAGTCTATAGTCTAGACTACAAAATAGTTTATAGTCTAGACTACAAAATAGTCTATAGTCTAGATTATAAAATAGTTTATAATCTATAGAAAGTTTATAGTTTACACTGTAGTCTAGTTTGTAGTCTAGAGTATAATAAAGTTTATAGTTTAGACTATAGTCTAGTTTATACTTAGACTAGACTATAAAATAGCTTATAGTCTAAACTATAGTCTAGTTTATAGTCTAGACTATAGATTTGTTTATAATCTAGAGTCTAGGCTGTAGTCTTAAAAAAGTTACTAAACAATTTATTTTAATCAGATTTTATGATGCTGTTTTTATAAACTCAATTATTTTTATTAGTTAGTATATATTACATCTTTTATAATTACATTATTTTATGTAATTAATTTAATTATATTTATTATTTTATATTAAAGACTTGTAATTATTATTTTATAATACTGCATTTTATTTTTTTTTTTTTCGTTTTCAGCAATTTTAGTTTTTCTATTTAGCAAATATTTATTAAAGTAAATATAAAGATAAAGAAAAAATTCAGTTTTGTTTGCTAAAGTTTTTGATAATAAAAAGATGAATTTATGATGACAATAAGAAGAAAAAACTAGAGGCAGATACATAGTTATTAAGATTTGTTCGAAATTTCCAGAAATTGTCTCTAAATATTATCCTGCTAAAGGTCATTATTTTTAATTTGAAAATTTCTGTTAATTTCCGAAGTTTATTTTTATAAGTTTTTTTTTCCTTCATTTCAAACTAGTGTGAACCGCTTTTTATTTATTTACTTTTTCATAAAAATCATAAAACTAAAACGTTTTTTAAATGACGTTAGTGCGTATTATAAACTGATTATTATTTTATAGACAACATTAAAAACATTTAAAGAAAAATGTGTTTAAAACGTGATTTATTTTTAGGTCTACATAAAAGATTTTATTTAAGAAAAGTCTGCATAAAGATTTGTTGGTAATTTTGGGGCAATGATTAATATTATTAGGAGTTGTTGTTATAAAATTAAATAATTGTTATTTTAAACAGTAATGCTGACGTGCATGCATATATTTAGTTTTGTTTTAGATAAGAAGATGTGATTTTTCTTGAAATATATTTTCGCCTGACAGTGTTTAAAGATCATAAATATGAATGCAGAAGTGAGTGAGCAAGCATTTGACGTACATGTTAAAAAAAATAAATAAATAAATATTTTGTTTAACTGAGAGATTTTTTAAAACTTTTGCCAACTGATGTTTAAAAGTAAATAAATAAACAATTTATGTTGATTTTTATGATAAAATGTAACATCAAATTTTGGTAACATTATGATGGACATGTTGACATGTTTTGAGTATGAACTTTTAAACAGTTGTCATTCTTAATACTTTTTGAATTCAACATGTAGCAATATTATATTAAAATTAAAATATTTTAGTTTAATTTTATAATTTGTTTATTGTATTTTATATTTCAGTGTAAAAATCGCTTATATTAACATACAAATCGTGTGGCAGCTTTAATGTAGCATTAGCAGGATGCCACTATATTTACAACATATACCTCTCTTTGCTTAAGAGTATGAGAGTAGCCACACTATATTGTGTTACTAAATCTCTAGTAAAACAAGTTTAATTTGTTTATTTTTTATATTTTATCATAATTTTTTTGCTTATTTAATATTAAATAAATCATTTAAAAAGTTTTATTTTAGTAAGATATTAATTTCATTATCTTTTTATTTTAATTACGTTGCAGACAAAAATGTAAAAAAATATTTGAAATAAATTACATATATTAGTTTATTTTCTCAAACTGTAAAAAACAATAGTTAATTTCGTTTAATATTTTATTAAAATGACTTAATATTTTATATGCAAAACAATAAATTTTTATTTAATTAATTAAAAATATAATTCAATATTTGTTTTCAGTACATTCCCCTTTATTTTTATAATTTAAAATGTTTCAATAATAATACCGAATATAATAAGATAATTTTTATATAAGTACAAGTTTATTTTAACATTTTATTGATTTAATGTCATGTATTGCAAGTAAAAATTTATTTTGTTAAACAAATTTTGTTGGGGTAAATAGGCTTGTTGTAATAAATAAATGCAACTGACACGTTTTACAGAAAATACAAATAAAAATATTGAAAACATTATTGGAAACAAATTTAAATAAAATATTTATTTAGGCTTTATTTGATATATTTAAACAAAAATAAATATGAAACAAATATAATAAAAGATTTAAAGAGTAAATATGCAGCTAAAAATAGAGTAAAATATAGATAATATTATAAAATAGATTTTAAATTAGAGTATAAACTAGACCATGGATGAAACAAAAGACTGTAGACTAAACTATAGACAAGAATTTAAATTATTATATAGTCTGAATTATAAACTTAACTATAGCCTAAGCTTCAAACTAGACTATAGTCTAGACTATAAACTAGGCTATAAACTAAATTATAAAATTTAATATAGTCTAGACTATAAAATAGTCTATAGTTTAGACTATAAAATAGGCTATAGTATAGACTATAAAATAGTCTATAGTTTAGACTATAAAATAGTCTATAGTTTAGACTATAAAATAGTCTATAGTTTCGACTATAAAATAGTCTTAGTTTAGACTATAAAAAAGTCTATAGTTTAGACTATAAAATAGTCTATAGTTTAGACTATAAAATAGTCTATAGTTTAGACTATAAAATAGGCTATAGTTTAGACTATAAAATAGTTTATAGTTTAGACTATAAAATAGTCTATAGTTTAGACTATAAAATAGTCTATAGTTTAGACTATAAAAAAGTCTATAGTTTAGACTATAAAATAGTCTATAGTTTAGACTATAAAATAGTCTATAGTCTAGACTATAAAATAGTTTATAGTTTAGACTATAAAATAGTCTATAGTTTAGACTATAAAATAGTCTATAGTTTAGACTATAAAATAGTCTATAGTTTAGACTATAAAATAGTCTATAGTTTCGACTATAAAATAGTCTTAGTTTAGACTATAAAAAAGTCTATAGTTTAGACTATAAAATAGTCTATAGTTTAGACTATAAAATAGTCTATAGTTTAGACTATAAAATAGGCTATAGTATAGACTATAAAATAGTCTATAGTTTAGACTATAAAATAGTCTATAGTTTAGACTATAAAATAGTCTATAGTTTCGACTATAAAATAGTCTTAGTTTAGACTATAAAAAAGTCTATAGTTTAGACTATAAAATAGTCTATAGTTTAGACTATAAAATAGTCTATAGTGTTGACTATAAAATAGTTTATAGTCTAGACTATAAAATAGTCTATAGTTTAGACTATAAAATAGTCTATAGTCTAGACTATAAAATAGTCTTAGTTTTGACTATAAAATAGTCTTTAGTTTAGAATATAAAATAGTCTATAGTTTAGACTATAAAATAGTCTATAGTCTAGACTATAAAATAGTCTATAGTTTAGACTATAAAATAGTCTATAGTTTAGACTATAAAATAGTCTATAGTTTAGACTATAAAATAGTCTATAGTTTAGACTATAAAATAGTTTATAGTCTAGACTATAAAATTGTCTATAGTCTAGACTATAAAATAGTCTATAGTTTGGACTATAAAATAGTCTATAGTCTAGACTATAAAATAGTCTATAGTTTATACTATAAAATAGTCTATAGTCTAGACTATAAAATAGTCTATAGTCTAGACTATAAAATAGTCTATAGTCTAGACTATAAAATAGTCTATAGTCTAGACTATAAAATAGTCTTAGTTTTGACTATAAAATGGTCTTTAGTTTAGAATATAAAATAGTCTATAGTTTAGACTATAAAATAGTCTATAGTCTAGACTATAAAATAGTCTATAGTTTAGACTATAAAATAGTCTATAGTTTAGACTATAAAATAGTCTATAGTTTAGACTATAAAATAGTCTATAGTTTCGACTATAAAATAGTCTTAGTATAGACTATAAAAAAGTCTATAATTTAGACTATAAAATAGTCTTAGTTTAGACTATAAAAAAGTCTATAGTTTAGACTATAAAATAGTCTATAGTTTAGACTATAAAATAGTCTATAGTCTAGACTATAAAATAGTTTATAGTTTAGACTATAAAATAGTCTATAGTTTAGACTATAAAATAGTCTATAGTTTAGACTATAAAATAGTCTATAGTTTAGACTATAAAATAGTCTATAGTTTCGACTATAAAATAGTCTTAGTTTAGACTATAAAAAAGTCTATAGTTTAGACTATAAAATAGTCTATAGTTTAGACTATAAAATAGTCTATAGTTTCGACTATAAAATAGTCTTAGTTTAGACTATAAAAAAGTCTATAGTTTAGACTATAAAATAGTCTATAGTTTAGACTATAAAATAGTCTATAGTCTAGACTATAAAATAGTTTATAGTTTAGACTATAAAATAGTCTATAGTTTAGACTATAAAATAGGCTATAGTTTAGACTATAAAATAGACTATAGTTTAGACTATAAAATTGTCTATAGTCTAGACTATAAAATAGTCTATAGTTTAGAATATAAAATAGTCTATAGTTTAGACTATAAAATAGTCTATAGTCTAGACTATAAAATAGTCTATAGTTTAGACTATAAAATAGTCTATAGTTTAGACTATAAAATAGTCTATAGTTTAGACTATAAAATAGTCTATAGTTTAGACTATAAAATAGTTTATAGTCTAGACTATAAAATTGTCTATAGTCTAGACTATAAAATAGTCTATAGTTTAGACTATAAAATAGGCTATAGTTTAGACTATAAAATAGTCTATAGTTTAGACTATAAAATAGTCTATAGTCTAGACTATAAAATAGTCTATAGTTTAGACTATAAAATAGGCTATAGTTTAGACTATAAAATAGTCTATAGTTTAGACTATAGAATAGTCTACAGTCTAGACTATAAAATAGTCTATAGTTTAGACTATAAAATAGTCTATAGTCTAGACTACAAAATAGTCTATAGTCTAGACTACAAAATAGTCTATAGTCTAGACTATAAAATAGTCTATTACAATTTACTAATATACAATAATTTATTACCACCCTGAACCTATATACATAATTTTTTGTGGATGAGTTTGTTTAACGAATTTTTAACGATTTTTTTATTTTTTATATTTTTGCCATTTATTGTGATAAATTATGAAAATATATAAATGATAAGGATCTCACTGGCAGCTTCTGTAGTTAATCAAAATCAAACAAACAAAGCTTATTATCAGTTGATAAAAAATATAAACGGAGAACTAAATAAATAAATTTTAATCTTTAGCAAAGAAATATAAAAAAAAACATCTCTGTAAATAAAAGAAGAAGATTTTTTGAGAAAAAATTGTTTTCATATAAAAAGTGCGGAATAACAAATAGGAAAATATTGTTTTTCGAGCTGTTCGGAGCTCAAAACCATTTTAATCACTGCTGAAGTTAATAAAACAAAAAAGTTTTAATTTTAAAAGAAACCAGTCCAGAAGAACTAAAACCATTCGTAAGGTTGCGAAAAAGTTGAGAAATAGAATTTGAAATAAAGGTGCGTAAAAGAAGGATTAAAATGAAATAAAGTAAAGTGAAGTGTTAAAAAATTTTCCTTAAGAAAAGTGAATTATTTAAGGAAGCATTTGTTTTTTAAAATGCAAATATACAACAAGTTATTATTTTTTTATAAACTTTAATTTGTGTTAATTAATTCTCTTTATATTGTGAAATTAACATAAATGATATATTTTCTGTTTTAATTTGATTGGAAAGAATTTTATTGTTAAACAAAATGATTTAAATATTTATATTTATTTTTATAAATAAGTGAAATTCTCTGAAATTTTTAATAAACAGTTATTAAGGGAATTTTTTATTTTGCACTAAATTCCCCTTAAAAACCGGTATAATTTTTTTTTGGGGGTAATTAACTTTTTTAAAGAATTTTACCTTTTTTTAAGGTAATATATTAAGAAAATGTTTTTCTTTTTAACTGGAACTAAAAAAATAAAATTCCTAAAGTTTTTTGAAAATTTTCCAAAAATGGAGATTTTTATTTTTTAAATAAGAATAAAAATTTTTCAGGAATTAATAATTTTTAAGTAAAAAAAAGGAAAATTATATATTTTATGTTACATTAAAAATAAATAAATAAATAAATAAATAAATAAATAAATAAATAAATAAATAAATAAATAAATAAATAAATAAATAAATAAATAAATAAATAAATTCCCAATTTAAATTTTCAAAATTGGGAATTTTTTTTTGTAATAAGTGGGAATTTAAATTTTTACTAAAATTTGTCTTTTTATGCTTAAATAAAGAAAAGAAACAAATTTCTAATAAATTTAAAACAAAAAAAATTAATTCCCAATTTTTTTTAAGAAATTTCCAAAAGTGGGCATTTTAATTTTTTAAATAAGAATTATAATTTTTTTGCTAAAATTTATATTTATAATTAAATTTAATAAATTTTATGAAATTCTTCTCACAATTTTAAAATTTCTCTTTTTTAAAAAAGAAATTCTCTCTTTTAAAAGCAAAATACTCGTATTTTCATTTTTAAAAATTTTGTTCCCTTTTGTTTCATAACAAATCGTTGTTATAATTATTTAATTTTCATTAATCTATATTTTTTGTTGTTTTATTGTTTGTTGTTGTTGCTTTTGTAATCATGGTTTAATGACTTTCTTTTCATTCTTTTTATTTATTATTGTTTGATTTATTTTGACAAAATAATTGTTTCAATTTTACTTAACAACAATTTTAAAACAAATATTGATATAAAATAGTAAAATTTATTTTTTGTTATTGTTGTTATTGTAAACAACAGAAAATTTAAATAATCTTTTGTGTATTATTTTGTTTATTTATTTATTTTCGTATATTGTGTGTAACAATAATAAAACACACAAATTTAAATACAATAGAACTTTCAATTTTTATTTTAAAAATAAAATTAATTTCCCTTAACTAATAGCAGCACCAACAAATAGTTATAATAATGCGTCACTTTGTTTTACATTATTTATTACGTATTTTATTATTAAATTAATATAAACAAAATTTTCTCAAATAAATTAATATTTTTAATACTTTTTTTAAAGAAAAAAATTAAATTTTATGTTAAAACTCAAGAATTGTAATAGAAATAGCTTTTTTATTAATAAAAGAACAAACAATTTAAATTCCTAAATAATTTTCAAAAATCCCCAAATTAGGGGATTTTTATTTTTTATATGGGGATTGAAATTTTTGGTTAGATAAATGAAAATTTTTGAAAAATAATATAAAATAACTAAATAACTTAAAATGATTTAAAAAAAATTAAATCTCTTAAAAATTTTATACACATTTTAATTGGGGAAATCATTTTTCTAAAAGAAAATTAACTTTTTATAGTTTTTATGTAAAAAAAACTATATTTTTATTTAATTTAAGCTAAAAAAATTCAGTTCCTAAATAATTTTCAAAAATAGCCAAAATGGGGATTTTTATATTTTAAATGGGAATTTAAATTTAAGTAATAAAAATGAAAATTTGATAATAATTAACATAAAATTAAGATAAAAATCCTGATATAATCCTGATAGATTTTGATTAAACAAGAATTCCTCATAAAAATCAAACAAATTTTAAGCGGGGAAGTTATTATTTCCACCATAATTTTCATTTTAAAACTTTTAATATTAAAATTTTAGCTTAAAAGTAATTTTTATTCAATTTAAGCCAAACAAAATTAGATTCCTAAAAATTTTTCAAAAATCGCCTAAAAAGGGGATTTTAATTTCTTAAATGGGATCAAAATTTTTTTTAAAAAAGGTAATTTTTAATATAATTAACATACAAATACAGATTTATTTTGATTAGAAGAAAAAAATTCCATAAAATTTTAGCAAATTTCAACTGGGGAAGTTATTTTTCTACATAAATTTTACTTTTTAAAGGTTTTTATACTTAAAAAAAATTTTAATTTTTTTGGTTAATTTTTTCACCAGAATTATCATTTTAAAACTTTTAGTATTAAAATTTTAACTTCAAATTAATTATTATTCAATTTAAGCCAAACAAAATTAGATTCCTAAAAAATTTTCAAAAATCGCCTAAAAAGGGATTTTTTTTTTTTTTAAATGAGAATTCAAATTTTAGCAAGAAAAATGAAAATTTGTTATAAATAACATTAAATTAACATAAAAATAATGATTTATGATCATAAACAAATAATAATTTGCAAAAAAAAAATAAGGAATTTAAACCGGGGAAGTAATTTTTTTTAGCAAAAAAAAAAAAAAAATAGCCCTACTGCTCAGCATTAGAGTTATCCACTCAATTAGGAATTCACTTGCATTGATTGAAACCAGTGCCTCCTTGATCGCCTCAATCCTAATATTATTGAAGGCCCCTTCGATGTCAAGGAAGGCTGCCATGGCATATTCCCTATGCAGCAAACCTCCATCTATATAACTCACTACCTCATGCAAAGCACTCTCTACAGACTTACCCTTCAGGTAGGTGTGCTGAGCGTCGCTGATTATATGAATCCCCAATCTACTCCTAAAATGCAGATCAATCAGTCTCTCCATTGTCTTCACTAAGAAAGACGATAGGCTGATTGGCCTGTAATCCTTGGGTTTCGAGTGAGTCGATTTACCCGCCTTGGGTATGAAAATGACTCTAACATCTCTCCACCCCCTGGGAATGTAACCTATCCTAAGGCACTCCCCAAATATATCCACAAATAGTGAGATGGCCCTATCATTGACATTCTGCAACATGGCCGGAAAGATTTATATGGCTCTAAAGGTGCTCACTGCCCATGTTACTTTGTCTCTAGTAACCATCTCTCTAATTGTGTCATTATCCCTCTCATCCGAGCCGGATAATTGTAGGTTATCACTGACGCTACCTGATTGCGGCCCATACTCAATATCAGTACTCTGAGCTAGAAACTCTTGGTATAAACTAGATAAATTTTGTAAAATATAAAATTTTATGTTTTATTTTCTTTGTTGTTTAAAAAATTTTTTTATTTACATAAATAGTAACAAATTTTGAATTGTTTACATCATGTAAATCATGAATTCATTTTACAAATAAATTTTGCAAAATATTTTTTTGGGAAAAATTATAATTTTACAAAAAAAATGTAATTGTTGACATATTTTTTGAATTGTTTACATCATGTAAAGAATGTTCTATTAGTAAAAATAGTAAAAATTTTGTATAGAATATTATTTTAAAAAATGTTTCTTAATTTTTTACAAAATTTTAATTATTGACTATGTAGTATAAAAATACAAATTGTTTACCTCAGGTAAATAATGTGTTCGTAGTGCAAACAAAATAGTTTTAAAGAAAATTAATTACTTTTACGAAATTGTTAATTGTTCACAGGTTTTTTGAATTCTTTACATTATGTAAACAATGTATTTTAAGTGTAAAATATGTTAATTTTGCTTAAATAGCTAATATTTAATATTTTCTTTCTTTATTTACTAAAAATGTTAATTATTTACACAAAATTGTAACAAATTTTGAATTGTTTAAATAATGTAAATAATGTAAACATTTCAATCCCAACTGGGAAATTTATTTATTTCACCAAAATTTATCTTTTTTAATTTTTTTGTTTTACAATTTGCTTTTAAAATTAATTTTTTTTAATTCTCTGTTATTATTATAGTTTGATTCCCTTAAATTAATTGATAACAGAGTAATTAAAAGAGAGTGTAAATAACTTACATATAAATGTTAACATAACTCTTACTTTAACAGAGAGAGTATACTATGTTTGTTGTTTGTATGTATTGTAAATACCTGTTATTTTTGTTACATTTAAAGTTCTTGCTTGTTTATTATTATTATTGTTGTTATTACTTTGCTTATAGCATAGCTTAAGGTTTTTTGTTGTTGTATTTTTCTTTATTAAAACATTTTCAAACGACTCTTCATTGTATTTAAAGCCAAGTTTTACACTTCAGATCAATTTTACTGTTTGGCGCGTAAAAACCTTGTTTTATGATTTTATAAATTAAAACACGAAAATTAAAAGTAAATGAACTAAAAAATATTTTATAAAATAAAAAAAAATAATAAAGAAATTAAAACGATTTTTTATATAAAAAATTAAACAAAAAGACAAAAAATTTTAAAAGAAAAAATTGTTTAATCTACAAAAAATAAATTAAATAAAATAAAAAAAATATCTCCATGTGTTAGCAATTAATTTAAGTTGTCAGTTGTGTTATTTTTTTGCTAAAATTTTAGGCAAATTGTGTAAAACGTTAATGTTTTCGTTAAATTATAAAAATTGTATTTATAATAATTTGCTTTTGACAAAAACTTCTCGTGGGACCCAAAAAATTCAAATTTTTGTTTATTTATAACAGTTAATGATACGTATTTTCTGAAAAAAAAAAAAAATAATAATAATAATAAAACAAACAAAAAAAAAAACAAGTGTGAATTTATTTTCAATAAAAAAAAAAAACAACAACAATACAGTAATTAACCAAAATACTTAAGGTAAATATTTCTATAAAAAAAAAAAAAAAAATATAAAAAAACAAATCTGGTAATTTTTTGGAAATTACGTTTGGCAAGTGAAAGGATTAAAAAATACAAAAAGTTCAATAACTTAATTTCGGGCCAAAAGAATTGTCAAGGAAAAATCAAATATAATAAACAAAATGGTATAGAAATTCACTTTTTTATATTCAAATAAAAAAAAAATAAACTAAAAAAAATCCCAAATTTCTTACAAAAATCTCCTCAAAGGGGATCTTAAATTTTTAAATGGGAATTTTTAGACCAACTGGGGAAATTTTATTTTACCTAAACTTTCACTTTTTTCTTTCAATTAAGCAAAAATTGGTTTTTTAATAAAATAAAACTAAAAAATTTAATTCCCAAAATTTTTTCAAAAATCCCCTAAAAGGGATTTTGAAATTTTTTACTAGGAATTCAATTTTTTTAATGAAAATTTATTTTTAAAATTTAAAAAGCCTGATAAAAGAAACCAAAAATCCACAAATTATTTTTTTAAGACCTAAAAGTTAAATTTTTTTTACATCCCCACAAAATCAACTGGGGAAGTTATTTTCTTAACAAGAATTTAACTTTTTCTTAATAAAACAAAAAGTAAAATAATTATTTTGTCAAATAAAATCCAAAAATTTAAATTCCTAATTAGTTTACAAAAATCCCCAAAAAGAGATTTTAGAATTTTTTTTTTAATAAGAATTAAAAGAATTTTTCTTTCAATATAGCAAAAATTGGTTTCTTAATAAAATAAAACTAAAAAAAACAATTTCATATTGTGGGCATTTTATTTTTCTTAAACCTATTTAAAATTAATAAAAACACGTACATTTTTTTGCTTACATACATATGTATTTCTTGAAAAAAAGGGAAGCTGTTTAAATGCTCACGCTATCTATTTTATTTTGTCTGCTGTTTAAGCTTTATTTAAAATTAAAAAGTATATTTTAAATAGGCACGTGATAATTTGCAAAAAATGTTGTGACTTGTTTAATTTTTTTTTCTGTTTCTAAGAAAAAAATTTTAATTTTGTTGTGGTAAAAAAACAAAAACAATGTCATGTGTGTTAAATAGTGATCTTTGGCAATTAAAGCGGCAATTAATTAATAAACAAAATTGATTTCTTTTTTTTAATTTTGATTTCTTTTTATTATTTTTTGGAATAAAACACGAGACACGCCAGTTATAAAATTATAAATGATTTTTAGATTAAGTTAAGTATTAATTAAGAAAACATCTCAATTTTAAGTAGCATTTATAAAAGATCAAAAAAAGGGGAATTTTTTTCCCAAAAAAATAATTGATGATATTTTGCGTCATTTATGATGATTTTAATACAACCACGTGTGATTAGGGCAGGAATTTTGTTGTTTTTTAAATTTTTGAGTTTCTATTAAATGGAATTTTAATTTTTATTTGTTAAATTAAAAAAATGTTATTCCAAAAAAAAATTTAAAAAATCTCCTTTAAGGGGATTTTTATTTTTCAAACAGGAATTTAAATTTTTGTAACAAAAATTTTAATTTTCAATAAAGTTTATATTTTTATAAAGAAAAATCAAAAAAATTTAATTTTTTTATAACTAAAACGGAAAATTTTCTTTAAAAAATCCATTAAGTTCTAGAGGGGGGAAGTTACTTTTTGTTAAAAAATTCAATTTTTCTAGTTTTAATTAAATGAAAATTTAATTTTTATTTAATTTAAAGCAAAAAAATTTAATTCCCAAAAAATTTTCAAAAATCTCCTTTATGGGGATTTTTATTTTTCAAATGCGAATTTAAATTTTGGTAACAAAAGTATAAATTTTCAATAAACTTTATTTTTTAATAAAGAAATATTTTTAAAATTTAAATTTTTTAAACCAAAAACGAAAAATTCCCTTAAAAATCCTAATAGTAATTTCAAGCGGGGAAGTTATTTTTTGTTTAAAAATTAAACTTTTTAAAGTTTAAATTAAATAGAAATTAAAGTTTTATTTAAATTAAATCAAAAAAATTTAATTCCCAAATAATTTTCAAAAATCTCCTTTATGGGGATTTTTATTTTTTAAATGGGAATTTAGATTTTGGTAACAAAAGTATAAATTTTTAATAAACCTTATTTTTTAATAAAGAAATATGTTTAAAATTTTAATTTTTTATACCAAAAACGAAAAATTGCCTTAAAAATTCTAATAATTTTAAGCGGGGAAGTTATTTTTTGTTAAAATATTGATTTTTTCAGGTTTTAATTAAATGGAAATTAAAATTTTATTCAATTTAAATCAAAAAAAATTAATTCCCTAATAATTTTCAAAAATCTCCTTTATGGGGATTTTTATTTTTTAAATGGGAATTTAAATTTTGGTAACAAAATTTATAAATTTTCAATAGTTTTATATTTTTATAAAGAAAATTTAAAAAAATTTTAGTTTTTTATTAAAAAAATAAAAATTTCCTTAAAAAATCCATTTAAGTTCAAGCGGGGAAGTTATTTTTTGTTTAAAAATTTAACTTTTTCAAATTTAAATTAAATAGAAATTAAATTTTTATTTAAATTAAATAAAAAAAAAAATTAATTCCCTAATAATTTTCAAAAATCTCCTTTATGGGGATTTATATTTTTTAAATGGGAATTTAAATTTTGGTAACAAAAGTATAAATTTTATATTTTTATAAAGAAAATTTTAAAAAATTTAAGTTTTTTATCAAAAAAATAAGAATTTCCTTAAATAATCCATTTAAATTCAAGCGGGGAAGTTATTTTTTGTTAAAATATTGATTTTTTCAGGTTTTAATTAAATGGAAATTAAAATTTTATTCAATTTAAATCAAAAAAAATTAATTCCCTAATAATTTTCAAAAATCTTCTTTATGGGGATTTTGCTTATTTATGTAAGTGGGCATTTAAAATTTTTGCTTGAAAAATTAATTTTTTGAGAAAATTAAATTTTTTCAAATTTTAATTAAATGGAAATTAAATTTTTATTCAATTTAAATCAAAAAAATTTAATTCCCAAATAATTTTCAAAAATCTCCTTTTTGGGGATTTTATTTAATTAAGTGGGCATTTGAAATTTTTGCTAGAAAAATGAAATTGTAATGAATTTATATTAAATTACTTGAAAAAATTAACAATATTTTAATTTTGTACCCTGAAAATTCCGAATTTTCTTTATAAATATAACTAATTCCAACTAGGGAAGTGTTTTTTTCAGGATTTTAATTTTTTTCATATTTTAAATAAAATTAAATCAGATTTTTAATAAATTTATGCAAAAAAAAAATTAAATTCCTAAATAATTTTCAAAAATCTCCTTTTTGGGGATTTTCAATTTTAAAATGGGAATTTATTTTATTACAAAAAATTTATATTTTTAATAAATTAAAATTTTTTCATAGAAAATTTTTTAAAAATTTAAATTTTTAAAGCAATAAAAATCTAAATCCCCCAAAAAATCCTCTTAATTTAACGGGGAAGTTTTTTTATAAAATTTCAAAAATAAAAAAATTTCAAAAATTAATTTTCAAAAATTTTGTTAATTTACCATAATGTGCCCCACAAACAATTTTAACTATTTATTGCGCTGTAACCAAATGTGCAACAAAATAAAGTTCAAAAAACAATTTTTGTTTATTTTGTTGGAGACATTTGTTTATAATCAGTTCCTGTTTACCTTCAATATTTGAAATGGATTTGTTATTATTGCGCCTTAAAAGTAAAACTCAGACAAATTTTATGTTCATAAAAAAGTTGTTAAATTTATAATAAAAAATGACATTTCAAGTATAGAAATGTAATAAAAAAAACATTTTTAAGTTCTTGTACAATATTTACAAAAACAATTTAATGAAAATTTGAGTTGTTAACATGCATTAAGTATTTGTGGCTTTTTTGTGTTATTTAAAACATAATTTCTAACACGCCATTAACAGCTGAATAGACATAATAATGAAAACAACATAAATCAAAATCAAACATAAACAATTTTTAGCTGAATTGCAATTTAGACAGCTGAATGAACACAAATTTATACCAGTAATGTTTATAATTACTGTAAAGCTTTTAATTTAAAAAAACAATTATAGCTGAATTAAAATTCACATAGCTGAATAGCACTAAATATGTTAAAAATTGCAATATTTTGATATTTTAATAATATTTGTATATTTTTTAAGGATTTTGTTTAGCTGAATTAGTTATTTCTTAGCTGAATTGTAAGAAAACTATTTAAATATTAATATTTTGGCTATTTTAAGAAAATTCACTTAGCTGAATTCAATTTTTCTCAGCTGAATAACAATAAAATTACTACACATTTAATTATAAAGTTATGACACAAGTATTTAAACATTATTTTCGAATTTTACATTGCTGAATAAGGTTTTAATCAGCTGAATAGTTAGAAAATTGCTTAAAAGTGAAAAATTTGGATATTTTAAAGACATTTATCTAGCTGAATTAGATTTTTCATTAGCTGAATTGCAAGAAAACTATTTAAATATTAATATTTTGCCTAATTTAAGGAAATTTACTTAGCTGAATTACATTTTTCTCAGCTGAATAGCAATAAAATTACCAAAAATTTTATTATGAAGTTATGGCACCAATACTTATACATTATTTTCGAATTTTACATTGCTGAATAGGATTTCAATCAGCTGAATAAGTAGAAAAGTAATTAAAAGTGAACAATTTAGCTATTTTAAAGATATTAACCAAGCTGAATTAGTTTTTTCTTAGCTGAATTGTAAGAAAAGTATTTAAAAATTATTATTTTAAGATAATTTACTTAGCTGAATTAAATTTTTTTCAGCTGAATAGCAATAAAATTACCAAAAATTTAATTATAAAGTTATGACACAAATATTTAATCATTATTTTGGGATTTCACATTGCTGAATAAAGTTTCAATCAGCTGAATAGTTAGAAAGGAGCTTAAAAGTGAAAAATTTTCTATTTTAAAGACATTTATGTAGCTGAATTAGATTTTTCATTAGCTGAATTGCAAGAAAACTATTTAAATATTAATATTTTGCCTATTTTAAGGAAATTTAATTAGCTGAATTACATTTTTCTCAGCTGAATAGCAATAAAATTACCAAACATTTTATTATGAAATTATGGCACAAATACTTATACATTATTTTCAAATTTTACATTGCTGAATAGGATTTCAATCAGTTGAATAAGTAGAAAAGTAATTAAAAGTGAACAATTTAGCTATTTTAAAGATATTAACCAAGCTGAATTAGTTTTTTCTTAGCTGAATTGTAAGAAAACTATTTAAAAATTATTATTTAGGCTATTTTAAGAAAATTTACTTAGCTGAATTGAATTTTTCTCAGCTGAATAGCAATAAAATTACCAAAAATTTAATTATAAAGTTATGGCACAAATATTTAAACATTATTTTTGAATTTTACATTGTTGAATAAGGTTTTAATCAGCAGAATAGTTAGAAAAGTGCTTAAAAGAGAACAATATGGCTATTTTAAAGACATTAACATAGCTGAATTAGTTTTTACTTAGCTGAATTCTTACAAATATATTTAAAAATTAATATTTTGTCTATTTTAAGGAAATTTACTTAGCTGAATTACATTTTTCTCAGCTGAATAGCAATAAAATTAAAAAAAAACTCTTTAAAAATTCATATTTTTTGAGTTTTAGTTAGCTGAATTAAATTTTCATCAGCTGAATTTTAGGAAAATTGGCTAAAAATTTATAATTTTTCTATTTTAAAGAAATTTACTTAAATAAATTAAAAATTGATTAACTGAATAACGTTAAAATTAGCTGAATTGTTAGAAAACCTTTTAAAAATTAAAAATTTTCGAGCTTTGGAGGAAATTACTTAGCTGAATTAGATTTTTATTAGCTGAATTGTATAAAAATTTAATAAAATCATATATGTTTGTTATATTGAAGAAATTTAGTTAGCTGAATTAGAATTTTATTAGCTGAATAGCCATAAATTTGCAGGAAATTGGAAATGTCATTAAATTTTCTATATTTTGAATAAGTTTCTGAGAAATTTATGTTGCTGAATAAGACGTTTATTAGCTGAATTGCATAAACATGTAATAAAAACGTATATGTAATGAAGAAATTTAGTTAGCTGAATTAGAATTTTATTACCTGAATAGAAATTGTATTTTAATGACATTTTATCTATTTTGAATAAAATTCTCAAAAATTATTTTGCTAAATTAGATTTTTACTAGCTGAATAGTAAGAAAATTAAGTTAAAATGTATATTTTTTGATTTATCTTAATTTTATTGAGCTGAATTGCATTTTAATTAGCTGAATTGTAAGAAAATTTAAAAAAATTAAAAATTCTATCGATTTTTAAGAAATTTATTTAGCTGAATTTGAATTTTATTAGCTGAATAAATTTAAAATTACTGGTATATTTATAAATAATCATATTTTATTAAAAATTTATAAATTTCAGGGAATTTTACTTAGCTGAATTAGAGTTTTGTTAGCTGAATTGAAAGTAAATGTTATAAAAATTTATATTTTTGTTATTTTAAAGAAAATTATTTAGCTGAATTGAAGTTTTGTTAGCTGAATAGCATTAAAATGTTTGAAAATATTACAAAAATATTATTTTATTAATATTTTGCAAGTTTTCTAAGAATTAAATTAAGCTGAATAAGAAAATAATTAGCTGAATAGTAAGAAAATTATGATTATAATGTCACATATACGATTTTATATATTAAATTTAAAATATTTTACTTTAATTTAATGGAATTTTTATTTAAAGAAGGCTGGTTTTTATTGTATTTTAAGTATGAACGTGTCATTTGTTACATATTTTTGTTGTTATTTATTATATTTACTTTTTGTTGTATGTAACTATATTTTTATTATTTATTTAATTTTCTTTTTTTTTTTCTTTATTACATTCTATTTTCAGAACCAAACAAAATAACCTCCTGTTGAAACTAGTCAACTATTTATTATACCCATTAAATTTTGGTTAAATAGTTGTTTAATTTTTTATAAACGTTTAAACGTCCTTAATACAGTTTAAATAATATCTTTTTGCGGATTTCGCGCCCTACAAAGTAAAAAAAACAACAAATCTTATTCATAGAATGGTAGAAAGTGACTCACAAAAAAATTCAAGTAATTGTAAGTTTTAAAGCCAAAAATATAATTTCAAATAAAAATTAAAATAGATTTAATACAAACTTTTTTATTAAATATCTTTTACAGCTTATAATGTAGAGTGTGGACTACAACCCAGCAGCAACAACAACAACAGTTCAACAATAGTAGATAATCGTAGCATTTTACAACCCTACGGCTTGGGTTCTGATTCAAAAGATCCTGGCTATCATATCAACGAAGCCTATGAAACCGATAAGAATGACATAGAAAAAGGCGGTAATGGTGGCCGTTCAGGAGGCGGCCTTAAGGCCGGCTTTGAACAGGCCATAGAAATGTGCGGCTATGGCAAATTCCATTATATTCTTTTGGCTATTTGTGGTTTGGTCAGTACAAGTGAGGAAATGGATGTTATATCCATGTCATTTATACTGCCCTCGGCACAATGTGATTTGGATTTGAATACTGAGACTAAAGGTTGGCTAAACTCTATCATTTTTATTGGTATGATGGTGGGTGCTTACTTTTGGGGTAGTATTGCTGATTCAATGGGTCGTAAGAAGGTATTGATTGTTATATCCTTTATGAATGGTTTTTGCATAGTCGCCTCGTCATTTTCGCAAACTTACGAATGGTTTATGTTGTTTCGATTTTTAAATGGTGCTGCGTAAGTATTTTTTTTCGTATTTTCTTTTCATATTTATTCTAGCATGATTCATTATTTTGAAAAACAAGAAATAAAGAAAAAATATTTACTTGTTAATTGTTTGTTAAAACAAGTTCGAAAATAAATTCACTTTACTTGAATTTTGTTGACTTTCGAGTAAATATTTTTTAACGCTGCTTGTTAATTGATTTGCTAAATTTTTTATGTATTAAAGTGTGCCGTTTAGGCTTTTTTTCTTAAAAAAAATAGCACCTTTTAATTATAACATTGTCAAGTTAACACTAATGTGTTTAATAAAACACTTCAAAATGCCTCAGCTGAATAATATAAATTCTTAAAATTAATCATGGAAACTTTAAGAAAAACACAATTATAATTAAATTATATTAAAGATTTCATTAAAAAAATTTCAAAATATCATTAATTCAGCTAGCTGAATTAGTTAAAAACGTGATTATAAATAAAAATTGTTGTTTAATGTTTAGCTGAATAATATTTAAAATGAATTCAGCTGCTTTTAATTACGCTCAATAACATTTTAAATCAATTCAGCTACTTTATTTTTCACTGAATAGCTTTATATAACCAATTCAGCTGCTTAAATTTTAAATAATAAATTTTCAAAACAAATTCAGCTGCTTAAATTGAAACGCTGTACAATTTTTAAACAAATTCAGCTGCTTTAATTTTAATAAAATACAATTTTTAATAAATTCAGCTGCTTAAATTTTATTAAAATGCAATTTTAATAAAATTCAGTTATTTTATTTTCAGCTGAATATCATATTAAACAAATTCAGCTATTCAAATTTTAATAAAATTCAGTTTTAAACAAATTCAGCTATTTTATTTTCTGCTGAATATTATTTTAAACCAATTCAGCTGCTTAATTTTTAACAAATTCAAATTTTAATTAAATTCAGCTGTTTAAATTTTAATAAAATGCAATTTTAATTAAATTCAGCTACTTTATTTTCTGCTGAATATCTTATTAAACAAATTCAGCTGTTCAAATTTTAATAAAATTCAGTTTTAAATAAATTCAGCTATTTTATATTCTGCTGAATATTATTTTAAACAAATTCAGCTACTTAAATTTTAATAAAATACAATTATAAACAAATTCAGCTATTCAATTTTTAATATAATCTAATTTTAAATAAATTTATCTACTTTATTTTCTGCTGAATATCATATTAAACAAATTCAGCTGTTCAAATTGTAATAAAATTCAGTTTTAAACAAATTCAGCTATTTTATCTGCTGCTGAATAGCATTTCAAACAAATTCAGCTACTTAAATTTTAATAAAATACAATTATAAACAAATTCAGCCATTCAATTTTTAATATAATCTAATTTTAAATAAATTCAGCTACTTTACTTTCTACAGAATATCATATTAGAGAAATTCAGCTGTTCAAATTTTAATAAAATTCAGTTTTAAACAAATTCAGCTATATTAACTTCTGCTGAATAGCATTTTAAACAAATTCAGCTGCTTAAATTTTAATTATAAGCAATTTTAAACAAATTCTGTTACTTTATCTTATCCTGAATAGCATTTTAAACTAATTCAGCTACTTTATCTCCATTTAAATAGATTTTTAAACCAATTCAGCTGCTTAAATTTTAACAAATTCGAATTTTAAATAAATTCAGTTTGTTAAATTTGAATAAAATGTAATTTTAAATAAATTGTGCTATTTTATCTTCTGCTGAATAGCATTTTAAACATATTCAGCTAATTAAATTTTAATAAAATGCAATTTTAAACAAATTCAGCTATTTTATCTTCTGCTGAATAGCATTTAAAACAAATTCAGCTGCTTTATTCTCTGCTAAATAGCATTTAAAACAAATTCAGCTGCTTTATTCTCTGCTGAATAGCATTTTTAACAAATTCAGCTGCTTTTATTTTAATAAAGTTAAATTTTAAACAAATTCTGTTATTTTATATTCTGCTGAATATTATTTTAAACAAATTCAGCTGCTTAAACTTTAATTATAAACAATTTTTAACAAATTCAGCTGCTTTATTCTCTGCTGAATAGCATACTAAAAAAATTAGCTGCTGTAATTTTAACAAAATTTAATTTTAAACATATTCAGCTGCTTGAATTTTAATAAAATACAATTTTAAGCAAATTAATTTACTGAAATATTAATAAAACATAATTTTAAACAAATTCAGCTAGTTTACCTTCAGCTGAATAGCATTTTTAATAAATTAAGTTGCATAAATTTTAATAAAACGCAATTTTTAACCAATTCAGCCACTTTATCTTCTGCTGAATAGCGTTTTAAACAAATTCAGCTTCTTAATTATTCAATAAATTTATTTTTCACCAATTCAGTTGCTCTTTTTTTCTTTTGAAAACATTTTTAACAAATATAGCTGCTTTATTTTCTGCTGAATTGAACTTTTAAGCAATTCAGCTACTTTTTCATAAGCTGAGTGTAATTTTAAAGCCATTCAGCTGCATTATTTTCTGCTGAATATTATTTTTAACTAATACAGCTGCATTTTCCATCAATTCAGCTGCTTTATTTTCTGCCAAATTTAATTTTTAAGCAATTCAGCTACTTTTTCCTTAGCAGAATGTAATTTGTAAGCTATTCAGCTGCTTTTTTTTCTGCTGAATATTATTTTCAACTAATTCAGCTACTTTTTCTTATACTGAAAAGCATTTTTAAGCAATTCAGCTACGTTTTCATTAGCTGAATGTAGTTTTTAAACCATTCAGCTGCTTCAGCTAAATAATATTTTCTACCAATCCAACAACTTCTTCTTTAGCTGAATTTAATAAAATAATAATTCAGCTGCATTTTCTTCAGCTGAATAGCATTTTTGAGCAATTCAACTATTTTTCCTTAGCTGAATGTAATTTTAAAACCATTCAGCAGCTTTATTTTCAGTGTAATAATATTTTCAACTAATTCAGCCGCTTTTTCTTTAGCTGGATAGCCTTCTTAAGCAATTCAGCTACTTAATTCTTAGCTAAATAATATTTTCTACCAATCCAACAACTTCTTCTTTAGCTGAATTTAATAAAGTAATAATTCAGCTGCATTTTCTTCAGCTGAATATCATTTCTAAGCAATTCAGCTACGTTTTCCTTAGCTTAATGTAATTTTTAAAACATTCAGCTACTTTATTTTCAGCTTAATAATATTTTCAACTAATTCAGCTACTTTTTCTTCAGATGAATAGCGTTTTTAAGCAACTTAGTTACTTTTTCCAAAGCTGAATGTAATTTTTAAACCATTCAGCTGCTGTATTTTCTGCTGAATAATATTTTCAACTAATTCAGTTGCCTTTTCTTCAGCTGAATAGCATTTTTGAGCAACTCAGCTATTTTTTTTCCTTAGCTGAATGTTATTTTTAAACCATTCACCTACTTTATTTTGTGTTTAATAATATTTTCAACTAATTCAGCTACTTTTTCTTCAGCTGAATAGCATTTTTATGCAATTCAGCTATTTAATTTACAGCTGAATATCATTTTCAAGCAATTCAGCTGATTATTTCTTAGCTAAATAACATTTCCTACCAATTCAACAACTTTTTCTTTAATGAATTTAATTTTTATTTAATTCAGCTAATTTTTCTTTAGCAAAATAGCATTTCTCAGCAATTCAGCAGCTTATTCTTTAATTGTATAACATATGCAACAATTCAGCTAAATTTTCTCCAGCCAAATATCCTTTTCAATAAATTCAGCTACTTTATGAGATGAAAAACATCTCAATCACATTCATTTGCCTAAATTTGTCAAAATAAACAAAAACATTAAATGGAAATTTTTTAAAACATTAAAAACCTTTCAGAACGCTTTCATAAGAATTCCTCTAAAAAATCCCCCTTTCAACAAACAACCTACTTTCAAATATTTGTATAACTTCTCTTTTGTAATTTCCTAATTTATTAAAAAAAAATAATAATAAAAAAAAAAAAATTCTTGGAACTTAAATATTTTTGGCCAAATTTTATGGTAAAATCCCCTTTTTTACCAGATTCCCATTATGCAACTAAACCTGCAACGCTTTTTCAAAACAACAAAACATGCGTCAGTCCATTAAATAATTAATTTTTTTTTTTTTTTTTTCAATTAAAAAAATTATAATAAAAAAAAAACATGCAAAAACAAAAACAAATTTCCGCATGTTGTCTTTTGTTTGAAAAGACAACAAGGCAATTTTTAGAGTTATGGTTCTTGTGTTGTTCTTTTTTGTAAGACGCATTTTAAAGTATAACAATTAAATTAATAATTATTTATAAATAAAACAGAATTCAAATAACTGTCAAAAGTATGCTAATGAAGGCATTTAGGCATTAAATCCCGGTTTAATAATTTATTATGATAATTAAAAAAAAAAATAATAATAAAAAAATATTTGCAGAATTATGAACAAAAGGAAAACATGTTTTAATTAAAATTGAATTGAGTAAAACAGCTATAAAGCTATTGCATATAAAGCAGAATTGCTTAAATGTGCTATTCAGCTACTTCCTTTCAAGCTAAATTGCTTAAAACAATTATTCAGCTACTTTGTTGGCAGCTAAATTACTTAAAATTAGTATTCAGCTAATTTTTAATCATCCGAATTTCTTAAAAATTCTATTCAGCCACCTTTTTGGTTTTTATTTATTATATTCAGCTACAAATAAAGCAGTTGAATTGGCTTAAAAAGGTATTCAGCTGAAAAATAAGTATGTATGCATATTAAAGATCTTACGCAGCTGAATTTGTTAAAAATACTATCCAGTTGAGAAAAAATAGTTGAATATGTTCAAAATGTAATTCAGCTAAAGAAAAAGTAGGTGAATTCATTTGAAGTAATATTCAGCTAACAATTAATCAGCCTAAATATTTTAAAATGCCATTAAGTTAAAAAATATTCAGCTGAATTTATTCATAATGTTATACAGCTGAAGAAAAAGCAGCTGAATTTGTTAAAAATGTTATTCAGCTGAGGAAAATGCTGCTGAATTAATTTAAAATGCTTTTAATGTAAAAATAACTCAGCTGAATTGGCTTAAAATATAATTCAGCTAAAGAAAAAGTAGCTAAATTTGTTAAAAATGTTATTCAGCTGAAAATTAAATAGCTGAATTATATTTAAATTATATTTAGCTCAAGAAAATGTAGCTGAATTAGTCTGAAATGCCTTTTGTGCTAAGATAAAGTAGCTGAATTGTTTCAAAATGCAATTTAGATAAGGAAAAATTAACTGAATTTGTTTAAATTGCTTTTAATACTTAAGTTAAGCAGCTGAATTTGTTTAAAATACAATTCAGCTAAAGAAAATGTAGGTGAATTTGTTAAAAATAATAGTGAGCTAAAGAAAAAGTAGATCTATCTATTTAAAATTTGTTCAAAATGCAATTCAGCTAAGGAAAAATTAAATGAATTTGTTTAAATTGCATTTTAGATTAAAATTAAGCAGCTGAATTTGTTTAAAATGCAATTCAGCTAAGGAAAAATTAAATGAATTTGTTTAAATCGTATTTAAGATTAAAATTAAGCAGCTGAATTTGTTTAAAATACAATTCAGCTAAAGAAAAAGTAGCTGAATTTGCTAAAAATAATATTCAGCTAAAGAAAAAGTATTTAAAATTCTGTTAATGTAAAGAAAAATTAGCTGAATTATTTATAAATGCCAATTAGCTTAAGAAAAATTAGCTGAATTAGTTTTAAATACTATTCAGCTACAAATTATGTAACAGACTTATTTTAAAAAGCTATTCAACTGAAGAAAATGTAGCTGAATTAGTAAAAAATTATATTTAGCTGAAAAATAACTTGCTGAATTAGTTTAAAATACTTTTTATGCATAAATAAAGTAGCTGAATTTGTTAATAATTTTATTAAACTAAAAACTAAGCAGCTGAATTTGTTCAAAATACAATTCAGCTAAAGAAAATGTAGCTGAATTAGTTAAAAATGCTTTTAATATTAAAATAAGGTAGCAGAATTTGTTAAAAATTTTATTCAGCTAAAGAAAAATATGGCGAATTTGTTAAAAATGCTATTCAGCTGAAGAAAAAGTAGCTGAATTAGTTAAAAATGTTATTCAGCTAAAGAAAAAGTAGCTGAATTTATTAAAAATACTATTTAGCTAAAGAAAAATTAGCAGAATTAATTTAAAATGCTTTTAATGTAAAAATAAAGTGGCTGAATTTATTAAAAATGATTTACAGCTAAAAAAAAATTAACTGAATTTGTTAAAAATGCATTTTACATAAAAATTATGCAGCCGAATTTATTAAAAATGCTATTCAGCTAAAGAAAAATTAGCTGAATTGGTTAAAAATGTTTTTAATGTAAAAATAAAGTGGCTGAATTTATTAAAAATGTTATTCAGCTAAAGAAAAATTAGCTAAATTGGTTAAAAATGCTTTTTATATAAAAATAAAGGTGTTGAATTCGTTAAAAATGCTATTCAGCTAAAGAAAAATGAGCTGAATTAATTTAAAATGTTTTTAAAGTAGAAATAAAACAGCTGAATTAGTTAAAAATGTTTTTCAGCTAAAGAAAAATTAGCTGAATTTGTTAAAAATGCATTTTACATAAAAATAATGCAGCCGAATTTATTAAAAATGCTATTCAGCTAAAGAAAAATTAGCTGAATTGGTTAAAAATGCATTTTATATAAAAATAAAGCTGCTGAATTTGTTAAAAATGTTATTCAGCTGAAAAAAAATGAGCTGAATTAATTTAAAATGCTTTTAATGTAAAAATAAAGCTGCTGAATTTGTTAAAAATGCTATTCAGCTAAAGAAAAATGAGCTGAATTAATTTAAAATGTTTTTAAAGTAGAAATAAAATAGCTGAATTAGTTAAAAATGTTTTTCAGCTAAAGAAAAATTAGTTGAATTTGTTAAAAATGCATTTTACATAAAAATAATGCAGCTGAATTTATTAAAAATGCTATTTAGCTAAAGAAAAATTAGCTGAATTAAGTAAAAATGCCTTTAATAAAAAAATAAAGCAGCTGAATTTATTTAAAATGTTATTCGGCTAAAGAAAAATTAGCTGAATTTGAAAGAAATTAATGTTTTAAGAAAAATTGTTTTATTTTCCATCTCTCATCTCAATCCATTTTATTTTTGCTTTAAGTTTAAATTTATTTTTATTAAAATTAATTTTTTCTTTTTCCCTCCTTTTAGCCTTGGTGGCAGCGGCCCTGTCATCTGGTCCTACTTCGCTGAATTCCAACCGAAATCGAAACGCGGCTCCATGTTAAGCTTCATGGCCGCCTTCTGGACTTTTGGTAATCTTTTTGTAGCCGGCTTAGCCTGGCTCATCATACCCACTAGCATTGGTTTTGTCACTCCCCTCTTCACCTACAACTCATGGCGTATCTTTTTGATGACCTGCTCTATACCCTCCTTCATAGTAGCCTTCTTACTCTTCTATTTACCCGAGTCGCCTAAATTTTTACTATCCAAGGGTAAACAAGACAAAGCTATGGCCATTTTCCGTGGTATTTTTGTTACCAACACCAAGAAACCAGCTGAATTGTATCCAGTAACCGAATTGGATATTGACGAAAAATTAATGGCTGAAATACAAGCAAATCGTGAATCTATTAAGGGCAAATATTCCAAAATGTTATCAGGCATGGTGGATCATAGCAAGCAGCTGTTTACTTCTCCCATCTTGAAGTTTACTTTGGTCTCTATCACCATTAATTTTACCTTCCATATTGGTTACTATGGCTTGATGATGTGGTTCCCAGAATTATTCAATCGTTTCGAGGAGTACAGCACTAATTTCCCCAACAATCAAACTGCTGGCGTTTGTACAGTAACCAGATATGTGGTCGACAAAATAGCCCAAGATGATGCTGTCTGTTCATCACATATACCTTCAGCTGTATTTATGGAATCTTTAATTTCTTTGGCCTCGGCTTTACCCGCCAATTTGATAGCAATTTTGGGTATGGATTTGTTGGGACGTAAATTCTTTTTGATTTTTGGTACCATGACAGCAGGTGTCTGTTCGGCTGCCATGTACTTTGTGTACAATTCCACCCAGAATTTAATAGTAACAGCTGTATTTAGTGGCGCCATTTCAGCGGCCAATGCTGCTTTGGATTGTTTGATCACTGAAGTATTTCCTACGCATTTGCGTGCCACAGGTGTGGCCATATCTATGGTAGCTGCTCGTATGGGTGGTATTATAGGTAACATAGTCATAGCTACTCTATTGGATCAATATTGTCCTGCTCCTACATTTATAGTGGCGGCTCTATTAATGGGTGGTGGTCTTATGTGTCTGCTGTTACCCAATACCACCCGTAAGGAATTAAATTAAATAAAGAGTTTAAAAAAAAATAGTCAAGTCAATATATACTCAATAAAACATACAGTCCCACCCCCGCCAAAATACACATATCCCCTATAACCTTTCCTTTCCTTAATAATACACCTAAACCTTCCCAATACACTCACACAAACACACATACTGTAAACATACACCTAGCCAAACATTAAATAACTAAATATTTTCCCGCTTTTCCTTTAATAAATATTGATTGATGAGTTTTGCCTCTTAGTGCTGGTAGTTGAGCCTTGTTCTATTTTTTTTTTTCCTTTTTCTCTATTTCTCTTTAAATCTTTTTTTCTCTTAACACTATATTGTTTATAGTGTCTTAAATGCCGGCTCCAAATTCTTACACCATTTGGTATTTTATTTAAATGTATTTTTATTTTTATTATAATAATTTTTTTGTTCTTTATGTTTAGGTAAATGTTGTATAAATTATATATATAGAGAGAGATATGAAATATGTATTAATTATAAAACATATAATTGTATTAATTTTTAATATTAAACAAATACAAATAAATAATTTGAATTAAGAAAATCAAGAAGAAATGAATTTTATTACAATTAAAGGGACAACAGATTCCCTTGATAGCTTAAACAGAGACACAAATTTTAGATTAGGTAAACTTTTTGCAGTTGAGTTAGACAAAAATGCTATTCAGCTACTTCAATTAATATATAATTGTTTAAAATTAACAACTAAATTGATATAAACTACAATTAAAATACGTATAAAGCCGTAGAATTATTCAAAACTATCATTACGCTACTTAAATTTTAGCTGAAATAATCAAAACTCGTATTCAGCTACTTATATTACTGTTTAATTGCCTCAAATTCGTATTCAGCTACTTAAAATAATGTTGAATTGATCAAAACTCGTATTCAGCTACTTATATTGCTGCTTTATTGCTTAAAATTCATATTCAGCTACTTTAATTATAGTTAAATTGCTTCAAACTCCTATTAAGCTAATTCTAAATCATCTGAATTGCTTAAAATTCATATTCAGCTATATTTAATGCAGCTGAATTAGTAAAATATCGTATTCAGCTTCATTTAATGCAGCTGAATTAGTTAAAAATCTTATTCAGCTACTTTAAATGCAGCTGAATTAGTTCAAAACCGTATTCAGCTACTTTAAATGCAGCTGAATTAGTTAAAGATCATATTCAGCTACTTTAAATGCAGCTGAATTAGTTCAAAATCATATTCAGCTACTTTAAATGCAGCTGAATTAGTTCAAAATCGTTTTCAGCTACTTAAATTAAACATCAAAAGAAGCTGTATTAGTTAAAACTCATATTCAGCTGCTTTAATTAAATTTTAATTGCTTCAAACTTCTATTCAGCAAACTTTAAAGCAGCTGAATTGTTTAAAATTCATATTCAGCTACATCAAAAGCAGCTGAATTATTTAAAAATCGCATTCAGCTACACTAATTATAGTTAAATTGCTTAAAAATGTTATTCAGTTATTTTTGAAGTCTCTTAATTATTTCAAAATCCTATTCAGCTACTTTAAATGAGCTGAATTGTTTCAAACTCCTATTCAGCTAAATTTGAAGTAGCTTAATTGCTTAAAAATCGTATTACGCTACTTTTATTAACGTTGAATTGCTCTAAACTCTTATTCAGCTAATTTTAAAGCAGCTAAATTGTTTAAAATTCATATTCAGCTACTTTTAATGCAGCTGAATTAGTAAAAAAATTTATTCAGCTACTTAAATTAAAGTGAAATTGCTTAAATATGCTATTCAGCTGTTTTTGAAGCAGATGAATTGTTTAAAAATTCTATTTAACGTATTCAATTACTTTAATTAAAGTTGAATTGCTTCAAACTCTTATTCAGCTAATTTCAAAGCAGCTGAATTGCTTAAAATACATATTCAGATACTTTAAAAGTGGCTGATTTAGCTTAAATTTATATTCAGCTACTTTTAATGCAACTGAATTTGTTAAAAATTATATTCAGCTACTTCAATTAATGTTTAATTCTTTAAAAATGTTATTCAGCTAATTTAAAGCAGCTGAATTAATTAGATTCCATATTCAGCTATTTTTAATGCAGCTGAATTAGTTAAAAATTGTATTCAGCTACTTTAATAAAAGTTAAATTGCTTCAAAATACTAATCAGCTATTTTTGAAGTAGATGAATTAATTAAAATTCCAATTCGGCTTCTTTAATTATCGCTAAATTAGTCAAAAATCATATTCAGTCACTTTAATTAAAGCTTAATGTCTTAGAATTCTTATTCAGCTACTTTTAGAGCAGTTTAATAAGTAGAATATCTCATTCAGCTCATTAAAAATTGAATTATACTTTTATTCAGCTACTTATATAACTGCTTAATTAATACAAATTCTTATTCAGCTACAGCTAATAGCTAAAATGCTTAAAATTCCTATTCAGCTATTTTTTAAGCTACTAAATTAGTTAAAATCTAATTCAGCTACTTTAATTAGTGTTAATTGCTTCAAAATTGCTATTTAGCTAAAGAAAAAGCTTCTGAATTTGTTAAAAAGTTGATTCAGCTAAAGAAAAGATTGCCTAATGTATTAAAAATATTATTCAGCTAAAGAAAAAGTAGCTGAATTTGTTCAATTCGCAATTCAACTAAAGAAAAAGTAGCTGAATTTGATAAAAATTATATTCAGCTAGAGAAAAAGTTTCCGAATGTATTAGAAATATTATTCAGCTAAAGAAAAAGTAGCTGAATTTGTTTAATTCGCAATTCAGCTAAAGAAAAAGTAGCTGAATTTGTTTAATTTGAAATTCGGCTAAAGAAAATGTAACTAAATTTCTTTAATTCGCAATTCAGCTAAAGAAAATGTTGCTGAATTTGTTTAATTCGCAATTCAGCTAAAGAAAATGTTGCTGAATTTGTTAAATATTATTTTTATGTAAACATAAGGTAACTGAATTCGTTTAATTCGCAGTTCAGCTTAAGAAAATATAGCTGATTTAGATAAAAATTATTTTTATGTAAACATAAAGTAGCTGAATTTATTTATTTCGCAATTCAGCTGAAGAAAATGTAGCAGAATTTGTTTAATTCGCAATTCAGCGGAAGAAAAGGTAGCTGGATTTGTTCAACTCGCAATTCAGCTGAAGAAAAATAAGCTGAATTTGTTTAATACGACATTCAGCTAAAGAAAAAGTAGCTGAATTTGTTTAATTTGCTATTCAGCTAAATAATAAGTTGCTGAATTAAGTTAAAACGCTTTTAATGTAAATGTAACAAAACTGAATTGGTTAACAATAAAATTTAGCTTAAAAAAATGCAGCTGAATTAGTTAAAATACATAAGCTATTAAAAGCTATTCAGCTAGAGAAAAGGTAGCTGAATTTCTTTAAAATGCAATTCTGCTAATCAAAAAGGAGCTGAATTTGTTTAAAATTTTTGTTAGCTAAAAATTAAGCTGCTGAATTAATTAAAAACCTTATTCAACTAAAGATAAAAGAGCTGAATTACTTTAAAATGTTGTTTATATACAAATGTAATAGCTGATTTTGTTTAAAATGTTTTTCAGCTAAATATTTAGCATCTGAAAGTAATTAAAATGCTATTAAAATGTAGCTAAATTAGTCTGCCCACCTGGTAGTTATAACAAATAATCTAATAATATATTATTTTTATAACATTTTTTTTTTTTTTTTTTATTTCCTGTTAGTAATTACAAGACTTTTCCCATAACTTTGTTTTGTTTCTGTTACCCTGGTATTGAAAATAAACTTATTTCTTATAATTTAAAACATTTCTGAATAAATGGTAGCCTTAAGAAATAAATTATGTTATAATTTATTAATTTTATATTGATCTCCTAGTCGTAATTGCAAACCTTTTGTCATAACTTTTGACCTTTCTGTTCACCTGGTAGACAAAAAGCAAATGTTGCCATAATTTTATCTGGTTGACAATAAGCAAATTTTCTCAATTTACTTTCCTTAGGTAAACGATATAATTTAAAATTCTTGTATTTAAAGATATATCTGTTCTGATTGTATTGGTAGACTTTTCACATTACTTTTGATATTTCTGTTTACCTGTTTTTGCCATAATTTTAACCAATTTCTTTTCCCCTTATAGAGGAAATAAATTAAATTCTTAGTAGTCACAACAAATAATCCATTCATTTTTAATTTTTTTTTTTTTTTTTTGCAAGAATTTTCCCATAACTTTAAAATTGTCGACAATAAGCTAATTTTTTCCTAATTTAAATACTTATATTAAAAGACATTTCTCTCTATCTGGTAGTGGTCATTAGCAAAGAATTTATTAAATATTCCATTAATTTCAAAGTATAAAGGTACGGTCACACTAGGGAAACATTTGACTAAAACTCAAATATATTTATTTGCCTAATGTGACCATAAAATATTTTTGTGTGGTAAACAACATATCAGTTGATTTTGTGCAAACAAAATTATTTAAAAGCAAACAAAAATGTTCCTAATGTGAACACTGTTTGGCCACTTAATGGAAAATATTTTCCCATTTTTGGCCAAATAATTATTTGATCTTACAAAATGTTTGTAAGATAAAGCAATATCAAATAATACTTAGTTATATCGAGCCATGTTGTTTACTATTGAATCTAAATCATTAAAATTTCAAATATTTAAATAAAGTAGAAGTTTTAAGCAATAAATTCCGCCTATTGCTGATCATTTCAATAATATAAGTAATCATGCAAAAGTAGATAATAAAACTTTATATGTATATCATAAGTTGTGTACTGTAGGAAAATAAGATGAAAAATTACTTAACCTTGGAATTTTTGCATATAGTATCGTCTTGGTGTCTTATACATACTGCTAAAAGTCACCGGTAATTACGTATTTGCTACGCAAGTTACTCGCAGTTGAAGGTGCCAAAATTTATTTTATGATATAGTTAATATTTTTAGTATCCAATATATTTCAGGAGAATTTAGTAAAATTATTCTTATAATTTTGTTGAATGGTTGGTAAAATTATTCTTATAATCTTCTTCTTATGTTGCATATATTGCCAAGAAATATTTTCCTGACTCAAGTTGGGTTGTCCGCAAGTGTAAAATTTTCAATGAGGTAACAGAGTAAAATTACAACAAAAAAATTAAAAGACTTCGGGCACATACTTAAGCAAGTCAAAGGACTGTCCCTACAAGATGATTTATGTAAGGACTGCACACGAAAAAATCCGTGCATGCATATCTGCTTATAGAAACTAAACCAGTGGGCGAATTTTTTTAAAGTGATATTTTTATTAATGACTGTTTTGTTCAAGTTCTAAACATAAAAGAATAAATTAGTTTCTGTTGGTTTTTAAGGAAATATCTGATCTTTTCCAGAATTATTCTAATTAAAGGTTTTGTTGTGTTTCGGTCACTTTTTTGCTCGAATAAGTCCATTTATTTTTAAACTCCGTTTCATTTTATGCTGAGCTTTTAATGTCCTTTAAATTATTTTTTACTAGAGTCCAATATCTTTCAATTACACAGAGTTTCGGACAATTTGATGGATTAGCCTCCATCGGTACAAACTCTTACAATTTCTTTATTACAACTCCATTGTTTTGTTATTGTAATGAGAAGAAGCGGGAACAGGTCAGAATGCAGGGGATACACTGAATTTTATTAGGAAAGGAAGTCTTTTCCAAAGGCACTCATTCTCGTATATTTCTGTTTTAATGCAACCATTTTTTAAGAATGAAGTGCTTTATTTCTGCGTATGCATATGACTTCCTAAATCAAAAACTTTCTTGGGAATTTTGATTTCTCTGATACACGAAATTTTTCTGCCATAATCCCTCTTCCATCTGCGACATAGAATTCCTCACTAGGAAGTTGAAAAAAGTCAACGTGTATGAACGTTTCATCGTCTACTATACAGAAACAAAATTTCTGAAAAAAATTCATCCGAAGAACTTTCATGTTATTTTTTACCTCCAAATTCTTGCTTGCGTTTCTATTAGGATTTTTTTTCTTACTTTATAAGTCTTCACTCTAGACTTCCTTTCAAATTTTCTGATAAAAATTCAAAGCAATTAACTTTTTGTGACACTTTTCTTCCAAAGATGAGGTGAATTTCTCTCAAAATCCTTTCTATTTTGCCTGAGTCCTACAGCCTGAAGATACTATTTGTCTTCCATTAACAGGTTACGATTCAATGATTATGACTTCTTTGTATACTATTATATCCCAAGAAACTGTATTTTGTGGCACAACAGTCTTCTTTGCAATTATTTTATAAGACCAATGCAAGATTTCATGAAAAATTTGAATTGTGTGTTTATGTGTTTTTTGTTAAACTTTCATTTTAAGAAAAAACAATTTTTCTATTAAAATGAAACTTAGGATTTTTTCGTGCGTAGTCCTTACTTCAGCAAAATTGTTGCAAATTTTATATTCATTGATGTTGTAATAGCATCAGAACACGTATGATGAATGAGTAAGATATATACAAAAAATTTAATTTTGGCACCTTTAACCGCGAATAACACTCGTAGCAAAAACGAAATTAAAGGTGACTTTTCGCAGTATGATGACGTTATGTCAGTGCCGGCTATGTTGAGGCAGTATGAACTGGATTCGTCCAGTTCGGAGGTGGATGAAGTGGAATTGAGCAAGCGGTACAAGCCGGGATCGCCAAAGTCGATGAAGAGTCATGGTGAGGTAGCTGCTGAGGCTGCGCTAGCGATGCAGATGGGGCTAAGGGTGCTTTTGCTTCCTCTAGCAAAGCTGCATAGGAGACGCGTAGAACAGGGCAATCTAGAAAGAAGGCCACCATGTCGGTTGAGTGTGACTAGGAAGTATTTTAATAGCTTACTTTGTTTGTTGTCGCATCTTAAATTATTTCAAATTAAAACACTAATTTCATTAAATATTTTTTTTTTTTTTTTAATTTTTATACATTTTTTATTTATTATTTTTTTGTTTTATTTTTTATATAATTTTTTTTGTTTTTGTTTCATGTATTTTAAGAGAAAACTATTTACATTATTTGTTTGTTTTTAAATTTAAAGCAACGAAAACCATGAAATTTGTTTATAATTTATAGCCTAAGAAAATTAGAAGAGAAATAGTAGAGAATGATAGTGAAAGGCTGGCAGGGTCAGAAAGAATTGGTTAAGAAAAAGAAATAGGGAAATGTTTTAATTAACAAACAAAAAAGAAAATTGAAAATTTAAACAAGTTTTTTTAATGAAATCTAAAAGATATTTAAAGCAATTTTAAATTTAGATTAGGGAAAAAGTCAAGAGTTAATTAATAAAAAAATATAATTAAAAAGCAAATTAATTAAATTAAAATTACTAAATAAAAAAAGCTGAGAGGGAGTGAATTATTAAGTAAAGTAAATAAAACTATTAATAAAATATATTAAGCCATTTTTTTTTTTTTTCTAAACATTATTTTTTCTTTTGTTATATTTAATCACTTGGTCAGGAATTTATTTTTAATTTTTATATAATTTCTTTTTTAAATAAATTTTTGTTTCAAATTATTAATAAAATGCTAAGCATTAATGAGTTATTTTGAAAGGGTCATGTTTTATGTATGTAAATGTTTTAATCATAATTATAATTTCCTTTTGTTCCTTAAACATTTATAACATTTAATTTTTAAACAATTTCAGATCAAATTTTTTACTTTTTGTATAAACCAAGTGATTCTTTTTTGTTTAAAATTTTCTTTTATGTTTTTTAAAAAGGATTTAATAAACCATTAAGATTTTTTTTTTTTTTTTTTTTTTTTTTTTGTTGGCGTTTTTTATGTTTAAATTACTATTTTAATTATTTTATGTTTTATTTTATTTTTTTTTTTTAGATTTTTTTTGGGGTTTTTTTTTTTTTTTTGTTTTTTTATAGTAAAATGTGTGGTTGTTTTTTTTTTTTTATTTAAATTATTTTTTGTTTGTTTCTTGTTTTAAATAATTATAATGAATTTCTTTTTAATTTATTACCACATCGCTTACGAGCCGTTGATGGAATATCTCGTCATTCCAAATATTCCCACCAATCTTTTTCATAGCCCTCATGTACATGATCTAAAAGTACTTTACGCCTTTTTTCACAGTATCTAAAATAAAAAGAGAAAAAAATAAATAAAAAATTAAGAAAAATATTTAAATTTGCCAGTATTTGTTACCCACCTGTATTTATCTTGAACTTTTTGTTTAATATCAGCTAAATTTTCTGATGTTATATCACGTTCCAAATATTCTGATAATTTTTCAGTGGCAGATTCTAAATCTTTTTGATTATCTTCGAATATCATTGATTGATTGTTCTTTTTCAAATAATACGCAAAAACATACGTATACATGAGTGTTTGACGGCATTGGCATAAAATATCAACGGCCTTTTTCAAAAATTGCACCTAAAAATAAAGAAAAAGAAGCTAATTAATTTCAATAATTTCAAACTTGATTAAAGTTTAGATATTCTGAACATTGGTAAGACCTTTGTAGTAGCTAATAGAAGGGAAGTTCTCGATATAACGCTAGTTAGTACTAGGCACTCTCATATGATCAGGAACTGGAGAGTCTTTAATGACTCCTTCTCTGATCACTTATACATTGACTTCAATATTGAAGTCGGTTTTCCCAGGGTCACGCCCTTTCAGAATAAGAGGAAGACAAATTGGACAGAACTCCACCCTAATCCCCCAACCATCAACGGTTGCGAGAACATTGAATCCCGTGTTGAAACGCTGACAAATGCATTCGACACAGCGACTTCCGTTGTATGCAGACCTAAGATCTGCAAAGGCAGGAGTAAACCACACTGGTGGAACTCCGAGATTGGAGAGATTGGTAAAGATTGTCGCCGTTTATTTAATGAGGCAAAAAGACTAGGAACGATAAGAACAAAAATGTCAAAATCAGTCACTTTCGACTGGTTGAATTTTTTAATGAAAAATAGGAAAAATAATCAACAGGACATTGCAAATGTTCCTCAATCATGTTTACTTATTTATTATTATTTTGATATATTTTGTATCGAATAAAATCTGAACAAAATTTTTGTTTTTTAATTTTTTAATTATTTTATTTTTGCTTGTTTATTTACTTGGTTGTATCTGCGTTTAAACAATTTAGTAGTATTTTTCATATTTTTCCAAAAAAAGTTACTCTAAAAGAAAAATAAAACAAAAACAATACGAAAAGACGTAACTCTATATGAACGAAAGCGTAGGAAATACAGAAACCAAAAATGATTCGAATTCGTTCGACTTACTTTCGTTCGACATATAGAAACAGGCTTTAAATACTAGAAAATGGATTTTTATGATTTTATTAAGTTCGAAAAATTCGAACATCACCAAAATTAACCAAAATATCCTAATTTTGTTTAAAAATTATTCTCTAAAGGTAGAAAAATTATTGTTATGCTTTTAAAATTTTCAAACTTAATTTCAAAAATCAAAACTATGTAAAAAAAATCATTTAAATTTTCCAAATTTGTTCAAAAAATTATTTATAAAACTTGAAAATTAAAATATTTATTGTATTCTCTTAAAAGTTAGATATATTTTCTTTTTTGTTTTAATTTCATTTACTCACTTCAATCCATGACATATTATGTTGTTGCATTTCTTCCATTTTATGTTTAACAGAGGCATACAATTTATTTTCAAATTTTAAAGATTGCATATGATTCATATAACGATTATAATAATGTAAATATCTGCAACAAATAAAAACCATAAAAAAAGAAATAAAAAAACATTTATAATTAATGCACAAAGCAAATAAAGCAATATAAAAATTTATAATTACCTTGCTAATGATGATCTAAATTTCTCTTGAGCATGACGTGCTGCTTTGGCTTCATCTTCATCATAACGATTACAATTGTACCATGACGAACCATGTGGTTCCCATGAACCCAAACAAACCCAACAAAAATCATGTTTACAATTTTGATTCTTGCAAACCATATGATTACAACCGCCATCCTTTTCAATTGTTACATTGCACTTGGGACACTCTTTGGTGTTGGCCGCAATCCAATTGCTGGTCTCCGAATCATCGTCACATTTCTTAATCCATTTCTTTAACCAACGACACTTGACGGGATCGTGCCAATTTTCACCACAAGCAAAACAAAATTCATGACCACATTTGCAACGTACTGGCCGTGATTCATGATAGGCCACTTTGATTGCATACGTACAATCAATGGACGGACACCAGCGTAACAATTGATTGCACTCAACAAAACTATTTGTTATAAGTTGTTGATATTTAACACGTACCCGAGCATCGGTAACGAGTTTTGTAACCGTAACATCATCAACTAAAATATCACAGCCATGAGCTGCACACGAAATCGATTGACCCAGACCCTCGGTAACGATTTTCGTTGTTAGATATTCACGCCAGCAGGTTAAGCAAAAACGATGACCGCATTCCAGACCAGCCATGGACTAAATTAAGATTAAAATAATTAATTATCTAGAAAAAATATTAAAATTATTATTAATTATTAAACTACTTACATCTGAGGGCAATTGTGAGAAACATATTTCACATTCTTCTGCGGTATTTTTTGAATTCTAAAATAAAATATTTTTTTTTTTTTTTTAATTTCTTTTAAAGTTAATTTATTGCAAATATTTATATGTTTACCTTTTGTTTATTAGCATTGGCCAGTTGTTTGTTAAAAGGATTCACAATATGTGCACCTTTGAATAAATCCTCAGCATTACCATCAAAATATTTTTCTAAAAGTCTTTCTTTATCCCATTTAAAATGATTTAATAGCATTCGTGTTATGGTTGGTGGGAGCTTTAATGAAAAGATGGCAAAAGGAAAAGTAAATTAATAAAAGCAAATATAAATAAGCTTAAATAAATAGTAATTTAAACTTAAAAGTGTAGATAATATCAAATGGAATTTTAAGGTTCAAGATTTAAAAAAAAATGGAAGCCGAAGGGCTAAAGATAAAACAAACTAAATATTAAAAGGGAAATAAAATAAACATTTTTTTTAATAATAATAACAAAATTTGTATATTCACGGCAATAGTACAGTCTTTTAGTCTTGGCTATAGTCCGAAGACTACGCTACTGTCTTGGCTATAGTCTAGACTAGACCAGACTATAGTCTAGTCTAAAATCTCGTCTATAATCTGAACTAAAGTCTTTTCTTAAGTCTGAATAATAGTCTAGTTTATAATCTGGATTATAGTTTTGTTTATAGTCTGGACTTTAATCTAGTTTATAGTCTGGATTCTAGTCTAGTTTATAATCTGGTTTATAGTCTGGACAGTAGTCTAGTTAATAGTCTGGATTATAGTCCAGTTTATAGTCTGTACTACAATCTAGTTTATAGTATGGACTATAGTCTAGTTTATAGTCTTGACTATAGTCTAGTTCATAGTCTGGATTATAGTCTGGGTTATAGTCTGGATTATAGTCTACTTTATAGTCTGGGCTGTAGTCTAGTTTATAGTCTGGACTATAGTCCAGTTTATAGTCTGGACTATAGTCATGTTTATAGTCTGGACTATAGTCATGTTTATAGTCTGGACTAAAGTCTAGTTTATAGTGTGGACTATAGTCATGTTTATAGTCTGGACTATAGTCTAGTTTATAGTCTTGACAATAGTCTAGTTTATAGTCTGGACTATATTTTAGTTTATAGTTTGGACTATAGTCTAGTTTACAGTCTGGACTATAGTCAAGTTTATAGTCTGGACTATAGTCTGGGTTATAGTCTGGACTATAGTCTAGTTTATAATCTGGACTATAGCCAAGTTTATAGTCCGGAATATAGTCTAGTTCATAGTCTGGACTATAGTTTAATTCATAGTCTGGACTATAGTCTAATTCCTAGTCTGGAATATAGCCTGGATTATAGTCTAGTTTATAGTCTGGACTATAGTCTAGTTTATAGTCTAGTTCACAGTCTGGACTATAGTCTAGTTCATAGTCTAGACTATAGTCTAGTTTATAGTCTGGACTATAGTCTAGTTTATAGTCAGGGTTATAGTCCGGATAATAGTCTAGTTTATAATCTGGATTATAGTCTATAGTCTGGAGTATAGTCTAGTTCATAGTCTGGTCTATAGTCTAGTTTATAGTCTGGGTTATAGTCTAATTCCTAGTCTGAAATATAGTCTAGTTTATAGTCTGGATTATAGTCTAGTTTATGGTCTGGACTATAGTCTAGTTTATAGTCTGGACTATAGTCTAGTTTATAGTCTGGACTATAGTCTAGTTTATAGTCTGGATTATAGTCTAGTTTATGGTCTGGACTATAGTCTAGTTTATAGTCTGGACTATAGTCTAGTTCATAGTCTGGACTATAGTCTAGTTTATAGTCTGGATTATAGTCTAGTTTATAGTGTGGACTATAGTCTAGTTTATAGTCTGGACTATAGTCTAGTTCATAGTCTGAACTATAGTCTAGTTTATAGTCTGGACTATAGTCTAGTTTATAGTCTGGACTATAGTCTAGTTCATAGTCTGGACTATAGTCTAGTTTATAGTCTGGATTATAGTCTAGTTTATGGTCTGGACTATAGTCTAGTTTATAGTCTGGACTATAGTCTAGTTCATAGTCTGGACTATAGTCTAGTTTATAGTCTGGATTATAGTCTAGTTTATGGTCTGGACTATAGTCTAGTTTATAGTCTGGACTATAGTCTAGTTCATAGTCTGGACTATAGTCTAGTTTATAGTCTGGACTATAGTCTAGTTTATAGTCTGGACTATAGTCTAGTTCATAGTCTGGACTATAGTCTAGTTTATAGTCAGGGTTATAGTCTGGACTATAGTCTAGTTTATAATCTGGATTATAGTCTATAGAATGGAGTATAGTCTAGTTCATAGTCTGGACTATAGTTTAATTCATAGGCTGGACTATAGTCTAATTCCTAGTCTGGAATATAGTCCAGTTTATAGGCTGGATTATAGTCTAGTTTATAGTCTGGACTATAGTTTAATTCATAGGCTGGACTATAGTATAATTCCTAGTCTGGAATATAGTCTAGTTTATAGTCTGGATTATAGTCTAGTTTATAGTCTGGATTATAGTCTAGTTTATAGTCTGGACTATAGTCTAACTTATAGTCTATCATATAGTAAAGTCTATAATATTTTTATTAATTTTCTCTTAAAATTTTATATCTTTATTATAATATTTAATATAATTAACACCTTTTAAAAAGGTTGTCAATTATTTGAAAACTGTTAAAGTCAGGTTTACGAAATTATATTGAAAAAGTAAATAATTAAAAAAATTAAACAAAATTTCCTATGAGTCATTTACATATTAAACTAAATATTATGACTTAAAAAATTATATTGAATTTTTTTTTTTTTTTTTGTTACAAATAAACTTGCCTTAATAAATAATAACCTTGTTGTAACAATAAAATTAATTTCTACAATAATAATAAAAATAAATACAAAATTTCTTCTGTGCAAATATAAAAAAAAAAAAAAAAAAAAAAAAAAATTTCTGCTTGCATTATAATTATGACATGTCTTCATCATCATTTTATAAAAAAAAAGAATTGAAAAACCTTTTTCTTTCCTCCCCAGATTTCCTGTTTATTTTGTTAAGAATTTATTTTTTTATTTTATATTTAAAATTTATTATAAAGCTATTGTCATGGTGCTAGGCTGCTATTTTATAGCAGCTGTATTTAGCAATTTTTTTATTTAGTTTATAATTACAATAACAACAAAATGTTGGAATGAAATTTGAAGGTTATTTTGTTTGCTTTTGTATTACATGTTTTAGTTTTGCAATTGTTTTTGTTAAAGGGAAACGAAAATGTTATTTATTCATGTAGGTACATGAATGTGTAAAATAGTTAAATAAAAAAAAGTAAAGCTAAGCAATTTTTTAAACTTAATCAGCCTTGAAGCCTTAAATTTTAAGTTAAATAAGATTAATTTTATTAAGGAAAAAATTGTTAAAAACAACCTTGAACTAAAATAAATATTTGTTTTATATATTTGGGATAACTATGCAATAGAAATTTAAATAATCTTTATTGATTTTTATGATAAATTTTTATTTTTAGTTTATAGTTATAAAATCTCTACTTTGAAAAACAAAATACCATTAAAAGATCTTATTGTTGGCCTTAAAATACAGGATATTAAAACAATACACTTACATTTTAACAAAAATGCAAAGACATTAATAGATTTTTCTAAAATATAACCCAGCAAACATAAAAAAAAAAGAAATGTAACCTAAAAAAATTTCTAACCTAATAAATAAATTAAAAATTAAATTTCAAAAAAAGTTAAATTAAAAGTTAAAGCACAATTACACAAAAATTTAAAAAGATCCGAACTAAACAAAATATTACAAAAACTTTTACATTTTTTACTATTTTCCTTTTTAAATAATTTTTTGTTTGCTGGTTTAGCATTATGAATTAAAACTTATATCCCTATGCAGTCATATGGTTATTCAATATGTTTCTATGTTCTCAATGTTTGTATGAATATTAAAAACCTAATAATACTTGAATCAACACAATAAACTCGAAACAAAATACACAAGAAATTCACTGAACAAAAAAAATTAAAAACAAACATGTTAATAAAAAAATTTTTACATAGAAAATCCTTGACCTAATTTTGAATTTGGTTACAATTAAAACGAGAGAAAAAGATATAGTCGGTCAAGCCCGACCATATGATACCCTACACCATTGTGTACATTATAATTCGGGGAGGGGTCTTGACTTGGAGTCAGATGTGGACCGATACTCATAAGTGTAAAATAAAACATGCGAATGCAGAATATTACGTTGATGCTGACATTTATATGAATTTATTCACTTTTGGGTGATTCCCGAAAGAGGGCCTTATATGGGAGCTATGGTAAATTATGGACCGATCTTTGTAAAATTTGGCTCTATCATTTATGTTCATATAAAACTTATTTGTGTCGAATATTAACTTGATACTAACATTTTAATGGGATTTATGCCCTTTAAAGTGATTTTCTGAAAAGGGGTTTATATGGGAGCTATGGTTAATTATGGACCGATCTTTTTAAAAATCGGCACACTTATTTAGACTTATATAAAACTTATATGTTCCAAATTTCATTAAAATATCGCCATATTTAAGGGATTTATGATCGTTAAACTCTTTTCCGGGAGGACATTTGTATGGGGGCTAGGTGAAATAATGGACCGATCATAACCAATTTCAATAGGCTTCGTCCCTGGACTAAAAGAAACCTGTGTACCAAATTTCATTAATTTTGATTCAAAATTGCGACCTGTAGTTTGATTACAAGGTTTACATGGACGGACAGACGGTCAGACGGACAGACGGACGGACGGACGGACGGACATCGTTAAATCGACTCAGAAAATGATTCTAAGCCGATTGGTATAAATTAAGGTGGGTCTTAGAACAATATTTTTGGGTGTTACAAACATCAGCACAAACGCATAATACCCTCCCCACCTATGGTGGTGTAGGGTATAACAAACATGTAAAAAATTCATTCAAAGAAAAATATTCAACAATAAAAACCGAAACTTTAAAATACAACTAAAAGAAAATAATTTAATAAAAATTAACATAAATTTGAAACTAACTGCCTGTTTCTCTATGTCGAACGAAAATTTCGTTTCGAATAAATGTAATGAAAACAATAACAAAATTTTAAATTTATTTGTTGTTTTCCATACATTTAATCGAAACGAAATTTTCGTTCGACATAGAGAAACAGGCAGTAAATAGACTAAAATCTTAACAAAAGATATGACTATAGAACCCAGAATATTACAGAATATGGGCAAGACTATAATAGAGTCCATACTATATAGTGAAGACTTTACTCTATAGTCCGGACCACACCATAGTCCAGACTATAGAATAGACTTTTTTCCATGCAAAATATTAGACTATAGACTAGATTATAATACAGAATAATAGTCCATGTGATAGACTATAAATCAAACTATTGTCCAGACTAAAAACTGAACTAGAATCCAGACTACAGACTAGAATATATACTACAGCCCAGACCATAGACTATAGTCCAAACCATAAACTATACTATAGACTAGTCCACACTATAGAATAATCTATATTCCAGACTATAGACTAGATAATAGTTTAGACTATGGACTAGATAATAATTCAGACTACAGACTAGACTATTAACAAAACTATTGTCCAAACAACAGACTTGACTTTAGACTATATTCCAGACTATATACAAGACTATAGATCAGACTGTAAACTAAACTATTGCCCAGTCTACAGACTAGACTATAATCCAGAATATAAACAACTCTATAGTCCAGAGTATAGACTATATTCCAAACTATAAATTACACCAAACTATACCTCAGACTATAAAAAAAATATAGTCCAAAATATAGTTTCATGTATAGTCCACTTTATAAACAACATATTTAAAATTCCTTCAAAAATCTCTTATTTATAAAATTATTAACATATTTAACAACACTTACCTTTAAAACACCTTTAACCTCATCGATAATCTCCCGTTGATGTAAAACAATTTCTTCTGTTGTCAATACTTCATAAATATATTCATCGTTATCAGCTTGACGTTCATGAACGGAAGGTATATCATCCATAGGAAAATCATCATCACCCTCATCACCGGAAGAGACATTCCCGGAATCAACATTATCTATTTCAAAGGAATCTTCATCAGAATCCATAATGAAGACGTTGAAATAGAAAACTCACTCGCAACACAGAGAAGACAGCAAAAGGAAGTAAGTAAGAAAAGAAAGAAGTGGAAGATAAAAAGAAACTAAATGCTGTAAAGAAAGATAAAAATAAAGAAAATATTTATTAATAAAAAGGGTTAAGTTCTTTTTTACATAAAGTATATATTTTTGCATATAAATTTTCTATTTTAATTTTCTTATTTTGGGTTTATTTTTATCATAAAATATAAAATCTATAAAACAGCTGTTTAATATTGCAACAATAATAGCCTGCCAAGCATCAAATCAAATAAAAATGTGATGACAAAAAACACCAACAACATCAATAAAAGTAAAAGAAATAAAAACACAATATAAAACGTCACTTGACCTTGTTCAAGTTATTTGTTTATGTTTGTTTGTGTGTGTATTTACATGAGTGCTTTATATTGTCATTGTAGTGGCTTTTATTCAATTGTTAGTTTTATTTGGTTGCATTTTTCTTTAGGGTAAATAAAATGAAATTTAAACATTTTGAAGTTTTTTTATACAAACCTTTTTTTTTATTGAAAAATAATTTTCCAATTAATTAAACTCTATTTTAATACTCACTCTCCCCCACTACAATAACAATGACTACATGCACTTATCGGTAAATTGGTGTTACCAATATTAAAAATTGAGGAAAGCGCTTTTAAATAATGTTAGAAAAGCGCTGGAAAGATATTGTCGTTAAAACAATATTTATTTTGGGACATTTTATTAAAATAAATTCTTTTGCAAAATAAAATGGAAAATTATATACAATAAATTGAACACTGATTCAGTTCCTTTTTTTCTTGAATTCTTATCATCATTGATAATACTTTTAACGCTAAAAATAATGATGTAAACATTTTTAATTGCAATTCAACAATTTGGCAGTTAATGGGCTTTGAAAATCCTACTTCCATAAGAAATTTATAGCAAAAAAGTTTTTTCTTATAAAAAAAGTTTAGATCATAAGAAAACGAGATAGAAAGATATAGTCGGTCAAGCCCGACCATATGATGATAGCCTATATTATCATGTACTAACTTGATACTAACATTTGTATGGAATTTATGCACGTTAAACAGATTTTCGGAAGAGAGGTTTATATGGGAGTTATGGTCAATTATGAACCTATCTTGATAAAAATTGGAACAAAGTAAGACTTCTTTGCACCAAATTTTATTAAAATATTGCTATATTAAGGACATTTCTGATCGCTAATCCTCTATTCCGGGAGGACATTATTCATGACAAATTTCAATCTTTAAAATTGCGACCTGTACTTTGTTCACAAGGTTTACATGGCCGAACGGACATCGTTAAAACGATTCAGAAAGTGATTCTGAGTCGATCGGTATACTTTAAGGTCCGATTATTTTTTCTATGCGTTACAAACATCAGCACAAACACATAATACCCCAACCACCTATGGTAGTGTAGGGTATATCATTTCCCATTTTGTTATATGAAAATCACAATAAATTAGGTTGTGATGAAAAACAAAATTAATATTATTTTATCGTTTTCAAATCGAACAAATTTTGGTACTCGTTTCAAAATCCATTTCATTTAAAAGTTTAAAGGGTAATTAAGAATTCGTAGCATTAACATTTTATTACAACTTGTAAATTCTCATATGGTTTTACAAATTAAAATTGCGTTCGCCCAGGTTTTAAAATTAAAAAACGGCTCATCAGTACTGTTTAAGAGAATTTAAAACTTCACAAGTAAAAGATTTGCTGTTTATTTCTAAATTTTAATTATCAAGGCATCAATTATAGGAAGTACTACGGACTTGAATCATAATGTTATACCTTAATAGTGCTACTTTTAAGAGCACAATGATTATCCTCTGCTGCCTCATCCAAAAATTTTCAGAATCTTTGTCGATTATAATAAATAAATTTGATATATATATATAATAAATTCTGATAGAATGAAGTAAATGCAATTTTATTTATTTTTAATTTATAAAAAACAAATTTTAAAATAAATTTGTTTTGATTTGATTTGACAACAAAGATGTAAAACAGAAACAAAAAATTAAAAATGAAATCGATCGAAATTCATCACTACCTAATTTATTTGAAAGCACGATTTACTTTTTAAATTTAACAAATTTTATCACATAAACGAAAATTCAACAAAATAAAATTAAATTAAATAAATTATTGTTTTTGAATTGCAATTCCCTAAAATCCTTTCATTTGCCTTAAAAATCGCTGGAATTTATTTAATAAAAACCACCGAAAAGCAACACTCTCTTTTTATAACAAATTAAGTAAACCCCAAAACATGCAAGACGCATTTTGCGTTTTTATTAATTAATAAAACATAAATTACAAGTAAAATAATTAACTAAAAATTTTAATAACTAAAAAAAAAAAAAAACTAAAACAATTATTATAACTAAACAATTTTCCTATTTAATGAAAAAAATCCAATTAGACTAACAATTAAAAAAAAAAACACATACACACCAAATCATATAAAAAAAACTAGCACTAAACACATAACCAACAACAAAGTTCAAGGCTATTAACAACAAATGGGGCCACAAAGAAAAAAACACAAAGAGTAACAAATTAAGAAACCTTCATTTTGCAGTCAGTTTTACAATAAAAACAAATTTATTCTTTAAATAATTGATTGTTTTATATTAAATTTCATTAATTTAAATGCTGACTCAATAATTAAGGTAAGAATTTGTAAAAAAAAATAAGTGCATACAAAAAATTGCATATAAAAAAGAGGGAAAGAGTGTAAATAAGAGCAAAAATGCATTTAATAACCAGACTTATAGGATATATACTAATAAAACTATAGTGGTCTCTTTCTTTTAAATGTATAACAAATACTTATTGGATTTTAATGGGAAAAAAAAGAAAAACAAAGAAAAAAAAATAAAAATAGTTATAGAACAAAAAAAAAGAAGAAAAATTAAGAAAATTTTCTTCAAATTCGTTAAACTGAAAAATAAATTAAGAAAAATCTGTGAGAAACTTACCTCTTCCAAAATTTATATAAATTTTCTGCTATTATTTAAAATTAAAAACGATATTTTGGTTTTAAAATTATAGATTTTTTTACGTCGATTTTTTTTCTTTCTCAACACCAAAAAAAATAATTTTTCTTTTTGTTTGAAGTTATAAATTTTCTTTCAAAGCTTCGTATATTAGGTATTACGTTTTTTGTTGTTTCATTTATAAAAAAAAATATTTATACCACACAAAAATTTTCTTTGTTGTACATTTATTCCTTTTTTCACAACACTTCCACGTTTTATTTTTCTTTTTAAAAAATCTTTAATTTTTCGCTAACAAAATTAAACACTAATAATTTTTATAATGAAAACAAATATTATTCCCAATTACTGCATTTTTTCTATGCAATTTATTGGGGTTTTTTTATTATTGAACCAGAAATTTTTCTAAACGTTTTTAAATAGAAAATTTCCAGTTTTTCACACAACGAACGCAGCAAACTGCGACGAACTTTCTTTGTAAAATTTATAAAACAAATGATAATAAAAAAGAGTATTAAAAATTCAATGAACGGAAAATATAATCAACTCTTTTTGGCTATTATCTTAAAATAGGGAAAATCTATGTGTTAAAAAGAGATAGCTAATGTAAACGCAGATAATAAGAATTGAGCAAAAGAAAATGTACAAAAAAACTAAACCAGACATGTCAATGCTCTAGGAGAAGATGTGTTCAGTAAGTATAACAAAACAGGGTTGTATTTACTAAGTAGAGGTGTATTGCAGCATAAAACACTCAAAGAAAATATATATTAAAAAAGGAAAATAAATAATAATAAAAACAATATGAATAATTCAAAAGAAATTTACAAAATAAAATAAAAAACCGAATAAAATTCTAAAAAAACAGGAACATTTTCAAAACTAACGCTTTTATCAATAAAAAAAATAATTTGCTTTTATTATTTTAAATGCTTTAGTAAAAAACAAGTGTAATATTAACTATTTTTTTAAGATTTTTAAATATTTTTCTTATTTTCTCTACTTTTCTCTAGATTTAGAAATTTTATCTTATCAAAATTACCATTAATTAAAAATTTCAAACATTTACCCTTTCTTCTTAATTAATATTCTTAAACTTGTTTTGTCTAACAATTTTACCTAATTTACATTAAACACTTGGAATTTATAATTTTTTTCTGAACTTTCTACCTTTTCTAACAAAAATAAAACACACTCGTCTGCGCAAAAACCCAACAAAAGCAAATACGTAAATTCAAATGCAAAAGAATTTAATTAAAATTCCAGACTCGTTTGCTTGACATTCTTTTTATTTATTTGAAAATTTGTAAAACGTACAATGATTTTCCTAAAACTTATATACAACAAATGTTGTACATTATATACTTTAGCTAAACATTATATAAAAAAAATAAAGATCTAAACCTCCTTTCAAATGAAAAACCATTTATCAATTTTTACAACACCCCAGGGTTTTTAAAACGCGCGCTGTTTAATATACTTACAAACATACACTCTTTAAACATACTAACGATTCGGACAGACAGACAGACAGACAGATAACCAGCCAGAAATTTTTGCTGACGCCATAGAGAAATTGGAAATATGAAAAAAAGCAACAGAAAACCAGAAAACGCAGCATGTGTTTTAAAGGTCTTCGTTTAATTTTCTTATTATACGGTTAAATGTTGTGGTCATTGGGAAAAAAGCAAAAATTAAAAGTTACACACACACACTTACAGAGAAATAATTAAAAAGAACAGGAAAAGAGGGAGAAAAGGAGACATTTAGCAAAATGCTAAAATTAAAGATAAAAACTTATTAAACAAACCTTAAAGACAAATTAGACTACACAACGGACAAGATTATAGTATATTTTATAAACTATAGTCTATACTAAAGACTAAATTATAGTCTATATTATAGACTAAACTATAGTCTATGCTATAGATTAAAATATAATCTTTACAATAGACTAAACTATAGTCTATATTATACACTAAACTATAGTCTATACTATAGACTAATCTATAGTCTATGCTATAGTCTATATTATAGAATAAACTATAGTCTATATTATAGACTAAGCTATAGACTATAGTCTACAATGTCAATATTCTAGCCTTTAGTCAAAACTATAGTATGGCCTTTAGTCTATAGTTAGAGCTATAGTGTAGTCTTTCGTCTAGTCTATAGTGAAGACTATAGTCTAGTCTTTAGTCTAGTCTATAGTCAAAACTATAGCCTAGCCTTTAGTCTAATCTGTAGTCGAGATAATGGTCAAGCTTTTAGTCTAGACTATAGTCAAGCCTTTAGTCTATAGTTAGGGCTATAGTGTAGCCCGTCTAGTCTATAGTCTAGCCTTTCGTCTAGTCTATAGTCAAGACTATAGTCGAGCCTTTAGTCTAGTCTATACTCAAGGATATAGTCTAGTCTTTAGTCCAGCCTTTTTTTTTTTTTGCTTTTTTTGTGTTGCTACATCAGATAATTTTTAATTACTCCAGTTTTATCTTTATAAAATGTTTTCATATAAAATTCGACCAGGAAGTTCAACGCCCTAAATAATCATTGGTGTTTTTTTTTTTTTTTTCTATTCATATTACAAAGTAGTTTAAAGCTTTTCTTTCTTCTATAAAATAGTACACAATAACAATTACAACAACAAAAACGGGGAAAAGAATACGTTACTATAACAACAACAAATGACATTCATTGTTTTTTCGATTATTTGATTATTGTTTTTTTCCTCTTTCACTTTGTTTTTAGAAAAATTGACAAAGACATCTGGTATGAAACAAATGATGATGATATTTATCTTGATATGATTTAAGACAAATAAAAACCAGATGGTTTTTATTTGAAGGTTTACAACAATAAATAAATTATAGGTAATAAGAATAAATAAACCTTTTAAAGGTTAAGAAAATTAATTTTCTTTGCTTTCAAAATTAAAAGAAATAATTAAGTTAAAAAAAATTACTTATATGTACAAAATTATAACTTTTCTAGTTATTTTGTTGTTGCTATTATTTTCTTTTAATTTTTTTTTATACTTAAATAGAAAATCAATAAAATTTTATTATTGTTATAAACGCTATTTGGAAAAAAATGGCGGATTTCTAAAATAGCAGCAAATAAAATAACAATAAACAAGACAGAGATGGCATTACTTTAAAATTAAAACAAGTTTTCCAAAAACAAAACAAAAAAAAAACGGCGTTTTTTTATGTTGAGAAAAACAAGAGATAAAAAAAGAGAATTTACTGAGAAATCAACAAAAGAAATGAAAAGCAAATACTTACACACAAACACCTATTGGAAAATAAAGGTTTATGTGAATGTGTAACCAAAACAAAAAGAAAATAACTGTGTTTTTTATACATAAATTTTCATTTATGAAGTGTTTACAAATTTAGCTTACAATACATACATATTTACTTACTTTTAAAGAAATGTAAGTATGTTTGTATGTATAAAACAGGCTTTAGCCACAGTCTAATAATTTGTCTTCATTTTTTTTCCTTCTCTGTGGAAAAAAACAACAAACAAACAAAACATATACATTTAAGCACACAGACACTTTGTCTGTCTATTTGACTCTTGGACTTTGCGTCAGTCTAGGTTATTTTTCTCTGCCACAGAGTCAAATTCAAAAGACGTATTAAATTATTTATTTCGTGATTGTAGACAAAAAAAATTTTTGTTGTGTATTATACCCGCCACATGCTGTTTTTTTTTTATATTAAACGGGGCCTGTTTGTATTCATTCGTTGTGAATTTTTTCCATCAATTTTATAATTATTATTTTTTTTGCGCTCTGTGTCTCTCTTTTTTTTTTGCTCTCGTTCATTGTGTGCTTAATTTTTTGTTGTTGTTGTGGTTGCTGTGTAAAACAGACGGTTAAAAATAAAATAAAAATTTTGTATTTTTTGCTTGTGCTGTAAAAGTAATTATAATTTTGTGTAAGTACAATAAGGGTGGAGGAGGAGGAGGGGGGAGAAAAGTGTGTATATAGTATGTATGTATGTAAGTGTTTTTACATTTATGGCATTTTTTTAATTTTTTGCTGTAAATTTTATAACCAAACAACCATTATAATGATAATGATGTTTTACTATTAAAATAAAATTGTAATTATTATATTGTACATTCAATATTTGTACATACATACAGACAAATTTGTTTGCGGGCAATTTGTTCTAAATAAAGAAAAATTTTATGATTTTTGTTTATTTAGAACAATTTTACAATTAAGGAACAACAAATTGAACAAGCAGAAATCATTAAAATTAAATTTTCAAGGTTTTTTCATTAAAAATATTATTTTTGGTGTTTTTTTTTTTTTTTGTTAACAAAATAATCTTTGGTTGTCTATTAAAAATCGAATACAAAAAAAAAAAAAAAAAAAGATATATATATACAGTGCAAGACTGATTTTCGCGACTAATTAAAAACCAAACCTGTCGCGATAACATAACCCAAAAAATTCATTGCTATAATTTAAACCTTCATCACTTTTTAGTTCCTCAACTGGGTGACATGTCGCGTTATCTAAAAGCAAAACTGTTTTTTGCGGCAGACCTTTTGAAGCCAAAAATTCTCGGATTATTGAAAAATTATTTAAAGGCGCGTGGGTTTTTCGATTTTCCAACAAGCAACAATTTTAGTTTGTCTGTGCCATTTGCATTTGAACAGGGCGAAAAAGTTATTCGCTCTTTACATATTTTTCTTCCGGGAGCCGTTTTTTTATTATGTGTGACATGAGTGTGATTTGGAAGCATCCTATAATATAAACCGGATTCGTCGCTACTAATATTGTAACATTTTTTCCCCCTTTATCTTATAAAACACTTATAAATCATTTTTTCCATTCTTGTGTACTCAGTGGCACTTGCCAGGGCCACTTTCTGTTGTTCGTAGGAACTTTTTTAATGAATTTTTTTGCTTTATAATGCGTTAAACCGAAGACTTATGCATCTTGTAATTAACGCAAATTGCAAATTTTTGAGAAGGGGGGAGAGATGTATTTACACAACAAATGACATGAATAAACTGACAAAATTGATGATCAAAATCATCCAAAAAGGTTAATATACCAAAAGACGGGGATTTCCCTTTTTTGGTTATAGACATTGTAATCAAATTAAAAAAAAACAGCTAAAAGTTGCGAAAATAGAATTTCGTTCGGAAATTGTGTCTTCTTTAAAACAATTTATAACATATTTTACTATTTTAAAAGCAAACTATTCTTTAACAACTTTTGATTCTTTTTATTTACAAAAAATCCATATCAAATAATCTTAAAAACTAACTTCACAAATAACAATTAAAAATAAAAAAAAAAAAAAAATAAATTGGAATTTTTTATAAAAAATTCCTTTAAAAATTCTTTCTTAAAACTATTCCTGAAAATGTTTTGTGCTACCCTCCTTTTTTCTTTCATTCATTACATTCCATAAATATCATCACCATTGTCATTAATTTCCACTTTGACTTCCTCCTCCATTATAGGGGAACCTGCTGAGCATATAATATAATTCTCTTCATTGCTAAAACCAGAAGTAGGGGTATGATTTAAATCGGAGGGAGGGGCTGATATATTGCTTAAGCTAGTATTAACATTAAGCATACCCAATTCACCATTAAATATGATATCATTGATAAGTTTTTCAGCCACAATACGTTGGGTACGTTCCATTCTAGAGAGTTTATCGGCCCAAACAGAGGCTAAGAGTTGGGAAGAGGTTTTGGGAACCTTTAAACGTTGAGTGGCCAGTTTAACAAGGTCATCTATAGAGTTAGAAATTTTCTTCTTTTTAACTTCGGGTTCTTCGGCTGGGGGAGGAGGGTTAGTTGTAGGAGGAAGTTTCAGTTTTTTGTGGCTTTTAGAGGTTTCAGGGTCATTAGACTAGAAAACAAAAGAGAGAAGAAAGGAAATTAATGAATGAGTTGTATATAAATAAATAAATAAATAAATAAATAAATAAATAAATAAATAAATAAATAAATAAATAAATAAATAAATAAATAAATAAATAAATAAATAAATAAATAAATAAATAAATAAATAAATAAATAAATAAATAAATAAATAAATAAATAAATAAATAAATAAATAAATAAATAAATAAATAAATAAATAAATAAATAAATAAATAAATAAATAAATAAATAAATAAATAAATAAATAAATAAATAAATAAATAAATAAATAAATAAATAAATAAATAAATAAATAAATAAATAAATAAATAAATAAATAAATAAATAAATAAATAAACAAATAAATAAATTAAATAAATAAATAAATAAATAAATAAATAAATAAATATTAAAAAAATATATTAATTAAAAAATAAATTAAAAAATCATTTTAAAATTTTCACGATTTTCTTTCAAATTTTCTTAATTTTAATAAAAATTACTTTCACTGAATTTTTCGCTAGCGAAGCTGGTGTTTCTATATCTTTTAAAAATTTATTTAAAGCCTCGAAATAGTATAACGTGGGCTCTTCAATTTTAGAACCATTTTTTTCATTATCCTTAATACGTTTCAATTCACGTCGATAATTTGTTCTTAAACTATTAAGTTTTTTCTTTAATTGTTTTTTATCAGCTTCTGGATGTTTTTCATGAAATTTCTTTAATAAAATATCATATTGTTGGTCTTTTAAAATGCGATCACTATAATCGGGTTTATTTACATCCCATAAGGCCGTTAAGGAACGATAAAGTTCGATTAATTCTAAAATATATCTTTTGTATTCGGGAGTATTTTCGGCCATAATAAAATACACAAATATAATCAATACAACCGAACGAAACGTTCGCTTGAAGTTTAAATTTTACTATGAATTTGTTTCATCAATCATGCTTGATGAAAAGCTATACATATGTATGTGTATCAATGTTATTTTCATCAAGCAATTTAATATACAAAAAAAAAACAAATGCTCTCATTATTTTATTCCCACTCATTTTGTCTCTCTCTTAAATAACACAGTTTTTAAAAGTGTTAACATAGCGTTTTTATTTGTGTTTGGTTTTTGTTTTGTTTACAGCACAACTTCTGGCCACACTGTTTTTACTCTCTGTTGTTATTCTAAAATCTGTAAACAAAAGTAAAACAATAACAAAAACATGTGTGCAAAACAAGTTGTGCCAAAAAAAGGAAGTTCTAATAACAAAGCTGCCAGATGGTTATTTAACTAAAATCAGCGATTTTAACTTAAATTATTATTATTTTTTTTTTTTTTCAAAAACTTACATTTAAAAAACTCAAAGCTTCAAAATAATACAAAGACGTTTCAAATACACCCCTTCCACTTTTCTCCATTTCCCATTTTCTTTTTAATTCTCTTCGGTAATTACTACGCAAAGTATTTATTTTTCTAGTTAAATCTTTCTTTTCGGAATTAGGATTTTGTTCACGAAATTTTAACAATAAAAGTTCATATTGTTGTTCTTTTATACTACGGTCACTATATGCGGGATTATTAATGTCCCATAGAGCAGGTAAAGAGTGATAAAGTTCTAATAATTCTAAAACATTTTTTTGTTCACTATCCGCCATAGTTGAAAAACAACCAAACGATTTGAAGTCAACATAAATATGACAAAATGGCATGATTAATATAAGAAATACACATAAAAAAGTTTTAATGTCATGCAAGTGAATTTATGTATTTCGTTTGCGTGACGCATGACATGCAATTTAATCAGGTATTGGTTGCATGATGTCAATTACAGTTTGTGCAAATATTTTTGTTATTTTTCCTAGCACATATACACAATACACACTCTCGGAGAGACTCTCTTTAATTTATTTTGTTGTAAAAGAAAAAAAAAATTGCCTAAAACAAACAAGGCTGCCAGATGACTTGAAAACTAAAAGTCATAATTTTTTAATTTCGAACATTGTTTTTTTGTATAAAGACTTAATAAATTTGAATTAAAATTATTTGTTTGTCTTATTTAAATAAATTTTCTTTTAAAATCTTCAATTTCGAAAATTCGAACTTAATTTCGAAATTGGAATATTGATATTGAACTACTTACAAATATTATTTTAAGAGAATTTTTGAAAATTTTTAAGCAATTTCGAAAATTCGAAGTTAATTTCGAAAACCGTTTTTTGAGCAAAATTTAACAAATTTCAGTTACAATAACTTATTTATCGCAATTTAGGAAAATTTATGATAAAATACTTAATTTTTGAATTTTTAAACAGTTTTAAGAAATTTCGAAAATTCGAAGTTAATTTCGAAATTAGCTTTCAACAACAAATTTTAAAAATTTTCAGTAAAAAAAAAAAAAAAAAAATAACTGTAATGTAATTAAAGAAATTTTCTTGATTTTTGAAACATTTTTAAGCAATTTCGAAAATTCGAAGTTAATTTCGAAATTGAAATTTATGCCAAATTTTATGAAATTTCTTTAGAAGTTACTTAATTATCTTATTTAAATAACATTTCTAATAAAAACTTTAATTTCTAAGCACTTTTATTAAATTTCGAAAATTCGAAGTTAGCTTCGAAAAGCGTTTTTTTAACAAAATTTAACAAATTTTAATTAGAATAACTTATTTATCTCAATTTAGCAAAACGTGTAATAAAATACTTAATTTTTGAAAAATGTTTAGGAAATTTCGAAAATTCGAATTTAATTTTGAAATTCGATTCTTTAAGTAAAAATTTATTAAAATTTTAATAAAAAACAATTATCTATTATAATTAGAATAATTAATTCTTAATTTTTGAACATATTTAAGCAATTTCGAAAATTCGAAGTTAAGTTCGAAATTAAAATTAATGCCAAATTTTATGAAATTTCATTAAGAATTACTTATTTGTTTTATTTAAATAAGATTTCCAATAGGCTCTTTAATTTCTAATGACTTTTGATAAATTTCGAAAATTCGAAGTTAATTTCGAAATTAGTTTTCAACTAAAAATTATAAAATTTTGATAAAAAAAAAAATAACTATCTAATGCAATTAAGCCAATTCTCTTAACTTATAAAAATTTTTAAACATTTTTAAGCTATTTCGAAAATTCGAAGTCAATTTCGAAATTAGTTTTCAACTAAAAACTACAAAAATTTAATAAAAAAAACTACTATCTAATGTAATTTAACCAATTTTCTTAATTTTTGAACATTTTTAAGCAATTTCGAAAAATCGAAGTTAATTTCGAAATAAAAATTTATGCCAATTTTTATGAAATTTCATAAAGAATTACTTATTTGTTCTATTTAAATAAGACTTCCAACAAGCTTATTAATTTCCAAGCACTTTTAACAAATTTCGAAAATTCGAACTTAATTTCGAAAATAGGAAATTTTTGTTTAAAATTGACTTAATTTTAATAAAAATAAGCTATATAATGCAATTACATAAATTTTCTGTTTAAATTTTTAATTTTTAAACATTTTCATCAATTTTCGAAAATTCAAACTTAATTTCGAAATTAGATATTAACTTAAAATTAACATAATTTTTATAAAAATCAGATATATAATGCTATTACATAAATTTTCTGTTTAAATCTTTGATTTTAAACATTTATCATATTTCGAAAATTCGAACTTAGTTTCGAAAATAGATTTTAGTTTAAAATTTACTTAATTTTAATAAAAATAAGCTATATAATGCAATTACATAAATTTTCTATTTAAATCTTTAATTTTTGCTAAATTCGAAAATTCGAACTTAATTTCGAAATTAGATTTTAGCTTAAAATTAACAAAATGTTAATAAAAATAAGCTATATAATGCAATTACATAAATTTTCTATTGAAATCTTTAATTTTTAAACAGTTTTAACAATTTTCGAAAATTCGAACTTAATTTCGAAATAAGATTTTAGTTTAAAATTTACTTAATTTTAATAAACAACAGCTTTCCAAGGCAATTAAACAAATTTTTTAATAAAATCTTTAATTTTCAGCATTTTCGAAAATTCGAACTTAATTTCGAAATTAGATTTTAGTTTAAAATTAACATAATTTTTGTAAAAACCAGCTATCTAAAGTAATTTAATAGATTTTCTGATGAATTCGTTAACTTTTAAGTATTTTTAACAAATTTCGAAAATTCGAACTTAATTTCGAAAATGAAATTTGGCTTAAAATTTTTCAAATACTAATAAACAAACAGTTATCTAATGTGTTTAATAAAATTTTTCGATTTTTAAGCACTTTTAACAAATTTCGAAAATTGAAATTGAATTGAAATTTAAGCTAAAATTTGTCAAATTTCATTTCATATGATAAAATCTTTAATTTCTTAACACTTTTAAACAGTTTTATGATTTTTATAAAAATGTTGGCTTTTTATTGATAATTCCTCTTCCTTCCACATTAAAAAATCCATTACCTTTTTCTGTAGTTTATATGTTAACAGCCTAAAGGGTTTTCAATTTTCCTTTTTGGTTCCCCTTTGGCTATAGAAATGTAAATGTGTACTATATAGCTACTAACTAGTTATTAAATATAATGTAACTAACAGTAAAGCCTCAATAATCTAAAGTTTTTAATAAAAAACATTTAACATTTTATTTTCCAGAAAAAATTCCTTGACAAAATTTGGTTTTACTTTAGCACAAGAAAAAAAAAAAACATTTTTCATATATTTGTTTATTTTATTGTGAGTTTACTCTATGAATACTGTAAATATTTTACATGTATGTATGTATGTATGTATGTATGTATGCCAACCTCTTGTACCTCTTTATTCTCCCGCCTTTGGCATTGTAATCATGTTTTACATTTTCTGTGCAATTTAGCTGATTATTGGGATTTTTTAGGGGATTTTTTTTTGTTTGTTATTTAAATTGAAGATTTATTTGGAAAAATTAGGGAATTTCCCACAAAACAATTTCCGCTATCAAAATGTTTTTATAACTTTATTTTAAAATGGATTTAGTTACTTATTACCCTACAAAAAATTTCCAATATACAGTATTGATCATGTATACTCGTATTAAATGTATTTTATAGCATGAAATTGTAGTTCATTTAACAATTTTTATTATAATTTAGTTCAAATATTACAAGGCCGTTTGATGAATGCCGACCCTTGTACACAATTGTCCAATTTTGAACATTAATTTTAGTCATGGATATTCCCTATTTAAAAATTTTGTAAATCACTGCGGAAGAGAAAACCATTTATTATTATCTAAATATGCTATGACTTTTACTCACATCATATTAACATAAATTTCATAATTCTCTTAACATGAATTTCACAATAATTTCCTAATATAACATTAAAATAAATTATACCAAAGAATATTCATATATAGAATGCGCATCATGTAGAAACAAAATTTCTTATGGCGGGTTCTAATCATAGTACCTGCTCTCATGTGATTCTCGCTCTCAACATTTTGCGATGATGAGGGGGATAAGTAACAAGGGAAAACTAAATCCACCACCAAAACAGAGAGAGAGAAAGAGTTTAAGTATATGTGTTTGTACATGTGTGTATTCCTTATAAAGAATTGCAAATACCCAGCAGTTCGCCGAACTAGTTCAGTTACGTCGAATTCGTTAGCCACTAAGAACTACCACTAGTTACTTTTCAATCCACTCACAATGCTTTTAACTGGTGAATTTAACATGGGGATGTCATTGGAGGTAACCAATTGGCCACCCTTTGCATTACTATTCACTAGTAGTTTGGATGGTACCATTTTTCTAGTTATTTCGAATGAAACATAATACTACACATTGAACTGTTCGTAAGAAACTAGCACTATCAGCATAACAAGTCACTAGTATTTTCAGTAGTACAAAAACTCTAGTGTTTGGGACGAAAAAGTTGAAAAAATAAAATTGTACTTTTATTTTGTATTTTTAAAGTTTCAATTTCTCTGATAAGTAAATTATTGTTTTTTTATTTTATTAATTTAGTTTTATTTAAGAATTTTCTGATGTTTTTATTTTATATTTTTATCCATCGATGTCTTCAGCTGGGCTTGAACTTCTAACCTTCTGGTTTGTAGGCACGCATATTAACCACTGGGCTATTGATCTCTTTATTTAACATTCTGCTATGTGCTGTTTTAAATTTTAAGAGAATATTTGTTGTAATGTATGTATCATCTGTGCCAAAAAAAAAAAAATATACTAAAATACTAACCGCGAATTTCTGCATTACATGTAGTTAGTGAATTGGCTATTTATATATGGTTTTGTTTATGAATTAAGAGAAAACGTATTATGAAAACAATAATGGGGAATTTGTGCATTACATGTAGTTAGTGAATTGGCAATTTATATATGGGTCTGAATATGAAGTTACAGAAAATGTCTTATTTAACAAAATACTAACGGCGACTTTAGGCATTACATGTAGTAAGTGAATTGGTAATTTAATGACTATTTTTTATATTATTTATTTAGAAAAAATGTGAACATTTAACAGTTAAATTATTAAAAGTAACTAGTATAAAGTTTTTAAAGAAAGAAAACTTTATATTTTAATGATTTCACTAAATTTGTAAAAAATAAATAAATAAATAAATAAATAAATAAATAAGTAAATAAATTAATAAATAAGTAAATAAATATGTAAATAAATAAATAAATAAAAGCTAATGATTAGGTATTTTATTATGTTGTTCATGCAACTTTTGTCTCGATAATTAAAATCTACACTACCATAGGTGATTGGGGTATCATCGGGTTAGGCAGATTATATGTTTTTTTTATTTTTTACTTTAAATTTATTAGCGTCCTACTCTTAATATTCAACGGAACAATTTTTTACTATTTTTGTTATAATTTATTTAATAATTAAATAAAAAATAGTTTCATATAAATAAATTGTCACTAACTTCAAATATGATATATCTTTTTTTATCGTGGCAGGGGAGTGATAATCTGAAGAACCCTCAATCTTCATATGAACGTCCAGCTTATTATATCGCTTTGATAAAATTAAAATGGATACAAAAAAATATATTAATTTTCGCATATCTAAATGAGTATTATAGTGAAAGTCTTTTTGTTGTAATTTTCATATTAAAGTATAAAGTAAATATTAGTTGTGGCGTCAAATGGGGTAGCGAAGCGCACTGGAAAAAGCTAGTATTAAATATTTTTGTTAATTAATTACATACATAAAAAAGTTTTATAATTTATTACCTTTTTTAGTTTAAATATATCTTATAAAATTGCAAAATAAATATATATACCGACCAAAGTATTTGAAAACTTATATTGTATATAGAGGCACTTATAGAAAAATAATTTTAAAAATATGATAAAAACGGACTACCATTCCTTAAATAAATTACATTTGAGTAGTAAAATAAATCAATAATTGTAACGAATTTGTTTATAATGTAGGGAATTTCTAGAGATAAATGCAATACTTATTTGCTAATTGGCCACTTATTACATTATATTTCAATAGTGAATTTACTAAATTAATAGTTGTAACGAAATCGTACACATTAATGCGAATTTCTGAAAACCAAGAGCCAACAATTTCACTACTATTCAATAGTGTATTCACTAATGTAATAGTTATAAGCAGGGCAAGTTTTTCAAGCTTTTCGCTTGGAAAGTAAGCATTTGCATATTTCAAAAGAATTTCACAAAAAATGCTTATATTTTAAATCTTTGCATAAATTTGCATATAATGGATAAAAAAGTTAGTTTTCACAATTTTTTGGTGATTTTTTGGAGTTCAATCAAATGATTTCTAAAAATTTTTTTGTGAGTATTATGTAAATATTGTAAAGAAAAAAATTCGGAAGCGTCAAATATGATACTTAAAATTAAAATAGTTATATTTTTATAAACATCGAAATTTATTTGAAATTGAAAGTTAAAAAATGCATATTTGTGCATATTTTCTACACATTAATATATAAGAATGCATAAATTCGTTGGTTTTTATATACATATTCATGCTATTTTTGCATATTTCTGTGCATATTATACCATTTTTTCGTGCTTTTTCAAGCGCATATTTCAATTATTTTTGTGCATATAAAAACTTGCCCTGGTTATAAGGAATTCTTATATAATCAAGTTTAATTCTAGAGACAAATTTAAGATTTTTTTGCCGATTGGCCACTAACTGCATTACATTTCAATAGTGAATTCACTAAATTAATAGTTGTAGCGAATTGGCATAAATTTATGTAAATTTCTGAAAGCGAAATGTCACTATCTGCACTACATTTCAATAGTGAATTCACTAAAAGAAATTTTGCAGTATATTCATATATAATACGAGAGCAAATTTCTCAATTTACGCTTTTAAAGCTCTCAACGGCAACTCTATGCATTACATGTAAACATAGAAGTGGCAGTTTTCTTTAAGATATTATATTCTCTAGTTAAAACAATAAACATTCTTTAGTAGTTATTTTACTAGTGAAATGTAATGCAGAATGTGATCGTTTATCAACCACTTGCACTACCAAAAGTAACTAGTGAATCGTCTAAGTAGTTATATATCTAGTGATAATGGATAAATTGGCACCTTTTGAACTGCTGGGTAAAAACACGCACACATATATATAAGATTGTACATGTATATCTTTATTTCAAATTGAAAGAAACAATTTGTTTCTTGTATTTTGAAAAAAGTGCCAACAGAATTTTTAGTTGTTTATTTACTAATGGAAAAGATATGAACGTTAATATTACAGTAGGGCATAGCATACATGTTTTGTTGTTTTACAAGTAGAAATACTTTGATCTGCACCGACGTGCTTATACCTTTCTTAGTGACGTGACAAATTTTTATATGATTTTGAAGTTGTCAATTTATATTTTATAGTTATATTTTTGATAAACTAATAATTGTTATATTTTACTTTTATATATTATATTTTTATATATTTCATAAAATGTGCATATAATTTGTTTTTGGTGTTTTTTTTTTATTATTATTAAAAAAAAGTTTTTATAGAGAATTTTTAGTTTTTGAAATTATTATTTAAAAAAAATATTTAAATTTTTTCATTTTTAAAAGTATATATTTTTCCATTTTTTGGATTTTTTAGAAAGAAAAATAAAAATAAAGTAAATAGTAAATAAAAGTTTTTCCTTTTTTTCGGAAAAAAATTATTTTGTGATTTTTTCCATGTTTTTGAGTTGTATTTTATTTGAATCAAGAAATTGTTAATAAAATATACATTTTTTTAGAAATAAATAATATTAATATTTTAAATTTTAAAACTTATTTTTAAATAATATATATTTTATTTAGTAAAAAAATAGTTTTGAATAAAAAAAGTATTTCATTTCTTTTATTTTTGGGCAGAAATAACATTTATTTTGAAAAATAAAGAAGTTTTTTTGATTTCCTTTTTCTAAGCAAAAAGTTATTATTTTTTTTTATACAAAAAGAAATAAATATTCATACAGCAAAGATTCAATTTATAGACCTAAATTTTTTTATAAACAAAAATACTGATTTTTTTTAATATATAAGTTATTTTTTTGGCAGGAAATAAGTTATTTTTTATTTATTCATTTATTTATTTTTGTCATAATAATTTTTTTATATAGAAGGTATATATACAAATTAAATATTTTTTCAAAAGATCTTTTTTCAATATAATTCCACCTTCTTTACAGAATAAAACAAAATTATTAAAGAAAAATCTAATTTTTTTGGTGACAAATTTGTTATGAATAAAAAAAATAAAAATATTTTTTTATATTTTTTTCAAGTGGATATAATTTTATATTTTTGTTTTTATTTATTTAATTAATTAATTAATATACTTAACTTTAACATCTGTTACTTTGAATACATAAGTAACAAAACTACACAAATCAAATTTTAAAATACAAATTTGATATTCTGAAAGTATATTTACATAAGCTCATATGACGTTTAAAAAGGTATAAGTAGTTCGGTGACGATTAAAGTATTTATATTTTTAAAACAACAAAACACATATGCTATGCCCTACACTAACATACACGATCGTATTTTATCTCCTTTAGTAAATAAACGACCAATTCCTTGTTTCTACTTTTTTATAGGCACTACACCAGCGATCGCCACACTCATACATTCACAATTATGTTTGTGTATGTTTTGTTTTTCCCATTATGAAATTATACACCAAAAAAATAACATCATTTTTATAGTAATTTTATTTTGAAAGTTTCTTCGTCAATTCAAGACTTGTAAGTGGAAATACACGTTACTAGTTTAGAATTTTAATAGTAATAACCAGGGATCGCAACGATTACCATAGTAATCATAAAAATTAAGATTTAATGTTTATTTTTTCTATTATTTGATTAAAAAAAAAATATAACGATAAATTATTAATTTAGGATTTTAATTTCTTATTAAAAAATATCGAATAATTCAGCACGAACGATTATTTCAGATTTGTATTTTATAATAAAAAATTAATTGTAGTACATTATTAATTAAAAAAAGATAGTTATATAATTAAAAAATCATATTAATTAATCCTACTTAATATTAAATATTTTTCATGAGTGTATCTCAAGCAACAAGCAATAACACAACATTCTTGCTTGAATGCTCGTGCGAGACTGACTTTCTTGTGTGTTTTTTTATTCATTTCAAGAGCATAACAAAAGAGATAAAAAACACGCAAGCTTCTTTTCCTTTTGCCTTCCCTCCCGCATCATGAAATACTTTTAAAAAATATTTCAGTTTTCATTGACATGCGCCTTCTATATGTTGTATATTCTTTGATTATACATAATCTTATCCCAACAAAATCGAACATATTTTTTCATTAAAGTCAAAAACCTTTTCATATTTTAATGCATATGAAAAAATAAAACAAAAAATCTCAAGTTTATTTTTATATCCAAGTCATCACTTTTTAATTTCACCACAAATAAAAGCACAAAAATTACTCCCTACTATTTTATTTGAATGTACTTTAACATAATTACATACATTTTATTTATTATACAATTATACAAAATAAATACATTGATTTTCAATTTCATAAAATGCATTCGGCTGTGTTACAAAAATATTGTAGAATTTAATAAAAAGCACACTTGTCCCCATTTTATCTAACTGTCATCAAATGTAAAAAAAATCATGCAATTTATGATATATTCTTAAAGAATAGAATTATTAATTTTTTCTACATTTCTTATACATATAAACGCCTTAAACTAGGCAATTAAATGTAATATGAATTAAAAAGTTTGGTTAAAATCATTAACAATTTATGAGAACTATTAATTTTTATTGTTGTGTTTAATAAAAAAAATCCTCTTTATACTTTTTTGACTGACCAAGTATGCAAACAGGCATAATGTGTTCGCATTCTCAAACACTATTTATCCAAGTCATCAGTTTTTAATTTCATAACAATTAAAAGTGCAAAAAAAATGTCTCCATATTAATTCGTTTGTTATGTACTTTAACATAATTACATACATACATATCTATATATATAAAAGAGTAACGTGACTGACTGACTGACTGACTGATTCATCATCCCACAGCTCAAACGGCTGAAGCTAGAGCGACGAAATTTGGAACTTAGGTAGGTCTCCCTCAGAATAGATCAACTAAGATGGGATTTTTGGAAATTCGAATGTTTAGGGGGTAAAAAAGGCTAAAATTGGTAACTCTATAACTCCCCAACTAATAAAGATACACAAAAAGTTGAATAGTTGTCGTTATTCATTTAAAAAATAATCGGATAATTGTCTGGTACTTTTTCGAAAATCGGTCCCTTTAGGTAGAAAACGGGTAAAAACTGTATTTTGGTACTTTTTTGTCACCATATGTATCTTTGAAACCAATCAACATACAAATAAAATGTATGTCGTATTTATAACTTATCAAAAAACTAGAAATATAAATTTGGTACTTTTTCGAAATTCCAACGTATAAGGGGTAAAAATCGTGCCTATTTTTGGTACTTTTTTCATAAAACATTTTTTTATATTTATTGAAATATTCATATGAATATTTTAATATGGGATACCACTACAATTTAGAAATTTATTGGAATACAATTTTTGTTACTTCGATGAGTGAAAAAAAGTACCAAAAAAAGGGGTAAAGGCGGGAAATTACATTTTATTCAAACTTAATAATTAATTTTCAATTACATTAAACATAGAAAATGTAGATAAGAATTCACATGAGTGGAATTTGTGGTACTTAAAGATACATGGTCCTGTGGGTAAAAATTCAGGAGGATGGACTTTGTGGTACTTTTTTCTTCTTCTATTGGTACTTTTATGCATTTCCTGTAATATTTAACCTAGAAACATGAAATTAAATACGCATGGTCCGATATTGGAAAGAATTCACAACGGGGGACTTTGTGGTACTTTTTCGTTCTTCTAATGGTACTTTTTGAATTTTCTATAATTATGAACTTAGAAACATGAAATAAGGTATATGTGGTCCTTAGTTAATGAGAATCCATAAGAAGGGATGTTGTGGTACTTTTTTGTTATTTTAGTGGTACTTTTTGAATTTTCTATAATATTTAACCTAGAAATATGAAATTAAGGACATGAAGTGCCAAGTGAATGAGAATCCATAAGAGAGATCTTTGTGGTACTTTTTCGTTCTTCTAATGGTACTTTTTGAATTTTCTATAATATTTAACATAGAAACATAAAATTAAAGATATTTGGTCCTAAATGAATGATAATTCATTAGAGGGGACTTTGTGGTACTTTTTTTTTTATATGGTCTTAAATGAATAAGAATCCATAAGATAGGTTTTTGTAGTACTTTTTTGTTCTTCTAATGGTACTTTTTGAATTTTCTATAATATTTAAAGTAGAAACATGAAATTAAATATGCATGGTCCTATGTGAGAAAGAATTCTCAACAGGGGACTTTGTGGTATTTTTTTTTTTTTTTTTGTTCTTCCAATGGTACTTTTTTAATTTTCGGTAATATTTAACCTAGAAACATGAAATAAGGATATGTGGTCCTAAATGAATGGGAATGCATAAGAAGGGTCTTTGTAGTAGTTTTTTGTTCTTCCTGTGGTACTTTTTTAATTTTCTATAATTCTGAATCTAGAAACATGAAATTAAAGATATGTGGTTCTAAATGAATCTTTTTTCGTTCTTCTAATAGTACTTCTTGAATGTTCTGCAATTTTCATTCTTAGAAACATAATATTTCCCTAAGTGAATCAGAAACCTTAAAATGGATTTTGTGGTCCTTTTTCTTTATTCTAATATACTTTTTTGTAATTCTGATATTTATTATTCTAAGAATATAAACCTGAAATTAAAGAGATATTGTTATTTATGGATGACATAACACCATTATTAAAAATGTTCCCAAGGGAGTTAAGAATCTTAGTTTAAATTTATTATATAGTATGGTTTTTATAAACAAATTCCGCTAACGAAGTAGCGGGTTTACAGCTCGTATAATATAAATGCATATACTTTCCAGGTTCCATATCTTTTATTTCATTATTTATTGCTTTTCTAACAAAAAGTGTATACAAAGAAAGAGGAACATTCATGTTTTCAGACTTCAGAATTTTGATCAAGCTATTGAAAGCATCTTGCTTAGGTGTATATTGTAAATACCATATCTTTATTTTCTCCGTAAAACTAACGCAATTATCTTCGAAATTAAACATTACATTACTTGAGCTAGTTTCCATATTTGATGGAAAGTATCCATGCTCGTGCGCAGTTTTTGTAGAAGCTCGCCTTCTGGAAAGATTAGCTTGCTTGAGACGAGTCATCCTCATACGTTTAATTTCAAATGCCTTTAATCGTCGTAATTGCCTATTACTACATCCCCTCATATTGTAATTTCTAAAGTCTTCTTACCAAACTAATTTTTGTTCAGCAGCTCAGCTTCAACACACGTATTATATTTTTTTAAATAATTATTTATTTTTGACATAAGTACATACAAAAAAATTTTTATTTTGTTACTCTGTTCTCTATTTCTACGTATACTAGAATGTAAGTTAAAATACAAATTAAAAAAATTTAAATACATACAATATTTTTATTTACAAGTAAGCAGTAAAATCGATTATTTATTTATTTATTTATTTATTTATTTATTTATTTATTTATTTATTTATTTATTTATTTATTTATTTATTTATTTATTTATTTATTTATTCATTCATTTGAAGACAAAAAATGTTTTGTTTTCATATTAAAATGTAAACAAATCATAAACAAGGCTCTTTTATAAATTCGCACTCTCTCTCTCTATCTCTCTTTTACACGAGAGCATTGCTACTCCCCGTTATACACCCACACATATTGTTTACAAACACTAAATGCAAAATGTAAATAAAAGTAAACAATCAAATTAGATGCTTTAATAACAAAGTTGCCAGATATTTTAGAGAGCGAAATAAAAAATTCTAGCGATTTTTTAATTAATTTGTATAATTTTTATAAAAAAAAAATGAATTTTTAAATAAATTTCAATTGATATTTAATACATTTTACAATATTTTAAAAAGTTATAAAGGAATTTAATTATTACACTAATATAAAACTAATATAAAAGACAAAAAGAATAAAAATCGTCTTCAAACTAAAAAAAACGCTTAAATTGTAACTAATGTTACTAAAATAAAAGCTATGTTTAAAATTTCCCAAAATACGGCAACCTTGTTTAATTATTTTGTTTTTTGTCCTACAGTTTTGCCTATTTTATCAATTATCCTCTCAATCTTTTCAGTACTTTTTCTACAGTTCCCTTATAAAAATGTCTTTACCAATTGATGATGATGTATTGCTGGCAATTATTGCAATTTGTTTGAAAAAGAAAGAAATTGATAAAAGAAAACATCGTAAACGTTTATGGATGAGAGAACAATTTAAAAAAAGACCCAAATTTACTCAAGAAGTTTTAAGAGCCGAATTAAATAAATGTGATAAAAATGATTTTCGTTATTTTTTCAAATTGGATATTGAACTCTATAAAGAGTTAGCAACTTTAATAGGTCCTCTAATAGAGAAAAAAGATACAGCCATGCGTTTAGCTATACCAGTCTATCAAAGATTATGGATTACTTTACGTTATTTGGCAACAGGTTGTTATTTTGAGGAAATGCAAGATGAATGTGCAGTATCGCCGCCCGCTATTTCAAGAATTGTTTTGGAGACTTGTGAGGCAATTAATTTGAAACTTAAGGATTATATAAAGGTACAAACAATCTATTTCTATAAAATTAAAAAATATAAAATAATTAATATTTGTTTACAGTTACCCTCTTCTACCCAAGAATGGCAGGCAAATGCTGAGGATTATTTTCAAAAAACTCAACTTCCCCATTGCTTGGGCGTTGTGGGTGGTCTACATATAGCCATTAGAAAAAATTCTAGCCTGACATTGGCTTCACAATATTTAAATTATAACAAATTTCTCAGCCATGTCCTAATAACAGTGGTGAATGCTAATCATGAATTTATAGCAGCAGATATTAGTGTCAAGGGTGGTACACCAGATATAGATGCTTTAAGACAAACTCCTTTTGGTATGGCTTACTATGGAAATAATTTGCCATTACCCAACTCTCAACCACCAGCCCTTAGTGATCATGTATTACCCTATGTTTTTCTGGGCCATGAAAGTTTTGTTTTACAGGAAAATTTCCTTAAACCCTTTCCAGGAAATAAATTATCCCCCGAACAAAAAATATTTAATGAACGTTTAAATCCAGCCTTAAAATGTTATGAGAAAACTTTGAATTTATTAATTTCCCACTTTAAGGTGTTAAAAGGGCCCCTGAATTTGACACCGGAGAAGGTGCAAACAATTGTTATGGCCTGTTGTTATTTGCATAATTTCTTAAAGAAAAAAACGCCACAGCAGTTGTGGGATGAGAAATTTGAGGCAGTACAAGATGTATTGAAAGAAATGACACCTCTGAGCAGTGTTCAAACGCAAAGTTATTCGGAGCCAGCTAAGACAGTGAGAGATAACTTTATGGAATATTTTAATAAGAAGGGAAAAATAAATTAAAATAAATAAATAAAAAAGAAAATCTATCGAAAACCAGTTTTTTAATTAAAATTTAATTTCGAAATTAAATTCAAATTTTCGAAATTTGTTAAAGTGTCCTAAAACTTAAGATTTTATCTGAAATTTCATTTGAATAATATAAACATGTAATTCTCAGTAAAAATTAATCATTCTTGTTCCAGATTCCACTTTCGAAATTAAGTTCGAATTTTCGAAATTTTTCTTTTCTTAAGTGTATAGAAATTGAAATTTTTAGCAGAGAATTTATTTACTTAATTACATTAAATAGCAGATTTTTTATTAAAATTTTGTCGACTTTAAGCTGAAATCCATTTTCGAAATTAAGTTCGAATTTTTGAAAATTGTTAGAAGTGTTTAAAAATAAAAGATTTTATCAGAGAATTTATTTAAGTCCTTTAAATAGCAGATTTTTAATAAAACTTGGTCGATTTTAAGATAAAATCAGTTTTAGAAACTAAGTTCGAATTTTCGAAGTTACTTAAAAGTGTCCTAAAATTAAATATTTTATCCAATATTGTATTTAAATAAGATAACTAACTAATTCTTAATAAAATTTGATAAATTTTGGCCTGAATTCCAATTTCGAAATTAAATTCGAATTTTCGAAATTTAATAAAAGTATTTAAAAAATTGTAAATAAGTAATTTTTTATGAAATTTCATAAAATTTGGTCTAAATTCCAAGTTCGAAAATAAGTTCAAATTTCTAATTCAATTTTTTTATAAACCATAAAATTGAATTTAAAAATCGCACGAATTCTTTGTTCCACCTTCTAAAACATGTGGCAGCTTTGTTTACAAAGCAAATGTTTTTATTATTGTGTACCTTTGTTTACATTTTACTTAGCATTTGTAAACAATGTGCATGGGTGTATAAAGGGGAGTAGAATGCTCCCGTGAAAAAGAGAGTGAGAGTGCGAATTGATAAAAGAGCCTTGTTTATGATTTGTTTACATTTAAATGTGAAAACAAACATGTTTTTGTTTTCATAAAATAAATAAATTTATTAATTAAAAAATAAATAAATTGATTAATTAAAAAATTGAATAAAAATTTTATAAAATAAAAAAATAAAAAAAAAATATTTATTAAAAAAATCATTGCATAGATATTTAATTCAACATTAAAATAAATTAATTCAAAACTAAAATAAATTTAAAAAAATATAAATTAATTAAATAAAAAATAAATCTTTTGACTCTCCCCTTTCCTTCACTCTTATGACCTTCATTATCCCTTAAAAAACTTAAACTATCAAAATAGAATAGCGACGACTTATAAACCCCCTGACCATTTTTCTCCTCCTCACGCGTTTTGCGCAATTTACGACTATACGAAACACGCCAACAATTTATTTTCTTCGATAAATCTTTTCTTTACGCTTCAGTATAATTTTTACGAAATTTTTCCAATACAATTTCATATTGTTGATCCTAGGGTATGTAGGGAAGTGAATGAAGAAAAAAACCCTTCACCATATTACCATCTTACCATCTTATCGACATCATATTACCATATTACCGACAATTAATAAAATTTTCGCCTTAACGTATGCTTGCATATTTTCTAAATCTAAATTTTTTTCAAACTACGAAAATTTGAATATGAAAAAAAAAAAACAATCATAACAGGCTTTGCTTTTAAAAAAGAAACAACAACAATTCCATATATATTTATTTTTGTATGTACAAACTGACTGAATACACAAAGAACAACAACAACAACACTGTTATTCATTATATTACTGCTGTTGCTAACTAAACTACTTGTCTATACAAAAAACAAAAAACGTCACTAATAGTCATTACAATGCTTAATATACATGTTTGTGTATGTATTTATGTATATTCTTAACAGATATGTTTTAGTTTTTAAAAATAAACAACTACAATTCCATATCTATTTATTTTTGTACAGACTGCATATACAAAGAACAACAACAACAACACTGTTATTCATCATATTACTGCTGTTGATAACTAAACTACTTGTCTATACAAAAAACAAAAAACGTCACTAATAGTCATTACAATGCTTAATATACATGTTTGTTTGTTGGTGTATTTATATTCTTAACAGATTTGTTTTTGGGCCATAACTCTGTTGATTATGAACGAATTTGGTTTATTAAAAAAACCGAAATTTTATAAAAATATTTATGACTGATCTATATAAAAATAAAAATCTGTAGCTTGAACAAGGGCTTCAAAAATAAAAAATTCGTTTTCCCCGATATCTCAGTTATTACTGAACCGATTTATTTAATTTTTTAGAACAAAAATTCAGAAAATAATTTTCGAGCCCCCTTTAAAAATTCGAAGTCCCTGGTATATGCAGAGGCTTCAGAAACTAAAAAACCGGTTCTAAAAACCGGTTTTTAAAGCATATCTCCACCATTTATAAACCGATCTTCCTGATTCAAAAAACTGAAATTTTATAAAAATATTTGTGACTGATCTGTATAAAAATAAAAATCTATAGCTTAAACCAAGGCTTCAAAAAATAGAAAATGCGTTTTGTCCGATATCTCAGTTATTACTGAACCGATTTATTTCATTTTTTCAGAACAAAAATTCAGAAAAAAATGTCCGAGAATTCTTTGTAAAAACGAAGTCCGTAGTGTATACAGAGGCTTCAGAAACTGGAAAACCGGTTCAAAAAACCGGTTTTTTGAACATATCTCCGCATTGTATGAACCTATCTTGCTGAATTCCAATAGCAAAATTCTCGAAAGCATTTCCGATCGTTTGACATACATATTATATATGTCAGTTATCGGTGGGCTTCATAAACGCCATTTCAACCGACACACGGACGGACGGACGGACGGACGGACATGGTCCAATCGTCATCGCTTCTTACAAGGATTCCGAAAATATAAACTTTTTTGCTCTCCGACGAAAATTGTGGAAATTACAAACGGAATGACAAACTTATATATACCCTTTACACCTGTGGTGAAGGGTATAATAAAGAATAAAAAATTATTATATGTAGTTTTAATTCAGGTCCATTTTTATTGAATTATTTGATAAAAAATAAATTAATATATAACACATTGTTAAAAAAAAAGTACAATTTAAGTAAAAATCTTTGGGACAAAAGTATTTGTACATCAGTACTGTGTACAATTATTTGCACGTTGGACTCTTGTATGATGATTTTTATACCCTTCACCAAAGGTGTAAAGGGTATATATAAGTTTGTCATTCCGTTTGTAATTCCCACAATTTTCGTCGGAGAGCAAAAAAGTTTACATTTTCGGGATCCTTGTAAGAAATGATGACGATAGGACCATGTCCGTCCGTCCGTCCGTCCGTCCGTCCGTGTGTCGGTTGAAATGGCGTTTATGAAGCCCACCGATAACTGACATATATAATATATATATCAAACGATCGGAAATGCTTTCGAGAATTTTGCTATTGGAATTCAGCAAGATCGGTTCATACAATGCGGAGATATGTTAAAAAAAAACGGTTTTTAGAACCGGTTTTCCAGTTTCTGAAGCCTCTGTATATACTAGGGACTTCGTTTTTACCAAGAAGTCTCGGACATTTTTTTCTGAATTTTTATTCTGAAAAAATGAAATAAATCGGTTCAATAATAACTGAGATATCGGACAAAACGCATTTTTTATTTTTTGAAGCCCTGGTTTAAGCTATAGATTTTTATTTTTATACAGATCAGTCACAAATATTTTTATAAAATTTCGGTTTTTTGAATCAGCAGGATCGGTTTGTAAATGGCGGAGATATGCTTTAAAAACCGGTTTTTGGAACCGGTTTTTCAGTTTCTGAAGCCTCTGCATATACCAGGGACTTCGAATTTTTAAAGGGGGCTCGAAAATTATTTTCTGAATTTTTGTTCTGAAAAAATGAAATAAATCGGTTCAGTAATAACTGAGATATCGGGGAAAACGATTTTTTTATTTTTGAAGCCCTTGTTCAAGCTACAGATTTTTATTTTTATATAGATCAGTCATAAATGTTTTTATAAAATTTCGTTTTTTTTAATAAACCAAATTCGTTCAGAATCAACAGAGTTATGGACCAAAAACAAATCTGTTAAGAATATAAATACACACACAAACATGTATATTAAGCATTGTAATGACTATTAGTGACGTTTTTTGTTTTTTGTATAGACAAGTAGTTTAGTTAGAAACAGCAGTCATATAATGAATAACAGTGTTGTTGTTCTTCTTTGTATATGCAGTCTGTACAAAAATAAATAGATATGGAATTGTTGTTGTTTATTTTTTAAAACTAAAACATATCTTTTATGAATATACATAAATACATACACAAACATGTATATTAAGCATTGTAAAGACTATTAGTGACGTTTTTGCCTATAAGACAAGTAGTTTAGTTAGCAACAGCAGTAATATAATGAATAACAGTGTTGTTGTTGTTCTTTGTATATTCAGTCAGTTTGTATATACACACATAAAAAAATAAATAAATATGGAATTGTTGTTGTTTATTTTTTAAAAGCAAAGCCTGCTATGATTGTTTTTTTTTTTTCATATTCAAATTTTCGTAGTTTGAAAAAAATTTAGATTTAAATATGTGGAAATATGAAAGCATACGTTAAGGCGAAAATTTTATTATTTGTCGGTAATATGGTAATATGATGTCGATAAGATAGTAAGATGGTAATATGGTGAAGGGTATCAAAGATTCGGCACAGCCGAATCTTTTTTCAATTTCATTTTAAATACCGTTATATTTTCTTCGTTAATCGAGTTTTATTTTACAAAATAAGAAGTTGGTTTTAACGTTTTGAATAATAAGCACATCAAAAATGGGAAAGCGAAAAGAGTTGAGTTTGGATATTAAAAATTTAATTATTGATGAACATAAAAAAGGAAAATCTCTCCGGAATATAAGTAATTTAGTAAATTTGCAACATTCCACAGTACAATACATTGTAAGCAAGTATAAAAACGGCGGATCTGTTGAAAATGTGCGTGAAGGTATACGAAATATATGAGGTGTACAAATAGTTTTGTCCCTAACTGTATATTAAAAATATGAATATATATGTATGTTCGCAGGGTTTGTTATTAATCAGAGCTTATGTTTGTGGTTTGAATCAATCCTTTAAAATATTTATTTTTTTGTGAAATAAAACCTGGCCACCTTATTATAAATAACACGAATATGACGATTTATCATCGTTTTTAACGATTATTATCTTTTATTTAATCGTGTATTTTTCTAAAGAAATTTCTAGAAATGTAAACAAATAAAAAAAGGCTCTCTTACTCATACTTTTATAACCTCTCCTTCTCTCTCTTGTTAGTTTATTTTGAAGTACTCCCTTTACCTCGCTCTGTAACTGTTTAATTTTAACGTTATGCAAAATGCAGAATATAAATAATGAAATGGAAAACTCTAAAGGAAAAAAAAACAACAACTACAAGAAGCTTTCAATGCACTCGGAGAAAGGAGAATGTTAAACAAAACGAATGCAGAATGGGAAAATATAAAGGAAATGTGAGAAAGAAAATAACAATTAAAATAGAGAAGATAAAAACGAAAACGAGATTTTCTCTTTTACAAATAAAAAAATTATGGTTTTCTTTCAGAAAAATTACCTTTTTCTTTATAAAAATTAAGTGTTTTTTAAGAAACTATTTTAATTTCTTCACTTTTTGTCTCTTTTTAATAGCTGGAATTTCCTTTTTATAGTTTTTTTTTTTTATTAAATAAAAAGCTTCAACAAATTCTTATCTCTAAATTACTTTTACATGAATGAAATTAAAAAAATAATCATTGTTTTTGATTTAATCATTTCCCGGTTTTTTTATAACAACAAAAACTAGTTTATTTTTTCAATCATAATCTAGGCTGGTCAAAGGTTCATAATATTTATTCAAATAAGCAAAATAACCCAAAAGTATTAAAAAAATACCTACAAAAATTACCTTAATTTATTCTTTCTTCTCAGCTATCACTAAACTCTTTATTATAGCTCTCTCTTTTTCTCTCCCCCCCCCCTACCCGCTACACAAGCATAACCCCATCAAAAGCATACCAAACTACTCCACGTCATTTGGCAAATATGTACCTACATACATACTTACATACATATGTATGTATGTACGTTTGCATGTACTCAAAAAAATCAGCGAAATTCCATATGTACTATCTACAACAAAAATAAAACCAACAAAAAAATACAACAATACATCCATTGAAAAAGCACGTTTTGCAGTTGTTGCTGTTATCTTAGCAAAAAAATTTTCATTTCGTTTATTTTTTCTTCTTTTTACTTCGTTTCGCGTTTCGTTGTGTATCGTTTTTTTTACTTATATCAGTGGGTCGTTTGTTTGGTCGTTTCGTTGTTCTTTCATAATGACTGATGGTCTGTCTGTCTATTTGTCTGCCTTTTTTTTTTAACAACAATATATCGTCATAATCGGGTACTACAAATTTGTAGTACCCCAGACTTTTTATATACTGGGGTATACAAGTAACATCACCATCATTCACTCATTACGTTTGTATGGATGTAGATGTTTTTTTTTTTTTTTTTGCTATTTTTGTGCAATTTATTTTGTTTTTGTATGTTTTCACATACTTTGTATGTAGTTGTAGTGGTATTCATTCTATTTTACACTTCTTAAAGCTATTGCAAAAAACAACCAAATGCCTAAGAACACAATAGAAACTACAAACGTCTATTAGAGTCTATTAGAGTCCAAAATAGACTATTCTATAGTCTAAACAATAGTCTATACTATAGACTATTTTATAGTCTATACTATAGACTATTTTATAGTCTATACTATAGACTATTTTATAGTCTATACTATAGACTATTTTATAGTCTATACTATAGACTATTTTATAGTCTATACTATAGAATATTTTATAGTCTATACTATAGAATATTTTATAGTCTATACTATAGACTATTTTATAGTCTATACTATAGACTATTTTATAGTCTATACTATAGAATATTTTATAGTCTATACTATAGAATATTTTATAGTCTATACTATAGAATATTTTATAGTCTATACTATAGACTATTTTATAGTCTATACTATAGACTATTTTATAGTCTATACTATAGACTATTTTATAGTCTATACTATAGACTATTTTATAGTCTATACTACAGACTATTTTATAGTCTATACTATAGACTATTTTATAGTCTATACTATAGACTATTTTATAGTCTATACTATAGACTATTTTATAGTCTATACTATAGACTATTTTATAGTCTATACTATAGACTATTTTATAGTCTATACTATAGACTATTTTATAGTCTATACTATAGACTATTTTATAGTCTATACTATAGGCTATTTTATAGTTTAGACTATAGACTATTTTACAGTCCAAAATATAGACTATTTTATATTCTAGGCTATAGACTATTTTATATTCTAGGCTATAGACTATTTTATAGTCCAAACTATAGACTATTATATAGTACAAACTATAGACTATTTTATAGTCTAAACTACAGACTATTTTATAGTCTAAACTATAGACTATTTTATAGTCTAAACTATAGACTATTTTATAGTCTATACTATAGACTATTTTATAGTCTGTACTATAGACTGTTTTATAGTCTATACTATAGACTATTTTATAGTCTATACTATAGACTATTTTATAGTCTAGACTATAGACTATTTTATAGTCTAGCTTATAGACTATTTTATGGTCTAGACTATTAACTATTTTATAGTCTAGCTTATAGACTATTTTATAGTCTATACTATAGACTATTTTATAGTCTATACTATAGACTATTTTATAGTCTATACTATAGACTATTTTATAGTCTAGACTTAAGACTATTTTATAGTCTAGACTTTAGACTATTTTATAGTCTAGACTTTAGACTATTATATACTATTTTATATTCTAGTCTTTAGACTATTTCATAGTTTAGTCTTTAGATTATTTTATAGTTTTTCCTATAGAATATTTTTGAGTCCAAATTATAGACTATTTTTTAGTCCAAAATATAGACTACTTTTTAGTCAAAACTATAGACTATTTTTTAGTCAAAACTATAAACTATTTTATTGTCTAGTTTACTAACTATTTTATGGTCTAGTATAGTCTGGTTTAAAGACTATTTTATAGTCTAGTTTGCGGAATATAGACTAGACTATTTTAGAGTTTAGATCGTTTACCATAATTAAGTCTTTATCTGGAGCTTTAGCCTAATCTTTTGTACTTAAATGCCTGTAGTTAGTATTGTGTTTTCGCTCCAAATTTATTTATATGTTCATTGTGCAAAGTCTAAAGATTACTCACCCCACCTCATTCTTCTCTGTTAGTATCATAATAAGTCAAATTGTTGTTGCTGTTTTTCATTATTTTTATATCACGTTTTGTGTGTGTTTGTATGTATAAGCATACTACATACATATATATTTTTTTCGGTTGTATATTGTTGATTTTGGTATTTCATTTCAATTCAATTTTTATTATATTTTTATATTAATTTTCTTGCTCTTTCCTACACACACTCAAATAAACGCTACATACACAAGTTGTTTGTTTAATATTATCGTTTGGTTGAAAGAAGTCTCTTGTCGGGGCCCTAAATAATTTTTTTTAGTTAATTTTAAGTTAGCAGCACAGCAAAAATTGCTTTTTATAGTAGCTGCTGCTTCATGTTCATTGTATACAATTTTATTATTTGTTGTAGACGAATAAAATGAAAGACTCTACAGAGGCTAGAGAGGGGCTAACGTTGGGTTATATTATACAGTGTATTTTTTTTTTTTTTTTTGTTGGATTTTTTTTTGCTGTTGCAAACTCTGCTATATTGTGGATGCCATGCCTTAATTTTATTTTTTTTTGTGTATAATATATCAGACGATGTGTATGTATATATATATATATTTATATGTATATATATTTATTAGTAGGTTTTTATATAATATCGTACCATATCGTTTCATGTTATTATACAAAATATTGTATGTATACTACTATATTTATTATTGTGCTATATAGTATACAGTTAAGTATCGTTTTGTATATAATGAATATAAGAAATATTTGCTTTTGTGCCACCTCATCATGGGCACTGCCAATGTGGCAAAATGGCGGCTTATTAGGGTGATAAAAATTTATAATTTTATTTTCTTTACCTTAAAACTTTATTTTCTATTATAAATTTAATTTTGTTAAAATTCTATTTTATTAAAAACCTATTTCGCCTTGAAACTCTTAAATTTCTTTCTAAAAAAAAAAAAAACCTCGACACTAATTTTTAATTATATTTATTTAACAACATGTACAATAACATTCATTTAATACATCATCATCATCGTGTTCCCTTAAAACGTATCATTAAAAACAATCACAATAATCATTATTATTAACAACTACACAAACTGTTAAGAAACGAACCCATTCTATAAACGTATAAACACAATCACCACGATGACGATGTTATCATCGTCTATACTACACCCGAACAAAAAAATAAAAATAAAAGAAAAACGACATTAAAATTTATAAAAATCACACAAAAAATCTACGAAATTATAATTTACCTTATATGTATGTGTTCGGTTGTGTGTCTGTTAAAAAAAAACAGCGAAATGAAAACGTGTTGTTGTTTTTGTTTTTTTTCTTTTATTACTTTTGTTATTGTCTCTATTGTTGTTGCTGTTATTATTACTGTTTGCTATAAGACTAGAGAATGAGTACAACAACCAACTACTACTACTTGTACTATTTTGTGTTTTGCTCTGTTTTTTTTTTCTTCTTTTTGTTAATTGAGAGTTTTTTTTAATATAAATGAAGTTGTTGTAATTACTGCTAATTTTTTTTGTTTATTTTTAATTATAATGAGTTTGTTGTTGCAATTTGGTGTGTATTCATGGGATTTTTTTTCATTTTATGGGTTTTTTTTTTATTATAGGTGGGGGGTAGGGTTAAGGGTTTCTTTTAATAGATTTAAAAAAATTAAATATAATTGAAGTTAAGAAATTGATTAAATTTTAATTATTTAAATAATAATTAAATAAATTTATTTATTTAAAATAAATTATAATAAAATATAAAATGAATTTTAATAAAAAATAAAAAAATTAAAAATAATTTTTATTAAAATTTTAAATAAATTTTAATAAAAATCTAAATTTTAATAAAATTTTGTCAATTAAATATAAAAAATCTTAAATGTTGTAAAATTGTTTACCAATTAAAATATGAACTTTTTTATTATTATTTTTTTTTTTTTTCACCTCAACTTCGCTCGTTATTGTTACTATGTCGGGATTCACACACAGCTAATTTTATTGACGCAATTCTAAGTTCTTAGGCGAGAGAGGTAAAGAGAATGTAAAATCTTATTATTTCTTTCTCCTCTGTAATATACGAACTCAGAATTGCGAAAAGAAAAATAGCTGTGTGTGAACACCGACTATTGTCTCATTTTTTAACCTTTATTACAAAAATATAATGAGTCATTTTGACATATTTTGATTTTTTTTTTCTCAGACCTTTTAAAAGACCTTCAAAATGTTGTTTAGAAAACTTTTAAGTTTTTTTGTTATTGCAAGTTTAATTGTTTTTTTAATTAACATTAATTTTTCTCATTTAAGGAGTGCGTTCGAAAAAATCTTAACATAAAATTCTATAATTTGAAGACGGTTGATCTTAGAGTTTTTATTTTTTCTTTAAATCATTGATAGTATATTACAGATCACAGAGAAATACAATTTTTATAGAATTAACCACTACTTATGAAGTCGTGGACTTTTTTTGATAACCCTTCCATTAAATATTTGATAGTTGTTTCAGTCACTTCTTTTAAAATCTTTCCACTGCTCTTAGCTCCGCACAATTTTGAGAATTGAACTCTCTTGGTACAAAAAATAGTGGCCACATTGTGCTTTCTTAGTCTCCCAAAGAATAGGTAGCAAGCATACATATGTTTAGTTCTTGAAAAGCGCATATACAGTAAAAGCTCCCTTAAATGACAGCTCCCATAGCCGGACAAGTCCGGTATGCGTAAAATTTTTTAGATCCCATGGTTCAGGTAGCATTTTTAGAATAAATTAATATCCGCTAGGCGGACGCTCTATTGGCCGGACGCGTACACTTGCTTTTAAAGAAAACAGCTCTCGTAGGAGGACAAAAACCATAAACCGTAAAATAAATGTACCGAATATTTTATAATGAGATGCTACTTATTTTCATTTTTGTACGTGTTTGCATTAATATTTCATCTTTACATACTTAAATTTTTGAAGTTAAATAGTTTACTATTCGTTTTTTACTTAACTTTTTGCTGGTTTTAAGCAACAAACTGAGCGTCACTGACATCAGTCATATCAACAAAAGTAGTTGGGTGCTGCTAAGGATGAAGGCCAGGCCAACAACTTCATTTTCCCAAGTTGAATTGTCAAAACCGCTAACCACTTTTACAGCAAAATTATGGTTTTGGTTGTTTTTCAAAAATCTTAAGAACATTAGCAGCAGCTATTCTATAATAAATATTCTACATTCTATTAGTGGTACAACATTTACTAAAGTGTGGAGTCCAGGTTACCAATGCCCTATAAGCCAGTATCACCTTACGTTGCTGACACAAATGCTGTAGTTGTTCAACACAATGTCATAAAAATATACTGCGTCTGTTTTTTCGCTTTGGTGTATTAAACAGAAAACGCTATGCAGGGCCTTAATGGGTTAAGAAAATAAAACAAATTTGTTTTCATTTTCCTTATATTGAAGTTATTTTTTTAAAAAAATGTTACACCATTTTGTATAAATATGTACACAATTCTTTCCCCCCACTCTACCCTCTCAAAAAATAATTGTTGGTTATAGAATTTACTAAAAAGAATGCATAAATACATACAATGTATTGTATGTAACCTATACTTTATTTCCAAATAAGAATTTATATACATATGTATGTAAAAATGTAAAAAAATAATGTAAATTTTACATTTTAAAAATATTTACTATGTATTTATTTACATATTGCCATTTAAAATACATGTGTTTGTTGGTGTAAGTATGCTGATTTCCAAACATTCATCACCTAAGATGAAAAGAAGAAAGAAAAAACAAAAAATAAACAAAGCTTTACATACATTCTCACTTACATTATTAAAATTAACCGTAGTTTTTTTTTTTTTTTTGTTACTACTTTTCTGAGTGTAACCAAATAATGAGAGTATGAGTTAAACAAAGAGCATAATGCAAGTAATTGTTATAGAGAGAGAGATAGAAAAAAGAAGTAAAAAACAGACAAACAACCAAACTTAGGTATTTAAATTGCAAGTATATTTATTTACATGTATGTATGGAGGTATGTTTTATATGTTGTTTTATGTTACAAGTGGGTGCAATGTCGTTTGTTTATCTTATTGTTTTTGTTATTATTATTTTTTTTATTACTGGTTAAGCGTAGGTGTTTGTATATGAGTGTGTATGAATACATGTTTTTTTTAGTGATGATGTGCTTTAATTTTTTTTTATTTAGTTGATTTTTGTTTACATTTGTTTTGTTGTCTGCAGCCTAAAATATTATTATTTACTTCATTCTAAATGGCATTGTGGGTAATAATGCAAAAAAAAAAAAAGTACACAGACTCTTAAAAACACACACACTCACATACTAAAACATAAAAACAAAGTAATTTTTGAAAGGTAATAAATGAAAGTTTAAATTACAATTAAAGCGTTAAGCGTTAGAAACAGTCGTGCGTTAAGTATAAGAATTAAAATTGATGTTAAAATATTGATGTTTTAGTGGTTTTATTAATGAAAGTCTTTTTAAAATATATTTTACTTTTCATTAAGCTGTTTGTTATTGTTTATAGTTTAAAAATAAGTGGGTGTTGCTTGGGTTATTAAATATTTTTATTTTCTTATTTTATATCTAGTTTTTCTTTACATTTTCTTTTACATTATAGTTTGCCTTAAGATAATGTTACATTGTAGAAAAATTATTGTAGTTGTTGTTGCTGTTGTTTTTCAAGTAAATAAAATATGCATTGAGTACATACAATATTTGTAGTTTATTTCTATAAAAAAAATAGCAGCAATGAAAAGTAAATAAAAGCTAAAAACAACAGGTTAGAGGAAAAATTGTATTCTGTAGAAACTTTTTTCATCCATAAAAAAAAAAGAAATATAAAACCCTCTAAAAATTCTTAAAAAACTGGGCATAGAAATTTTTATAAAACTGGGCATAGATTTCAATAGCTTAAGTTAAATAGCTATTACACTAATATTATCAGTTAAACTTAGTTTAAGCTACATTAAGTCATAATTTGGACTTTTAATTTTAACAAATTTAATTTTTGCTCTTTAAAATTATAAATGATTATTAAAAAATTTTCTAGCATTTTCGTTTCTTTCCAGTAAAACGATTTTTAATGCTTTATGAGGTCATTTGTAATGTTTTTTTTTCGTTGCTGTTGTTGTTGTTCTTGCTGTTTTTGTTTGTATTTTAATTTTGTTTTTATTTAATTTTTTTATGCGATTTTCTTTTTCACAAGGCAATAAATAAGTACATCTGTACATACATATTTAACGAACACATGCATGCTTGCATATGTATGTACATGAAAATGCTTTTAGTCAAGCAGAAAGGGAACAAATTGAAAATGCTCTATTTACACTAGACTAAAGTTTGGGCTACATATGTATGTTTATCTATAGTCCAATCTATTGTCTAGTCCGTAGTATAATCTATAGTTTAGTCCATAGTTAAGTCTTTAGTTAAGTCTATAGTTTAGTATTTAGTTTAGTCTAGTCTATGGTTTAGTTTATGGCTGAATCTATAGACTTGTGTGTAGTTAAGTCTATAGTTTAGTCTATAGTTTAGTCTATAGTTTAGAGTAGACTCTAGTCTATGGGGGCTGCGTAAAGGATTGTTGAACTTACTACGGTGGAAATTAATATTCTCTTACTTTCTGGGCATCATTCTTGACAATGCTGCGGTAATGTTTGATGCTTTAGCGCATATATTCTCAATCTGTTGCTTGAAACTTATTTTATCGTCTATTACAACTACGAGATACTTGAGATGCTGCTGGGATGAGATTATGTTGTTCCCAATGTTTATTTGTATTTGCTCTCGTTTTCTATGACTATGGACTTTAATTATGGAGTAGACTAATTAAACTAGGGCCTAAGACTAAAGACCAATCTAGAGCTTAAATTAAAGATTAAACTATAGACTAGACTATACAATAGATTACATTAAAATATAGATTAGACTATAAACTAAACTAGATTACAAACTAATCTTAATAAGAAGCTTAAACCATATCAATTGTAATATTTAATTGGCCAGTGAAGGCATTTTATTACACAATTTTTTGAAAATAAATAGCAGCAGATTTAGAACTCTAAAATAGCTATTGTTAGCTGTAACTATAGCTGTACTGGATTTTATAAAGTGCTATATTAGCTGCTTATTTTAGGCTAATTAAAAAGCAGTAATAGCAGCGAAATAGCTCTGATAGCAGCTAATTTAATACTATATAAAAAGCTATTATAGCAGCTAATGTGGAATTATTTTTAAAGCTAAAATATTAGGTAATCTACTACTGCATATTAGAACCGCTTCTGTTTTATGTTTGTACGTTTGTACAGTTTCATTTGCCAATAGATCTATTTCATCTAAGTATCTACCCGTGACAATTACGTTATCATCTGCGTCTAGACTAGACTATAGTCTAGTTTAGAGTCTAGACTTAAGTCTAGTTTATAGTCTAGACTAGACTATAGTCTAGTTTAGAGACTTAAGTCTAGTTTATAGTCTAGACTAGACTATAGTCTAGTTTATAGACTAGATTATAATCTAGTTTATAGACTAGATTATAGTCTAGTTATAGTTTAGTCTAGACTATAAACTAGACTATAGTCTAGTCTAGACTATAAACTAGACTATGGTCTAGTCTAGACTATAGTTTGTAGTCTAGACTATAGTCTAGTTTATAATCTAGACTAGACTATAGTTTGTAGTCTAGACCATAGTCTAGTTTATAATCTAGACTAGACTATAGTCTAGTTTAGACTAGACTGTAGACTAGTTAATAGTCTATACTAGACTTTAGTCTAGTTTATAGTTTAGACTATAGTCTAATTTACAGTTTGGACTATAGTCTAGTTTATAGTCTAGTCTGTAGTTCAGTCTATAGTCTAGTCTATATTCTAGTCTCTACTTTAGTCTATAGTTTAGTCCCTAGTCTGTTTTCTAGTTTATATCATGAAATTTTCTGATAAGAAAAATTGCATTTTATTAAATGTTATTATAGTTTAGAGTACTAAAGTTAACTTTATTCTAGACTTTTTTCTTCAATATTAAAATTTATGGCATTCAATATTTTTTCTTTTTATTTCTTTTTACAAAATTTACTGCTGTTTTTTATTTTTTTTTTATTTTATATAAAAGATATTTATGTATATACTTTATTATATATATTTTCAACACTTAAATGGTTTGTTTAAACCCCCCCTCCCCCTTCCTTGCATTCCAACCACCATTTAACAAATTGTTCATTATTACCCTGTGCAGTTAGTAACACTCTTTAAACCTCAACAACTCCCTCCTACTGCAATAATTTTCACTAGATTTTATTTTTCCTCTAAGAGTGATTTATAGAATATTTTATTTTTTATTTTGCCATTAAAATGGGTTCTAATGGGTTTTTTTATTTATTTATATTTATTATTGTATATATAAAATATATATACATCTGGTTACTAAGTATATAAGGTAATACATATATACATAAGTATATAAATATTTAAGAATTGTTGGTGTATAGGAACAGAAAACCTGTCTGAATCCAAGAAGAACTTGTATGTATTCCAATAATAAATTAAAAAAAAAAAAAAAACTGAATTTATAAAAATTTTATTTATTTTCCCGCATAAATTTCAAGGCAGAGAGGTTAGGTAAAGAGGGTGGGCTGGTTAAACGAAAAAAATCAATATTTAAATAAATAACTAAAAATATATATAAAGGAATTTTTATAGCATAAAGCAAGAAAGATGCCAAAGAATGATTTGATTTGATAAAGGAGAATAATAAAATAAAAAAAATGCTAAGTTTGAAGAATATGAGGAACTATATTAAGAGCTATACAAGCAGCTAATTTTAAGCTATATAAAGAGCTACACAAAGATCTAAATATATCTTAAAATGAAGTGAGATAAAAGCTTATTAAAAAACTATAATAGTGAATAAATAAAGGCTATTTAAAAATGCTAAAATAGCAGCTAATTTGAAACTAGATTTAGAATTATAATAACAACTATTTAAAGAGCTAAATAGTAGCAAATTTAGACAGAATCAGTAGCTAAAATTCAATATTATTAGAAATTATATAAAAAGCTAAAATGGTAGCTACATTAAGGCTACATTGAGAGGTAAAATAGCAGCTTACCTTAGACTACATAAAGAGCTAAAATAGAAGATAATTTTAGGCTACATAAAGGGCTATTTTAGCTTTTAATATAGACTTTTAAAAAGGCGTTGATATAAGCTTTAATAAAATACTATAATAGCAGCTAACTAGAGGCTATACAAAAAGCTAAAATAGCAGCTAATTGAGACCCAGACTGAAAGCTATTATAGCTGCTAATTTGTGCATTTTTTAAAAGCTAAAATAGCAGCTAATTGGGCCCCAGACTGAAAGCTATTATAGCTGCTAATTTGTGCATTTTTTAGCAGCTAATATGGTTTAACAATATTAGTTAATTTTATAACTCTTTTTAGTTTTATCAGAGGCTTAGTTTACAATTAATTAGTTACCATATGGAGGTAACCTATGACTATTTTTAATATTAATCTTTGTAGATAAAAATAGCCTTCAATTTGAGTAAATTTTCTACTACTCTGTTGTCATGTTTTATTAAAATTTTCATTAATCTTTTCTTGGTTTTTTTTTCTTTTTTTTTTTCTATATTTAAATTTTTTGGTTTTCGTATGTGAATGATTTTGGTTTTTTTCTGTTTAAAGTTTATTTTAATTACGCTGACCTCATACATCAATTATTCATACATTCAGTTGCACACACACATACACACAGACAGACATATGTACATACAAACAAAGTACCATTTACATATAAAAAATATAAAAAAAAAACATTTAAATAAAAATGAATGTATTCATAGGTTAATAATAAAAAGGCCTAGGAGAGGATTTCAAAGGGCCCTTTTTTACTATAGAATATGCTATAGATAAGACTATGGACTTTAATTATAGTGTAGACTAATTAAACTAGGGGTTAAGACTACAGGCTAAGCTAGAGTTTAAATTATAGATTAAACTAAAGACTAGACTGCATAATAGACTAAAGATTAGATTAAAATATAGATTAAAAATCAATAATATCAGCGAATATAAGACCTTGTAAAGAGCTCTGATAGCAGCTAATTCGGTATTAAATATAGAGGCTTAATAGCAGCTAATTTAATTCTTTATAAAAAGCTATTATAGCAGCTAATGTGGAATTATTTATAAAGCTAAAATATTAGGTAATATGAGACAATATAAAGAGTTAAAATAGTAGCTAATATGAGACTATTTTTAAAGTTAAAATAGCAGCTAATTTTACACTTTAAAAAGAGTTAAAATAGTAGTTAATTTGAGACTATTTTTAGAGTTAAAATAGCAGCTAATTTGAGACTATTTAAAGAGTTTAAATAGTAGCTAATTTGAGAGTTTTTAGAGAATTAAAATAGTGGTTAATTTGATACTATAAAAAGAGCTATTATTAAGCTTATTTTGAACTATATTAGCAGCTAATGTAAAACTATATATGAAGCAATAATAGCACCAAATTTGGTACTATTTAAAGAGTTTAAATAGAAGCGAATGTGAGACTTTATAAAGCTAATTTTATACTAAATAGAAGGCTATAAAAACAGCTCAAGTGAGACTCTATAAAGGGTTATAGTAGAAGATAGTTTGGAACTATATAAAATGAGAGTGTATTAAATGCTATAATAGTCACTAATTTGGGACTAAATAAAGATCAATTGCAACTAAATGGAAGTGTATAATGGCAGTTGATGGGAGACTATATAAAAAGCTATAATAGCAGCTAATGTGAGAATTGGTACAGGACGACCAGAGCAGCTAATTTGGAATTAAATATTGAGCTAAAATAACTGCTTATAAGAGGAAACAAAAAATACTACAAAAGTAGCTAATTGATGTGCGACTACATTAGAAGCTAGAATGTAATGTCATTTCCATTTAATGGTACTAAATGTATAGCTATAATAGCAGCTAAATTTAGACCAGATAAAGAGTTATAGTGGCAGATAATTTATATAATATAAAATCCTAATTTGAGACTATATAAAAAGCTATAATAGCAAATCATTTGGAGGTAAATAAATATCTATTGCAACAGTTAAGTTGGAGCTAAATAGAGGCTGATGGAAGACTATATAAACAGCAAATGTAAGACTTTTTAAAGAGCTATCATAGCAGCTAATTTAGGATTTAATATTGAGCTACAATGGCAACTAATCTGAGACTACAAAATGTACTACAAACGCAGCTAATGTGAGGGATATAATAGATATCAATTTGGGACTATTTAAAGATACTAAATAGCAGCAGATTTTAAGGACTATGTAAATAGCTATAACAATAGCTTATTAAAGACTATATGAAGAGCTATAATAGTAGCTTATTAAGGACTATATGAAGAGCTATAATAGTAGCTTATAAAAGGCTATATAATGAGCTATAACAGCAGCTTATTAAGCATTATATAAAGAGCTATAACAGTAGCTTATTAAGCACTATATAGAGCTATAATAGTAGCTTATGAAGAATTATATAAAGAGCAGCTTTTGAAGGACTACACAAAGAACTATAATAGCAGCTTGACTATATATTGACCTAAAATAGTAGTTTATTTCAGGCTTTAATAGTAGCTTATTAAGAGCTATAATAGAATCTTAATGTGAAAGCTATAATATCTATAAATTTGGGACTACTTAAAGATACTAAATAGCAGAAGATTTCGGACTATAAGAGGAAGTTGATGTGAGACTATTTAAAGAGCTAAAATAGCAGTTAATTTGTGACAATTTAAAGAGCTATAATAGTGTCTTATTTTGAACTACATTTACAGGCATTATAGCAGCTAATGTGCGAGTATATAAGAAGCTATAAAAGCAGCAAATTTGGGACTATTTAAGGAACTACAATAGCAGCTAATGTTAGGCTTTATGAATAGCAATGTCAGCAGGTAATTTGTTATTAAATAGGGAGCTATAATAGCAGCTTTAGCAAGACTATATAAAGAGTTATAGTAACAAATAATTTGGGACTATATAAAATCCTGTTACAGAAGTTGATGTGAGAGTGTGTAAATAGCTAATTTTGAAACTAAATAAAGATCATTTTGAATAGTTAATTTGGAAATAAATATATGTAGAATATAGCAGGTCATGGGAGACTATATTAAAACTATAATAGCAGCTAATTTAGTATTAAATATTGAGCTATAATAGTAGCTAGTATGAGACTATGTAAAGTACTTCAAAGTAGCTAATGTGAAAGCTATAATAGCTGCCAATTTTGAACTATTTAAAGAGATTAAATAGCAACAGATTTGGAACTAAAAGAAGACTATATAAAGTGCTAAAATAGTAGTTAATTTGAGACTTTTTAAAAAGCTATAATAGTAGCTTATTTAAGACTATATAAAGAGTTATAACGACATCTAATTAAGAGCTATATAAAAAGCTATAACAGCAATTTATTAAGGGTTATATAAAGAGCTATATAAAGATCTCTAGTAGCAGCTTATTTAATACTTTATAAAGAGCTATAACAGCTTATCTAGAAAGCTTATTAAACTGTATTAAAAGCTATAATAACAACTGATGTGGGACTATATAAATATATATCATATCAGCAGATTTGCTAGTATTTAAATAAATATAATAGCAGCTAATATAAGGCCCTATATTAGCTGCTAATTTAGTATTAAATGGAGAGCAATAATAGCACCTAAAGTTAGACTTTCTAAAGAATTATAGTAACATATACTTTGGACTATATAAAGTTCTGTTATAAATACTATATAAAGAGCTATAATAGCAGCTTATTAAGTACTATATAAATAGCTATAATAGCAGCTTATTGAGGACTATATGAAGAGCTATAATTGCAGCTTATTTAAGACTATTTAAAGAGCTATACTAATAGCTTATTTAAGACTATATAAAGAGCCATAATAGCAGCTTATGAATGACTATATAAAGAGTTATAATAGCTGCTTATAAAAAAACTATATAAAAAAAGCTACTGCTACAGCTTATAATAAGCAATAAAAGCTGTTTATTAAGAAATATATGAAATTTATAACAGCTGCTTATTATGGGCTATATACATTTCTATAGTAGCATCTTATTAAAGACTACATAAAGAGCTATGGCATCATCTAACGTAAGACTATATTGAGAGCTATAATATTCGCTAATTTGGGGCAAATTAAAGACTTTAAATAAAATTAAATTTCCCAGTTTTTTTTTTTAAATAGACAACATTTATATAATAAATTAAATTTTAAATATATCTTTATATACCAATCTCTATATAACTACATTTCTCTTATATAAAACTTTAAATAGTCTTTCTTTCCTAAAAGCATTAGTAGCGGGTGTTGTTTTTAACTTTACTTGTTTAGCAGACTATAGCTAGTGAAGGTAATATTTGGCACCAACTCCCTCTAACCTCCTTTTAAAATGAAAAAAAAAAAAAAAAACTTTATTTTTATTATTTTTTTCTTGATGCATTCATTCAACTTTTATACATATTTTATGACTTTGTTAAGAAAGAAAAAAAAAAAAAAAATGCAACACAATACAACAAAAATAGTAATAATAAAAAACAAAGCAAAAGCAATACTTTTAAAAAGTTTTGCTGCACATTTTACAAAAAAAAAAAAAAATTGCTTTTGCTTTATAACAACAAAATACTTAGCTATATATTTTATTTTAAAAAATACCAACAAATATATAAACTACATGTATATATATATAGAATGTACCTACATATCTATAGCATGACTATATAAAGCTTATATATAAGCCTGATATTGGTGTTATTGTTTTTTTTTTTTTATATTTTAGCACAGAGTAGCTCCTCTTGGTGCATATGCAGCAGATGCATTTATGTTATACGAGTTTCACTAACAAATTTCTTACCAATACATGTACTATTTTGTTATTTATATGTACTCTTTGTATGTATGTGTGTATATATATGTCTATATGGTTTTATATATACTACAACTTGCACTTGCTGTTGCATATTCGTACATACATTGATATATAGTCATTGATGGTTATACGGGTATTTATGTATACGGGTAAATATCTGATAGAAGATTTTGGTATACTACTATATATATATATATATATAGTAGTTGAAGTGTTTTTGGCTCTTGGTTATATGTAGCGCTGGAAAAGTTGTTGTATATGATATTTTTGTATGTATCTATTGAAGATATATAAGTAGGAATATATAACAAACTAGAGCCAACTATTTTTTACACTGAGGACAAAGACATGTTTTATTTTTTTTGGAAACATATTAAGGGTTAAATTGGGAAGTGGAGCTATAAATACAACTTAAAGACAGCAGCTTATTTAGGACTATATAAGGAGCTATAATAGCAGCTTATTTAAGACTAAATAAAGAGATAAAATAGCAGCTTATTTAAGACTATATAAAGGGCCTATTGAGTACTATATATAAGGCTACGATAGCAGCTTATTAAGGACTTTATAAAGAGCTATAATAGTAGCTTATCAAGGACTATATGAAAAGCTGTATTAGTAGCTTATCTAGGACTATATAAAAAGCTAAGATAGCAGCTTATTAAAGACTATATGAACAGCTATAATAGCAGCTTAGACTATATAAAGATCTATAATAGTAGCTTATCAAGGACTATGTAAAGAGCTACGATAGTAGCTTATCAAGGACTATGTAAAGAGCTATAATAGTAGCTTATTAAGGACTATATGAAGAGCTATAATAGTAGCTTATCAAGGACTATATAAAGAACTATAATAGTAGCTTACCAAAGAACTACGATAGCAACTTATTAAGGACTATGTAAAGAGCTTAATAGTAGCTTATCAAGGACTATGTAAAGAACTATAATAATAACTTATTAAGGACTATATAAAGTGCTATAATAGTAGCTTATCAAGCACTATATAAATAGCTACAATAGTAGCTCATCAAAGACTATATGAAGGGCTATAATATCAGCTTATTAGGGCTTATATTATTAAGGGCTATGTAAAGAGCTATAATAGCATCTTATCAAGGACTATGTTAAGAACTATAATAGTAGCTTATCAAGGATTATATGAAGAGCTATGATAGTAGCTTATCAAGGACTATATAAATAGCTACGGCAGAAGCTTATTAAGAACTATATAAAGAGTTATAACAGTAGCTTATTTAAGACTATATAAGGAGCTATAATGGCAGCTTATTTAAGACTATATATTAAACTAAAATAGTAGTTTATTTCAGACTATAATAGTAGCTTATTAAGAGCTATAATATCAGTTTATTAAAGATTATAAAAGAGCTATAATAGTAGCTTATTTAAGACTACATAAGGAGCAATAATAGCAGCTTATTTAAGACTATATATTGAACTAAAATAGTAGTTTATTTCAGACTATAATAGTAGTGTATTTAAGACTATATAAGGAGCTATAATAGCAGCTTATTTAAGACTATATGTTGAACTAAAATAGTAGTATATTTCAGACTATAATAGTAGCTTATTAAGAGCTATAACAGCAGTTTATTAAGGATTATACAAAGAGAGGATTATAAATAGTAGCTTATTTAGGACTATATAAGGAGCTGTAATAGCAGCTTATTTAAGACTATATATTGAACTAAAATAGTAGTATATTTTAGACCATAATAGTAGCTTATTAAGAGCTATAATAGCAGTTTATTAAGGATTATAAAAAGAGTTATAATATTAGGTTATTTAAGACTATTTAAGGAGCTACAATAGCAGCTTATTTAAGACTATATATTGAATTAAAATAGTATTTTATTTTAGAAGAGCTTATTAAGGACTATATAAAAAGCTATAATGTTAGCTTATTAAAGACTATATAATAATAGCTTATTAAGGTCTATATGAGATGCTATAATAGTAGCTCATCAAGGACTATATGAAGAGCTATAATACTATCTTATTAAGGACAAAATGCAGTGCTATAATAGTAGCTTATCAAGGACTATATTAAGAGCTATAATAGTAGCTTATCAAGGACTATATAAAGTACTATAATAGTAGCTCATCAAGGACTATGAAGTGCTATAATAGTAGCTTATCAAGGACTATATAAACAGCTACGATAGAGGTTTATTAAGGACTATATAAAGGGCTATAAAGTAGCATATATAAAACTATATAAGGAGCTATAATAGCAGCTTATTTAAAACTATATGTTGAACTAAAATAATAGTATATTTCAGACTATAATAGTAGCTTATTAAGAGCTATAATAGCATATAATAGCAGCTATAATAGTAGCTTATTTAAGACTATATATTGACCTAAAATAGTAGTTTATACTATAAAGGAGCTATAATAGCAGCTTATTTAAGACTATATGTTAAACTAAAATAGTATATTTCAGACTATAATAGTAGCTTATTAAGAGCTATAATAGCAGCTTAATAAGGATTATAAAAATAGCTTTAATAGTACCTTACTTAGGACTATATAAAGAGCTATAATAGCAGCTTATTATTAACTATATTAAGAGCTATAATAATAGCTTTTTAAGGACTATAAAAGAAGCTATAATAGCAGCTTTTTGAGGGCTATACAAGGAGCTGTCATAGCAGATTATTAAGGACTATATAAAGAGCTATAAAAATAGCTTATTTAATACTATAAAAATAGCTATAATAACAGCTTATTATGGACTAAATAAATGGCTATAATAGCAGAGCTTTTTTTATGGCTATAATAAAGAGCTATAATAGCAGTTTAAGACTACATAGAGACAATATAAATAACTAAAATAGCAGTTAATTTAATTTTTTTTTTTTTTTTAATTCCCCCTAGATCTTTAAATTTAATCCCAATTTTTGGCCACAGTGTTAACAACAACAAAAAATTGCAACAACTACCAAAAAACACCAACAACAATAATAATAACACACAACACTAAGGGAATCGGGAATAGAGTTAACGTTAACAAAGAAGAGTGTGCAGAGTAGAGTATCACATAGAATTTTAAGAGTTAGGTTAAGAGGGCAGTCAAAAGGGAATACGCCAAAGAACAAGAAGAATTTAGCTTAAACAAATAAAACAACAAATATTACATACTATATAAACATAAATATATACTGGTGGTTATAACAGTATATGTGCAGGAACATAAGTAAAAATATTTATGGGGCAAAGGGGTAATAAGAGTAAGGGGTCATACTAAGAGTAGATATGTATGTAGGGAATATAAAGAGGGCGCTATTTGGAAAAGAGTATTTTATAAAAAACAAAAAAATGCTAGAACAATGATTATGCAGAAAATGTGGAATGTATAGTTAGATATGAATGGATGTATGCATTTTGAAAAATTGTATATATTTGTCTGAAAAGGTATCTATGGTGATCTATCTATTTAGGGTTATTGTAGCCAGTTGTTTGTATATATTTTTAAGTGTTTAAAAAATATATTTAACCAAAATACATAACAAAATTTCATATACATAGTTTTTGTAAAATATGTATAAGTAAAACGTGAGGGGGGAGGACAGCGGGAGCCAAACGAAATGAAGATGATATTGCAAATTTTATGTTAGTCTAACAAATGATGTTAAACTTGTAGCAGTAAGTAACAACAGGGCAAGAGGCAAGAGAGTTTACATTCATGTTGCTCTTTTTAGAAGGTAAGAGTTTAGAGGCTAAAATAGAGTAACAACAACGACAAGACTTTTCTAGCAGAAACCAAAAAAAAGGTCATTTCAACTTTATGCTTTAAAGGAATATATGTTGTTGTTTTGTACAACAAAAGCAGCAATATCAACTATATTATTGGCAATATATGAGAGCTAATATTAAAATAGTATTGGCACACTACTACTGCTACAACTACTAAGACTTCTTTTAAACAATTTTATTATAGTTTTTGTTGTTGATATACACATATATATAGGTATATATGTACCTACAACTGCAACAATACTTTTGGGTGAAAATTAAACTAACAACAACTACAATAACCTCCATAGTAGCAGCAGCAATAACAAACAAAATTTTAACAGCTGGTATGAGAGAAAAACACGTTCAAAAATTGCATTAAAATACAGAAAATATTTATATACATAAATAAGTATATATACATACACACATATATATGTATGTATATATAAATATGTATGTATATATAAATATGTATATAGTTCTTGCACCCAGGCTTTATAATTACAGTGAAGCAAAAAATATAAAAATAATAAAAAGTTAAAAATAGCAACAGCTATTAAAAGGTCTCATTTAAAGCTAATTTTAAATTTAATTAAATTATAAAAATAACTACCAATTAAAGCTTTTCTAAGACTATATAAATAGCTAACAATGCTGCTAATTTTGTGTTATATAAAACACTATAAATAAGACTCTTAAAAGGTTAAATAAAAAACAAACTCTATAGATTATTAAATACCTCTAATGAGCCTTTTAAATCAGCATCAGACAACACCATTTAAAATTTTTCAATATAAGGGGAAGTGTTTTACAAAATAAGATCTTAAAGTTTTATATTTTTTATTTGACAAAAAAAAAAAAAAAAAAAAAAATATAATAAATTTAACTTAAATATTTTCCCACTGTTTGCAGCTACATTTTTTTTTATAGGTACCTACTATACATCCGTTCCCTTACCACCTCTAGATTCATTTAAAATTTTCTATGGATAGTAATTTATACTTTCATCTAAAAGAGACAGAGGTAGGTTAGGTATTCATATGGACGTTGGTGTTGATGGTGATGGAAAAACTACGTTCCAGCAGACGACTAAAGAAATTTTACCAAAAAAACATATTTATGTTTTATATTTACAAATATTTTACATAGATACATATATACATACTATATAAATATGCATGTATTTTGGTACATACTTAGTGGGAAAATGATCTAAAGTTTAAAAATAAGCCCTTCAGTAACTTTCCTTAAATAGTTCTTTATAATATAAAACTCATTGCAGGACTTTAGAATAAACCATTGACTATATTATTGACTATTAAAAAAAAAAAAAACTATTGAACTATATATTAGACTTTGGTATAAACCACAAAGTTTTAGACTAAACTCTGGATCAGATTATGGACTACAATATAAATTGGACTGTAAACTACATACTAGACTATAATGTATAATATATTATAGATCTGATTAATTAACGACTAGACGGCTAATTAAACTATAGAAAATAGCATAAATTATAGACTAGAGTATAGAACAGTCTATAGACCTAGGCTACAAATTAAACAAAATACTAAGCTATAGACTAGACTTTAGAATAGACTATAGACTAGGGTAAAGACTCGACCGTGGAATATTGTATAGTCGAGTCTATAGTCTAAACTATAATCATGTTTTTAGACAAGTTTTTACTTTTAAATTAGCTATTACTATAGCTTTTAGATAGCCCCTAATAAGCCGCTATTATAGCTCTTTACATAGTTCTTAATTAGCTGCTATTATAGCTTTTCACATAGTTCTTAATAAGCTGCTATTATAGCTCTTTATGTAATCCTTAATAAGCTGCTACAGTAGCTCTTTATTTAGTCCTTAGTAAACTGCCACAGTAGCCCCTTATATAGTCCTTAAGTACCTGCTATTATAGCACTTTATATAGTCCTTAAGTATCTGCTATTATAGCTCTTTATATAGTTTTTAATAAGCTGCTATTAAAGCTCTTTATATAGTCCTTAATAAGCTGCTACAGTAGCTCTTTATTTAGTCCTTAATAAGCTGCTATTATAGCTCTTTATATAGTTTTTAATAAGCTGCTATTAAAGCTCTTTATATAGTCCTTAATAAGCTGCTATTATAGATCTTTATGTAGAGGTTATTTAAGCTATTTTATAATCCTTAATAATCTGCTATTATAGCTCATTATATGGTTCTTAATTAGCTGCTATTATAGCTTTTCACATAGTCCTTAATAAGCTGCTATTATAGCTCTTTATGTAATACTTAATAAGCTGATACAGTAGCTCTTTATTTAGTCCTTAGTAAGCTGCTATTATAGCTCTTTATGTAATACTTAATAAGCTGCTACAGTAGCTCTTTATTTAGTCCTGCTATTATAGCTCTTTATATAGTTTTTAATAAGCAGCTTTTAAAGCTCTTTATATAGTCCTTATTTAGTCCTTATTAACCCGATATTATAGCTTTTTTTTGTTCTTAATAAGCGTATATCATAGCTCTTTATCTCGAATAAGCTGCTATTTTAGCTCTTATTCGAGCTGTTATTATAGCTTTTCACATAATTCTAATAAGCTGCTTTTATAGCACTTTATGTAATCCTTAATGAGCTGCTACAGTAGCTCTTTATTTAGTCCTTAGTAAACTGCCACAGTAGTCCCCTATATAGCCCTTAAGTACCTGCTATTATAGCACTTTATATAGTCCTTAATATGCTGCTATTTTAGCTTAATGCTTATAGTAACGGTAACAAGTAACGGCTGAGTGATTGACTGACTTACTTAGTGATTCATCATCGCACAGCCCAAACGGTTAAAGCTAGAAAAATGAAATATGGACTGTAGATTGGTCTTCTAAGACGGGATTTTTGGAAATTCCAATGTTTAGGAGGTAAAAAAGGGTAAAAACGGCTAAAATCGGTAACCTTATATCTCCTAAACTAATAGAGATACAAAAAAAGTTGAATAGTAATCGTTATTCATCATTTTTGGAACCCTATCTATCTTTTAATCCCGTAAGTATAGAAATAAAATATGCATCAAATTAGTACCTTATCGAAAATTGGCGAATACAAGTTTGGTATTTTTTACAAATTCTAACGTTTAAGGGGTAAAAATCGTACCTGATTTTGGTACTTTTTCATAAAATATTTCTTTTTCTTTTTACTAACACATATATATGAATATTTTAACATTAGATCCCAATACAATTTAGAAATTCATTGAAATACAATCTTTGTTAAATTCAGGGGGAATAAAAAGTACCAAAAAGGGGATAAAATCTTGAATTTAATTTTATTCACATTAAATAATGCATTATTTTATTAAACTTAGAGATTTGGACTTAAGTACATGTAGTTCTAAGTGAGTGAGAATTCTCAAGAGGGAAACTTTGTGATACTTTTTCGTTCTTCCAATGGTACTTTTGAAATTTTCAATAATATTGAACCTACAAATATGCAATTAAAAATATATGGTCCTAAGTGAAAAAATTGTAGCTTTTTTTGTAATTTTTAATTAAATTTAATAAATGTTAATGATAATTAAGCCTTTAAAATGGTTTGCAGCTTAATTTTGAAAATTCGAACTTAACTTTGAAATTTCGAACTTTAATAATATTACGAAATTTTGGCTTCTACTTTTTAGCTAAAAATAATTGATTTAAAACTGGAATAAATTCAAGAAAATTTTTAGTTTTATGAGCAAAATTATTATTTCTTGTTTAAAATTTTATTCTATTGATGTAATAATTTTGTTTAATGAACGGATAGTGAGGTGCTTATGTAAAAAGTTGATAAGTCTTTGCTATTACATACATACATATGTATGTATTTTTGTATGCATGTTTTGTTTATAAGTTTATTTAAGGTTTGGCGCCGCCATTTGAAGGGCATTTCAATTATTACAAATTGTGTAAACTGTTTTATTTTTATGTGATTTGATAAGACAACAAAATTTATTAAATTGGCAAATATTTAACAAAAAACAGGTTGTTAATATAAATTACAACAAAAACAAATTTAATACTTTTTTTCTCCCTTAAAGAAACTCAAGATTTTTTTCAAACTTAACAGACGTTATTTAATATTTTCGACATTAAAAGGTTTTTTTTTTTAAAGGCAAATATCAAACGGTTTCTTTTTTCCTTAAAATATTCTTTAAGATTTCATTTAATAAAATTTTAAATTAAAATTATATAAATTAAACTCTTAAAAATTGCATTTAAATAAGTTTAACAAGTTTTTAATTTTAAATGAAATATATGTATGAATGTGTATGTGTTTTATATATATAAAAAAATAATAAAAGTGTATAAATCAAAACTTTCTTCTTATTAAATTGCAAAACCAGTTTTTTTGCACAAGATTATAAAATATATTTAAAAGATAAATTTGTTAAATAAATATGTACGTACGTCTGTCTGTCTGTCTGTATGTGTATGAATGTTTAAGGTCAAGTGGAATTTTTGAATGCGATTTTACTAACGTCACAATATGTTAATGAAAGTAATTAATATTGAATTTGAATAAAAGAATTTATCATCAAATAAATAAATTAATTAATTAAATAAATAAATAAATAAATAAATAAATAAATAAATAAATAAATAAATAAATAAATAAATAAATAAATAAATAAATAAATAAATAAATAAATAAATAAATAAATAAATAAATAAATAAATAAATAAATAAATAAATAAATAAATAAATAAATAAATAAATAAATAAATAAATAAATAAATAAATAAATAAATAAATAAATAAATAAATAAATAAATAAATAAATAAATAACTAAATAACTAAATAAATAAATAAATAAATAAATAAATAAATAAATAAATAAATAAATAAATAAATAAATAAATAAGTAAATAAATAAATAAATAAATAAATAAATAAATAAATAAATACTCATTTATTTACTCCAATTCTGATCTAGATTCTAGTTTGTAGTCTAGTCTTTAGTCTACGTGACATTTTTAGTTCATTTAAAATTTTCGAAATTAAGTTCAAATTTTCGAAATTAATTTAAAATTGTTAATGGAAATTAATTTTATACCCTTAATTCAATAAAACATTAAACATTTTAGTAATTTCTAACAATTTTGAACATTTTTGACCAACTTTGAATTTTCGAACTTAATTTCGAAGTTAAGAAATTAAGTAAAAATTAATTTTTGAGACTAATTTTGCTCAAATTTAACAATTTTTGTTTATATTAGCAAATTTTCTAAATTTTTCTTTATGTTCGAATTTTCGAATATAACTTCGAATTGTCAAAATTTATTAAAAATTATTTTTTTAGCTTAATTTTTAAGATAAATGTGAAATTCTATTAAATTAAGCAAATTTTTTGTAATTTTTCTTAAGTTCGAATTTTCGAAATTAATTTCGAAGTTAAAAAATTTACCTCAAAATCAATTTTTAGGCTTGAATTTTAAGTAGAATATAAAATTTGATTTAAAAAGGCTAATTTTAAATAATGTTTCGTAAGTTCGAATTTTCGAAATTAATTTCGAATTTATAATATTGTTCAAAAATTAAGTTTTAAGCTTAATTTTTATTAAAAACATAAAATTTTGTTTAAATAATAAAGTTTTTATCTATTTTGTGTAAGTTCGAATTTTCGAAATTAATTTCGAAGTTGTAAAATTCGTTTATAAGTTATGTTTGAAACTTAATTTTAATAAAATATTTAAGATTTATTTAATTTTTAGATATTTTAATAAATTTTTGTTAAGTTCGAATTTTCGAAATTAATTTCGAAGTTACAAAATTTACATAAAAATTGCTTTTAAACTTAATTTTGATGAATTAGCTAAAATTCTTAAACTTTTAGGCATTTTTTTAGATTTTTGTGAAGTTAGAATTTTCGAAGTTACAAAATTTAACTCAAAATAAATTTTTAAGCTTAAATTTTAAGTAAAATATAAAATTTGATTGAAAAAGGCTAGTTTTTAATAATTTTTCATAAGTTCGAATTTTCAAAATTAATTTCGAAGTCACAAAATTCAGCCTAAAATAAATTTTTAAGCTTAAATTTTAAGTAAAATATAAAATTTTATTGAAAAGGCAAATTTTTAGTAAGTTTTCATAAGTTCGAATTATCGAAATTAATTTCGAAGTTGGAAAATTCGTTTATAAGTTATGTTTTAATTTAATTTTAATAAAATATTTAAGGTTTATTTAATTTTTAGATATTTTTCTTTAAGTTCGAATTTTCGAAATTAATTTCGAAGTTACAAAATTTATTTAAAAATTATGTTTAAAGCTAAATTTCGATGAATTGGCTAAGAAATTGTAAATTTTTAGTTTTTTATGGATTTTCTTAAAGTTCGAATTTTCGAAATTATGTTCGAATTTGCAAAATTTATTAAAAATTAAGTTTAAAGCCAAATTTTTATTAAGAACATAAAATTTTGTTCAAATAATAAAGATTTTAGCTATTTTGTTTAAGTTCGAATTTTCGAAATTAATTTCGAATTTACAAAATTAAGCTCAAAATTTATTTTCAAGCTTAATTTTTAAGAAAAGTATAAAATTTTATTAAAAATATTACATTTTTTGTAATTTTCCTTAAGTTTGAATTTTCGAAATTAATTTCGAAGTTAAAAAATTGATTTCAAAATCGATTTTTAAGCTTAAATTAAATTTGAAGCTTAATTTTTAAGAGAAATATAAAATTTTACTAAATTTAACTAACTTTTTTGCAATTTTATGTATGTTCGAATTTTCGAAATTAATTTCGAATTTATTGAATTTATTGAAAGTTAATTTTTAAGCCTAATTTTTATTCAAATGATAAAATTTTGTGAAAATAATAAAGTTTTTAGCCATTTTTCGTAAGTTCGAATTTTCGAAATTATTTTCGAAGTAACGAAATTTACTTAAAATTATGTTTAAAACTTAATTTTGATGAATTAGCTAAGAAATTTAAAATTTTGAGTTTTTTTAAGAATTTTTCTTGGAGTTCGAATTTTCGAACTTAAGTTCGAATGTGCAAAATTTATTACAAAATAAGTTTTAAGCCTAAGTTTTATACAAATTATTAAATTTTTTTAAAATATAAAAGGTTTTAGACATTTTTCGTAAGTTCGAAATTAATTTCGAATTTATAAAATTTATTAAAAATTAAGTTTCAAGCCTAATTTTGTTAAATTTATTAAATTTTTTGCAAATTTTCTTAAGTTCGAATTTTCGAAATTAATTTCGAATTTTAAAAATCTACTTAAAAAGTATTTTTAAAGCTTAATTTTGTTGAATTATTAAATTTTGCTCAAATCTTTAGATTTTTTAATGAATATTTTTAAGATTGAATTTTTATTTTAATTTTTTTTCTTATACTTTTTCGATTTTATAGGGTGTGGTTTTGTTTTTTAAGAGTTGCCAGGTGTTTTTCTTTTCTTTTAATTAAGGTTTAATTTTTTTCTTGTTTTTTCAGTTCTTTATTTTTTGTTTTTTTAATTTTTCCATATTTAAGTAGGTCATTGTGTTGTGGTTGTTTTTTTATATTTAATTCTTTTTAATTACAATTTCACGTGTGGAAAGTTTTTTTTAGATTTTTTTTTTTTTTCAAAATTTTCTGTGAGAAGAAAAAAAAGTTTCATAATTTAAGTTATAATTAATCAATGTGTTTGTTTTTTTTTTTGTATGTGTTTTATATGTATTTTTGTATATATAAGTAGCTGTATTAGTGTGTGTTTATTTATAGCTTTATCGAGGCCATTATTAATCATATTATATTATAAATTGTATATAAAAAAAATGGAGAACTCTTAGCTTTAAAAATAAGTATAAAATAAATTTTCTTATGTTGCTGTTCTTTGTCATATTGCCCCTCTCCTTCTCCCTCTCTTTCTTTCTTGTATTGGACTCTAGTTTTCTCTTTTGATTATTTTTGTAGTTTTTTTTTTTTTCTCTTGCAAAAAAAATTTCAGAGTATACAGAAAAAAATAGATGATTTATGTATTATGCTGGTATTTTTAAAAAAATCTATTAGAAACATTATTAGCAGCTGCAAAAAAAAAAAAAAAAAAAGCTGCATGATTATCAAGATTTTTAGTCCCCCCACTCCACACCAAAGCCTCTTATAGCTATAAAATCATAATACATTATTATTGATACCTATAATAATAAAAAATATTATAATCTATATTATTTCTCCTACACATTCATTAATTTTTTTTTGTTTGTTTTAAATAAAGCAATAAATACAAAAACAACTATAGCCAGCAGCAGCTATAACATCACCATCGACCCAACAATAATAATAGCAAGAACAACAACAAATAACATCAGCAGCCAACCAGTCAGTCAGTCCGTCCATACGTCTGTCTGTCATTCAACCAGCCAGCAGTGGAAAAAAAGTCTGCTAACGACGTTATCGCTCTTATAAGAGTATAAAAACAAATAATAGCAACACACAACACATTCATTCATTTACAAAACAGGGCCTCTACAAGAGACTACCGTTATTATATTTAAAAATACTCTATACAAATGAAATACACGAAAACAAAAAAAAAAAAAAACATCTACAAAACACACACTTATTCCCTCTACTACTTACTCGCTTACTCATATACACTCTGGCTCACTCTACTTTAGTACTCAATGCTAAACAAATATGCACAAGCAATAAAACAAAAAATAAAAACATCAGCTAAAACAACAACTACAACAAACAAACAAAAAATACTACGTATGGAATATATACAGCTACAACTACAACAACAATAATAAAAAAATAACATACAATAAATACATATATCGTGATGATGATGACGATGATGTTAAACACAGAGCAACAACAAATATATTTACTACACGTTAAAAACAAACCCAAAACCCCAGCAAAAAAAATTAAAAAAAAAAAACAAAAACAAGCAAAATATATGAGAAAAGCAAAAAAACACACACGGCAACAAAACGATTGCATACGAATAAACAAAACGAACATACCAACAAACAAATAAACGAACGTATAAACAAACGAACACATTGCAAACGAATGGAGAATTGTTTAAATGACTCTCGGCTCAATACAACTCAATAATGATGAGTAAGCGAGCGAATAACTGAGTATGTGAGTGAACAAAACGAAGAGTAAAGAAAATATTAAATAAACACAAATATATATACATACCAACATACCTATAATAAAATACATATTGATATGTATGAAAAGCTTAAAGTATACACAACATCATGTTATTTTTTGTTTGTTGTTGTTTTTTGTTGCTGCTACACAAACAAGTGAATGGTGTATAATTTTTTTTATTTTTATTTATAAAAAGCAAGTATACGGTTTGTTGCTAGGTGGGAGGGGGGTATAAGAGAGGGGATTTTTTTTGCTAAATGCTTGAACTTTGTCATTGAGTTTGGCTTGCATGGATGGCTTGATTTATTCTAAAAGAATGTGCCAATAATAAAATAAAGGTAAAGAGGAGGTAGGAGGGTATACAGAATAAAATTATATGAGATTTTTTTTTTACAAAAGGGTATTTAAAAAAAATCATATAACATGAGATTTATTTATTTAAAATGAAATTCATAAAAAAAATATTAAACTAAAAAAAGAAAAAAATGGATTTTTAAAATTCAACAAAAGAATTCATTCGAATTTAGAAAATTTCAAATTAAATTTTTTTAATAAATTTCAAAATTTTTCTTTAAATCGAATTTTTTAATTTAATTTTAAATTTTCGAAATTGAGCTCAAAATCAGTTTTTAAGCATAACTTTAAAATTTTAATAATAAAAGCAAATTTGTAATATTTTTTTCTTAAAATCGAATTTTCGAAATTAATTTCGAATTTTTAAAATTTTAGTTCAAAAACAATTGTTATTTTCAAGAAAAATATAAAATTTTACTCGAATAAGCAAATTTTTAATAATTTTTCCGAAAATCGAATTTTCGAATTTTTGAAATTCAATTTAAACAAATTTTAAAGCCTAATTTTTAAAGAAAAATATAAAATTTTATTAATAAAAGAAAATTTTGAGTAGTTTTTCTTAAAATCGAACTTTCGAAATTGATCTCAAAATCTTATTTAAGCCTAATTTTAAAGAAAAAAAAAAAAAAAAATATTAAAATTAGCAAATTTTTAGTAATTTTTCCGAAAATCGAATTTTCGAAATTCAACTTAAACTAATTTTAAAGCCTAATTCTTAAAGAAAAATATAAAATTTTATTAATAAAAGAAAATTTTGAGTAGTTTTTCTTAAAATCGAACTTTCGAAATTAATTTCGAATTTTCGAAATTGATCTCAAAGTCTTATTTAAGCCTAATTTTAAAGAAAAATATAAAATTTTATTAATATTAGCAAATTTTTAGAAATTTTTCCGAAAATCGAATTTTCGAACTTAATTTCGAATTTTTGAAATTCAATTTAAACAAATTTTAAAGCCAAATTCTTAAAGAAAAATACAAAATTTTATTAATAAAAGCTAATTTTGAGGAGTTTTTCTTAAAATCGAATTTTCAAAATTAATTTCGAATTTTCGAAATTGAGCTCAAAATCTTATTTAAGCCTAATTTTAAAGAAAAATATAAAATTTTATTAAAATAAGCAAATTTTTAATAATTTTTCTTAAAAGCGAATTTTCGAAATTAAGTTCGAATTTTCGAAATTCTTTTCCAACTGTTTAATTTTACATCAAAATCACTTTTTAAGCTTAACTTTAAAGTAAAATATAAAATTTTATTAAAATTAGCAAATTTTTAATAATTTTTCCGAAAATCGAATTTTCAAACTTAATTTCGAATTTTGAAATTGAGCTCAAAAAAAATTGAAATTGAGCTTCATTTAAAAAAATATATAAACTTTTATTGAAAATTAGCTACTTTTGGTAATTTTTGTTAACTTCGAATTTTTCGAACTTAAGTTCGAATTTTTTAAATTTGTCAGAAAATTATTTTTAAAGCAAAATTTTCATTAAGCCCATAAAATTTAGCTAAATTTTAACATTCTGGTAATTTTTGCACATTTTTTTAAGTTCGAATTTTCGAACATAATTGCGAACATTAAAAATTTTGTAGAAAATAATTTTTAAAGCAAAATTTTCGTAAAAAATATAAAATTTAGCTTAATTTGTGCAAAATTTTATGAATTTATCTGCAGATCGAATTTTCGAATTTAATTTCGAATTTGAAAAATTTGCCAGAAATTTATGTTTAAACTTAAATTTTTAACAAAAATGTAAAATTAAAACAGTTATTGCATAATTTAATGAATTTTTCTATGTTCGAATTTTTCGAAATTAAGTTCGAATTTTGAAAATTTGTCAGAAAATTATTTTTGAAGCTAAATTTTCATCAAAAACATAAAATTTAGCTAAATTTTAAGATTGTGCTAATTTTTGCATAATTTTTTGCACATTTTTCTTAAGTTCGAATTTTCGAACTTAATTTCTAACATTAAAAATTTTATAGATAATAATATTTAAACCTAAATTTTCATTAAAAATATAAAATTTAGCTTAATTTGTACAAAATTTAATGAATTTTCTGAAGTTCGAATTTTCGAACTTAGTTTCGAATTTAAAAAATTTGACAGAAAACTATTTTAAAGCTTAATTTATATCAAAAAACATAAAATATAAGTAAATTTTTGCTATTTTTTATAATAATGCTTAATTTCGAATTTTCGAACTTAATTTCGAATATAAAAAATTTTACAAAAATAATTTTTCCAACTTACATTTTCACCAAAAGCAAAATTAAGTAATTTTTTCAAAAAATGTTAAAAGTTTCCTTCCAATTGACCTTCACATAGTGTCCATATCTGCTAGTAGTGCTCCTCATGGAGATGTCAATCAAAATACCATCTCCATGAAGTATTCGAGTCAAAGCTTAATGACCTTTTAAGGTACCCCACAGCTACAAAGTGACTTTAATTCTTCTCATAGGACAAGTGCTGGTTCTATGCACGACACACCTGAAGGGTTGTATGGTCATGTCAAAAAGGGCTAATTAAGACTTTACTTGACAATTCGCGGTTAGCAAACTACCATGAAAACTATCAACCAGGGGATCCTTTAAGACATTTTAAATATAAATATGAGGAACTATGTTTTAAGCTTTAATAGAAGCTTAGAAAGGCTTTAATTTCAGGATAGGTAGGTAGTAGGTTAGACAGGTGACCTTCGACATGATTGTTTCGGCTTACTTGGGATTTCGGGTCCCTTTATGTTACCTGAAAGTAATTAAACAGAAGATAAAGAGAGGAAGGAGGGAGAGAACCATTAATAGATTAAAATAAGAGACTTTATGTATTTAAGAGTAAAATCTAAAATAATAATATTTAATATATAAGGTAGTTGTCATGCAGAGGATGATGAAAGGTGATATAAATAGTGAGTAGCGAAGTACTTTGAATAGAGCAGTCGTCTCCGATATGTATGGTGGCGCTAATCCCCTCTATTCTGATACTGAATAGTTCAGTGAGGCTGTTGTAATATCTCTGTCCTAGATGTCGTCAACGGAGTTCTTCTAGTGCAGGCCAATTACAGATGGGATGTTGAATGAATTCCTTTCCTCCTCTTCATTCGGTCCAATGCTTCTGCAGAAATCATTGAACCGAAGTCACAATCTTATGGCATGAGTTGCAATTTGAATTGACCAGTGATTGCTGCTGTTATATTACCTAATAGTGTCCTAGCCAGTTACAATAGAAACATTGATCTACACTTATTCAACTTGGGCCATATCATACTCGTTATTATGCACGTGGTTTCATGTTCCCACCTTTGTTGTGCTAATTCATACAATGCAGCTTCAATACGCTGTTTACAAGCGTTGAGAGGGATAAAACAGAAATTACACTGCGGGAATTTTGTGACAATTGCAGTAATGGACCGGTCCCTCAGTACCAGTTGAGTACCAATTAACACCGAACTAGTCGCTAAAGTTCCAATTAAGGACTAGCTGACACAAACACACTCACTATTTAACAGCTGAGAGTGAATTTATAACATGCTTGTTAATTGCGCAATTAGCAACTCGCGCGCAATAACAATCAGTGGTTGAGTGGTTAGCGTTGAAGACTATAAAACATAACATACCTTAGATGAACATGGGTTCGATTCGAGGTGACGCCATCGACGGAACTGGGAGCAGTCACTAGCCCTGAGAACCTGTCATGGGACTAGTTTTTAACCGGTCCTCTTTACTCTTGGGTACCTATACTTTCATCCTTCTTTGCTAGTTCGTCCGCAATACAATTGCCTTGACTCGTCCCATATCTGTTCACCCACCATACCAGTCTGATATTCATGTACCATATTTAAGGTGGAAAACACAACTGTCAGGGACTTTATAGCAGCTTGACTATCAGTAAATATTACGATACCTTTACCGTATATCCTATAATACCTTAGACAATTAGTTGCCTTATTGATAGCCTTTATTTCAGCCTGTAGAATGCTACATTCATTGGGGAGTTTAAACGACATCCGCTTCCCAAATTCTTCGATGTAGATTCCAGCTCCAGCAGCATTCTTCATCTTGTAACTATCTTTGTAGATACGAAGGATTCTATTAGATGAGAAGGTATTATACCAGGGTTTTTGGGTTTAACTAAATCAGGCGCGGATCCACGGGGAGGGAAAAAGGGAAATTTCCCTCCCCAAAATGAAAACGTTTAATGAAAAATCTTCACTAAAACATACAATTTAAAGAAATCGTTAAGAAAATCATTCTATTTTCCTCCCCCAAAAGCTTGAGCTGGATCCGCGCCTGAACTAAATAGAGGATATAAAGAGCCTTATCGATAGTGGTTTAGGCTTACAGTAATCCATAAGTTCAGGAATTACAGTTTTAGTTCCCAGAATGCTGGCGTAACCATATGGCTTGTAGTACCAGCAACGGTTGATGTTCAGTCTTATCGCACGTTGGCTTAAAATGTGTCAAAAGTGGCTATTAATTGAATTTTAAAATTTAAATTTTTGTAATAAAGTTGGGTACCCAATAAAAATAGACAAAATTATGTATCAATATCAATTAAAATCTTTAAACTAGGTTATGTTGTTTTCTTATAAGGAGCTGTCAAAATTAAACATTTTTAACATTTTTGAAAAAGAGTAAAAAATTAAATTTTCATCAACCATCAGTGCATTTATTTTTTTAAATAAAAAGTTTTTTAAGATAAAAATTTAAAATGGAACCATCAACTTCAGATATTTAAGTGTAGTTTTCTTCAAGAATTTATAAATTTTATTTTGTTCTTTTTTTAAAAATTGTCCTAAAATACACAAATTTTCAACTTTCATGGAATGCAACTTAAAATGTTATAGGATGTTTGTTCTGAAATTTGTCTGAAAAATAGTACATATTGTCCACTTTAGTATTATGAAAAAAAAAAAAAAATAGTGCGCATATATAGCCCCATACTACATATCTTATATATTTTTCGAGTTATATTCGTTTGAAATTTTAAAAATATCAATTTTACAAAATCTTGGTCAATATCTTCCCATATATAGCCCAACATTTTCAACCGATTTTATTATATTTTAGGCAATTAGTTAAAAAACAAAATTATCTATTGAACAAAGAAAATTTTGAGTCGTTATCTTTATTGAGTCAAAAGTTTAACTATTTTGAATTAGAAAGTTTGCAAAAATTAACAAACAGACAGACGGAATGACAGACATTAGAATTCTTTAAAAAAAGTCTTGAAATTCCAAAAGTATATTAATTTTTTACTTATTGACCAATATGAAAACTTAATCTAAATATTAAAGTATTAATAACACCTTTCACAGAATTAAGTACCATTTTCGAGCCATTTAACCAAAATGTTTAGACGGACGGACAGACATTACCATTCTGCTAAAAAATATTTTGGATTTTTAAATATTCATTTTTTTACTAACTAATAAATAGGAAAATTTAATGTGATCCTTAAAGTGTTTATATCACATTTTTTACCGTAATTTAAGTTTAATTTTCGAAACATTTTACTGTAATGTATAGATCAAAGGTTCGAAAGGCTTAATTCTTTAATTCATTTTCTTAAATCGAATTAAATTTATTATCCTAGTCATTCTTTTAAAGCATTCAAATTAATTTTATTCATTGAATTAAATTATTTTTACTTCATATGAATTGAATTAATTCTATTATGAATTAATACCTTAAAGAATTCATTCATCAATTTTACAATTCAAGCTTAAAAAATATATTGAATCATTCAAATTTTCTTCAATTCAAATCTTTTACAAATTAGCTTTAGAAACTATTTTTTAACTCATTTTGTAAAAGATTAAAAAACAAAATATTACGACCCATAACCCAAATGTATAGACGGACAGACAGACATTAACATTCAGCCAAAAAAAAAAAAAACATCTTATAATTCTAAATATTAATTTTTTACTTACTAATAAATAAGAGAATTAAAAGTGATCATGAAAGTGTTGATATCACCTTTTTCTGAATTAAGCATAATTTTCGTATCATTTAACTCTAAGGTATAGATGGACAGACAGACGGACGGACATTACCATTCTAACAAAAAAATCTAAAACTTAATATTTTTTTACCTAATAATCAATAAAAAAAATTAAACTTGATCAATAAAATATTGATATCCCCTTTCCCAGAATTATGCGCCATTTACAACCCATAACCCTATACATCTTTCCCTGAATTATACATAATTTTCGAACCATTTAACTCTAATATATAGACGGACTGACGGACGGACATTACCATTCAGCCAAAGAACATCTTATAATTCTAAATATTAATTTTTTACTTACTAATAAATAAGAGAATTAAAAGTGATCATGAAAGTGTTGATATCACCTTTCCCTGAATTATGCATAATTTTCGTATCATTTAACTCTAATGTATAGACGGACAGACGGACGAACGGACATTACCATTCAGCCAAAGAACATCTAAAACTTCATATTTTTACCTAATAATCAATAAAAAAAATTAAACTTGATCATTAAAATATTGATATTCCCTTTCCCAGAATTATGCGCCATTTACAACCCATAACCCAACACACCTTTCCTTGAATTATGCATAATTTTCGAACCAATTTAACTCTTATATATAGACGGACGGACATTACCATTCACCCAAAAAAATCTAAAAATTCTTAAACTTAATTTAAAAAAAAAAAAAAACTTGATCATTAAATGATATCACCTTACCCTTAATTAATCTCCTTTTACCCCAATGTGCAGAGGCCTCTTTAAGACTTTTTAAAGACCTTTTAATAGAGACTACTTTTGGACAATTTAAAAATCGTTATTTGAGCTTTCTTTAGGACTTTAGAATTAGCTTCAATTAAGAAGATTGAAGGACATTATAAAGAACTATGGTTGGTAGCTTTAATGGAGGCTTAGAAAGACGCTTTATTAAAAGTTACATTGAATGCTTATTTAAGACTTTAAAAAGTAGCTTTAATTAAGGTGGTTTTAGAAAGTTGTAAAGCAGTATGATTGAAGCATATTTAAAACGACTATTGGGGACTACTTTAAGACAATAAAAAACTATAATTTGATTATTTAATGCTTTAAAAATACTTGCATCTGAGGCTATTTTAAGAGACTGGGCAATTGAGACTTCTTTAAGACATTTGGTACCGTTTTAATTATAATGACTAGGAGGTATAAAGAACAACGATTGTGGCTTATATTTTTTATATGACATCATTTAAAACCCTTTTTTTTACCTAATATTTTAAAGATATTTGATACTTTAAAATTTTATAAAACAAAACTAATTGACTTGATTTTTTTTAATCTAAAAAAAAATTCTTTTAGTAAATAAGGCCTCTCAAATAGTATCTTTAAAAAAAATAATTCTTAACAAAATGAATCTCAAAAATAAATAAAACCAATTACATATTAACATGAAATATACTTTTATATTTGACACTCCCTTATCTTTATGTTTTTATATTCATGATACAGCTACATAGAGTGTAGATACTTACATACAAACATACAATTTCTCTACACCATTTTGGTACCTTAAATCCCATGGTGAAATTTATTATTTGTTTTGGGAAATATGTACATGAAATAAAAAGTCTCTCTCTTTAAATTACTTTAGCTGCTTATATGAAAACAAAGAGGCCTTGATTATATATGAAATACAAAACGAAAAAAAAAAAAAAAACTTGTTGTATTGTGTCTTTGGCATAAGAGGAATTTTGCTTTTAAACTACAATACACACAAAGAGACAGAGAGAGAGAGAGTGAGACTGACTGACAGACAGAAAGACAGACACACAATATGACAGAATAATACCTAACAGAACAGCATGAAGTAAGTAAATATTATGGAAAGAATTCTGCTTTTTTATTTAAACAAAAAAAAAAAAAAAAAACCGCATGTCGCAAGTTAAACCAGCCCTGGCAACAAGACTATTTTTTGATATAGAAAGGCCTTGCTTGATTAAGTTAGCGCAAAGTTGGAACGCTATAATTTTGTTTTGAATATTAATACTGTATTTATAAATGTCTAAGGGAAATTATAATATAGAAATATTTAATGATATTGAAACCATTTTGTTTTTCTTTTTTTTTTGAATCTTTTTTATGGCTTAAATTTCAATAACAACAAAATGGTTTAAATTGAGTTCCAAATTACCTACGTGCCTTTTTTAGAATATTTTTCTTTAACAAAGTTAAACAGAAATATTTATCATCAATTATAGTGTATATGGAATTACATGCATACATACATACATACATATATATGTATGTATAACTATTTATATGTAAGTATAGACTTAAATATTTATTGGAAAATAAAAACTTAAGACGTAATATAAATTACAATTTACGTAAGACTATTTTTTCCATTGATTAAAAAAATGATGTATTGGCTACCTACATACATACATACATACATACATACATACATACATACATACATACATACATACATACATACATACATACATACATACATACATACATACATACATACATACATACATACATACATACATACATATGTATGTAAATATACATACAAATATAGGAGGAATAGAAAATTTCAAAAGTTCTAAGTCTTTAATAAAATCATTTCTTCAATTTAATGGGATTCCAAAATATATGCAATTACATTTATAACTTCTAGAGTCATTATAAGTGAAACGGTTCGTAAAGTCTTAAAAGAAGCCTCAATCGTATTACTTTATAAAATCTATAATAAGCTTCAAATATAGCTCTCAATATAGCCTCAAATGCAAACCTTTTCTAAAGGAAAAGTGTGGTCAAATTGTAACTCTTTCTAAGGCGTCTCAAAAACTTTAAACTTTATTCCTTATAACGTTATAAAGTCACCTTAATTGCAGTTGTTTTTAAAGTCCTAAAGAAACCTCAAAATAAAGATTTTTAAACCGCCTTAAAGTAGCCTTTAACAAAAAGTCTTAAAAACGCCTTAAAGAGATCTCTATTCTAAACTTTTATTTAGTATCAATTGAACATACATTTAGATTTATAAGCTTACTAAACTGTCAAGTTCTTGTAAGTGGAACCAAAATATTATTTATAAAAAGTAATACATTCAGAAGACAATATATATGTATATAACATTACAAGCAATTTTTAAACACATACATACATATACATATATATACGGACCGCATATATGTACATTTATATATGTTTGTATATAAAAAACCACCACCATTTATTTAGCCACATGATGCATCATTACAATTTCATATTAAAACTTAATTATAGAAAATGAATCATCAAAAAATAAAAATAAAAAAAACAGAAACGCATTTTTTCCGGGAAGTAATGAAATAACTAAATAATTGTAAAAATAAATTAAATAAATAAGGTTCAATAGGCAGTTGTCTGAACAATACGGAAAGCTCTGTTGTGTTCATTTTGGTCTCCTTAGGGATCATGCGATGTTAATTCACATGTCCAAAACTATGTTGGAGTCGTACCAACCTGATGTATGTATGAAGGATTTGATCGTTAGGATCAATAGCCAAAAGATCTGATAATACATAAATGCATAAACGGACCGCCAAATTTAGCAGTTATTTCAGTAAGAGTTGAACAGTGGTATAGAAAATGCTCCGTATCTTCACATTGTAGAAGAGAACCGTTTCTGGCCAGTTCTCGTCTGCAATAAAGTTACCTGGGATATTTGAATGATTCCTAACCCAGACCAGTTTCAGGTTTGAATGTCTCGACATTTCGTTTATAGATGTCCGGCATTAATGTACCAGCCTGGATGTTGAAAAGATACCCGAGAGCGATTTAATCACGGCTTGACTGTCTGTACAGATTTGGATATCCACCCTATAATAGATTAACCAGTTTTCCGCTCTCCTTATGGCCGAGATATTTGCTTGGAGAATGCTGCAGTGATCTGGCAATTTGAAGGAAATACTTTCTCTATATGCGGGAATATAGACACCCCCCCCCCCCAAACCCATTAACAGATTTGGACTCATCAGTATAAACCTTCACTGAACCAGCTTCTAATTCCGGAGCAGTCGAGATTGAATCCCAAATTACATTAGCGCGTAGTCAGCAACAGTATTAATAAAAATGATCAGCTGTTCACTGTCAGAATAACGTGTTGCTGCCATTAGAATTACATTTAAGCGTATGCAGCAAAAATTTACAACCACCATCTTGCTTCATTCTACTTGTGTATTTAAGCCTCTCATTTATTTGCTCACTGTCTTTGTCTCGCTCTCAATCTGAATGCAGCGCAGTAAATTTAGAAACAGGGCTAAATAAAACACCACTGCAAACTGCTACTGACCAAATGTATTCAATTCCATAACAAACAGTGCGTTTTAAATTATCAGCTGATTATGACAGCTCACACTGCTGCTGACTACGCGCTATTGTAATTTGGGCTTGATACTGAGAAATCTCTGTCAAGAAAAGATATAGGGATGCAATAATCAATATTGCAAGGTATGTCGTCAAAGAACCTTAAAACGGACGCATGACCATATCCTCTAGTCACCTACATAATGGCGATCTGTTTGGCCCTAAGATCCACTGGTAGTTCATTAAAACGATGAAGGCTTTCAATGGAGTTGTACGAAGTGCACCTGCAATAAGTAGCGCTGAACTACTCAGAATCCTTTCAAAGATTCAGATGTAGGTGGATTACTCCATAGCTCTACACCATCGTTCCACACATAAGTATAAGCTTAATCACCACGTCGAAGAGCCATTTAGTATTCTTGGGATTTATGCCACAGTATTTTCCAATGGCTTTCCTACTCATATAAAGGGCAATGCCAGCCTTTAAGTCTCTAGCTTGAGTATTCTGGAGCCAGGATAGTTTGGAGTCCACTATGATACCATGGTACTTCGTACTATCTGACACTTTCAATTCAATACCATTTAGGCGTGGAAGTGGGAAAGATTGAATCTTATATTTTCTAGATAAGAGGAAAAGTTCCATTTTTCCTGGATTAACGCTAAGGCTACAAGTTGTATTGTGTGTACTGAGTAGACTTAGAGCAGTTTGCAGGCACTGAGACATGGTATCTTATATTTCCCAGATACAGCCACCGCTACGTTGTACGCATAAGCGACAGTCTTAAACTTCAGTGAATCAAGTTCTCTAAGTAGGGGTTCACGGCGATATTCCAAAGAAGAGGAGATAAAACTCCCCCTTTATGAGTAACCCTATTCACTACCCTATATGCGGTAGACGCTCCCATGTTGGTTAGAAGTTTCCATATGAGGCTGATAATCGACTGGTGTACGTCCAGTCTTTAAATAGACATTTTGATTGCCTCAGGAATCACATTATTGTAGGCCCTTTTATGTTGAGGAAGGCAACTAACTAAATAAATAAATAATTAACTCTATAGTCTAGACTATAGTCTGCTTTGTAGTCTAGACTGTATTCTGCTCTGTAGTCTAGACTATAGTTAACTCTAGACTATAGTTAATTCTAGACCATAGTTAACTATATAGTCTAGTCTAGTTTATTCTATAGTCTAGACTATAGTTTACTCTATAGTCTAGACTACTCTATAGTCTAGAGTATAGTTTACTCTATAGTCTAGACTATAGTTTTCTCTATAGTCTAGACTATAGTTTTCTCTATAGTCTAGACTACTCTATAGTCTAGAGTATAGTTTTCTCTATAGTCTAGACTATAGTTTTCTCTATAGTCTAGACTATAGTTTTCTCTATAGTCTAGAATATAGTTTATTCTATAGTCTAGACTATAGTTTACTCTATAGATTAGACTATAGTTTCCTCTATAGTCTAGACTATAGTTTACTCTATAGTCTAGACTACAGTTTACTCTATAGTTTAGACTATAGTTTACTCTATAGTTTAGACTATAGTTCACTCTATAATCTAGACTATAGTTTCCTCTATAGCCTAGACTACAGTTTCCTCTATAGCCTAGACTATAGTTTCCTCTATAGTCTAGACTATAGTTTCTTCTATAGTCTAGTCTATAGTTTCCTCTATAGTCTAGACTATAGTTTACTCTATAGCCTAGACTACTCTATAGTCTAGAGTATAGTTTACTCTATAGTCTAGACTATAGTTTTCTCTATAGTCTAGAGTATAGTTTACTCTATAGTCTAGACTATAGTTTTCTCTATAGTCTAGACTATAGTTTATTCTATAGTCTAGACTATAGTTTACTCTATAGATTAGACTAGTTTACTCTATAGTCTAGACTACAGTTTACTCTATAGTTTAGACTATAGTTTACTCTATAGTTTAGACTATAGTTCACTCTATAATCTAGACTATAGTTTCTTCTATAGTTTAGACTATAGTTCACTCTATAATCTAGACTATAGTTTCTTCTATAGTCTAGTCTATAGTTTCTTCTATAGTCTAGTCTATAGTTTCCTCTATAGTCTAGACTATAGTTTACTCTATAGTCTAGACTACTCTATAGTCTAGAGTATAGTTTACTCTATAGTCTAGACTATAGTTTTCTCTATAGTCTAGAGTATAGTTTACTCTATAGTCTAGACTATAGTTTTCTCTATAGTCTAGACTATAGTTTATTCTATAGTCTAGACTATAGTTTACTCTATAGATTAGACTAGTTTACTCTATAGTCTAGACTACAGTTTACTCTATAGTTTAGACTATAGTTTACTCTATAGTTTAGACTACAGTTCACTCTATAATCTAGACTATAGTTTCCTCTATAGCCTAGACTATAGTTTACTCTATAGTCTAGACTATAGTTTCCTCTATAGTCTAGTCTATAGTTTCCTCTATAGTCTAGACTATAGTTTACTCTATAGTCTAGACTATAGTTTACTCTATAGTCTAGACTATAGTTTACTCTATAGTCTAGACTATAGTTTACTCTATAGTTTAGACTATAGTTTACTCTATAATCTAGACTACAGTTTACTCTATAGTTTAGACTATAGTTTATTTTATAGCCCAGACTATAGTTTATTCTATAGCCTAGACTATAGTTTCTTCTATAGCCTAGACTATAGTTTCCTCTATAGTCTAGACTATAGTTTCCTCTATAGTCTAAACTATAGTTTACTCTTTTTTTAATAATCTTCTCTAAGAACTATTGCCTAATCTATAATCTGCTTTGTACCCTAGACTATACTCCTGATAATTATTCTTTTCTCTTTCAATTTATGTAATTACTTAATCTAAACACGACCATAGAATCTTTTTGTTTTCATAGTAAAACCCACACATTTCTCTAATATTTTTCTAAATATAAAATTAACTATAGACTTTAGTAGAAAATACGCCCTCGTTTATTTAAAAATCAAAAGAAAGCCCACATAGAAAAATTATTTCTAAAAATCGAAATGATTTACAATAAATACAATACACACATACAAATAAATCTATATATATATATATGTATATGCAAATGTATGTACAATATTTTAATGTAAAGTAAATAAATAAATTGATGTTTATACATAAGATAGAGAGATAAGACGAGAGAGCGAGTGAGAGTAGCAAAAAAAAACAGTAAAAATAAATGGGCTTATTGTAAGCCAGAGATTAAAACCAAAAATATAAACTCATAAGAATTACACAAATTTATATTAGAAACCATAACTAAAATGAAATTTTAGTAGGTACTAAAATTGTGTTTAATAAACTAAGATTAAATTACATATTAAAAAAATTAGTATACATACTAAATATAGTAGCATATTTCAAATATTAGCAGGTATATACAAACATATGTAATTGTAAAGAAATAGCAATCAGAATGTTTAAAGAAAAACGAGAAAAATTGGCATAAAATTAGGAAAATATTTAAATTTATTAAGAAATTGAGATTTTTATTAAAACTTTATATGATTTATATGCATGTGTGTATGTTTGCCGCATTATTTACTGTCTTTAGTTTATTTTAATTAATTTTATTTTATTTACTTTTAGTCTTAAATAAATTCAATTCAATTTTTATTTTTAAGCTTGAAAAATATAAAAAAAAAACTTAATGAGGAAATACACTTCTGCAATTTAAACAAATTATATTTAGCCAACACATACACACACACACATATAAACCGGAAACTATGGCATCACAGTCATGCTTACAGATTATACTTATGGGGGAGTAAGAGGTAAAAGGCATAAGCACAAGTGTAAGAATGAAAGAGAGAGTGCGAAGAGTTAACAGTTCGTTGATGTTGGTGGTTGGGGGGTGTTGGAAATGAAAGTAATCATTCAACATTAATTAATGGTATTTTGTCGAAAAAAAAAAAAGAAAAACTTTGTTTTACATTTGTTTTTTGTTTTCAATTTATTAATTTGTTTTCTTTTTTTTTTCGTTCATAAATAAATTACAAAAATTTAATTTGTATGTATGCAAGCCAACAACAATAATAAACAATAAGAGATAAACATAAATTCAATTTAAGATTAAGGGATTAAGAAGTTGATGTAAGTAAATGGTTAAGGTGAACAAATGGCCTATTTTAAGGCTAGAACCTGCATAACAAATCGATAAAATGATGATGAAGTAAAACTTTTTTTTAAAGAAATACTTTGTGACAAATTTTTTTTTTTTGTAAAATTGTTTTTCTATAGAATTTTTGGATAACCACAATTTTAACATATACTAAATTGTTTAGTATGTACTAAAATTTTTATTTTGAGAACTAAAATTTTCGTAGTAAAAAAAAAAAATAATAATACTTGTTAGTATATAAATACTAAAATTTTAATAGTTTTCTTTAGAATTAAATTTTAGTTAAAATTTTTTAGTACTAAAATATGGTGGTAATTTTTTAAATAACTTTTTGTATTAGTTTAAAAATTTTAGCACTCAAATTTATTACTACTGAAAATTTAGTTCTAAAAATTTTAGTATTTGAAATAAAAAATGGAACTAAAAATTATTTTAGTGGTTTTTTTAGTACTAAAATTTTATTAAAAAGATATGTACAAAAACTTTTCGGTATTGGTTTTTTTTGGACTAAAATGTATTAGTTTAAAAATTTAGCACTAAAATCATTTTTTTAAATAAAAATTTTAGTATTTTTTTTAGTACTTAAATTTTAGTATAAATCTTTTTTAGTACCAGTTTTTTTACTGAAATTTTAGTTTTTTTTTTTGTAATACTTTTTAGTACTAAAATTTTAGTAAACTTATTTTAGCAACAAAATTTTTTAGTACTAAAATTGTAGCTTTTTATTTTTTGTACTAAAATATATTAGTTTAAAACTTTTAGTACTAAAATTTATTAGTTCAGACAAATTTAAAGTAACAATTTTTTTTTTTGCTTTAAAATTGTTTTTAGTACTAATATATTAGTAATAATATTTAAACAAAAAAATGTTTAGTACTAATATTTTAGTAAAAAAAAAATTTGTCGTAAAATTTAAGTACACATTTTTTAGCACTTAAATATAAGGAAACATTTTTTAGTACTAAAAGTTAAGTCAAAAAATTTTTAGTACTAAAAGTTAAGTCAAAAAAATTTTAGTACTAAATTTGAGTAAATTTATTTTTAGCATTAAAATAATTTTTTTTTTTTAATAAAAATTTTAGTACAAGTTTTTTTTACAAAAATTTTAGTTTTTTTTAATACTAAAACTAGTGAACAATTTTTTAGTACTAAAATTTTAGTAAACATATTTTAGCAACAAAATTTTACAGTACAAAAATTGTTTTAGTACTAAAATTTATTAGTTCAGACAAATTTAAAGTAACAATTTTTTTAGCTCTAAAATTGTTTTTAGTACTAATATCATAGTCATAATATTTAAATAAAAAAATTTTTAGTACTATTATTTTAGTAAAAAAAATTTTCGTAAAATTTATGTACACATTTTTTAGCACTAAAATATAAGGAAATATTTTTTAGTACTAAAAGTTAAGTCAAAAAATTTTTGGTACTAAATTTGAGTAAATTTATTTTTAGCATTAAAATATTTTTTTTTAATAAAAATTTTAGTACTTTTTTAGTGATTAAATTTTAGTATAAATCTTTTTTAGTACAAGTTTTTTTTACTATAATTTTAGTTTTTTTTAATACTAAAACTAGTGAACAATTTTTTAGTACTAAAATTTTAGTAAACATATTTTAGCAACAAAATTTTACAGTACAAAAATTGTTTTAGTACTAAAATTTATTAGTTCAGACAAATTTAAAGTAACAATTTTTTTTTTGCTTTAAAATTGTTTTTAGTACTAATATAATAGTAATAATATTTAAATAAAAAATTTTTAGTACTAATATTTTAGTAAAAAAAATTTTTCGTAAAATTTAAGTACACATTTTTTAGCACTAAAATATAAGGAAATATTTTTTAGTACTAAAAGTTAAGTCAAAAAATTTTTAGTACTAAATTTGAGTAAATTTATTTTTAGCACTAAAATTTGAGAAAGCATTTTTTTAGTACTAAAATTCAAGTAAAAAATAGATTAGTACTAAAATTTATTAGTTCAGAAAAATTTAAAGCAAGAATTTTTTTGTTCTAAAATTTTATTTAATACTATAAATTTTTAAATACTAAAATTTTATTTAATACTATTTTCTTTAGTAATTAAATTTTAGTAAAAAAATTGTTTAGTACTACACATTTTTAGGTTTTACTTTTGTACTAAAAAGTTTAAAACTTTTAGTACTAAAATTTATTAATTCAGAAAAATTTACTGCTAAGATTGAAATTACAAAATTTTTTGTACTAAAATTTTAGTAAAAATTTTTAGTTAGTCAAAATTTTTGTTTTTTATTCTTTGTACTAAATTTTATTATTTTAAAATTTAAAGTACAAAAACTTTTTTTAACTAAAATTTGTTTAGTATAAAATTTTAGTAAACATGTTTTTAGTACCAAAATTTTAGTACAAAAAACTAAATCATTTTAATATTTATATTTATTAATATTTCGTTTGTCGCAGCTAAATTATTTTGAACAAAATTTTTTAAACTTAAAATTTCAATAAACATTTTTTATTACAAAAAATGTTGTTTATTTATTTTCTGTACTAAAATGTTTTATTTTAAAACTTTTAGTACTATTAAAATGTCTAGTGATAAAATTTGTACTTTAAGTTTTTAGTACTATTTCTTTTTTTTAATTGTTGTAGCACACTAAAAAAAAAACTAAAAATGTTTTTGTACTAAATAATGATAGTATACAAATCGTTCACATAGATTTAGTACAAACAATTTTAGTACTAAAAGGTTTAATACAATTTAGTACAACAAAAACAAAAAAAAAAAAAAGATTAGTACAAAAAATATTTTATATAAAAAATTTAGTGCTATAAAAAAAAGATTAGTACAAAAAATATTTTATATAAAAAATTTTAGTACTATAATTTTTTAGACCACTATTTTTAATATGTATTATGATTTTTGTACTAAAATTTTTTAATACAAAAATTAATTTTTGTACACTATAATTTTAGTACTATAATTTTTATTACAAAAATTTTTAGTACAAAAATATTTTAATACAAAAATTCTTAGTACAAAATTTTTTAGTACAAAAATATTTTTGTACTTAAATTTATTATCACTGAAATATGTATTTTAGTACAAAATTTTTTATCACTGCAATTTTTTATTTCTAAAATTATTGCTACAAATATTTTTTAGTATTAAAATTATGAATACTAAAATTTTTAATACTAAATGTTTTTTACTAAATTTTTGGTACTAAAATTTTTAGTACTAAATGTTTATTACTAAATTTTTGGTACCCAAAAATTTTTAGTATTAAAAATTTTTAGTACGAAAATATTTTAGTACTAAAATTTATTACCACAAAAATACGTATTTTGGTACAAACTTTTTTTATCCCTGCAATTTTTATTTCTAAAATTTTTGCTATAAAAATTTTTTGTACTAAAATTTTTAGTACTAAAATATTTTTACTAAAATTACTTATCACTAATATTTAGTACTAACATTTTTAGTACAAATATATTTTATTACTAAAATTTTTTATGACTAAAATTTTTATTTCTAATACTTTTGCTACAATCATTTTTAGTACTAAAATTGTTAGAACATTTTTTGGTACTAGAACTTAAAAAAATAATAATACTTTTGCTACAATAATTTTTAGTACTAAAATTGTTAAAACATTTTTTTGGTACTAGAACTTAAAAAAATAAAATATATGTATTTGTTACCCAAAAATTTTAGTACTAAATATTATAGCACCAAAATTTTAGTTTTAAAATTTTTAGTATTCAAATGTTGAGTTCAGACATTTTTAGTTCTCTAATTTCTTAATACTAAAATTTTTAATTCCAAATTTAATTGGTACTAAAATTTATTGTCTTATTTTTAGTTCTATTTCTGGCCATATTCCTAACTCTATTTCTAGTCCTACTCCTAGTTCTGGTCATATTTCAAGTCCTCTTTATAGTGCTATTCTTTAGCAAATGTATTTCTAGTACTATTAGACATATGTAGACCTACGCTTAGTCAAATATTTGACCAAAATGACATAACCACTACATAAAATGTTTTCTAACTTCTACATTTTAATGGGAAAATCTTATTTACTTATCATTAATCATAGCTGATATGTTCACATTTGTCAAATATTTGACCAAATTTACGTGACCACTACTTTTACAAAAAAATTGTTTGTGGTTGTTTGATCTTGCAAATGTTTTTTTCAGAAAAAAAAAATTCGGTAATATGTCGGATACCATTAATTTTGCTCAAATATTTGACTAATCTGAACATACCTTTACAAAACATTTGCAAGATTAAAAAACAATGACAAAGAATTTTTTGTAGAATTACAGCCGTATTCAAAAAAATTAATGTAGGTTTGATAACGAGTTATTAACTTTTTCTTATGGAAATTTACATACAAAAAGTTAGTTATCAAGCATACATTATTTTTTTGTGAATACGGCTGTTAGTGTTTACGCAAATTTGGTCAAATATTTAACAAATGTGACCATAGCTTGAAGTTAAATTTCAGTTTAACTTAAATTTATCTGTAGCTATGTATGTTTTAATCGTAAAAAATTCTGCAAGTATTCCAAAGAAAAACCACTAGAATATAGATTAATACCTAGAATACTGCTTTAAAGCTAAACAAGGTAAATGAGAGCAGGTAAAAATTGTCTCTAATTGGCAAAACAAAATTCTTAATAATTTTGGGTATAATAAAAAGGACAGAGTACAGTTTCGTTAGTGATTAATTAGCAAAGAAAATTAAATGAAAGAGGAATAGAAGAGAAAACAAAAGAAAGAAAAAGGCGTGGATAATTAAACGATTTATTATTAGAGAAAATTGGCAACAGAGGAAATATAAATAAGAAAAACAATATAATATAATTTAATAAGAAATGGAAAAGGAATAAAATTTGTTTATTTAAAAGTTCTAGTTAATGATAAAATCAATTTACTAATAAATTACTAAATTGTTAAGGAAATTTATACATTTTAAAGGGATAAAAAACAATTTTTTCTTAAGTATTAAAATTCATTTTTCCTTTTTTTTAGTTTTAAGAATTTATTTGATAAAATCAATAATTTTATAAAGAAAATTATACAAATAAAATTTGAAATGTGTTTAGAATAATAAATTGGGCTCTTAATTACTATAAAATGCGTTACCAGATTATTAAAGAAAAGAAAAACCACCGTTTTTTTGTTTACGCAGTTTTTCTAAGAATTTTGCTTAGGCAGAGATAGAGTAAGATAGAGAGAGGAAAGGAGAAATTCATATGAAGAGTTAGAGCAAGAGATTAACCAAGAGATTGAAACAGAAAGGAAATAATAATAATTATTAATTTCTAATTAAGAAGTAAAAGGAAAAAATGTGGTAATTATACAAAATAAATAAGAAAAAGTAAATAAATAAGTAAAAAGAAAAAGGGGAATAAAAAGGTTATATAAATACACTCGGTCAATAAAGTCTGCGTTCACATTATAAATGTTTATTAGCGATATAAAATATATATATAAATATGTAATTAAAATATGTTATTTTTATTTATTTTGCTTCATAGCAATCTTTATATCAAAAGGCACAAAAAATCCCATATTTTTTTCTTCGTTTATTTAATAGCGAGATGTGTAAGTCTGGTAACACGTGAATAAAGCAACCAAAAAGTCTGCGTTCAATTGTTTTGTTGTGATAGTACCGTTACATTTTTTGTCCTTTTTTCTTGTTTTTGCACACTTTCAGTTCATTGTTATTACAATAGATCGTTTTACAACATCATTTGCATATTTTTGTATAAAAGTTGTAAGAATAATAAAAAATGGATAACAAAGGTAAAGAAATTAGTCTTTCAGAAAGAAAAATTATTATTAAATTGTGGAAAGAAGGGAAAAGCTTCAGAAAAATTGGCCAAACTATTGGAAGAACGTATTCGTCTGTTCAGCGTGTAATTAACAACTTCAAAGAAACCGGAATTTTAACATCCAAGCCACGATCTGGTCGACCAAAAATACTATCAGAACGAGAAGAGCGCAAAATAATCAATATGGTAAAGGTAAATCCTCGAATTACATCATCAAAAATTGTTGAAAATGTAAATCAAACATTTAAAAAAAGTATTTGTCGCGAAACTGCTAGAAAAATTTTACGCAAAGCTGGATATCATGGTAGAGTCGCTCGACGAAAGCCATACATATCTGCTGTAAACAGAAAGAAGCGCATTGAATTTGCCCGTAATTACATAAATAAGCCCCCAGAATTTTGGAAACAAGTTTTATTTTCAGACGAAAGTAAGTTCTGCATATTTGGAATAAAAGGTCGTCAAATTGTGTGGCGGAAATCAGGAACTGCGCTTGACAAACAAAATCTTGTTGGTACAGTAAAACATGGTGGTGGTGGAGTTATGGTTTGGGGATGCATGGCGGCTTCAGGGGTGGGACAGCTTGAATTTATTGAATCGACAATGGATAAATACGGATATTTGAACATTTTAAAACAAAACCTGAAACAAAGTGCAGCAAAACTTAACCTATCATCGACGTTTTGGTTCCAACAAGATAACGATCTAAAGCATACAGCGGAGGTTGTAAGACTTTGGCTCCTGTACAATGCTCCAAGACAGCTTAAAACACCCCCCCAATCACCCGATCTCAATCCTATTGAGCATCTTTGGGATCTTTAAGAGAAAAAAATTCGCCAGCATACAATTACCAGCAAGGAAACTTTACGAAGTGTTATGCAGGAAGAATGGGAGAAGATAACAGCAGAGGAAACAGAGAAATTGGTAAATTCTATGCCAAATAGATTGAGTGAAGTCTTAAAACAGCGTGGCTATCCAACAAAATATTAAATTTTACATTTTTTTATATTTATTAAAACTTTTAAAATTTTTTTAAACATTGAACGCAGAATTTTTGGTCTTTATAGTTATTTGATAATGCATTTATGACCATTTATTTTAAAAATGAAGTGATCTCTTTTTTTATTTTTTTATGTTTTTTTAAGTACGTAATGTAAATAAAGTATTTATGAAAAATATTGATTTGAATTCAATATATATTATGTGTTTTTTTTGTCTTTCCTAAAAATGTCTAAGGTGAACGCAGACTTTGTTGGCTGAGTGTATATACATACATACATGTGTACATACATATATGTATATACAAATGTAAGTGTCTAGGTAATTGTATTATATAAATATATTGAAAAGAAATCTGTTAATATTTATATACTTTGAGTTGTCATGTGTACATAAATACATACAAACATGTATATATTTTATATACATATGTACATAAGAATATATTTGTGTATACCTATTTATATTGAGGTTAGGTAACTCTACAGCTGTTTTATTAAATGTAAAAGCATTAAAATTTAAAAAGGGGAACTAAAAGTTAATAATAAAATAGAAAAATAATATTAATTTAAAAAAAAATAAACTATAATAGAAATTATAGATTATACTATAAACTAAAACATGGTCCAGAATTTAGACTAAAATATAAACCAAAACTCAGTTTAAAATAATCAATAATTCTGACTATAAATAAGGCTATAGACTAGACTAGACTATATATTACACTACAGACTAGACTATAGTACAGCTTATAGACAAGACTCTGGTTAAGATTATGGTCTAGGCTATAGTCCAGATTAAAGTCTAAATTATTCAACTATAGACTACAAACTAAGCTAAATCTATAGTTTAGTCTGAAAAAAAGTTTACTTGAAAATTATAAAAAAAATTTCCATAAATTAAAGCAGATAAAAGGCAGATTTTCCACTATTTTGTAATAATTTACCTAAATTTTATTCAATTCTTTAAGAATTATATTTAAAAGTAATAAATTAAACATAATAAATTTTGAGGTTAGGGACGATTTTTTCATTAATATTGCTTCAAATAACATTTTTTAAAATTCATATAAAAGACCATAATTTATTTAAATAAATTCTGTTAAAAAAATTTATTAAATTATTTATTTCATTTATTTAACAAAAATTTTATTTCAAATTATTAAAATTTTAAAGAAAATTTAATATTTTCCTTAAATTTAAAATTTAATTTATCAAATTCCTTAAAGTTTTCATAAAATAATTGCAAACTAAGCAAAATAAATTTTGAGGTTAGGTACAATTTTTTCTCTATTAATGCTTTAAACTCAAATTTTTGTAGCTTATATAAAACAAAATGCTTAAAATTAGAAAAAATTGTAGAAAAATTTAAAAAAAATTAATTCTTTCCTTTTAAAACTTTCAAGAATTTCAAAATTTTTTATAAAGTTAAATTTTTTTTATAAATTTAGGCATATTTTTATTTATTTTATAAATTTTTTAAAGAATTTTTTTAAATTAAGCTAAATTAAGCCAAAAAAATATTTGAGGTTAGAAACGATTTTTTTCGTTTTTATTGCTTTAAACTTAAATTTGTTGAGTTTTTTAAAAGAATACGTTTAAAATAAACACATTTTTTTTTAAATTTAATTTGAAAATTAGGAATTTTAAAAATTTGTTGAACATTTTGCTTTAATTTATGGAAAATTTTGAAATTTTTTAAAATTCTTCAACTTTTATGTGAAATTATAAATTTTTTATCTAAATTTGTTGTTACTTTCATTAATTTTTATTATTTCTCTCCAAATTTTGCTAAATAGAGGCCAAATAAGCAAAATCAATTTTGAGGTTAGGAACGATTTTCTCTTTATTATTGCTTCAAACTTAAATTTTTTGAGATTTTATAAAATAAAATACTTAAAATAAAGAAATTTTGTTAAAATTTAATTCGAAAATAAAGAATTTTAACAATTTGTTGAACATTTTCCTTGAATTTATTGAAATATTCGATATATTTTTTTTTTAATTTGCAGATTTTTATGTGAAATTATAAATTGTTTGTCTAAATTTGTTTGTATTTTCATTGATTTTCATTATTTCTCTCCAAATTTTGCTAAATAGAGGCCAAATAAGCAAAATAAATTTTGAAGTTAGGGACGATTTTTTCTTTCTTATTGCTTTAAACTTCAATTTTTTAGGTTTATATAATAGAATACGATTAAAATAAGTAAATTCTGTTAAAAACTAATTTAAAATTTAAGTTTAAAACATTTTTTTAACTTTTTCCTTCACTTTATTGAAATTTTCGATTTTTCTTTTAAATTCTTAAATTTTTATACAAAATTAGGAATTTTTTTGTTAAATTTTTTTAGTATTTTTATTTATTTTAATTATTTCTCCCCAAAGTTTTCTAAATAGAGGCCAAATAAGCAAAATAAATTTTGAGGTTAGGGACGATTTTTCCTTGTTTTTGCTATAAACTTAAAATTTTAAAGAAAATTTATGAAAAAATTTAAAAATTTTTAGGGAAATTTTATTAAAAATTTAGTAATTTTAATAATGATTCTTATTGCTATAAATTTTGTTTAGAAAATTAATAAATAACCAACATTTTTTAATATTTATCATGTTATTTGTATTTTTTCTGTTAGAGGGAAGTTTTTAAAGGTCTTAAAATGTTGTTATATATATAATTTTTTTTTAATTTAGTTTTGTTTTTTAATAAATTAGTTTAATGAAATTATTATTAAAGAATTCATAAGCTTAACTTTTTTCACATTTGCTTAAAGTTCATTTAAGTTTTTGTGTGTATGTATGTATAAAAGAAGTTTTTTTTTTTGCTTTTTTTAAGCGCAAAATTATAAACATTAAAAAAAATCAGTCAGCAGAGTTTAAAGCAGCAGTAGAAGAAGAAAAAAAAAACCAATACGATTTTTTTTCTATATGTACATAAATTTCAAGAGAAACATAAACAGCAGAAAGAAGAAAAAAAAACAACAATGTAGTAGATACCCAACACGAATTAAACGATTTTCAAAATTGAAGCGGGGCCTGTCTTCGAACAAAACTACAAGACATTTTATACACAAAAACACAGCAGCAACAACAACAACTATGAAATACAAAAAAAACACAAATTTTGCTTAACGAAATTCGTGCGTCGACAACGACGACGTTGTCGTCATCATCGTTTATATAGAGGAAAAAAAATATTGTATATACAACAACAATATAATGTGGCTGGTGTTATAGGTTTGTAACTGTGTGTTTGTATGTATGTATATAGGAGTGTGTTTGTATGTGCTGCCATGACTGGGGCTTGTATGAAATTTTAGTAGAAACAACGATCACACTCGTATACTGACTATTGAACGGTGAATGTGTACGTACGTGGTTATAATTTTCTACCCAACAAAGCGCGTAAATTTTTGTTATTAAAAAAATAAGATTTTTCTTGGTTTTAGTTTTATACCAGAAAAAAATCTAAAAAAATACCTTGTTAAGCAAGAAAAGCAGAGCAAAGAAATTAAAAACTAAAAAGTTTTTCTTATTTATAATTTATTTAAAATAAAGTGTTTTTTTATTTACTTTGTGACAAAAAAAAAGGAGAAATAAATTTGAATTATTATTTTCCAAAGCAAAAGTATTAAAGTTATTTAATTCATTACAAAAAATTAAAAAAAAAAATCTATACAAATTAGTGTTATTAAGTAAAAGAAAAGAAAAATTACTATATTAACATAGTTAATTAAAAAAAGTAATAAAAATAAATGCCTATTTTTTACAACTAAGTGTATTAAATAGAAATTACAATAAAAACAATAAGAAAAAAACAACGGCCTTTCTTTTGCTAACAACAAGAAAAGCAATAACAACAAAACAACGTTATTTTTTGTGAGAATACATATGTTGCTCTGAGAATTTACACAAACATAAATGTTTATATACATATGTATGTGGGAAAAATCAAATAAAGAAAAGAAGTGTATAAATAAAAAAAAGCAACAACAACAACTATAACACAAACCAAACAAAATAAAGCAAAAAATTAAATAAAAACAACAAAAATGCAGTTACTTAACTGAGTGTTGTACAAAAAAGGCAAGAAAGAGAGAGAGTATACAGAAAAAGAGTGTTAAAAGCAAAAAAGAGAGAGAAAGCTAGAGTTTAAAATAAAAGAATATACAAAAAATATAAAAGAAAACTGAATTAAAAGCAAATAAAATTAAAAAAAAAAATTAAAGAAAATTTAATAAATAAAAAGGAAATTTAAGTAACATGAAAAGGAAATTAAATAAAAAGAAATTTTTATAAATAAAAAAGGAATTCTTAACAAAAATCAAAGAAATTTAAAATAAAATTTATAAAGAAAATTTAAAAGAATTTCTTTTAAAAAATTACAAAAAATCAAATTTCTAAAGAATAAAATAAATTTAATTATAAAAAAACATGAATTTAAAATAATTTTTAAAGAAAACCCCTTTACAAATCAATAAAAAAATCTAAAAAAACCTTAAAAAACAACACAAACCAACAACAAAAACATTCTGCATGTAAATCCAGCATCATCATGTCAGCCGATATAGAAATCATAAGCGTGTTAGGCACTAATGGCCAACCTTTACCCATACATGGTACCGGCTTGGGTTCGACGTGGGCTGCACCTGTCAAACAAGAAAGAGCTGACGATGCTGAAATTCAAGAATTGGCCGCCAAAATGAAAGAGGCACAAAAAGATGCCCTAGCCAAACAACAACAACAGGCCGCCCAATTGGCTTCACGTCAAGCCATGGCTAATGGTGGCATGCAGCCACCCGTTAATGCCAATGGTCAAACTAATATACTCAACTATTTAAATCGCCCGCAAAAACCCTCTAATGGTTCTGTAACCGCCAATGGTCGTAGTTCTTCGACTGATGACAACAAAAAGCCTCCTTGTGATGAAGAATCACAAAAGGGTCACTTTGGTTGGACTACATTTGGCAAAACCTATATACCCTACATATACCGGCAACAGGAAAAATATTGTTCGGTGCGCATGATAGAAATGAAGCTATTGGGTAAATATCTCAATTGCCTGCATCCTGATATCTATTCCAGCTGCACTTGTGTACGTTCCTATTATATAACCGAGGCTGAGGCTAGACTATTCATAGAAATCAATCACAAACATTGTGATGGAGAATTTGGCCGCGATTTATTTACCCAAAAAGATTTGGTGGTGCGTCTATCCGATGCCACCAAGTTTTACCAGTTTTTGGATATTTGTTATCGCAAACTTATGTCGGGCAGTAAGTCTCCCTCGGAAAAATGTGGTTTTATACGTATAAACAAAGAGTCCGTAGTACCCTATACAGTGCGAAATGGTGAACAGGTGGTTCCTTTGTTTTATTTTGAGGGTGAAACTGAAAATCTTAAACAAAAAGCAGATTTATTATCTGGTTGGGATTTGGCATATTTGAAATTTTGCTGTAAGGTCCAGGGCATTAGAAATGAATTATTCTCCAGTGAAAATGTGGCGGTGATAAGTTTGACCGATATTAAAAGTTATTTTCCCAATGGTACAGAATTTGAGGATTATTGGCCCAGTAAAGTGGTTGATTCTAATTTACTGATAGGCAATCGTTCTAATGCTAATAATTCTGTGAATTGGACTAGACAACCCTCACAACCACCTCCCAAAGTTTTAACACAATCCAGCCTGCAACAAAAACAACAACATTCCTCGGCCGCTGCAGCTGTAGCAGCGGCTCAACAGCAACAAATCTTAAAAAGAGGACAAACAGCGGCAGCTGTAGCAGCTGCCACAGCATTTAATCCACAAAATCTTTTACAACAGCCTAATGCGGCGGCGGCAGCAGCGGCTCATAGAATGCATTCAAATGCTGCCTTAGCCGCCCAGGCCACTGTGCAGGTAATTAAAGCTATTTTTTAAAATTATAATTTAATAAATAACACTTGTTTGTTTTATTTAAATAATAATTATTATGTTTTCCTTCTTCTTTCACCAGGCCATTGCCAACAGTTCCTGGATGTCCCAGCAACAAAATAACTTACCTTTAATACATGCTCAAATGTTAGCTTCCCAGGTGAGTTTTTCTTTAAATTGCTTGAATTTTATATTTTTTTTATAAAATAAATTGTAACAAAATAGTGGTCTTTATATGTTTATTTTAATATTTATTAATTTTTTCCACTTTTTTCACACTTTTTTGCTTAAATTTTTATTTTTATTCATAAAGAAAAAGAACCTCCATTTTTTGGGCTAGAAAACAATAACAAAAAAAAAAACACTTGGTTGTAAAAATAGTAGTTAAAGAAAACGTTAACATATAGGAGTTAAATTAAAAAGAATTTTATTAAAATAAATTATTTTGTTAATTTTAATTACTTATTACCTTATTTTTTGTCATTGTGCTTAAATTTCTTTTTTTTATTGTGATCACAGCTGTATAAAATGTTACTTGTTATTATAAAGGTTTATGACAAAAGAGTAGTTTTTGTGTAGAAAAAGGAGTGTTTAATTATAAACCGGAAGTTTATGTAGCGGCCATTAATAATTGTCAGCTATGAGGTTACAAAGCGGAAATGTCAAATTTAGGTTAGTTTTGAGGGAATTTTGTTTTTATTATTAAAAGTTTTTACGGTTTTTAATTAAATTTTAAAGGAATTTGTAAATTTATAAAGATTTAGATGTATGATATACATAAATTAATAGGTTTTCAAGGAGACTATAATTTTAAATTAAAATTTTATTAAAAATTAGCAAAGAAAAGTAAGGTTATGTTTTAAAATATTTTAGTAAGATTTATGATTTTGTTTAAATTTAAAGGTTAATTTTAAAGGTTTTTAAGGAGATAAGGACAAAATTGAAATAACATAAATATAAATTAAATATTTTAAAGGGAAAATAGTAAAAAAAGGTACCAATGAGAAGTAAGGTTATGTTTTAAAACTTTTAAATAGGTTTTTGTAAGTTTTATAAGGATATCATTGAATTTAGATAAAATTTAAATGAAAATTAAAGGTTTTAAAGGAGAGAGTAAAGTAAATATTTATTTAATAAAATCCTACAAAAAGAACATGAAAATAAAAATAATTATGTTAATTCAATATTTTATGAATATCTTAAAAGATTTTATAAATTTAGGAGTAATATTAAACCTAATAGTATATATTTGAAATTTATATAATTTATAGAAAAAACATTTTTAAATAAAATTGTTTTAATATCGTTTTTTATCTTATTATTATTTTTGCTTATTTCTTTATTATCGATTTTTTATTTCTATTTTATTTACAAATTTGACCTCAAAAACAATTACCACTTTAAACAACAAAACGTCATTTATTTGTTATTATTTGTTTTGCTATTATAAATCTCCTCTAAATCATAAAATAATTTAATTCAATAAATAAAACTCTTCTCTCTTTCTAATAATAATGTGACGTACAATGTGAGTTGTTTTTATTTTAACTACATTTAAAGCAAAATCAGAAATATATATTTACTATATAAACATACAAGTATTTTAGCATAAAATAACTAAACGTTAGAAAGGCATTTAAAGAAAAAAATCAACAATAACGACAACAGCAAAACTAAATGTACAAAAGAAGTTGGCCTACTTATACAAAAACATTAGCAACAACTTACTCTACCTCCTCGGATGTATTTTTTTTAGATACTATAAACTTACTCATTACTTGTTTATATATAAATGTAAAAGATGCAAACATAGTACTAGTTGTTGTATTATTAGATTTTTTTACTACAAATTGTTTTTGAGTTAAGACTGACTGACTGCTTAGTTTGGAGCTGCTTCTTCTTATGCTTTTGAATGCTATTTAGTTGTACTCATACCTCTTGGGTTTTAAGTTTTTCACATTTTGCTTTATATCTCCTACCCTCTTCCCTTTTTATTCTCCTCTAGATTCTTTACTTTAAAACTATAGCTAAGTGCTTGTCTTCTTTATTTTTGTTGTTGTCTTTATTGTAAAATAAACAAAAATAAAAAATAAAATAAAAAATCAACTACAACAAGTTGTTGTTTTTTGATTTTTTTTCTATTTTACTTAATAAATAGATAATTTAAACAACTATACAATAACATTGTAAAGAAGAAGAAAAACATGATTAAAAAACAACGAAAAATAAAAAGCAAAAAAAATCAAATTTTGTATTATTTGTTTTGTATGAAGGGCCCCGTTTTATTCCATAAAATGGTATTAAAGTTTAGATTTTTCTATATTATATTTTAAAATATGATTTGTGGTTTTATTATAAAGGGGTTTTTCTGTTTTATAATTAACAAAGGTATAATTATAGAAATATGTTATGGGGGATTTTTTTTAAATGAGGTTAAATATTTAAAGAAAATATAAATAATAACACTATTTTTATAATTTAAATATTAACTTTAATAAAAAATAAAAAAAAAAAAAATATGTTTAAAGCAAAAGCAAGAAAAAAATCGTGTTTAACCTCAAACTTTATTTTACTTAATTTAGCTAAATTTAACTTAATAATAACAAATTTTGAACACGTAAATAAAAATATAAACAAAAATATACAAATTAATGAATATAATAAATAATAATTAATAATTTCCACAAACATTTTTAAAATATCGATTATTTAAAATAAAATACATATTTTTTAATTCTTAAAACAAATAATTTACAAAGGTCCTTTCAACAAAATTTAATTATTTTAAGATCTTTTATAAAATGTCAAAAAATTTCTTTTTAAAGCAATAATAAAGAAAAAAATCGTTTTTAACCTCAAAATTTATTTTGCTTAATTTAAGTGTTTTTAACTAAATTTTAACAAAACTTATTAAAGTTAATGAAAACAAAAACAAAATTATAAAAAATATTCATAATTTTTAACCAAATTTTTAATAATTACCAAAAATTCTTAATTTCAAATGTCTTAATTTCAAATAATTCTTATATTTTTAAAATTATGAATTAAAAATTTTCTTTTAATAAAATTTACTTATTTAATTATATTCTTTCATAATAACTCAAAAAATTTAATTTTAAAGCAATAATTAAGAAAAAATCGTCCTTAACCTCAAAATTGATTTTGCTTAATTTAACTGTATTTAACTAAATTTTAAAAGAATTTTATGAAATAAATTAAAATATACACAATATTATGTAAAATAATCATTATTTTCTATAAAATTTCCATAATTTTTATAAAAGTCAAAAATTTCAATAATTTAAAAGAATTTTTTGCAAAATTTTTAAAGTTATGATTTTTTTTTTTTTTTTATAAAATTTACTTAATTTTTGAATGTTCTTTCATATGAACTTTAAAAATTTAAAATTCTTGTCATAATAAAAAAAAAATCGTCCTTAACCTCAAAATTTATTTGTTTTAAATTTAACTGTAACTAAATTTTAAGAGGGTGTGATCAAATTTATAAAAATAAACACAAAATTATAAAATTTTATATAAAATTACAAAAAAAAAAAAAAATTTCATTGCTTTTATAAAATTAAAAAATTGTAATAATTTAAACGAAAACAATTATTAAATTGTTAATATTATTGAATAACAAATTATATTTTAATAAAATTTTTTTATTTTAAGCATTTTCTTTCATATAAACTACACAGATTTATGTTTAATGCAATAAAAAATAATAAATCGTTCCTAACCTCAAAATTTATTTTTCTTAATATATTGCTAATTAACAAAATTTTAGAAGAACTTAATAAAATAAATGAAATTAAACACAAAATTATACATGAGTGCATTATACATTAATGCAAAAAAATAAAAAAATTTCTAAATTGTTTATAATTTAAAAGAAAATGTTTCACCAATTTTAAAAATGATTCATTTACATTTTTTTTACGAAAATTTATTTATTTTAGATATATTCTTTCATATAAACTGAAAATATTTATATTCAATGCAATAATAAATAAAAATTCGTCCCTAACCTCAAAATTAATTTTGCTTAATTTAACTGTTTTTAAGTTAAATTTTAATAGAATTTACTAAAATTAAACAAAATACATACAAAACTAACAAAAACTTCAAATTTTCTTAAAATTTCAATAATTTAAAAGAAAATATTTAACTAAATTTTAATTTACATATTTCTTTTTACTAAAATTTAATTGTTTTCAATATATTCTTTCATATAAACTGAAAAAATCTATGTTTAATGCAATAATAAAGAAAAATTTGTCCTTAACCTCAAAATTTATTTTTTATAAAACGAGCGAAAAATTCGTTTCGACAAAATGTATGGAAAACAACAAATAAATTTAAAATTTATATATTGTTTTCAATATAAATAGTCGAAACGAATTTTTCGTTCGTTTTATAAAAATAGGGGGTTAATTTAACTGTTTTTAAGTTAAATTTTAATAGAATTTACTAAAATTTATAAAAATACACACAAAATTATATAAAATATTCATAATTTTATATAAAACTTTAAAAATTTAAATGGGAATTGTTACCAAATTATTTTTTTATTTTTATTTCTTATTTCCATACTTTTTTTTCATATTCCTTACTTTTTTAAGTGTATTTAGTTTTATTTGTAGTAGTGTTTAGTGTAGTATAGTGTTGTTGTGTAGTTTTAATTGTTATGTTGTTGTAGTGTTTGAATTGTTTGTTTTTACAAGAAAAAAATTCAATATTAATTTAGTTTATCCTTTCCAAAATACTCCCATTCATTTATAGATGTATTTACATCAAGCCTATCAAGCCTCCCAAAATATCAACAATCAACTCAACCACAACAACAACAACACACATAGAAAACAATACAACAACACAACTACTAATAGCTCTGCCTCAACTAATCCTAAACTGCTCAATGGCAACTCTAAACGTTCTAGACAAAGAAGATGAAAAATTCGATTAAAAAAAATATGAAAAAAAAAAAAAATATTCTTCTAATATAAATTAAATTTAAAAAAAATCTTGTATAGGACAATGTTGTTTGCAAAATAACAATTAAAATAAACCAAATATTATTAAACAACAAAAGAAATCTTCTCAGGAGAAATGAAAGCAAAATGAAAATGTATTTAGTAAAGGAAAAGTTCACCTTAAATTAACCCTCTTAATTCATTTCACCACTACACTATGGCTTAGTTATATATTACTTTTATACACCAGTATTTATTTAATAATTTTAGTTATATTTTTAATTAAACTTTATCTTTATGCTTTTTTAATTATTAAATATTTATTAGACTGTAATTTATTTATTTGTGTAAAAATTTTATTAAATTTAAAAACAAAATATCAATTCCTTTCACACAATAAAATTTCTTTAAATGCTGGTCATTTTGGTTTTTTCTTCTTTTGATATAATTAATAATTAAAATTATAATTAATATGTTTTAACAAAATATAGAAAGTAAGTTGTTTTAAAGAATCATTAGTTTTATTTTTTAATTTTGAAAATATAAATAAAAAATATTAAAAAATGACTATTTTTGATATAAAAAAAGAACAAAATAAGAGTTTTTTATTTTATTGGGCCACTATTTTTGTTATAAGTAATTAAGTCTATATATATTTTTATCTTTAATATCTATAAAAAGTTTAAAAATAATTTGGGTATTTGAGTATTTTCTTAGTGTTTAAAATTCTTAAAAATTTTAATATTTATTGAAGTTTAAATCAAATTTATGAAAAATTTTAAGTTTTCTTTTTGAATTATATTTATTTCTTTACAAATTTTGGTGATTTAAGCAAAATAAATTTTGAGGTTATGAACGATTTCTTCTTTATTATTGTAGTAAACTTAAATCTTTTGAGTTTTTTGGAAAGAAAATGTTAAAAATAATAATGTTAATGAAAAAGTTTTAATAATTTAGTTTTTAAATAACAATTTTCCCCTAAAATCTTAAAAATTTAAACATTTTATAAAAATTATTGAAATTTTTTATTAATTATTAGTTATTTTGTATAATTTTGTTTTTATTTTTATATATTTTAACAATTTCTTTTTCAATTAAGTTAAATACAGTTAAATTTAGCAAAATAAATTTTGAGGTTAAAAAAGATTTTTTCTTGATTGTAGTCATTAACTTAAATTTTTCGCATTTATGTGATTGAAAATATTTAAAATCAGTAAATTTTGTTTAAACAAAGTTTGCAAATTAAAAATTTTGCAATAATTTCCTTAAAATTTTTAAAAATTTTGCAATAATTTCCTTAAAATTTTTAAAAATTTAATAAAAATTATTAAAATTTTATACATTATTTTGGTTCTTTTAAGTAAATTTGTGGTTATTTTAATTCAATTTATCAAATTCTTTTAAAAATTAACTAAAATTTCGTTAAATTAAGAAAAATTAATTTTAAGGTTAGGGATGACTTTTTCTTTATGAGTAAAATAATCATTGGGTTTATAGGAAAGAAAATGATTAAAATAATTAATTTGTCTTTGAAAAGTAGTGAATTATTTAATGATTTAGTTTTAGAGGGACAATTTTTATTTAAATTTTCGAAAATTCTTACATTTTATGGGAAGTATAAAAAACGTAGATGAAATTATGTTTTTTGAGTATTTTTTATGTATATTTTCATTTATTATAGCAAATTCTTTTAAAATAGAGTTAAAAACATTAAAATTTAGTAAAATAAATTATGAGGTTAGAAACGATTTTTTCTTGATTGTAGCTATAAATTAAAATTTTTTGCATTTATGTGATTGAAAATATTTAAAATAAGTAAATTTAGTTAAAACAAAGTCTGTAATTTAATAATTTTGCAATAATTTTCTTTTAAATTTTTAAGGTTTTCAAAATTTTATAAAAATTATTGAAATTTTATACATAAATTTGGTGCTTTTATGCCTTTTTGTGCTTATTTTGGTTTATTTTATGAAATTCTTTTAAAATTAACTTAAATTTCGTTAAATTAAGCAAAATAAATTTTGAGGTTAGAAAGGATTTTTTCTATATTATAGCAATAAACTTAAATTTTTTGAGTTTATATAAAAGAAAATACTTAAATTAAGTAAATTTTTTAAATATGGAGTTTAAGAATTAATAATTTTGTTTTTGAGGGTAAATTTTTATTTAAATTTTTGAAAATTTAGAAAATTTATGGAAATTATTGAAAATCTATGGAAAAGTGTTAATGCTTTCAGTTTTTTTGTGTTTGTATTAATATATTTAATCAAATTCTTTTAAAATAACATTAAATTTAGTTCAATTAAACATAATAATTTTTGAGGTTAGGGACGATATTTTTTTATTATTGTAATAAACTAGAATTTTTTGAATTTATATTAAAGAAAGTAATTAAAATAAATAAATTCTGTTACAAGCAAATTAGAAAATTAATAATTGAATTTTTTTTTTAAATATTTTCTTTAAAATTATTAAAATTTTATAAAAAAATATTGAATTTTATTGGTTAATTTTGTTATTTTTGTATAATCTAGTGTTTATTTGCATTTTTGTATGTAATTATTTAAAATTTAGCAGTTAATTTGAGTAAAATCAGTTTTGAGGTTAGGAACGATTTTTTCTTATTAATGCAATAAACTTGAAATTTTTGGATTTATATGAAATAAAATGTAAAAATTAAGGAAATTAGGAATTCATTTAGCAAATTTTCATTAAAAGAAGTATAATTTTGGAAAAAAATGTATTAAAAAAATTATTATTATTTTTTTTAATATTTATTCAAATTTTATTTTTTTTTAATGTTCACTTTAATTTTAATATGAACTTTAAAGCATTTTGATCTACTGTCTTGACCTGTCTTGTCAATTTTATAGTCCTCTTTTTAGCTATTCTATAGGTCCAAACTTTTGTGTGATTTATAGTTCATTTTTTAGTTTGTGTTATAGTTCAGTTTTTAGTCCGTTTTATAGTCTAAATTCCGGTTTATAGTTCAGTCTTTGATCTGGTTTTTATTATACTTTTTATAGTTTGTTTTATACTCTAATCTCTGCTTAAAATATTATTTATTTATTAATTTCTTTTCTATTAATTTTTCCCTCTTCTCTTTTCCTCAGCAGGCTCAACAATCACATGCCGCCAATTCCCGTAATCAATATCGCACTCCCATGGAGAATCTCATTTTAAATAATCGCCAACCCTATGGAGCCTACAATAATGCCACCATATCAATGCAACCTGTTAATAGTCATGGTCAGGGTAATGCACCTCCTCCTCTAGTACGTTCGGCTGGACAACAAAATGCCGCTAATCATATGTAAGTAATTTTTATTAATAAAAAATTATAAATTTATCATATTTTTTTTGATTAGACCTTTCATAAAAAAAATATAATTTTTTCTACTCTTGTTTTATTATAAAAAATTCAATTCAATTTAAAAAAAATAATATACAATTGTGTTTTTCAAATTTAGTTGTAATTCGTTTTTTTTTTCTCTCTACACTTACATCATTAGTAAAAAAACTAAGTTTTAAAAACTAATTTTTTGAGTAAAATTGGCTTTATAATTAAAATAAATGAAAATACATACAATAAATTGGTTTTGGTATTTAATTTATATTTAAAAAAATAAATTTATTTTTTCTTTGAAGCAAAAAAAAGGTGTTTTTTGTAATATGTTTTTATAATTTGCAATTTTAATTTAATTCTTTTTTTTATAAAAACACCTTTTTTTGTATAAAAAATTCAAAATTTTATTGATTTTTCTTTGAAGACATTTTTTTATTAGTTTTATTTTTTTTAATTACAAAAAATTTTGTTGTGCACGCATTTAATTTAGTTAAAAAAACAATATTTTTTTGTGTTTAAATTCTTTATTAAAAAAATATATAATTTTTATATAAAAAATTCCCTTTTTTTACAAAAAAAAAAAAAAAAAAAAAAAAAATTCTTCCTTTTTTACTCATGTTTTTCGTATTGTTGTAGTTTTTAAATTAAAATTATTTTATTTTATTAAATTAAATTTTATTTTAAAAGCATGCTTTAAATTAAAAATTATAGGCCGGCTGTTTTAAAATTTGTTAAGCATAATTTGAGGCGTGCCTTTATATTACAAAATTTAAAGCTTAATTTTAGAGGTATTTTAAAGAATAAATTAGATCTTAAGTTTGACTATAGTGCAGACTATAGTGAAAACTATAGACTTTATTATAGTTCAAACTATAGAGAAGATTATAGTCCAGACTATAAACTAAATTATAGCCAAACTAAAGACTAGATATTATACTAGGCCATAGTCTATACTATAGACTTGGCTATAGTACACACTATAGACTAGTTTATAGTACAGAGTATATTTTAGTTTATAGTACAGATTATAGACTTGCGAATAATATAGATTGCAGATTAGCCTATAGTACACACTATATACCAGTGTATATAGTTTAAACTAACATTTAGACCAAAATTCTAAGCTAAAGTCGTAATAACAATTTTTGTTAATATCTGTATAATTTTTTTTATTAATATAAATTAAAATTTAATATTTTTCTTATAAACAAAATGCGTGTTACGACTATTTTTATCAAAATTTAATTTTCTTTTTTTTTCTTAAAAGCTTATTTCTGCATGCATTTTTTTGTAAAACTTTTTTAATAATAGTACTTTAGTTGCGAAATATTTGTGTTTTTTTTTATATTTTTAAAAATATTATTGTTATTATTTTTAAAAAATATTTAATTTAAAAAAGTTAATTTATTATTTGTATACCAATATATAAAAAAAGAACTACAACATTTGAAAAACATAATCTTGTTTATTAAATTGAAACTTTTTGTTTTTGTTGTGCTATAAACAAATTTTTTCTATTTATTACTGAAAACACCTCCCTACTACTTTCACTTTTACGTACTTTTTCAATTGAAGTATTTGTGGGATTTATACAAAAATAAATGCTACAAATATTTTTGTTTTATACTATTGTGTTTACCTATTTTGTTGTTGCCTTTATAACCTAAAAACAGTAAATATAAATTTTTCCTTTACCAATTCCTTTAAACCTTTTAAAATATATTTTTAATAATCAAACATAATAAAATCTTTTTAATGCAATTTACTCGAAAAAGAAAAAAACAATTCCTAGATACATTATATATAATGCGTGTACAAACAGATTTAAATGACCTTAATAATAATTATTATAAAGATTTAATAATATTTTTAAATTATTAAATAAACCAAAAATCAATATAAATAATTATTTCTAAATAATTATTATAATAAAAGCGAATATAAAATTTCTTTTATAGAATAAATTTTAAGGCAGAAAAATATAAGGTTTTTGAAAATAAAACTGTAAATATTTGTATACAAATTGTTTGGGAGAGAATAATGGTGGATATGGTTTATACGTTTAAATTAAATTTTAGTTCTTAAGAGACAAAAATAAACAGAGCAATGACTAATCCATAGAACACTAAATTATAAAACAGACTAAACTGTGTAACAGACTATAGAAACTTACCAATGACTAGAAAACAGCTGTAAAACAAACCATAGACTAAAATATAGTTCAAACTATAGATTATAATCTAGACTTTCGGCTAGTCTGTAGAATAAACTATAGTCTAGATTATTGATTGTAGTCCAGATTACAGACTAAACTATAATCCACACTATAGAAATTATAGTCCAGATTATTGGCTAAACTATAGTCCAGACTTTAGACTAAACTATAGTCCAGATTATAGGCTAAACTATAGTCCAGACTATAGACTAAACTATAGTCCAGACTATTGACTAAACTATAGTCCATATTATAGTCTAAACTATAGTCCAGATTGTAGCATAAACCAAGCTATAGTCCAGACTACAGACTAAACTATAGTCCAGACTATAGACTAAACTATAATCCAGACTCTAGACTGAACTATAGTCCATACTTGAGACTAAACTGCTGTCCTGATTATAGATAAAACTATAGTCTATAAACTTTATAGTCCAGACTACAGTCTAGTCCATAGTCTCGACTATATGGACTAAACTATAGTCCAAACTATAGACTAAACTATAGTCCAGACTATAGACTAAACTATAATCCAGATTATAGACTAAACTATTGTCCGGACTATAGACTATTCTGCAGTTCAGACTATAGACTATACTCCAGACTTTAGTCTATAGTCCAGATTATAGACTGAACTATAATCTTAATAGTCCAAACTATAGACTAAACTGCAGTCCAGATTATAAACTATAGTCCAGACTATAAACTATAGGCCAGACTATAGACCAAACTATAGTCCATACTATAGACCAAACTACAGTCCAGACTGTAGACTAAACTACAATTCAGACTATAGACTTAAATATACACCAAAAAAATAAACTGGACCATAGTCCACAATACAATTTATTTTTTTGTTCAAATCTCCCATCTGACTATTGTATCGAAAATGAACGAACTATGTGACTATATTCCAAATTATTATAACAAAACTCTAACCTTAAAATTTATTTTCTCCATAATTTTGTAAATTTTTTAATTCTAACCTCAAATTTTAAGTTGTTTTTAATACCTACTGCTGAATTTCTAGAAAATTACTATTCGCTTTTATTATAGCCAAAGAAAATTTTAAATAATTTGCTTTAAAACTTAAAGAAAAAAAAAGAAAAAAAGAAAATTACAATTAAATTTGAAAAATTCTTTAATAAATTTAATTAAACATTAAAATTAAAATCATTTAAGAAAAACAAACAAAAAAAAAAAAAAGAAAAATGTCCAAAAACAAAACTTGTATATATAATGTTTCTAGGTCTAGTATCGAGCAAACGTTGCTGCAACAACAACAACAAACACAACAACAACAGAGACCCTCACCCAACTTAAACCACCAACAAAGACATATAAATACTTCTCTTAATCCCATACATTCACCAAATAGTTTAAATAATATTAAACAATCTCCATCACCTTCATCAAACTCTTCACCCTCGCCCTTGGCAGCAGCTTCAAATGCCAATGCTTTATTGGCAAATAATTTTAATTTAGCCGCTTCTTCGGCTCCTGCAACAGCACAAGATTTTAATAATTTGGCTTTATGGAATCAATTAACGCCCAGCCAGCGTTTGGCTTTGACACAACAATTTAAAAATTCTGGTTCTTTATTAGGGGGCGGTGGTAAAAGTCCTTTTCCCCCTTTGCCTTCTTTGCCTTTGGATACTGATTTGATAACAATGTTGGATTATAATCCTAATAAACAGAAAAATTCCTCAACTGGGGCAAATAGCGGGAGTGGTAATGATTCCAGAAATAATGGTCAATTTACTAAGCCTCATGTGCCTCCTTTAATACCTGTTAATAGTTTGGAAGCACAACGTAATAATAAACGTCCGGCTGGGGGTGTGCCTAATACAGTACCTTTAAATTCTTCAGCGGCTTTGGAAGATTTTGAAAAGAAATTTAAAATGAATGATGAAATGAGGGCGGTAGTGCAAAAAGTGTTATCCAATCCGGATTTATCTACCTTTATACAAACTAATGCCTCCAATACATTTGTGCCTTTTATTTCACCGCCCATATCGCCAGCAAATGGTGTATTGGGTCCGGGGAGTGGCACTTCAGTGTCTATAGTACCTAACCCCCATGTAACCATAACACCCCAACTGCCACCACATTTTGGTCATAGTAGTGCAGCTCATTCACCTTCTTCTGCCTCCTCCTCTAGTTCAACTGGTGGGGGAAGTAGGCAAAAAAGTGTGATTTGCTCTACAAATGCTATGGGCTCTTCTCTGCTGCCCTCTCCCTCCACTTCTTCCTCATCATCCTCTTCTTCCTCCGCCTGCCATTCACCCTCGAACAGTCGAACAAAACTGACTTCGTACCACAACCAACAACAACAACACCACCCGACATTTACAACACAACTTTCCTCCTCCTCTTCTTCTACTACTACCAATACTACACCCACAACACCCATGGAAGTAATCGATTTATCTTCCCCCCGAAGGTCTCTGCAAGCTGCCTCGGTCTATCTACAACAACAGCAACAACAACAGCAGCAACAACAAGCGGCCGCCGCTGCAGCAGCCCAGCAACAAAGTCAACAACAAAGATTAGCCGCCGCCGCTGTAGCTCAACATCACTCACAACAAAATGGACGCAATTCGGCCAATTCTTCCAATTCCTCCCAGGTTAATTCAGCCAGCATGCATTTGCAGCGTCATGCCGCTTTAGCAGCAGCCGCCGCTGCCGATAATGCCCAACGTTTGAATGTTATACCCGAAATACCCGCCAATAATTTGAATATGCAACCCTATAAAGTGCAAAAGGTTTATGTGGAAAATAATTTAGTGCCCTGCATTAATATGAAGGCCTACAATGATAGTGAACAACTGATGACTTTAACGGATTTCCAAAAGTATTTCTATCCCCAAGTACCACTGGATCAATGCAAACGTTTAATCGAAGCATTGGGTGTGGAATTGTACAAGGGCAATAGGTAAGTGATAAATAAATTGAGAACTATATAAGATCATAGACTAGATATTAGACTGGACTATAGCTCAAACCATAGGCTAGACAATGGTTCAGGCTATGTAGTAGATTAGACTATAAACTATAGACTAAACTATAGTCCAGGCTATAGACTAAACTATATCCCAGACTTTAGACTAGGCTATAGACCAGACTGTAGACTAAACTATAATCCAGACTATAGACTAAACTATAGTCCAGACTGTAGACTAAACTATATTCGAGACTATAGACAAAAATGTAGTCAAGAGAATAGACTAAACTATAGTCCAGACTGTAGACTAAACTATAGTTGAGACTGTAGACAAAAATGTAGTCCAGAGATTAGACTAAAGTATAGTCCAGACTGTAGACTAAACTATAGTCGAGACTAGACAAAAATGTAGTCCAGAGATTAGACTAAACTATAGTCCAGACTATAGACTAAACTATAGTCCATACTGTAGACTAAACTTTAGTCCAGAGATTAGACTAAACTACAGTCCAGACTATAGACTAAACTATAGTCCAGACTGTAGACTAAACTATAGTCCATATTATAGACTAAACTATAGTTCAGACTATAGACTAAACTATAGTCCAGACTATAGACTAAACTATAGCCCAGACTATAGACTAAACTATAGTCCAAACTATAGACTAAACTATAGTTCAGACTATAGACTAAACTATAGTCCAACAATAATTTAAACTATAGTCCAGACTATTGACTAAACTATTTTCCAAACTATAGCCTAAACTATAGTCCAGACTATAGACTAAACTATAGTCTAGACTATAGACTACACTATAGGCCAGACTATACACTAAACTATAGTCCAGACTGTACTCTAGACTATAGTCTACACTATAGTAGAGATTATTGTTTAAACTATAGTCCAGTTTATGGTTCAAACTATAGTCCTGACTAAAAACAAGATTATAGCCCACATGTTAGTTTTTTGTTAAAACATTTCTTAAAATTTTACGATAATTATTTCCCATTGTTTGTTTTTTCCTCACCCTTTAGACACCAACTAAAAGTTCTTATGGAACATGATCGCCAGCACAATGAAAATATTCCCCTGGTGCAAGTGCGTGACATTTTGAAATACATGACACAATTGACATTCATGATAAGAAATCAAGAGCAACCACCCAATAAAAGATCACGCATAAGCTAGGAATTGGGTTGGGGAGGACAACAACAACAGCAAGCAGCAGCCATAGCAGCAGCGACAACTACTTCAACAACATCTCAAGATCAACAACAGCAACAACAAATGTCTAGAGAATCTAGACATCATTCTTCGAATAGTGGTGGCAATTCAAAAGCAGAAAATTCTTCTACATCCTCAAATAAATCTAGTACGAAAAACAGCAGCAGCAACAGTCACAAAACTCCCTTAGCACCACCACCGCCACAACATCATAATGCTTTTGAAATGTTGTACTCCCCGTTGTCATCCTCATCCTCAACATCAGCCAATACATCATCAGTCTCCGCCTCAGCATCATCGTCAGCGGCAAATGCCCGTCATCTGTTGCAACAACAACAAAATGCTTTACAACAATTCCATCAACATCAACAACAACTCTTACAACAACATCACCAACAACAGGCGGAAAAATTTAATAGCCAAAGTAAAACGAGCTCTAGCTCTTCGGGCCAACATAAATCTTCTAACAATAGTTCCTCCTCGTCATCTGCAGCCACCACAGCTGCCCAAAGACTGGCGGCTCAACAATTAGCCGCTGCTGCTGCTGCCGAAAGTGCTGCTGCTTATTATTCAGCAGCCGCTGCTGCAGCTGCCACCATGTTAAGTCCTCCCCTAAGTGCGGCCGCTGCCAATTCTACTTTGTCAGCCGTTAATCCATTTGCTAATCCTTTTGATTGGTTGGGTGCCTCCTCAACGGCGGCAGTAGCGGCCGCCTCAAACTCACACAAACGTTCCACTTCGAATTCCTCCAATAACTCCTCTAGTTCATCAGCTACTAATCAACGTTCTAGCAATTCTACTCACTCTTCATTGGCCGCTTCGGCTAGTGATTTTCTTTCTATGTTTAGTTCGGGTCAGGCCAATTCGTCCTCTTCAGCTACAACAAATCAAACAGAAAATCATCATCATCAACATAATCAACGTTCTTCATCAAATGCATCAGCCTCTTCTTTGGCCTCTACCGCTTCTTCTTCCCATACAGCGGGTAATAAATCTTCAAACTTTTCTGTGGCTTCTTTAACTTCCAATACACATAATTCCTCATCGAATAACAATAATACAAATGGTACAGCTGTTAATAGTGCCAATTCTAATGGCAGTTCAGCTTCTGCCTCTTCCTCTGCTTCATTGGCAGCCCATGCTGCTGCCGCCTCGGCTGCTCTATTTGGTGTAGCAGCCCCTTTTTCAGCACCAGCATTAGTTAATCCCTATCCAGCTCATTTGCCAGCCGTAGCAGCGGCTGCTGCAGCCGGTGCTCATGGCCTACCCTCACCCACCATTTATCCACCTACACCTCCACCTTCTGCTCCCTGGATACATCCCTGGTATACGGGTGACACTTTTTAAGAAAAATCTAAACAAGGAGTAAGAGTAAGAATTCTTTAATTTTTTTCTTATTAATTTTCTATGTTAATATAATTTTTTTAGTTTAAATCCTGAAATAAATTGTTTTTTTTATAAACTCTTATTTTTATTAAATAAGAGTAAGAGTATTTAAGAGATAACAAGTTTAGGCCACCAAAATTACTTTAGCGGGTTAAAAAAAAAGGAATTTAAATTTCATTTAATTTTTGAAAAAAAGAAAAACCAAAAATATTTAAATTTTAATAAAAAAAATTCTTTAAATTTTGTAAAAGAAACTTTTTTAAAATAAAAAGGATAATTTAAAAAAAGAGTAATTATTGTAAAGGAAAATTAAAGAGTTTTAAATTATAAAAAGGAGAAACAATTTTAAGAAAATTAAAATTTGTTTTAGAAATTCTTTAAATTTTTTAAAGGAATTTTTCAAAATTAAATAAAAAAAAAAATTAAAATTGTTTAAAATTTCTATTCGATAGAAGAGTTAGAACTAAAGAACCTAAGAGAAATATGTTATTAAAAAGAAAAACTTGAAATTTTTTTAACTTTCGTTAAATATTGTCAAAGAAATTAATATAAATAACAAGAAAGAATTAAATTAAAAATTTTCAAATCAAAATAAGAGAGTTTATTTACCAAAGAGTATTTTTTAAAGAGAAATCTTCGTTTCTCTTTACTTTTATTACAAATTTTCTTTAAAAATTCGTTCATATAACAAGATATAATAAAAAGAGAAAATTTATTTTTAAATTTTCTTAAAGAAATTCGTACAAATATTTAGAAATAAAAAAATTCTGTTTATTAAAAGAGCGATGAAAGTTTCAAAGACCACAAAGAAAATTAAAAATCCTTAGAGAATGAATTAAAGAGAACATTTCTTTTTTTTTTACTATAAAAAACAAGAAATAATAAAAAAAACTGAATATTAGAAAAAAAAGATAAACTCTTTTTTTACTCTTGAAGTTAAGATTTTTTTAATAATTACTCTTTTTAAAAAATCCTTTTTATTAATTTTCCTTTTTTTATTATTTTGTTTTATTTTGGGTTTTCTTTTCTTAAGGTTTTTTATAACAAAAATCTTTAGAAATTTTTCTATTTAAAATTGTTTTCTATGAAAACTTTTCTTGTTAAGTTTTCTATTTTAGATTTTTTTTAGAAATTTATTAAGTTTTTTATAAAATTAAACCAAAATTAAGGCTTTATAGCTTTATTATTGTTTATTAAATTGAAAAAGAAAAGACTCTTTCTTAAAATTTATTTAACAAAAACATTAAACAACCAACAATATTAAGCTTGCCAAAAAGAAATTCGTTTAAACATACAAACAACAAAAATTGAATTAAATTTTTTATTTAATTTATATTAAAAAAAAAAAAAATAAATAAATTTATTTTAAAACAAATTTTTATTAAAACAAACTTGAACAAATTTTTTTTCGAAAATAAAACAGAACTGAAAAATTTCATCAAATTTAAAAATTAAATACAAAAGTAAAAAAGAAATTATATTAGTTAATAAATTTATATTAAAATAAAATATTATTAAGTACTTAATAATAATTTGTAAATTATAAATCAAGTATTTTTAAGTTTTAAAAAACAAATTTCTTTAAATAAAAAAAAAAAAAAAATCTAATAAAAATTAAAATAATTTTGTTAAAAAAAAAGTGTAAAAAATTTATTTAAATTTATTAAAAAAAGAACTGCTTAATATTAATAATATAATAAACATAAACAAAATAATAAACAAAATTTAAATAAAATTAATATAAAATAATAATAATAAATAATATAAAAAATATATATATATATATATAAAAAAAATATATATATTATTAAAAAAATAAAAAATTTACTATAAATAATAAAAATATAAAAATAGTTTAAATCTAAAATAAAAACAAATCAAAAGAAATTAAATTTCTAAACTAAAACTAAAATTTTTCTCTTTTTAATTAAAAATAAAAACCAAAATAAATATTTGTATATATAAAATAAATTGTTTAAGTTTTCTTTATTAATTTATAATAAGTTTTTTATATTTAAGTTTTTTTTCTTAATAAATAAGTTTTTTATATTTTCTTTAAGTTTTTTTCCCCTTGAAATATTTATAAAATTCCCCTTTCCTCTTAAATATTTTTAAAACTAAATAAAATATATTTATCTTTAAATTCTTAAACAAAAAATATTATTATATATATAAATAATATTAATAATTAGCTTAAAGTATTATTAAACTTAATATTAATAATAACATAAACGTTTGAAAGCTTAAAGCTTTTCGTTTACATTACTTGAAATTACCACAAATTATTATAATTAAAAAGTATAATAATAAAATAATAAAAAACATTACAAAAAAACTGTTCCCAAAAAAAAAAAAAAAAGAAAAAAAATCTTAAATAAAATTATAATTATTATAAAAAATATAATAATAAAAACATAACAAATTGTTTTAATTTCTAAAGGCCCCTTTAGACGATCAAATTTATCTGACGATTTGTCTGATGATTAAAACTTTTGATAGTGTCATGAATTGAATACGATAGTCGTACTATTGTTTGAAGAAAATCAAAAATTGTTGATATTTTGTTTGTTTTTCAATAAGCACAATTGTGCATATATTTATAAAAACATTTGGTAATAAGTTATTAATTTATACAAAAGTGTTTGCAAAAAATAAATGTGGAAGTGACTTGGAAACATTCGTCAAATTATCTAACATATCTGAACGTGTATATTAAATCATTTTTTAGTCGTCAAATTTATTGTTAGATATATTTGAACATCTAAAGGCCCCTTAAAAAACATATTTTTAACTACTGCTATGGGTTTCGCCTTAATAAGTTTTAAGAAAGAGAAAAGCTTACAAGATCTTATAAAAAGGAAATTATTTAAGCAAAAAAATTGTATGTAATTAAATCCCAATAGCCTGATTTATACCAAAATATACGGAAATTATGTAGTTGATTTTAAATTAAGTTTTCTTCTCTTTGTCTTAATAATTTCTGTGTGTATTCTTAGGCTTTTTCTTATATACTTCTAGACATAGAGTAGCATATAGAGACGAAATTCTCGATTGATATTTAAACAAAATTATTGTTTTGTAAACAAAAATGTGTTTTTATTTTCTTTTGCCAACAACAAAATGTATTTGATTACATGTATTTTGTTGTTGCATGAGTTAGGTTTTTGACAACCGACTTAGGTTTTCGACAATTAGTTTCGTCTCTTGTTACTCTTTGCTTCTAGATTTGAAATCTATATATTTTCTTAGGAAATACAGTTTTAATAGTTTTAAATTGCCATTCCTTAACGTTTTCATTGTAATTTGTTATAATGTTTGAAATGTTATCAGTTCAAAGTGAATGGCTTAACAGTTCAATGTGAGTGGCAGATTTGCATTGCAATTGCAAAAACACAAAAAAAAAATCAATGTTGTCATTTCTATATGAATTATTGCTATTCAAAGTGAATGGTTAACATGGAATGTTAAGGCATTTTGTTGTGAGAAAAACAAGCAGAAGTGATAAGATTTCTTTTAAAATAAATTGCTAAATTTGCAGTTTGAATAAATACAAAGGAAAAATAATAAAGCAATAATAGAAGCCTTAATATATAAAGATTATATTATTGCAAGAAATTGTTAAATTTTTATTAAAACTTAAGAGCTAGATTGAAAATAACATTCAGCAGTTTCTCTTGGGCTATCATTGTGTATCTCCTAAAACTTCAGTATCATATAGGAGACTGCGTGATATATCAGGTAAGATTTTCGCAAGTACGAATTGAACAAATAGAACTAGATGCACGTGTCGCTTTAAAAAGTTAATGGCCATTAATTCTACAGCTGCAAAGCCGCTACATCATCTTTTAAAAAATGGCTTCTTTAACCCTAGCAGGCCTGGAATTTTAAGCAGAATCTTTCAATAAGTACTACAATAACAATGCTTTTAAAATCCAATATTTTGCACCTTTCGAGTACCTTAATTATAGGCGTGAACGCCAAAAGTTATATGCACGACTTTAAGCTGCCGGTTGTTGTTGTAACAGCTCTAATTACAGATTTCTAATCAGAAGGTTGTGCTTGAAGGTCAAGGCCAAGATATTTCGCCACTTCTTCGGGATGAGTGAAGTAAGGTTGGCCGAAGCTAAATATGTGGTGGGTGTCATGGGGACCCTATCCACATGCTGGGTATATATTGGAGACGGCACGGTCTATGCGAGACCAGTAGTCATTAAGCCTGTTGCTCCATCACATTTTAAGGTATTCCATTTCATATTTTTAAGGAAAATTGTGGAATATGCTGATGGTTATACAAGGAAAATTCAGTTGATTGAATGGGTTTTGTGCAAAATTTTCTTTGTACCCGTGTTCCAGTGAAAAGCTTTCGAAGCGAGAACAATTTAGTACTCAACCTGTTTTTAACAGAATAATTCATATAATATTTAATGTGAACACATTTAATGTTAACAAAAAACGCACGATTTATAGTGAATGTTTTAAACAAGATGACTCGTAAATTTCTCGTATTATGTATAATTTTCTAACAATGGTGCAGCACATACAAGATTCATTGAAAATTATTCTGATTTAGAAAAAAACAGTGATATTGTATTTATTCTGGAAATTTTGGAGCTTTGGGTTGAAGTGATTTTGTAAATTTTTTTTTTTGTTTTCAAAAGTGGTCTTCACTTCCTTGAGAAAATTATGTGATATTGGTCCCCATATTTCTTTAAGAAGTTAAATATGACATTCCCTGGAAAAATTGGGAATTTAAAAAATTAGTTTTTGTTATTGTAGCTTTTGGATTGATGAATTTTTTATATCATTTTGAATTTTCGCTACCTAATTCGCTCTAGTATTTCTGCTAGATGTTTGTGGAAATTCGTGGAATGTTCGAGCCAATGAAATGAAATGACGCGTCTCTAAATTTCCTATTTATAGGAACTTTCTCAAACCTCATGCAATTGGTTAAAAAGGTAAGTCTTTCATCTACATATTCCTCTCAAGAAATTGTGATTCTTTAAATTCAGCGGAAACAGGAAAAGTTTTAAGTTTTAACTCGTGTGGAGTTGTCAGTTCTCCCATCGAGCGCGTCCCCAGGTGGCGGATAGGGGGAGCAATGTCAATATTTGAATTTAACCAATTATATTGTTAAATCCAAATAATGACATTAGCTTAGGCCGTGTCTAGTCACTGCCCGCGGACCAAAACTGTCAAACCTTTGTCCTTTTCCTTTTAATCCTTTCATAAATCCCCCACTTGTAAGGTTAAGGTGGTTGGTAGCTGTGCCGAAAACCTGAATGGCTAGTTAGTGGTTAAAGAAGACTAGTCACTAACAGCTCCCCTCCGACGCCAGGGCACGGGTCGGTTGTAAACACTTAGTAGCCTAGTCCATGTACGCCGTCACTGCATGGATGGTCCAACCCTTTACGTGCGAAATCGTGGGAACAAAAATGGAACAAAATAATTTAAACTTAAAACAATCAAAAACAAATGAAACAAAACAAACAAAAGAACAATTTAAAAAATATGCTGCAGCTAAGAAAAAACGTGTAGCATATGAGGCGTTAATTTTAAAACGCTATGAAAAGGCTTTATTTATAATGTCTAAAATCGAAAATAATAAACGCAAAGGCATAGTTGATAAAAGAGATAACAAATGTCGCAATAAATGTAAAAAAGCAATCGAAAACTATCTTTGCTACACGCAGACGAAAGTGATGGAAAATTCGTTTCAACAAGATAGCAATAACAAGGAGCACCTACAGAAGGGGTCTTTAGAGAGTCAAGTAAATAAAGGCAAAGAAATTGTTATAAAGCAGTTGGCAGAAAAGCAGGAACTGAGAGACAAAACATCAGCCTTTGCACAGTCAAATTTGGCAAAAGAAAAACCCAATGAGAAACTAGATACTGGAGCCAAACAAATAGGCATTTCACAGCTAAAATGTGCCAACATAAAGCCACAAGAGAAGCAGCAAATAGTAACAGCAACACAAGGAATTAAAGCCGGCACTTCTCAGCCAAACTTTTCAAAGGAAAAGTTACAAGATAAGCAGGTGATTAGAAGCATAACAACAAAAGAAAAATCACAAGAGTTGCTGGAAAAAGTACCCAAACAAACAAAAACTACCCAACCAAACTTAACAAAGGAAAATCCACAAGAAAAACAGGAAATTGCAGACAAACAAACTAACATTTCTCAGCTTAATACCTCAACATCTTGCCTTTCTACTGATGATCCCATAACAAATGATCTCTGCATGGCTTTGGCTAGTGTTAGCGCTAATGGTGGACTACAGCCTGTTATAGAGGAGTGGCCTAAAATAGAACTTAAAATGAGTGATATTTTAATGCATTATCTACTCCATAACCGAGACTGTCCCATACCGCGCTATAATTCCGGTGAAATCTATCAAGGTTTCCTACTAATCCAATGTCAAGATACTTTCTCTAAGGATTTTCTCAACAATTGTATCAACAAAGTTCGTGAGGATTTTAAAGATCTCAAACTAACAATTATACCAGCTTCAGAGATATCCCTAACCAATACAAACATAATAAATACCCAACCTTCATATTTGGAATCTCAAGAAGAAGAAGATAGTGATCTAGAACCTCCACCACCTCCTGCCTGGTCAAATGATTCTAATGAAGAAACTAAAACAGTTAAAACAAAAAATCCTGAATTGTCTTACCAGCATGCACTACTACGTTTGGATAAATTTAAGCAAAGAGAACGTATAAATCCTCGCTACAGAAGAAAAATAAAAAAATGTCTGCATAAAATTAAGAATTATGAACTGCGTAAGTATCTGCAGGCGAATTCAGAGGATGCTGCCAACAAACAAGCACAAGAGGAAGGTTTTCAACTTTCGGTAAATTATTTTGAAGAGGATTTAGAGCAGCAACAAGAACAACAACAAACTAAAGATGATTTTAAGCAGCAACAACCAACTGAAGGGTTTCAACTTTCCATTAACTATTTTGAAACAGATTTAGAGATAAACAAAGACAAAAAACAATTATTACAGCAGCCTACAATTGCCAAGGAAATAAATAAAGAATCTTGGGAATTAAATGCTAATAACTTTAACAGCCTGCCAGCAGAAACTGAAAGCTTTAGAGAGGAATGTACAACCCTCAATCCTTTTAAAGATAACAATTTCAATAACTCCCTAAATACCCCATCAGCTTTAGAAGGGGGAATCGAGGAGAACAATCGTACTGAAAATTCAACTAGATCTAAAGAGAAAAAACGTGAGGAAAATTACAAACGCAGACTACGTTACTTGCGCAAGTTATCGCAACTTAAGGAGTTGACACCTAGAGAAATGAAATATAAAATCGAAAACGAAAAATTTGTTAGAAAATATGAAGAATATATGGCAAAGCAAAAGCAATTGGAGTCTCAAACTTCCCAAGATTCTCAGAAATATTTGCAGCATAAACAATCACCAGGAGATTATGTAGTTAGCCAAGAAGAAATGTTAGAATTTTTACAAAATTCTGGAAATTTCGAAGAAAACAAAGCTTGTGAATCAGAATTTCCTTCAACCTCAAATAGCAATATGAGAACAAATAGTTTGGGGATTTTGAATGATGATTTTGAAAGAAGAAATTTATCAACAAATCCTTATAATTCTCAAGCTCCAACTTGTTCTAAGGTTTCTCAAACTTTCATGAGAAATAAAGCTGAAATATTAACAGAATTTCCTCTTACTACCAGCAGTAGTATGGAAGCAAATAGTTTGAAGAATTTGAATGATCCTAATAGAGAAAGTTTCCATGAAATGCGGGGAATTTCAAGAGGAAATAACTTTAATTCAGCAGTTAAAACAACAGAATTTTCTCAATTTTCCAGAAGAAACATGGAGGATAATTGTCCCCGGAACTTTAGAGATCCTTATAGAGAAATTGATAATAAAATGCCTGGATATTCTGGAACAAATAACTTCAATCCTGCTGATCAAACTTTCACTGAATTTCCTCAAACTGCCAGGAGAAATATGTTGGCAAATAAGTCCGAAAGAATTAATTTCAACGAAATGCCGGGATATTCTATAGCAAATAACTTTCCAACTGCTGGTCAAACATTCCCTAAATTTCCTCAAATTGCACAAAGAAATATGGAAACAAATAATTCTTTAAATTTCCTTCAATCCAGCAGAAGATCTCAAACAATTACCAAGCCTCCTCGACAGCCAAATGAAGCTCCAAAGAATTCAAATAATTTAGCTTCAGAAGTCGTAAAATCTGAATTGGAAAAACGTATTTTGGAATGTCTTAACAATTTAAATGAAGAAATGTTGGAAGATCAGCCCAAAACTTGTAATTTAGAACAAACAATACAAGTAAAAAAACCTTTTACTGGAGCACAAGACTATAATCATCAATTTAATTCTGTCTCCTCAAGCCTTAAACGTAAGTCCCAAGAATATCAACTTGATAAATACCAAGAGTCCAGAACAAACATAGAACTTCAAGGTTGCTCTTCTTCACTGCTTAAACATAAGTCTGAATGTCCTGTTGAGGAGGTCATTACCCTGTCCGATGATAGTGAAAATAGTGACATTGAGGAGGTTTTAAAAAAATCAGAAAATCTAAGAAAAGATAGATTAGAATATTTCAAAGCTTTTAACTATTTGAAATCTTTAAAATCTCGTGATAAACAAACCTTAACCGATCAAGAGAAACGTCTTATAGAACTAAATGAAAATACTATAAGAAAATATAAAAATATTTTAAGTTTTAAGGAAAAACGGAGTAAGATAAAATTGCCTAAACCAATTTTAGTTAATACAGAAAAGAAAACTCGTTGGAATTCTCCTGAAACCAGCTATCAAAATCCACAACAGCAACAAGGTTTTTGGAGTTCTGGTTCAGGCACCATATACCAAAATATTAACCCTAATTCTTATACCGCTACCAGCTCTTCTCTTGAAAATATCTCTAGCACCAGCTCCTCTCAAAATATCACCCAACCAGCAGCTCACTATTCATATCCCTCCATTAAATCCAATCCAGATTTACAAATTGCCATTATTGATCGCAATGAACCAGATTTTAAGATACGTGCGCAATGTTGGCAGAAATTACAACAAGATTTGCGTGAATCTTTGTTAAGAGAAATACAACAGACCAATAATTCTAATATAGGCCTGTTCGATGCCATGTATTGGCGTTATGGCATTAAAATTGTACAATGTGAAAATAAAGAATCCTTAGAATTTATTAAACGTTTCATACACAATCAAGAACTCTATTGGCCCGGTACCGAATTTGATGTTATACCAGTTAAAGATTTGCCCAAACGTTCTATAGTAAAAGTATGGATACCTCCTCCTTTAATAGACGATAATGGTGTTTTAAAATTGCTTAAAGCTCAAAATTCTAAATTCTATAGTTTGGATTGGACTTTAATTAATAGCCGTGAAAAGAATAATAAAAATGGTAAAGATCTTTATATCAGCATATCGGCTACTTCTTTGGAGAGATTGAGAAAAAAGCAAGGAGAAATAAGATATGGTATAAATACTGTAAAAATGATTTTGCCTCCTGAAGAAGGAGGAGAGTAAAAATGATTAAAGGAATTTAAGGGGAAAAAAAGGTAAGTTTTACTTACACAGGAAATTATTAAAATACAATTAATGTTCAAATAGAGGTTTTAATTTCATTGCAGTATAAAGAATCTAAAAAAAAATATAAAAATAAAGAGGATTTGGCTTTTCAGTGCTCCTGAACTATTTATGTGAATAAAAGATCTTATTTGGTATTTAAAGGTTTGTTTTCTTTGAGTTTTATTTATCCTTCAACTTTTTCTTATAATAAAATTATTTTTTTTCTAGGTGAAAAATCTTTCTTTGTCTTGTATATCCTTTTAAGTCCAAACTGTTGACTCTTTTGTTAATTTTTGTGATCTTAAGATCGCTTTTAAGCAGTTTGGTTTATAACAAGGAATACTAAATGAATTTTAGTTACTTTAAATGAGGCCCACAATAAGGGTAAGTCCATTTTGTTATGCTACATTACAAAAAAAAAAGAAAATTGTAAAACTTTTTTTAAAATGAAATTTTATCTAAAACTTTTTGCTACCAAATGTCTAAAGTATAAGGTATAGACATTACTTGCAAAAGGCCTTGAAAAGAGGCAGTTAGAGGTTTTAGATTAAAATAAAAATAATATAAAATGTCTTTGATTTAAGTTAAAAATTGCAGATATAAAACTTTCAATTGTTTGCTATTTTAGGACTGAAATATAAACCTTTAATCAAAGCTACATAAAGTAATTTTATGAGCAGATAAAGAGCTATTCTTACAGCTATTTTGGAACTGTATAAATAATTTTATTAAAAAGAAATTTTGACACTATATAAACACCTTTAAAAAATGTTGTTAAAATACTAGATAAAAATCTCTAATTAAAACAACATATTTAGGATTATAATATGGACCTTTAAATAAAGCTACTTTAGGACTATGTTATAGAACATAATTAAAGCTATTTTAAGACTATATTAGGGCCTTTCATTTAAGCTAATTTAAGACTATATTAAATCTTCAGTTGAGACTATTTTAGAATTATGATATGGACGTAATTGATGCTATTTTTAGGGCTATAAAAAGAGCTTTTATTCATGCTATTTTAGGACTGTATAAATTATTTTATTTAAAAAAAATTTGAGACTATATAAAGACATTTAAAAAATGTTAATAGACAATATATTTTATCTTTAGTTAAAACTATTTTACGACTATAATATGGAGCTTTAAATAAAGCTATTTTAGGACTATAATAAAGACCAATAATTAAAGCATTTTTAAGACTATGATAAGACCTTTTATTAAAGCTACTTTAAAACTATATTAAGACCTTTTTTTTTTGCTACTTTAAGACTTTGTTTTAGAAGTATAAAATTATTTTTAAACAAAGCAAACAAATCAATTCGATTCAATAGCTTTAATTTAGGCCCCGATTATCGTTTACAACACCTAAGTGTTGTGTTGTTAACAAAACAACACAACACCTACTTTGTTATCGATTATGGTTTACAACATCTAGGTGTTGTGTATGTCACAGGGTTGCATTTTATATTAATGCACATTATCCGTAAAATTACATCCCTGTGTATAAAAAACTGTCAAGTTGGAAAAAAAAAAAGTTTCAAGAATATTTGTAACGCGCAAATAGTGTTTAAATTAAAAGTAAAATAATGGATATAAACACCGAATTATTTTTTGATGATGATGATAGTAGGAATACACATATGGCACGTATACGGAAGAGAATTCGGGACAGTTTCAACCCCATGGAGCTACCAAATGCTGAGTACGTATAATTTGTCTGAAATCATTAGCTTTATTAACACATATATTTCAGTTTTATAAAATTTTTCCGCATAAATAAAGATGCTTTTTTGTATTTGCTGCCAAAATTAACCGACTTTTTAAAACCGTCAACACGCTGTTCGGCTATTCCACCGATTCTTAAATTGTGTTGTGCGCTTAGATTTTTCGCTGATGGAAGCTACCAAAGAAGCAGCGGTAACGACTTTAATATTGGAGTTTGGCAACCAACAGTCTGTATGATTTTGAAGGAAATAATAAAATTCTTTGAAAGAAAAATATGCAAAAAATGGATAAACGCCCGGATGACAGAAGAAGAAAAAAATTCCAACAAAATGTCATTTTTCTCAAAAACTCGATTTCCAGGAGCAATTGGATGTATAGATGGTACACACGTACGAATTGTAGCGCATTTTGCTAAATCCAAATGGTAGCTTGCCTCGGCCAATGCCTGGATGAATTTTCATCAGCTCAACCAGCTTCTCCATTTGTTTTTTATTTGTAATTTTGCTAAGAAATATTTATAATTAAGTATTATTTACAGTTATTTATGTTTTGCAAAGAAAATTTTATATTCATACTTACAAATTTGTCTCCATATTCGTTTTTCAACTTGTAACGTTCATAAAACAACACCAAACAAGCAGTTGTAAGTTTTTGACAGTGCTGACAACATATAAATACACATGTTGTAAATCATAATCGATGTTACAGAACACAGACAACTCCAAATACAACAGTGCCGGCAACAGTTGTAAATCATGATCGCATTTTAAAAGATACAACACTAAAATAACAACTGTTGTAAACGGTAATCGGGGCCTTAATCTATTTTAGGGCTATAATAAAGACCTTCCATTAAAATTTTTCTTAAGACTATAATAAGACCTTTCATTAAAGCTATTTTAAGACTATATTAGGACCTTTTTAAAGCTGCTTTAAGACTTTGTTTTAGAAGTATAAAATTATCTGTTAACAAAGCTATTTTGAGACCAAATAAATATCCTATTTTAAAGCTATTTTAAGACCATTTATGAAACACTTCAACACTATAACAAAGACCTTTAATAATAAAAAAATTAGCAAATTTAGATAATTTCAATTGAATCAATTTTAATACCATATAGAGCCCTTTTATTAAGAATATTTTAAGACTTTTAGTTGCTGATATTTTAAGACTTTATTAGGGCCTTTAATTAAAGCTACTTTAACAGTCTACAAAGAAATTTTATTTAAACTATATAAGAACTTTTAATTAAAGTTTCATTTCCAGCCGTATTCAAAAAAAAAAAATAATGTAGGTTTGGTAACGAGTTACTAACTTTTTATTATGGAAATTTACATACAAAAAGTTAGTAACTCATTACCAAGTATACATTATTTTTTTGTGAATACGGCTGTTCATCAATAACATTAGTTGCCGACATTTTAGATCTTTATTAAGACTAATTACAGCTAAAACTACATTAATAAACGATTTTTTAGATTTTATAAAGATTTTTTTAAGTTATTTAAGGACTTTTAAAAAGCGGCAGTTCTAGCTTATAATAAAAAAACTATATTAAGACCTACGATTCAATTTCGTAAGGTATTATATAGGCTAACATACAAGCTAAACAAAGACTACAAAAACACTAACGAAGACTCACATTTTACCTACCTAGTTAAGGCTTAATTTTTATTGTATTCAAGAATCTCCATAAACTAAAATTTAATAATCAAAGATTAAGCAAAACAACTTAAAAAAAATTTATTTAAAAGTACCTGCAGTAGTTAATAATTTGGAAACTCTACCAAATTCTCTCTAGCCCATTATTTTATAATTTACAGATTTCAAAAATCAAAGAAAAATGATCCTGCTAACCAAACAAAACACAAATTATTGCTGGAAGAAGAAAACATTATTCCCCCTTTTAAAACTGCTTGAGGTAAATTGGATCTTTTCCATGGATTAATATAATATTTTAAATCCTAAAATGTTAAGCCTCTAGATTTTCCATCAGTTATATTTTTTTCTTTTACTTATTAAAAAAATCTGTAAATAAAAATAAGAATAGTAGTTAAGTTCTTTTAAAGTAAAATTCAAATAAAATAATTAATTTTAAAGTCTCAGTATTATATTAAATTCATTAAAAATCTTTAAAAAAACATTTTTGTATAACAAAGTACTTTTTTAAAGTTTAAAAACAAGTCAAGGCGAATTGAAAAAGGATAAATTATATTCGCCTTGTAAATTATTTTTCAAACAATTTTCAATGATTTCACTTCTGTTTTTTTTTTTTATAATAAAACTGAAAATAAGAATATATAAGAATGTTCTAATTTTAAAGTAATTAAAAGAAAAGTAAGTACAAGAATTAAACATTTGTTATTATATAGTACAGAATATATTTCAACGATTAGTTTATTCTTAAGACTAGTTTGTAGTATATTTTATATACTAGTGTATAGTTTGGTGTACAGTTAATTTTTTTTTTATTTAAGTCCATATTTTTGCCTAATTTTTATTACTTTCCCATTTCAATTTTTTCACTGTATTTTTTATTTCTGATTTTCCAAACACTTCCTAAATCTAATTAGACTCGTAGTAACAGCTGTTACTACTCTCTAAAACAACTCTGTTTTCTTTTCTACTTATTTTTCTTTCTATTTATTTTTTTCACACACATTAACTACACCAGAGATGATAACTTCACTACAAATGTACATTTTTAGTACAATTACTAAATGTTGAACTTTTATTAAAATTATATATAATTTTGATAAAAAAATAATACTCCAGTTATTTCTTTGGCTCTTAATTATCATTTAAGAGTAAATAAAATTTGATTTTGAGTTAAAATTGCATATAAAAACATTTGTATTCGAAGTGTATAAAGAACTATTACTTCACATGATTCTCTTAAGATATACTACTTTTTTGCTTCAGAGCTGAATAACTAGAGCAGATCGTCATCTAAAATGCCACTGAAAAATCAAAAATTATTATTTTTATTATAATTAATAAGAAAATATACCAAAAATATTTTATTTATTTATTTGTCATCATTTCAGTACAATTGCTTCCAGAAAAGTACAATTTTTTATTCAGTTTAGTACTAACATGAAAATTGCATTTATCATCCCTGTACTACGCCATATTGTCTCGTTAGTAGAAGAAAAAAAATCGACGATTATTATCAATTGTGCTTTTCAAGAGGTTATTATATCTGCCTTGCAATCGTTGCGAAACGTTTTTCAAAAAAAGTTTATACAATTTCAAAATTTTCTGTGCATTTTATACAAATTTTGTGCGTTTTATAAAGTTTCATTAAGTGGCATAAAAAAACGTTTACGTTTTAAATAAAACAAGGTAAAACAGCGTTTTTTTTCTTACTTTAGTAACAATGAAAAGTGAGGTTATTGCAACAAGAATTGCAAAAAAAAGTGCTTGAAAGGTTTCGTGCAATTTTTCGTGTAGAAAAAATGTAATGGCTAAGTAAAATAGTGACGTGTTAAAAAATCTAGGAAAAATTTATGAAGTTTCGAGAATTATAAGGAAAATTTGGGAAAATTCATGATTTTTTTAGTGGAGAACGTGTGTAAAGGGAGCAATTCATGCTTTTTTTCTTCTGTGGTTTTTAGAAGGGGAAAAAAGTGGTGGTTTGTTGGTATGAGTGTGTGTATATGTGTTTTTTTTTTCTTTGCTTTGAAGTGTTGTCTTTTTTTTCTTTTTGCCAAGAAAAAAAAAAAAATATGTATTAAAGTGAAAGGTGGCCAGATTGTTAAAAAAAGAGAAGGATGATGAAAAAGGGAGTTTTAAATGGGACAAGAGGCTAGACAAATATAATTAAGAAAGTTTAAATTTGATAAAAAGGGAGATTTTTAAGAAATTATTGAAAACAAAAGTATGTCAAAATTTCTTTAAAAAAATCTCCAAAATTGGGAGATTTTTTTTTTTATTTTTCTTAATTTATAATTTTGACCCAACTTATTGTCTAGTATATAATTTAGACTAGCGTATAGTTCATTTAAAGCCTTGGTTTTAGTATAGACGTAAGTTTAATATGTAGTCGAGTTCATAGTGTAGTCTATAGTCTAGCCTTTATAATATTCTTTTAGTTTATAGCCTAGTATGTTGCTAACATTATAGTATAGTCCATAGTCTATTAATTCTAGTCTTTTGTCCGAAATTTCAGTACAAAAATATAAATAATTTTTATTATTTCTGGCATCTCTTTGTTTGCTTAATTTCAAAAGGGGAATATAATCAAATCGCAATTGCATACTTAGCAACAGTGCTTCATATTATTTATTTATACATTCACTTTTGTATTTCGTGAATATATTAAATAGAAAATAATTTATACAATTTTTGAAACAGAAAAAAACCAATCACGAAAAAATTGCACTTACCTTCTTTTATTTGTTCTTTTTTTAAACCATTGTCTTCTTTATTCTTATATTTATTTTGATTTTTCTCTTTCTCTCTTTCTTTATTTCTTTGCAGTTAATAAATTTGTTAATTATTTTTCTCGTAAACAATAGCCACCACACATTTATTGTGCTGAGTGCAAAATCCCCAGAGATAAACAAATTAAAGAAAAAATTCCACTTGCAAAAAAACTCTTCCTCATTTTAAATTTTTTCGTTTTAATACACGATTTTCGTATGCAAACAAATTAAGTTTTTAAACAAAATTTTTTTCTAAATTTTTTTGTTTAAATTTTGTTTGTGTTTTATTTTGCTTTTCAAAAAAAAAAAAAAAAAAAAAAATAATAAACTTGCAAAATTTTAAATCTTACTTTTATTAAAAAAAAAATTCATCTAAAAGTTATCAAAAAGCTACGTTTTGATTTTATTTTAAAGTTATTGGAAGTTTTTTGAGTTTTTTTATAAACACAAATTTTTCTTGAGAGGGAATCAAATTTGCCCCAACCCCCCGGAATAAAGAAAAAGCTTTTTTATATGACTTTTGAAAGAATAACAGGTAAGTTTTAAGATCTATTAACTGTTTTAAATTAAATTTAATAAAATTAAACAATTTGTATTAAAGTTTATTAACAAAAATCGGCTTAGTATAAGATTTCTAATTATATATAAAGTGTTGCCAGATGTTAGATTGGCGTGTTATCATTTCGCGTGAATGTGTTGTGTAGTTATCCTAGCAGGGATGGAAAATTTGATAGTAAAGTAAATATGCATCAAAAAAATATAAAATATGCAACAAAAACGTAATTATTTCTTCAAAAATTAAATTTCAAATTAAACAAATAAATGAAATTAATTAAATAATATAATAAAGTTAAATAATTCAATAATTTGAATTATGAAAGTTTAAACAAAAATTAAATAAATTAAAATAATTTGTAATATTCATTACAAAAAAAAAAAAAAAAAAAAAGGAATTGAAGAATCTGATCGATGAGCTGGATTGTAGTGGCTCGTGACCACATAAGTCTTTCGTGTAGACATCCGTTGGGATTCCAATTGGGTCCTATTTTAGGGCCATAAACAATTAGTCTCTAGTCAACACGAATCGAGGCTGGAGGGATAGAACGGACTGCAGAGTATCTAAAACGTTATAGCCTAGTCTTAAACTGTCAGATTCGAAACACCCTCTGGGTATGGGTCGTAGTAGTCTGAGAGTCATGGTGGGACATTTCTCAAACGGGGATCAACGTAACATTGGCACGTCAGACTTTTGCAGTACATGTAATGATGTAGAGGAGCACATACTCTGTCATTGTGTAGCGCGGAAGGCTGAAGTGGTTTGGGTGCTACACACTGAATGAACTAGATGCGGTTACAGGCAAAGGATTTATTAATCTCAGAGGGTTTGTAATGGGTATAAGATGGCTTAGGGACAATCATACCCAATTGTTAGGGTTTAGGTTTTATTTTTCTTTGCTTACCTTCTATTCTGTTTTTTTTTTTTTTTCTTCTCTACTTTTAAAGGGATCACAATGGGCTGTTTGATATCTGGGTGAAAAGCACTCTTTTCAACATAACCAAACCTAGAAAATAAACTTTCGTCAAGTTGAATTTCTCTTTAGAAATAGATAAATTGTATTTGTAATAAAGATTTATTAATTATATTTAAAAAATTTGAAAAAAAAAAAAATCGAAAAGCTTGTAGTTGGTTTAGAAAATAAAGTTTTGTTAAGTTCGAAATTTTTATGGAAAGCATTTTTATTTATAAAATATAGGAAAATAATGTTTAAAATATTTTAAATTTTGAAAATGAAGTTTCGTTAAGTTTAAAGATATTCGTTAAGTTCAAAATTTCTTAAGAAATATTTGAAATGTGCTTTATGTTTGCAATATATGGAAAAATATATATATTTTTTTTTTTTTGGTTTAGAAAATAAGTTTCGTTAAGTTTTAAAATCATTCACTAAGTTCAAAATTTGTATTGGAATGAATAGTTAAATATTTATATTTTTGAAATATGAAAAAATTTTATTTAAAAAGCTTCTGGTTTGGAAAATAAAGTTTCGTTAAATTTTTAAAATTTTCGCTAAGTTCGAAATTTGTATAGCAATGAAGAGTTTAGCATTTATATTTATAAAATATAGAAAAATAATGTTTATAATGATTTTGGTTTAGAAAATAAAGTTTCGTTAAGTTTTAAGAACTTTCGTTAAGTTTGAAATTTATTTTGAATAAATATTAAATTGTGCTAAGCTTTTGAAATCTTTGAAAATATTTTTAAAATTTAGCTTAGAAAAGAAAAAAAAAAAGTTTAGTTAAGTTTCTTAAACTTTCGTTAAAGTGGAAATTTCTCTAGAAATCAACAATTAAATACATATTTATATAAAATATGACAAACTAATGTTTGAAATGCTTTTGGTTTAGAAAATAAAGTTTCGTTAAGTTTTAAAAAATTTCGTCAAGTCAAAAAATTTAATGGAATTGACATAAAATTAAATTATACTTTAAAAAATGGAGAAATTTGTTTAAAATGTTAGTAATAAATAAAATAAATTTGCCAGAAGTTTTCAAAATTTCTTAAAATGAGAAACATTTTTGGAATTTCCTTAAAGTTTATCCTTGATTTTGAAAAAGTTTAGAGTATTTTATTTCAATACAATTTTTCTTCTACAAATTGTTGTCGTTGTTTTTTTATTTAATTCAAATCTATTTACCTTCATTTTTTCTTGCCTTTTTGTATTTGTTTTTGCTTTTATTTACTTGTTTTTGTTTTGTTTTGTTTTTTTTTTCTCCTACTACACCCTCCCCTGTTAAGACAACGTCAATGCATAATAATTTACAAACAAGTAAAATTCAAAAATAAACCCAGACCGGTTTTCTTCTTACTGGGTCTTTAATATACCACAAAAAAAAAAAAAAAATAAATAAAATAAACTACAATAAGATGTACGGATTTCAAGTCTTTTTTTTTTTTTTTTTTTTTTTTTAGACAACAACAAAAATTCGTTGTAGTCTGTTGAGTTTTTAAAATACCAACCATTACTTTTATACCAATGCTGTTCGTTCCTAAGGTGATTTCTTGTTGCTGTTTTTGGATTTTTTTTTCTTTTTATTTTTATATATAAATGCATTTTTTTTTTTGTTATATTTTTAATTTTTGGTTGGTTGGATTCCAATTCAACATTTGCTTAGCGTCAGCTCTGGTATTACCACTATTAAATAAATACATTTTTTTTTATTATTATTCATTGTAATATTGTGAAATAATTACATACACATATTATTTTAGTTATAGTATTTAAAATGTATTTTTTTTTTGCTTCCATACAAATTGACTCATGTTGTATTTTATTTTAAAATAATTAATAAAATGAATTAGAGTAGAAATTTTTGAAAGATCTATATAAAAGAAATATTTTTAAAAGATTAATTGCATTTTCTAGACATTTTTAATCGAAAAAAAAAAATCTTAAAAAAATTAAATTAAAAATTTTAAAATGACAAAATTTATTATTTTTTCAATTTTGCGTGAAATTTTTTATTAAATTAGGAAACTTTTCAAACTTAACGAAACTTAATTTTCTCTACTAAACAATATTTTAAAGATTTTTTCACATATTTCGAATGCTAAGCTTAAACTAATCTAAACTAATGGCAGAGAAATTTAAAATTTAACGAAAGTTTTTAAATCTTAACGAAATATTATAACCAAAAGCATTTTAAGTTATTTTTTAATATTCTATAAAAATATTTTTTTTTTTTTACTATGCAATTCTAAAGAAATTTTTGAAAACTTAACGAAACTTAATTTTCTTTACTAAGCTAAATTTTAAAGATTTTTTCACATAATTCAAAAGCTAAGCTCACTTTAAATTTTATTCCATAGAGATATCAAACTTAACGAAAGTTCTGACAACTTAACGAAACTTTATTTTCTTTTTTAAGCAACATTTCAGAGATTTTTTTCACATATTTCGAAAGCTTAACTCAATCCAAAATTTAAAACATAGAAATTTCTAACTTAGCGAAAGTTTTTAAAACTTAACGAAATTTTATTTTCTTCACTAAACAACTTTTTAAAGATTTTTTCACTTATTTCAAAAGCTAAGCTCAATTTAAAATTTATTCCAGAGAGATTTTCAACTTAACGAAAGTTTTAAAAACTTAACGAAACTTTATTTTCTTTATTAAGCAACATTTTACAGATTTTTGTACATATTTCAAAATTTTAGATCAACCTAATATTAATTCTATAAAAATTTTCAACTTAACAGAGATTGATTTTGTATATTTATGTGCTAAGGCACTATTTTTTACTCGTAGTATTGTTATTTTGGCCTTATAGGCTTTATATTACATGAATGGAATAAATAAATAAATAAAAAAAAAATAACGAAGGTTTTAAAAACTTAACGAAACTTTATTTTTTTACTAAGCTACATTTTACAGATTTTTGTACATATTTCGAAAGCTTAGCTCAATCTTATATTAATTCTATATAAATTTTCAACTTAACGAATGTTTTTAAAACTTAACGAAGCTTTATTTTCTTTATTAAGCAACATTTTACTGATTTTTGTACATGTTTCGAAAGCTTAGCTCAATCTAAAAGGTATACCAGAGAATTTTCAAACTTAATGACAGATTTTAAAACTTAACGAAACTTTATTTTCTCTACAAAACATTTTATAGGTCTTTTCACTTATTTCGAAAGCTTAGCTCAATCTAAAACTAATTCCAAAGAAATTTCTAACTTATCGAAAGTTTTAAAAACTTAACGAAACTTTATTTTCTTTGCTAAACAATATTTTAAAGATTTTTTCACATATTTCAAAAGTTTAGATCAACCTAATCTTAATTCTATAAAAATTTTCAATTTAACGAAATTTTTAAAAACTTAACGAAACTTAATTTTCTCTACTATGCAACTTTTTAAAATTTTTTTCTCATATTTCTATAGCTAAGCTCAATCTAATCTTAATTCTATATAAATTTTTAACTTAACGATTGTTTTTTATACTTAACGAAACTTGATTTTCTTTCTTAAATATCGTTTTAAAGAATGTTTTTACATATTTCTAATGCTAAGCTTAATCTAATCTTAATTCTATATAAATTTCCAACTTAACGAAAGTTTTTAAAACTTAACGAAACTTTACTTTCTAAACCAAAAATATTTTAAAAGTTATTCAATATTCTATAAAAATAAATGTTTAATTATGTATTTTTATTTATTTTATTTTTTTCCATCAATATTTTTTTTTCTCTCAACCTTTTCTCAAACTTTATTACCATAACTTGTTTTAAGTTCTTGTGTACTCAACTTTTTTTTTTTTTTGTTTGCCGTATGTATTGTCTATCCTCTTAATCAACTTATAATCTATATAAATGAACAAATTACGCAGCTGTTATAAATTTTTATAAAATTTATAACTCTACCATATTATAAATAGACGTTTTTACAAAAAAAAAAAAAAAAAATATTACATTTATAATAGAAATAAATTATTCTTAAAGAAAAACATTTTTTCCTTTAACATATTTTTTAACATGTGATGATTACCTACCATTAAGTGCAACCAATTTTAAATAGAAATGAAAAATTAGATAGAAAACTAATTAGCTCTAACAAAAAATAGCACGTGTTTAATGTTTAACAGCAATCTAATTGCGTATAACAAATATTTAGCAATTAATTTATAATTTAGATAAAAAACGTTCAAAAAAAGGAGAGAAACTTGATAATTTTATTATTTTTGTTTAAGAAAAAATATGATTTATTATACTTTATTTAATTTCTCATGAATTTTTTTGTTTAACAAAATATTAGTTTTTTGGTAATCTCTAAATTATGTATTTAACTCTTAACTGCTGTCATAGTTATTCTTTAAACAATATCATCCCATTCATAAATTCCCTTTTTGACGCGTTTTTTTTCTACGTCATTTTTTACGCAATTCTTTTTTTTATTTACATTTATGATTTTGAAAGATTAAGCTTCTGTTTTTTCATGGTTTTAGTTTATTTTAATTTTTCTTATCTATTTTTTGCTACTCAGTTTTTCTATTTTAATATTTTATATGAATAGAAGAATACTTTGTCTCTAAAAATGTAGCAAATAAAATGTATTTGTTTGAGCATAAATTATTTTCTATCATGATGATGATGACGTTCACGGTTTTTTTATTTAACATATTGTCTCTTAAATAGAATGAGTTAGCAAACACTTAAATGAAAGAATATGAATTGAGTATATTTAAATTTATATATCATTTTCGTTTCCTTTTTTTTATTTTGCGTGCACACATGTGTGAATATTTTCAAGCAAAAAAACCTTGAATATAATTTGTTGTTAATAATTTTTTGCTTTATAAAAACATTAACACCTCAAAGCTGAGAGTTTATACTTAAAAAAAAAAAAAAAGAAAACCCGAAGACTAGACTATTAAATACTCAAGAGAATAGATTGAAGACTATATTGAAGCTTAGAATAAAGACTAGAGAATGAACTTAACTAATATTAAATTATAAACCAGACTATAAACTACACTATATAATAATCTATAGTCTACTCTATAACGTATTCTATTTTCTAATATAGTAGCATCTATATCCTAGTTTTTTCTCTTACAAATATATTTTGTGAACCTTTTACTTAACCTTAAATAAACTTCAAATGATTATTTAAACCAAATGTTCACCCTTTTGCTTTAATTAACTTTTCGAGAATATTCTTGTCATATTTTCTTAGCATCTTCTCTTAAACCATACCCCTAAATTATCAGACCTGTTTATAAAAGGTGTCATCATCAACTTGAAACAATCATTTGTTTAACATAATAATGTTCTTCTGACTCCACCGCTGCTGCTGTTGCTATTTCGTTTGCAGTGGGTGAAGATACTCAACCTAGCATAATATTTTTTCAATTGTACCTTTACAATAAAAACAATACTTTAAAGTTAAAGAGATGGCTAAATATTACATACATACTCGCCAACCACATTTCTAAAGCAGATGCTTTTAAATGACAGCTTATTTTGTAACATTTTATTCAAACTTAAATGAAGGCAATGAAATATTATGTATTTTTTCTTAGAATTTCTATTATTTAAGGGTCTATTACGAAAATAGAATTTTATGAAGAAAAACAGGACACTGGACATGCGCTAAAATAAAAAACAAGAGAAACGAATACAGAGACAGAGAGAGAATGAAGAGAGTTAGGTTTATTAAAGTACTAAAAGTTTTAGTTTAGGAAGGAAATAAGGAGAGATTTCTATAATATTCGAAATTATACTATAAACAAAACTGATTATTCTATGTTCTAGTCTATAGATTATTATATGGTATTGTTCAAGACTTTTCTATAGTTTAGTCCAAAGACTATTCTATAGTCTCTTTAATAGACTATTCTATAGTATCGACAATAGACTGTTTTATAATCTCGTCAATAGAATATTCTATAGACTATTTTTAGTTTATTCTTTAGTCTAGTCTATATACTATTTTATAGTCTAGTCTATAGACTATTTTATAGTCTATTCTATAGACTATTTTATAGTCTATTCTATAGACTATTTTATAGTCTATTCTATAGACTATTTTATAGTCTATTCTATAGACTATTTTATAGTCTATTCTATAGACTATTTTCATAGTCTATTCTATAGACTATTGCATAGACTATTTTATAGTATTCTATAGACTATTTTCATAGTCTATTCTATAGACTATTTTCATAGTCTATTCTATAGACTATTTTCATAGTCTGTTCTATAGACTATTTTCATAGTCTGTTCTATAGACTATTTTCATAGTCTATTCTATAGACTATTTTCATAGTCTATTCTATAGACAATTTTCATAGTCTATTCTATAGACAATTTTCATAGTCTATTCTATAGACTATTTTCATAGTCTATTCTATAGCCAATTTTCATAGTCTATTCTATAGACTATTTTCATAGTCTATTCTATAGGCTGTTTTCATAGTCTATTCTATAGACTATTTTCATAGTCTATTCTATAGACTATTTTCATAATCTATTCTATAGACTATTTGCATAGTCTCTTCTATAGACTATTTTCATAGTCTATTCTATAGACTATTTTCATAGTCTATTCTATAGACTATTTTCATAGTCTATTCTATAGACTATTTTCATAGTCTATTCTATAGACTATTTTATAGTCTATTCTATAGACTATTCCATAGTCTTTTCTTTAGACTATTCCATAGTTTATCGTTGACTATAGTTTAGGCTATAGTCTTGACTTTAGTTTAGTCTAATCTGGACTATAGTTTAGTCTAGAGACTTGACAATAGTTTAGTTTATTGCCTTGACTATATTTTAGTCTATAAACTTGACTATAATTTGGTACAATTTTTGGCTTTAGTTTAATCTATAGTCTTGACTATAGTAATTTAGTATATAGTCTTGACTATAGTTTTGTTTATAGTTTTTATTGTAATTTAGTCTATAGTCCTGACTATAATTTAGTCTATAGTATTGATTGTAGTTAAGTCTATAGTCTTGAATAGTTTAGTCTATATTCTTGACTAAAGTTTATTTTACAGTCTTGACTAAAGTTTATTTTACAGTCTTGACTATAGTTTAGTCAATAAGTCTTGACTATAGTTTAGTCTATAGTCTATTTATAATATAGTTTATTCTATAGTCTTGATTAAAGTTTAGTATATAGCGTTGGCTATAGTTTAGTTTATAGTCTTGACTATAGTTTAGTCTATACTATTGACTATAGTTTCTTTAGATTATTCTTTAGTTTATTCTTGACTATAGTTTAGTCTATAATTTGGTCTAAAATCTTGTCTATAGTTTAGTCTATTGTCCTGACTATAATTTAGTCTACAGTCATGACTATAATTTAGTCAATAGTCTTGACTGTAGTTTAGTCTATGGCCTTGACTATAGTTTAGTTTATAGTATTGACCATATTTTAGTCTATAGTCTTGACTATATTTAATCTGTAATCTTGACTATAATTTGATCTAAAAACTTGACTACAGTTTAGTCTGTAGTCTTGACTATAGTTTATTCTATAGTCTTGACTATAATTTAGTCCATAGACTTGAATATAGTTTAGTCTATAGACTTGACTAAAGGTTATTTTATAGTCTTTACTATATTTTAAGCTATTGTCTTGACTATAGTCTGGTTCATGGTCTTGGTTACAGTCTAGTTTAAAGTTTTGACTATATTCTGGTCTATAGTCTAGTCTATAATCTTAAGTATTGTCTAGTCTACAGTCTTGCCTACTAATTCTTAATTTTGACCTAAAATTTTAATTTCATTTTAAAAACATAAAGTGTTTTTGTATGTTTTTTCGTTATCCCCAGAGAGAGTATAATATTCAAGAGCGTAATATTATTAAATAGTTTCATTCTCTTCTCATTTTTTTCAATTGCTCCTAAAAGTATGCTTTAAACAGGACATAACTTTTAGTCTTTTCTCACAGCTAAACGTTGCAACACCTAGAAAAAAATAACTTCAACCAAATAAATAACAAGAAAAAAAATTGTTTTTTTCAATTAACCAAAAAAGTATTAGCATATACAGAAATTTTCTTCATATACACAGACAGGAATTAATTAAGAAATATCCTTAATTAAAACGGAAATTACAAAAAAAGAACTAAAACGGAAATTATTTAAAAAATAATCAATTACCTTTTGCTAAAAAAAAAAAAAAATAAGAATATTAAAGTTTTTTAAATCATTTTCTGAAAAAATAAATTTTATTTTAAAAAATTAACAAGTCTGTCATTGAATTTAAGTTTTTTTTTTTTTTTAATTTAATTAAATATTTTAATAAATTTTTATTTTGGTTTTAGATTTATTGGAAAAAATAAAGGATTTCTGAGCTTAAAGAACTTAATATTATTATAAACAATAAACAATTTATTTAAATAAAAATATATTTCAATAGAGTTTCTTTGAAAAGTCCTCGCTAGTGCTGAGTGCTTGAGTGTGTGTGTGTTAAATTATTAAATAGACAAAAAGAAATTTTTTTTCTCCCCCCCAAGTTTTTGGCAAAAATAACTTTAAAAGTGTTGTATAAATTTATAAAAAACAAAGAGCATCATCATCTTATGGTGGGCTCTTTAACATTATTACAATTTGTGGTGTCTTACGCCTACCATAAACCAAATACAAGTAAGTTGAAAAAACTAAAATTATTAAAAGGAAAAAGAAAAATTACAAAAAAAATCATTAAGAAATTAAAAGGAAATACTTTAAATAAATATTTAATCCTTTATAATTATTTTTTAAAGGGTTTTCTTTTTAATTTTAAAATTTTTGTAATTTTTTTTTTAATCAATATTTTGTTGATTATCTTGTAAAGTCATCTCTATTTTCTTGTTTTTCTTTAGGTTTTAATAAGGTTTCCTTGCTGTCTAGTACATATACATTACATTTTTATTTTTTATTTTTTTTATTTTAAGCCTTAATTTATATATGGATGTATATTATCTATCAAATGCGTTTGGTTGTTCTTTTTCTTTACTTGTTGTTTGCTTTATTTTTTTATTTTCATTTCATCATTTCCTTTTAGGGGCATTTTGTGTTCTTGTGTATGTATAAAACTTAAATGTCCTTCGTGTCTAGTATATATAGATTTTAGGGGACATAACGATGTTTAAAACACGAGTTCTTAGGATAAAAAAAAAGATTTTAAAATAAACGAATATGATAGGAAAATTGGGTATAGAAAAGACTACATGGTATAGTCTACGTGGCAAATTGGTCTTAAATCTGGAGTGTACTATAGTCTGTTTTGTAGATTAGTGAATATATTGCATTATAGTCTGTACAATATTGTGGTCCATAGTCTGTATTATAACCAAAAGTTTAGTCTAAAGTCTAGCCTATAGTTTCATCTATAGTCTGGTCTATAGTTTGGTTTGTAGTTTGACCAGTAATCTGCTCTATATTCTGGTTTATAATATGAATTATAACCAAAAGTTTGGTCTATATTCTGTTCCATATTACAGACTTGGTATATAATCTGGATTATAACCAAAAGTTGAGCCTTAAGACTGGTCTATATTTTGTTCTGTAGTCAGTTCTATTATTTGTCCACAGTTTGGTCTATAGTCTGATCTACATTCCAGAACTTAGTTTGGTCTATGTTCTGGATTATAGCCAAATGTTTCGTCTACAGACTAGACTTTATTTTGTTCAATCTGATTTATAACCAAAAGTTTGGACTGAAGTCTGGTCTGTAGATTGGTTTAAATATTGTCTATAGTTTGGTCTATAGACTAGTTTATAGCCTGGTCTATATACTGGTCTATATTTTGATCTATAGTCTGCTCTATACTTTGTCCATAGTTTCATCAGTAGTCTGGTCTAAATACCAGTCCATAGTTTGGTCTATAATCTCGATTATAGTTAAATGTTTGGTATATAGACTGGTCTATATTTTGGTCAATCTGATGTCTATAAACTGCTATATTTTTTGTCCTATAGTCTAGTTAATACATTTTACATAGTGGGGTTTATAGTCTAGTCTATATTTTTAGAAAATGTTTAATATAATGGAATTTTTTCAACCTAACCTGAAATTTTATTTTTAAATTTTAATGTTTTCTTATGAAATTTTAAAGGCGTTTGAATTTTCATTACCTTAAAATTAATTGACTGTTTACGTTTTGATTATAGCACAATTTTTTCAACATAACCTCAATTGTATTTTTGATAATTTTAGATTTTATTAAAAAATTTGTAATGACTTTTTATTCCTGATTGCCTTAGAAATACATAACAATTAAAATTTTTTAGTAAATTATGAATTTAAGAAAAGTTTTTCAACATAACCTCAAAATTTTATTTTTAAAATTTAAGGTTTTATTAAAAAAAAAATTTAAGGTTTTTAAATACTTATTACCTTAAAAATATTTAACAGTTGAAATTTTGATTATAGCAAATTTTGTTCAACCTAACATCAATTTTATTTTGGTAATTTTTGAATTTTATTATAAAATTTTAATGACTTCATATTATATTTTACTTTAGAAGTACATAACATTTAAAATTTTTAGCAAATTTTAATTATAACAAAATATTTTCAACATAACCTCAAAATTTAATTTTTAAAATATAAGCTTTTCTTATAAAATTTTGAAGGTATTTAAATCCTTATTACTTTAAAAATAAATAACAGTTGAAATTTTGATTATAACAAAGTTTGTACAACATAACCTCAATTCTAGTTTTGTCAATTTTTGGATTTTATTATAAAATTATAATGATTTTGTATTCCTTATTGCTTTAGAAATAATTTACAGTTGAAATTTTCAGCAAATTTTGAATATAACAAAATATTTTCAACCTAACCTCAAAATTGAATTTTTAAAATTTAAGGTTTTATTATAAAGTTTTAAGCGCATTTGTATACACATTACCTTAAAAGTAATTGAAAATTAAAATTTTTCAAATATGTTGCTTGATAAAGCAAAAAATAATTGACAGTTTATATTTTGATTATAGGAAAACACTATATTTTGCTTTGTAATCTTGTCGAATATTTAGTCCAGTCTCTTTAGTGTAGTTTATAATCTAGTCTTTAAGTCTTAAGTTAGTTTAATTTTTAAATAAAATATGTAATTCTTTTCTTGTATTAAAAACTCAAACTTAATGTCATTTCTCTTACTTTTGTTACAGAAACACCAGTTTACCAGAAAACACCTCCATCTCCACCTCAACGGAGCAAGCTAGTTAGTTCGTGCATGAATTCACATCGGCGTTATTTAAGTCATAGGTAAGTTTTTCACTTTATTATTTTCTTAAAAAAAAAAGTAATTCAAATTATAAACTAAACTAAAAGAAAATAACAATTTCAACAAATTTAAAGTAATTTGTATTACAAAGAAAAAAGAACAATAAAAAAAGAACACTTTAGCAAAATATTTGTAATAGAAAACATTACCCAGACCCTTAAGAAAAATCAATAATGTAAATTGTTTTTCAGCACATTACATGCAGGCAGACATAACATTTGGATTTATTATTTGATTTTTATTACACATTTTATAAGCAAATAATTGGGTTGTTTTTTTTTAGTTTAATATTAAAAAAAGAAACAATTTAAATTTATAGCTAAAATAATGGGAAATTATTTTAGTGCATTACGGTAGTTTTCATAATAAATGTCATGACATTTAAAGAGGCCAGTATTTTATGGTTTTAAAAAGACAATATTAAAAAAAAAAAAAAAAAAATCATCAATTTTAAGAAATATAAATAAGATTTAATAATAAATCTTCTACAAATACAATAATTTATTATCAGTTCTTTTTGGGCGTATTTCCTGCTCAAATTTCTTTATAAATTTCTTCAAAGAACTGTATAAATTTTTCAATTTCTCTTTTAAAAAGTTGATGATGTGTTATTTTCCTTCTTCTTTTTTTCATTTTAACGCCTAAAAGTTAGCTTTAAAAAAACTTTTATATAGCTTTTTTCTGCACTTTGTTGTTTTATTTACTAGATGTCTTGTTGTTATTTTTTGTTTTTATAGTTTGTTTTCATTATTTTTACAATATTTATGAGTATACTGCAGTAAATTTAGCTTTTGTCATGTCACACTAAGCCACAGCAAGCACCAACCTCTCTTTCTCCCACTCCCCTTAATCTACAGTTTTTATTTCATACCATATAATTTCGTGTTTCTGCTTCGTTTCAAATAAAAAATATGATATGAAAAAACTAAATAAAAAATAAAGAAAACAATGTTTAAATTAAAATATTTGCCAGGTGTTTGTAAGTGTAAAGGAGCGCGTGAGTGAATGTATGTACATATGTAGAAATAATTATAAATTTCATATTGTAAAAAAAAAAATTAGTAGGTCAAGGCCATTTGTTTTAGTTTTATAAAGGTAAATGAATTTAATTAACAATTACAAGTAAAGACAGGAGTGTAGACAAGATTATAGAAAATAAATTTGATAAAGATTAAGTTAGAGATTAGACTAGAGACCAGACTAGAGATCAAAATAAATACTAGAATATAAACCAACCTAACCTCAATTGTATTTTTGGATTTTATTACAAAATGTTAATGATTTTTTATTCCTTATTCCCTTAGAAATAATTAACAGTTAAAATTTTCGGAAAATCATAAATATAACAAAAAATTTTCAACATAACCTCAAAATTTAATTTTTAAAATTTAAGGTTTTCTTACAAAATTTTAAAGGCGTGTAAATACACATTAACTTTAAAGTAATTGACACTTCAAATTTTCTAAAAATTTTGATTATAGCAAAATTTTTTCAACCTAACCTCAATTCTATTTTTGGTAATTCTAGATTTTATTATACAATTTTAATGACTTTTTATTTCTTACAACATAGCGTTAACAATTTTCAGAAAATTATAAATATAACAAAACTTTTTCAACATAACCTCAAATTTTAATTTTTAAAATTTAAGGTTTTCTTATAAAATTTTAAAGTAATACCTTAAAAATAATTGGCAGTTAAAATGTTTAGCAAATTTTTAATATAATAGAATTTTTTCAACCTAACCTTAAATTTTTATTTTTAAAATTTAATGCTTTTTTATCTTAGCTTCAGAAACAATTGACTGAATTGAGATTAATTATTAATTTTTTATTTTTCATTTCTTTAATATTTTTCCAGGACTTCAAAATTTTCTAGTAACAGACATCGGAAACTTCAACCTTTTAGAGAAACGTGAGGCACTTATTCAATGAATTTAAAACGCGCCTAAACGTTTTTCGAATTTCAAATAAAATAAACTATTTTTATATAAATACCACAAACATAAAAAAATACACAAAAAAATTAAATATAAATGTAAAAAAAAAAATTGATAAAAAAATCTAAAAAAGCAAAACAAAAATTTCTAAAAAAAAAAATACAAACACGTCCGCGTTGTCCCCTAAAAAAGGAGTGTAAAGAAAAATAACATTAAATAAATAAAACAAAAAGCCCTTAAAAATATAAAAAATCAAACAAACAAATAAGCAAGAACTTTATATAAAAATAAATAGAAAACCTAAAATAAACTTTGACATTAGGCTGCCCAAAAAACGTCTAATTCAAAGTAAAAGCTCAATCAACCAACCAACAAATAAATCCAACAGTTAAACAACTTATTTAACCATAAACCAGACTCACATACAAACACTCGTTGTTCATATTTGAACTTTAAATCGCAGTCGTCGTACAAGTCCTTTAAAAGAAAAACAAACTTCATGAATTTAACAAACTGCATAAAACCATATAATAAATCAAAAAATAAAAATCTTAAACCTTGTTATCCAAACAACGAAGACGTCACCACCAATAGCATCTCTGACTACAATAGTTTAGAGCAATCGTTAAGAAATTGTGGCCAGGAAATCGTAGCTACTGAGTTCATGTTTATTGCAAACGAAGCTGCTGCTTTAGCTGCTGCAAATGAAGTTGATTGTCATCAACAACTCTATGATTGTTATCTGAGTTAAATATCTTCATCCTCTCTCACACTCACAAAAGTGGTAATAGCTAGTGAAAAATCCTTTAGAAGAGGAGTTTTATATTTTCGAAAAAAAGAAAAGAATTTGAATTGTTAACGGCTTAAGAAGAGGCATTACATCACACAAAGATTTCATATATAAAAACCGCCAACAAATTACCAAGAGAAAAGTAAAGTAATAAATAAAATTGTTTTGATTATCAGCGACTTGAAAGAGTAAATAAATACCTACAAACAAAATGGGTTCCGTTAATGTTAACCGCAATGTCACTGACATTTTCTATCGCTATAAAATGCCACGTATACAAGCCAAAGTAGAGGGCAAAGGTAATGGCATTAAAACAGTCATTGTTAATATGGCTGAAGTCGCCCGGGCCATAGGCAGGCCAGCCACCTATCCAACCAAGTATTTTGGTTGTGAATTGGGTGCTCAAACTCAATTTGATTATAAGGTAAAAATACTAATTCTAACAACATTTAACTGTTTCATATTTTATAATATTTTTTGTTAAATTTCTTACAGAATGAACGTTTCATTGTGAATGGCTCCCATGATGCTGCCAAATTACAAGATCTCTTAGACGGTTTTATCCGTAAATTTGTCTTGTGTCCCGAATGCGATAATCCCGAAACTGATCTTACTGTTTCGGCTAAAAATCAAACCATTTCTCAATCTTGCAAAGCTTGTGGTTTCCATGGTTTACTCAAGGTCAATCATAAGGTTAATACGTTTATTTTGAAAAATCCTCCTACTATTAATCCTGCTGCCCAGGGTTCTTCATTGACTGAGGGTAAACGTTCGAAACGTTGCAAGGGTAAGAATGGCACTGAGAATGGTGTTGATAATGCTAACAATTCAATGGGTAAGAATTCTGATGGTGATTCGGATGGTGGTAATCAAGCAAGTCAAACTGAGGCTGAAATTAGTGCTGCTTTGCCGGAAAAGAATGATGACGATGATGATTGGAGTGTTGATGTATCAAAGGTTAGTATAGGATAAGAAGAGATGAATAAGACTAAAGAGTAGGCAATAGATGGGACTGTAGACTATAAGCTATACTATTATAGGTGAGATAATAGACTACATTACAGGCTATATTATAGATTGGACTTTAGACTGAACTATTGTCGAGACTGTAGGCTAGACTCTAGACTGGACCTTAGTTGAGACTATAGACTTGACTATGGACTATAGTCGAGACTATAGGCTCAATTATATTTTTGTTAATTTTGAATATAGTTGTATAATTTTAATGGCTTTTTATTAATTATTGACTAAGAAATAATTAACAGTTAAATTTTTTGGCGAATTTTAAATTTACAAAATTTTTTTCAACATAACCTCAAAATTTAATTTTAAAATTTTAAATTTTAATTTTTAAATGTTTTCTTTTAAAATTTTAAAAGCGTTTAAATCCTTATTGCCTTAGATATAATTATTAATCAAAATTTTCAGCAAATGTTGAACGTAACAAAATTTGTTCATCATAACCTAAAATTTTACTTTTAAAATTTTGCGATTTATTATACAATTTTAAGACATTTAAATCCCTATTAACTTAAAAATAATTGACAGCCTAATTTTTTGGCGAATTTTAAATATACAAATATTTTTTTTTTTTCAACATAACCTCAAAATTTATTTTTTGAAATTTAACATTTTCTTTGAAAATTTTTAAGGTATTTGAATACTTATTATCTTAGATATTATTTAAAGTCAAAATTTTCAGCAAATGTTGAACGTAACAAAGTTTTTTTCAATCTAACCTCAAATTTTATTTTTAAAAATTTGCAATTTCTTATAAAATTTTAAGACATTTAAATCCCTATTAACTTAAAAATAATTGACACTTTAAATTTCCCAAAAATATTTAATTTAGCAAAATTTTTTCAACCTAACCTCAATTCAGTTTTTGTTAATTATGGATTTTATTACAAAATTTTAATAGATATTTTTCTTTATTGTCTTAGAAATACTTTACAGTTAATTTTTTTTATAAAATTTTGAAAATAAAACATTTTTGTCAACCTAACCTCAAAATTTAATTTTTTAAATTTAAGGTTTTACAAAATTTTTTAATAGATTTGACTTAAAAATAATTGTCAACTAAAATTTTTATTATAACAAATTTTTTTTCAAAATAATCATAATTAAATTTTTGTAATTTTGTTCTTAAATACAAAATTTTTAAGGATTTTGTATGCTCATTATGTAAAAAACGTTTAAATTTTCAACAATCGTTTGTTTTCAGTAAATTTTGAATATAACAAAATTTTTTTCAACATAACTTCAAAATTCGTTTTTTTAACTTTAGGTTTTTCTTGTAAAATTTTAAAGGCGTTTGTATCTTTATTGCTTTAGATATAATTAACAGTTTAAATATTTAGGAAATTTTGATTATAAAAAAATTTTTTCAACCTAACCTAAAATTAAATATTTAAAATTTATGGTTTTATTACATAATTTGGAAGGATGTTGAATCCTTTTTACTTTAAAAATAATTGACAGTTTAAATTTTGGATTATTTAAAACATTTTTCAACTTATAGCCTGTTTCTCTATGTCAAACGAATGCTTTCGTTCGCATTCTAAGCGAAAGAAAACTGATTTGGGTTTCTCTAACTGACTTCTATGCGAACAATGAGTCGAACGACAAGTCGAAAGAAACCTCAATTAAATTTGTTAAAATTTTAAGTTTTATTATAAATTTTAATTTTAATGTCTAAGAAATAAGTTTAAATTTAAATTTGTAGAAATATTTGGGTCTTTACTATTTTTTCTTTAATTTTCTTTTCTACAGGAAGCCATTCGAGCTCGTTTACAAGATTTAACCGATGGCGCCAAGAGTATGACCATTTCGGATGATTACGATAAAACCGAAAAAGAACGCATTGACATTTTCTACGAAATTGTCAAAAAGAAGTTGGATGCCGGTAAATTGGAAGCTGTAGCCGAACATAAGGATCTTCTTATCGAAGCTGAACGTTTGGATATTGTCAACAAGGCCTCTTTGGTTTTGGCCGAATTGCTTTTCTCTGAAAATCTACCACAAGATGTACGCAAACATCGTGTTTTGCTTTTGCGTTTTACCCATAATAATCCTAAAGCTCAACGCTATTTGATTGGTGGCATTGAACAAGTTATTGCTTTGCACAAGGATAAACTTTTACCCAAAGTGGCTGGTATCTTTAAATTATTCTATGATGCCGATATCTTAGATGAAAAAGTAATTTTGGAATGGTCGCAAAAGGTCAGCAAGAAATATGTTGCCAAAGATGTGGCTACTGAAATTCATGAAAAGGCTAAACCTTTTATACAATGGCTTAAGGAGGCCGAAGAGGAAGACTCCTCTGAGGAAGAGGATGATGAAGATTCTGAGGTGGAGATTGAATACAATGATCGTGCTCGTGTTGAACCCTTAAAGGCAGTTAACCAAGTGACCAATAAGAAGGTCATTGAGGAAGATGATGATGGCGAGGAGATTGATATTGATGATATCTAAATATATAGACAAACATAAACACACAAATAACTGGCAAAAGTCTTTTTAAGTTTTTTTCTTTATTTAAAAAATACAAGTTTTAAGTTTTGTTTTATTTAGCTTTTAAAACATTTTCCTTCCTCGCTTTTGGTTTTCTTATTTTTGTTTAAACTTAATATTAAACAAATCCTTTCTTTCTCTTCTGCTTTCATCAAAAAAAGGCAGAAGATTTTTATTTTTTGATTTTATTATATTTAAATATTTAATGATGTTACTGTTTGTTTTAATCTTAATCCATCCAAAAAAAAAGGGCTTTTGCGTTTTTTTCAATTCTCTCCCAATCTCCTTTTTTAAAAATTTTTTTATTATTAAACAAATTTTTTAGAAATTTTATTTTGCACAATAAAAAAATGTAATTAAAAAAAAAAAAAAAATCAATAAAAAAAAAATTATAAAATTTATTAAAAAAGATTTGTGGTATTTGTAACCTGCAGTCTGCTTGGTTTATTCTAAAAAAAAAAAAGCAAGAAAATTCAATATTTATTGAATTTTACTTTTAAGATTTTTAAAAAAAGTTTGAATACCATGGCAAAAAAAAAAAAAAACACATTTTTCTATTTCATATAAACAACACATTTTTTTAAATATAACATCTAAGCTTATATATTATAGGAATTTTTATTTTTATTATTTTAGTTTATATTCCATTTTTGTTTATTCTTTTAAAGAAAAAAATTAAATAAAATATATTCTATATTTTTATGCAATTTCTTTCACTCTTTTTCTTCCCTTTATATCAAAATAAATATAATATAAAAATACTATATGCAATTTCAACAAATAAAAATTATTAATAAAAAAATAAAATAATGATGTTTTAATAAGTTAAAAAAATGTTAAAAACTACATACAATATTTTTGCAATTGACAGCTGCAGTAAAATACAAGCATTTATATGAAAGGAAACCAAAACAGTACGCCAAACTTCTGCGTGAAGTACTTCAAAGATAAAAAATTTTAAATTTTGAAGTGCCGAAGTACGTAAATACATTTTGTCGTTTGTTTTATTCTTTTAATAATTTTTCGTTGAGTCGGAAATTCAACTAAGAACATAATTTAATTTTTACATCTTTATATTTTATTTTACATCTTTACAATTTTAATAACAAAAAAATAATGCAACTACTGGGTTAATGTCGTCTATGAGTTGGGTAGCTGTCAGTCGCAGTTGAAGCGAAAGTATTCTTTGCAGTTGAGCCTTAAGTTGTAAAATTATTTAAATAAGATTTTATTATTTAAAAATAATTAAATAATTATCAGTGTAAAATTTGCATTATAACAATTTTTCAACCTAACCTCAATTTAATTTTTGGAAAATTTTGGATTTTATTACAAAATTTTAAAGGCTTTTTATTTCTTATAACCTTAAAAATAATTGACAGTTTTAATTTTTGGCAAATTTTTAATATAATGGATTTTTTTCAACCTAACCTCAAACTTAATTTTTTCAAATTTAAGGTTTTCTTATAAAATTTTAATGCATTTATTATTTATAGCCTTAGAAATGATTGACAGTTTAAATTTTGTATATAACAGAATTTTTTCATCCTAACCTCAAATTTTATTTTTCTAATTTAAGGTTTTCTTATGAAATTTTAATGAATTTTTTATTCCTTAATGCTTTAAAAATAATGGACAGTTTAAAATTTTTAATATAACAGAATTTTTTCACCCTAACCTCAAATTTTATTTTTCAAATTTTAGATTTTATTAGCCAAGTTTAAAGACATTTGAATCCTTATTACCGTAAATAAAATTGACTGTTAAAAATGTTTATTTTAGCAACATTTTTTCAACCTAACCTCAATTATATTTTTCGTATTTATGGATTTTATTAAAAAATTTTAATGATATTTTATTCTTTAATGCCTTATAAATAATTTACCGTTTAAATTTTCTGCAAATTTTGTATTTAACGAAATTTGTTCAACATAACCTCAAAATTTAATTTTTAAAATTTCAGGTTTTCTTATAAAATTTTAACGACTTTTTATTTCTCAAATCCTTAGAAGTAATTAACAGTTTAAATTTTTAGCAAATATTAAATAAAACGAAATTTTTTCAATCTAACCTCAAAATTTAGTTTTTTAAATTTAAGGTTTTCTTTAAAAATTTTAATGACTTTTTATACCTTAAGGCCTTATAAATAATTGACAGGTTAAATTATCAGAAAATATTGAATATAAGGAAATTTTTAAATTTTAAAGTTTTCTCATAAAATTTAAATTGATTTGTATTCTTTAAAGCCTTAGAAGGCTTTAAATAGTGAATTTAACGAAGTTTTTTTCAACATAACCTTAAAATAAATGAATAAATTTTTAAATTTAAGGTTTTTGTTGCTGTGGAAACAGTTGACAGTTATTATTTTTTTATTCTGTACATTTTGAATGTAACAGAATTTTTTCAACTTAACCTAAAATTTGATTTTTAAAATTTAAAGGTTTTCTTATAAAATTTTAAAGGCTTTAAAGTTGTTAGCAAATTTTACTATAAATTGGTTTAAAATCCGATAAATTAATTATAATTTTTTTATTTACTCTTATCTGCAATTAGAAATTTATTTATAATAGTGCTTTTAATTTGTTGCGAAAAAATATTTAAAATATTTTTGTTAACCACTAGAAGTTTAAAAAAATGAAAATTGTAATTAAATAAAACAAGATTTTTCTTTATTCTAAATTTACAGTGTAATTTCTTTAGATTTTTAAAATTTCGGTTTCTATTGGTATTAAAAGTTTGAATGTTTCATTCACAATAGTAATCCTTCCTCTTGGATTAATTGATTGAGATTATTTATATCTATGACCTTTTATTTTTTCTCAGAGAAAAATTTAGTTGTTATTATTAATACTAAATGACGTACAATAATGTCTTTGCTACTTATATATTATTAAATATTTACTAAAATAGAACATTAAAATAAATATTAAAAAAAGTCTTAACGCTTTATTTTGTTTTTAAAAAAATATTCCATAAAATTTCTTCTGTTATTTATTTAAGCAACAAATAATCTTTTGTTTTAAGTTTTAAAAACAACTTAAATTCAGAAAATGTTTCTATCATAGATTAACAACTAGATATTTATGTGAGAGAAAAAAACCTAATTCAATTGTCAGAAACCTAATTCATACAAAAACAAAATACATGTAGTCACATATATTTTGTTTTTGTATTTTCAAAAAAATGAGTAAATTTTTTGAAAATTTAGTATAGGGTGGCTCTCACATAAACTTCTAGTTCTATTCTATGGTTTCTATGCTAAAACAATAATTAAATCAAATATTTATTTTAAATTAAAACAAAATTCAAGTTAAAATAAAAAACACAATCTTGTGACAAATATTTAATCAAGTTTTAAAAAGAGTTTTTAATACTATAAAAATATTTAAATAAATATTGTAAAAATGTATTTTACATTTACTCATAATTGTCATTTTGACAGCTTAAAGATTTACTTTTACCTAAAATCCTTACTTTTAAATTTCCCTCCACACATACAAATTTTCTTTCTAAATCTTTGATATAATTCTGCCATTAAAAATCTGTTTAAATAAAAAATAATTTTAAATTAATAATTTATTTGCTCTTTATTTATATCTTTCTCTTTTTATAGCTTGAAAGAGTATAAATATTACTAGCTTAAGCAATAGAAAATTTAGTTACTCATTTAACTTCCTGCAATCAAGAGGTAATAAAAAAAAGTAATATAAAAGCAATTTGATTAAAATAATAAAAATATAATAAAGGGTTAATTATATGATTAAAAAAAGAAAGAAAAAAAAAAAGCATAAATAATATGCAGAAAACTATAATAAACTTTAATGATACAAATCAATTGTCAAAGTAAACAGCAAATATAGTATGACAGCTATAGACAGTTTGATAAAGTGAAATATGAGTGAGTGAGTGACAAGATTACAGGAGAATCTGGTAAAGTAGAAAATATAAGACTAAGCGAAACTATAATTTAAAATGTCGACAATACTATAGTCAAGAATAGAGAAATGACTATAGAGTAGACTATAGTCCAGACTATAGACTAGACTATAGTACATACTATAGACCAGAGTCCAGACTATAGACCAGACTATAGTCCAGACTATAAACAAGACTATAGTTCAGACTATAGACTAGACTATAGACCAGACTATTGGCTAAACTATAGTACACACTATAGACAATATTTCAGACTATAGAATACACTATAGTCCAGACTATAGACTATACTATAGACTACACTATAGTACAGACTATGGACTACACTATATAGTCTAGCAAATAGTCTGGACTATAGTATAGTCTATAGTCTGGACTATAGTATAGTCTATAGTCTGGACTATAGTTTAGTCTATAGTCTGGACTATAGTTTAGTCTATAGTGTGGACTATAGTTTAGTCTATAGTCTGGACTATAGTTTAGTCTATAGTCTGGACTATAGTTTAGTCTATAGTCTGGACTATAGTTTAATCTATAGTCTGGACTATAGTTTAGTCTATAGTCTGGACTATAGTTTAGTCTATAATCTAGACTATAGTTTAGTCTATAGTCTGTACTATAGTCTAGACTATAGTCTATCTATACTATGGACTATAGTATAGCCTATAGTCTGGACTATAGTATAGCCTATAGTCTGGACTATAGTATAGCCTATAGTCTGGACTATAGTATAGCCTATAATCTGGACTATAGTATAGCCTATAGTCTGGACTATAGTATAGCCTATAGTCTAGACTATAGTATAGCCTATAGTCTGGACTATAGCTTAGTCTATAGTCCATACTTTAGTTTATGTTTGGGACTATAGTTTATTACATTGCCTGGTGTTAGTTCATCTTTATTACCCAGTTTCTCAAGATTTTACTGTTTTTAAATCACACAAACTCTTTGTAATTTTATCACCTTATAAGCACATTGCAATTGTTTACTCCCGTAGCTAAACATGCGAAAGAAATAGTAGCAAAAAAACATATAAATATTATTTAAATTAATTAAAGAAAAAAGCGAAAATAAATGCAAACAGTTGCTTAAAAACAAAAACAAATTCATGGTTGCTCTAGTAAGAAACAGTGGGTCTAGAAAGAAAGATAAAATTAAAAAAAATATTAAAATTAATGTAACAACACGTTTTGTAAATAATATGAAGTGCACCCATATTAAATAATAAAAAATTGTAATTTTGCAAAATAGTTTAAATAAATAAAAGTTTATTTAGTATCAATATTAAGAGTGAAATGATGTAATAATAAGTCTAGGCTAATATTTTTTCTTTTATTTCAATTGCTACAAATAAAGTGAAAATATAGGGGAAAATTCAAAATTTTGATAATATAAACTAGGAGCAGTAGCAGGAGCGTAGTTTGTTTTAAATATGGTGTTAAATAAAGAAATGCATTTGTAGTATTTAGGTTTAATATAAGGATCTTGTAATTATTAATTTGGGTTTAAATTAAGTCGTTAGATTTTTTTTGGCTTTAAATTAATAATTAGGGTTTATAAAATAGCTTTTATTGGTGTTTTTCAAAAGATCTTAAAGCCTGCTAATTTAATTAGATATCGAAACCTCTGATCTGTTATTATATACTAGATATAAACACCCTTGAGTACAGCATATGTTAGTCTACTTATTTCATTCAATTTGCTTCAAAAAATATAATTTATAATATTGATTTTTTGTTCTTAGTACTTGTTTTATCTTTAGCTTTATACTCTTAGCAATAAAACATACATTTGATTAGATTTGACAACGTAGTATAAATCTATTTTTAGGAAAGAAACGCAGAAAACAAATCAAAATATTTTGTATTAACAATTTGTTGTTAAAGCTAACTCATGTGAAGTGGTTAGACTCTTTAAGTGTTTTAAGGGAATTTACTACAAAAGCCACCATATTGCTTTGCACACCATTTTTTCTTTTGGTCACTAATTTTTTTGTTATTTTCTTAATTTTGTTTTTAAACAAAAATAATGTGCTTGAAAATAACTTTAAACATTTAGTTGAGTTTTAGTTTATAAACAGGTAATACGTGAGATAAAACCAAATAAATTATTTTTGTTTTTTGTTTTGGTCAAAAGTTAAAGTAATTTTTTTAGTAGAGTTGAAAGAGAGTTGTTAATGAATTAAGAGTTTAGTTGATTAACGGCAGAGTTGAGTTAAAAAACAGTTAAATGTTACGGAAAATTTTTATTAATTAATTTCTGATTTAATGGTGAAAAAAAAGAAAAGGAAAACAAATCAATTAAATTAATTAAAATAAAATGTAATTAAAGTGTTTTGAATAATTTTAACAATAAACAACTTTGTAATTTATTAAGTGTTTTAGATTAAAATTAAGTAAAGAGATTAATAATGAGAAATGTTGTTGTTTTAATCAGTGAAAGTGTAACCTCTTGAACTTTACATTATTATATAATTAAAAGGAGCTATTAAAAATATTAATATTAATTAATCTATAAATCAATTATATATAAATCAAATTGAAATTAACATTTTAATGGGTTTGAAGCACTTTATATTCAACCAAATTGAAAGCATTTAAAAGACTTTGTTACCCAGTTTCTTTAGAAATTTTATCACCTTATAAACACATTGCAATTTTTTACTCCCGTAGCTAAACGTGTGAAAGAAATAGCAGCAAAAAACATATAAATACTATTTAAATTAATTAAAAAAAAGAGTGCAAATTAAGTAAACAGTTGTTTAAGCTTGACTACAGATTAAGTAAAATTTAAAGATCTTCTAATTAAGATGAAATCGAGGCATTTATAGGCTTACAAATCAAGCCAAAATATTAGCATTTAAAGGTCTATAAATCAAGCTAAATTTGAGAAATTTATTAATTTTTAAATGAAGTGAAATTATCAGCTTCAAAAAGTTGATCAATATAATCAAATAAAAGACATTTATTGTGAATATTTGAAGGCCTTTATATAGAGTAAATTTAGTATAATTTAAAGGTCTTCAAATTAAGCTAAATTCGAGGTATTTAAAAGCCTACAAATCCAGCCAAATTAACAGAATTTAAAGTAATTATAGCAAGTCAAATTAGCAGCATTAAAAGGTCTTCGAAGCAAGCATTTAAATGTTCACTAAATCAAGTGAAACTATCAACACTCAAAGTACTTTTTGTGAAGCTAAAAGTTGTCAAATCAACTTAAATTGGCAGCATTTAAAACTTGTTATAACAAGATAAATTAGCAGCAATTAAGCTAAATTAGTAACTTTAAAATATCTTCAAATTAACCCAAATTAGCAGCATTCAAAGCACTTTGTATCAATCAAAATTAGCAGCATTAAAAAGTCTTCAAATCAAACTAAATTAGCAGCGACTAAAAGTTCACTAAATCAAATGAAATTATCAGCAATCAAAGTACTTCATATGAAGCTAAATTAACAGCATTTAACAGCTGTCAAATCAATCTATATTAGCAGCGCATTAGAAGCAATAAAAGATTTCTAAATCAAGCTAAATAAGCAGTGGTTAAAAGTGCACTAAATCAATTTAAACCATCTGCAAAACACTTAGTAATTAGCAGCATTCAAAACTTGTTATTCATGATAAATTAGCAGCAGTTAAAAGCCCAAATTACAATAGCGCGTAGTCAGCAGCAGTGTGTGCTGACATAATCAGCTGATAATTTAGAACGACCTCATAGTAAAATAATAAAGTACTCGCACATCTACAAAAACAAAAATTGCTTGTATTTTGTTAGTGTAAAACTACTGCCCACAATGTCAAAATGCTTTGAACGGAAAAATGAGAGAACGAAAGAGAGCAAGAGAAAAAAACTCAAAAAATATTTTACATGTGAATACAAAAACAATTTGACAGTACCGCGAGGTTTGCCAATGAAAAAATTCTAAAACAGCTGGTCTTACGAGTATACTTTATTATTATACTATGGAACGACCTGTTTGTTATGGTGTTGTTTACATTTGGTCAGCAGCAGTTTTCAGTGCTGTTTCATTTAAGCCCAAATTACAATAGCGCGTAGTCAGCAGCAGTGTGTGCTGACATAATCAGCTGATAATTTAGAACGACCTGTTTGTTATGGTGTTGATTAAATTTGGTCAGCAGCAGTTTGCAGTGCTGTTTCATTTAGCCCTGTTTCTAAATTCACTGCACTGCATTCAGATTGAGAGCGAGACAAAGAGAGTGAGCAAATAAATGAGAGGCAAAAATACACAAGTAGAACAAAGCTAGATGGTGGTTGTAAATTGTGGCTGCCTACGCTGAATTGTAATTATAACGGCAGCAACATGTTGTGCTGACAGTGATCAGCTGATAATTTTTGCTGATACTGTTGCTGACTACGCGCTAATGTAATTTGGGCTTTAGGCCCATAATGTCAAAATGCTATGAACAGAAAATGATAAAACGAAAGATAAGAAAACTAAAAATAACACGAACAATTTTGCATACGAATACAAAAACAATTTGACAGTTTCGCGAGGTATGTCCATGAAAACAACAGCTGTTCTTAAGAGGCCACTTTCTGTACAACTTTAGTGTACAGTAGGCATATTTTTATCGGGATACATTTTGACGTTTGCCTTGATAACAATTTCTCTAGTATAGACACGACTTCAAGACAATGTCGTCAGTGCACGCGTGTTGACAACTTTGTCTTGACTTTGCTTGATATAAAACATAATTTTGGTACTTTTTATATGGTTTACTATGACACATGCATATTTTTTTAAAGATAAAATGTTCTTTGTAATCCTGTTAAAATTTTTAAACTTGTCTTGATAAAAAATTGCTTGTCTGTATGGTACATTATATAACGTCTATATTAGACATGAATTGGTGTTGCAACATCATAATAAAACATAGTTTTACAAACTGGTCTGGCCAGACCAATTGCAGATTTAAATGTAAATTTCATATATTTAAAATTAAGCTAGAGACTTGAAATTCCAGGTACCCTCCTACAATTTTGTTTTCTAACGTTCTGTTAAAAAACCAGAATGATAAAACTAACACAAAAATAGTTATAAGGATAAATTGGTGTACATGTCACATTCGTACCTAATATGGTCTGGCTGGACCAGTTACATTTTGAACGAAAATTATGTAGTTCAACGATGTTATCCGTTCGTTTTATATTGTAAATTATTCTATTAAAACCTTTTAAACTGAAATCTCATCAGTTTACACAAATTATTTTATTATTTTCCACCTTTTCGTTCATATTTCGTCTTATGAGAGCAATACCTATAAAACATCAAATGTTTGAAAAGAAATATTATATGCGTTTTAAGACCCAAAACAGGGAGAAAAGCATTACGTGTAACGATGGAGAAAAGTTATATCTTGGAAAGTTTTGTGGTAGTGATGGTAGAATATAGTTATATAAATGTAATAATATAAAAAAATCATAAAAATTTTCATTTGAATATATAGAAATGCCGTACTGGTCTGGATAGACCATATTTGTTACGAATGTGACAATTGAAACATCTGTATGACGAAGGGTTAATATGATGTTCATGTTAGGTGTAAACAGCTAGTTAAGAACAGTGCATTTTAAACTGTTCAAGGCTAGAGTTTTCCTTCTAATATTAGGGTTTCTTTGGCCACAAATTGAATGTTATTTTGAAATGTTATAATAAATGTCTAGCTATAAACACTTATCTAAATAAATTCTTGAATCTATTTAAAATGTTTTATAGCTTCATACACTTGTCTTTATTTTAGAGAAAAGAAAATATAATAAAACAAAAATTGTTATCAATTGTTTAAAATTTACATGCAATAGGAAAATTATCACCTACGTCTACAGTTATAATTAACATCATAAAGATAAAGTAAAAGGGGGGAAACAAAAATAATATAAATATTGATATATAACTAAACTTTTTCTTGTTTTAATTTTTCTAAATTTCTTATCTTATTTTTAGTTTAAATTGGAAAAGAAAAAAAACGAAATTAGTTGCTTGCCGTCTGTAAAACATAACACTTTTAATAGCAGAGAGGGGAATATTTTTCCAATAAAATGACCGATCGCAAACGTATAACAGATACTAGCAGCAATGTGGAAATGGATAGTTATAGTCAAGGCTATAACAGTGATTTCAAGCCACCTAAGAAAAAGGTTTATAAATCAAAAATCTTTATAATAGCAGTATCATTTTCTGCTATTCTATTGGTAGTTATGACAGTGGGTTTTGTTATACACCATAAAGTTAATGCTAATCATCCCATAAATGGTTTAATGGATGAAGCCCGTTCTTTGGTTATGTCTTTACCTATGGAACAACAGCTATGGTTTGAACAGGGTGCCTTGGAATTACAAAAGGCTTTAAATCGTAAACGTAATAAAAGAAGAGCTAAAAATGTTATATTATTTGTGGGTGATGGTATGGGTCCCAATACGGTAACAGCTGCCCGTATTATGGGCTTCTCGGAGGAAGGTTTAATGTCTTGGGAAGAATTTCCTGATATGGGTTTGTTAAAGGTAAGTTTTTAGTTTTAAAATAAAAGATTTTGATTTAATTTATTTAAAAAAAAATATTACAGACCTATTGTGCTAATAAACAAGTACCCGATTCTTTTTCCACGGCCACCGCTTTATTTTCGGGTGTGAAAGTTAATTACGAAACTGGGGGCGTAGATGCTTCGGTACCATTAGGCAATTGTTCAGCCTCTTTGAATGTAGATCACCATGTTAATTCTATAATAAAATGGGCTCAAGATGATGGCATGTTAACAGGATTTGTTACCAATACTCGCGTAACCCATGCTACTCCAGCAGCCCTATATGCCCATACCCCTGACCGCCGTTGGGAATGTGAACAAAATATGCCTGAATCCGCTCATGAGGATGGATGCAAAGATATAGCCCGCCAACTTATAGAAGATTTGACAGGACAAAATATTAATGTTATAATGGGAGGTGGAAGGCAAATGTTAATTTCTAATGTCTCCGATTCAGCTCAAGATCCCATTGATACCTGGGCTTGTAAGTCAAATGATGGTCGTGATCTTTTACAAGAATGGCGTAATATTAAATCTAGTCGTAATCAAGCCCACATTGTAGCCCAAAATACTGGAGAATTAGAAAATATAAATCCCTCTGAGGTAGACTATATTTTAGGTATCTTTGCCAATGGCCATTTGAAATATGAATATGAACGTGATACCTCTACTGAAGGCATGCCTTCTTTGAAACAAATGGTTTTAAAAGCTTTGGAATTTTTCAAAACAAAAGATCAACGTTTCCTGTTAGTAGTAGAAGGTGGTATGATAGATCAGGCTCATCATAGGGGTACTGCCAAAAAGGCCTTAAGTGAGGTGTTAGCCTTCAATGAAGCTATTAATGCTACCATACATTCTTTGGGCAAAAAATTGGAAGATACTTTGGTTATTGTAACAGCCGACCATGCTCATACTTTGACCATAAATGGTCATGCGGCCAAAGGAGCAAATATATTAGGAGTGGCCGGGAATTCCAAGACAGAAGGTACTCCCTATACCACTTTAACTTATGGTACCACTTACAAAGGTTTTCAACCTGATGCTAAGGGTTTGAGAAAAGATCCCACACTACAAGATACCACAGATTGGGAATATATGCAACAGGGAGCCATAAATACTGATGAAAATTATCATGGTGGCAGTGATGTAACCATTCATTCTGTGGGTAAGTTAATATAGAATCATAAGCCCTTAAATTTCTGTTTTAAATTAATTATTTTATTTTTGTTTTCCAGGTGCCATGTCCTATCTTTTTCATGGTGTTCACGAGCAATCCTATGTAGCTCATGCTATTTCTTATGCTTTACGTATTGGTCGTTTCCGTGATAGTTCTATAGCGGAATCTTTAGCTGATATGTTTCCTTTGTAATATGAAAATATAGAAAAACAATAATTTTTTAAGACAAGCAAAATGGATTTAAAAATGTTTTGAATATTTTTATTTTCTCTCAAATTAAAGAAGAAAACTACCCCTATAAAAATCATCTCAATTAATGTGATATTAAAGTGCAATAGTTTTTAATTAATTTAATTAAGTTTATTAATAATAATTTTTATTTAAATAAATAGTAAATTAAGAAAAAAAAGTTTAAAATTTAAATTAAGTAAAAGGAAAGGAAGGAAGGAAGAAAGGAAGGATAATAAATAAATAATTAAGAGATGGGATGGATACCTTATTTATGGGCTAAGGAATTATTTAGGGATACTATTGTAGGAAATTATAGTATACAATCTAGTCTAGGGCCAAGTTTATACTCTAGCCTACAGCTTCAAACCAATAGAAATCTCTACTTGTGTAGAATCCAGTCTTCAGTCTAATCTATACTTATAGTCGACTGAAAGTCTCTGATCCAGCGTAGTACGAATGAATTTAATCTTAAAAAATTATCATTGGCAGAACTTCACATCATTCTGAATTATATACTGCCAATCACGGTTCTTTTTTGTTTGTTTGTTTTTATTTTTAGAGATTTCCTCATTTGTTATTATTTTTTTAAATATGACTTGCACTTCCGCAAAAAAGAAATCTCTCTTTTCTTTGCAATAACTTCTTTAAATTATTTCAAAATAGTAAAACATTGTGAGAGCTTAATACCTCACTATCTTGGAATATGTAGCTGAATTAAAAGAATAACAACATAACCCAAATTGATAAGTTCTTTTGCATAAAAATTAATCACAAACAAAATTCTAGTTTTGACCCCTTAAGGTCAAACAAAAAAATTCGCCCAAAACAAAATCAAATAATCTACCTTCTATGAAATAATTTTAAAATACCTTAATTAGTCTTATTTTGTCTTCACCCAAATAAATAACAAAACAAAAAATGAAAACATCCAGATTATTCCAATTAATTTGTGGCATTGTGCTACTTTTTAAACAAATCGAAAATGTTTTAGTGTCAAATAATAATCTTTATAATATTTTACTTATGAAATATACACGTAATCCTTATACTGAGGAACATCAAGTGCCCGATATTATAAGCATCATATTAAATGAACAATTGGTAAATGCTTTGAATCGACAACAGCAACCCATAACGGATGTACAAAATCTTTACACTGAGGCTTTAAGTAAAATGTCTCTAAAAATACCGGAACAAGATCTAGTGATATTACTGTGGAAAATCTATAAAGGATATGATGTGGAAAATTTTATTACCATGACTCGTGCTCAATTGGCTTTGTATTGGCATTATAAATTAAATCGTATACAAGATCCTCATTATGTTTTATTGGCCGCCCATTGTTTTTATAGAATCAAACATGATGTATTTTTCTCTAGACTACCAGAATCTACACAATTACTATTGAATAGTACACTTAAAAGTCTACCCTCCTCTTTGCAATATCTATATGGTAAACAAGAATTTTGTTTATATAATAAAACTCACACGGAGGTAATGTATCAAACTACTGATCATCAAATTAATGGTGATACTAGTCTCGTCTTAACCTCAACACCCAGTAAAGTTAGCGCCGATTATATGGGTATGCTAGAACCAATATTTGAGGCCACCATAGAAGATAATTTATACGATTTAAATTTGGTTTTGGTTAGTAAACATTTTCGTAGTTATTATCATCGTTTGCCGGAATATGAGAATAGAATTGGTGCCAATGAAACAAAAGGTGTATTGAAAAATTTCCTTTGGTCTGTGGAATTGGTGGATGATAATCAATTGACCTTTAGACAGGAAGAATTTTTCATGTGCCGACAAGCGGGTGGGGTTTATGCTTTAAAGGAGAAAACTATATATGATGGTGAATGTCAGTGGGTAGCGGGAGAGTGTTAGTGTGAAGAGAGAAATAATAATTTAAGTAAGAAATTTATAAAAAAAAACAATTTACTGTTTTTAAATGTAAATATTTACTTTTTAATTTTTTGTAAAATTAAATTATTTAATAAAAAGTTATTTAAAAATAAAATAATTTCACTTTTTTAATTCGAAATAATAATTTGGAAAATAATTCCTGATTTAAAGCAACTTTACACAGAATTTATTTTTAAAACAAAATTTTGGAGTGATTTTCTTATTTTTATTTATTTACTTTTTTCCAAAATATTTCATTAATTTATAGAAATTCCAACTTAATTTCATACATTTAGCAAGTATGTTAGCGCAGCTATTATTTTCTAAAATTTTATTAATTTTTTTACTATTTTCTTTAATTATTAGCAGACATTTGATTAAAATAAGGAAAATTATAAAAAATAAGCACTTAACATTTCTAACGGTATTTTCTTATTTAAACGGTCTGGCAGCTTTATTTATTTTATAAAAGGTAAACAAAGACTCTCAAAATGTAACTAACAGTACTAACGGGAAAAGGAAAAATGTAAACAACTTATTAAAATAATTATATGGGATTTTTATTAGATAAATATATAAAAATAAAGAATTTATGTTTTTAAATTTAATATTTATTAAATAATTTATTAGTTATTTGTATAAATAAAATGAAAAATGTAAATAAAAATAAAACATTTTAGTAACAATAAGAAAAAATAAATGAAAACAAAAACCCTCAAACTGTTATTGAATGTAAACAAACTGGGGAGCGAAAAATGTAAACGTATTTCATTAATCGTTTAATTTATTAAATTTGTTTTTAAATAACAAATTAATTAAATAATAATTTAATATTTTTAAAATTAATATAAATTAACTATTTATTTGAATAAATAACATGTAAAAAGCAGGCTACTAGAATAGAAAACATAAAAGTAACTCCTAAACTGTTAAAAGAAAAGTAATTATAAAATGTTAAGAAAAGAAAAAGAAACAAAATTGTTTATTTAATTTGTTTGGTTTAATTTGTTATAAAATTCTTAAAAAAGCAAAGAAAAATTTTGGAGTCGTTTACATTTTATAACGAAAAACAAGAACATTAAAAAGCAAATAAAGGGTCTCAAACTGTAAATTATAAAACTAACATGAATAATAATTCTCAAAAAGGGATAATAAAAATAAACTATTTAAAAGTAAAATCCGACTTTGTAAAAGAAATATAGTAAACAAAGTAAATGTTTTATTAATAAATTTAGTTTAATAACTTTTTGATTTAATAACTAAATTGATTTTAAAAAAACTAAATAGCTTATCTTTTTCATAAAGAAGGAAAATAGAAATAGCAAGCAAAGACTCCCAAACTGTAAAATAAAAAATAACGTATATTCCTAAAACTGTAAACAGCAAATAAACAAACTAGGGTTTATCAAATCGACTTTCAAATAATCGAACAATCGACTTTTTGTTGTAAAAAGTCGAAAAGTCGATCGACTTTTTGATTTGAAAATTGTCGATAAATCGACTTTCTTGATGCCAAAAGTCGAAAATAGTCGGAAAAAGTCGAAAAGTCGAAAATAGTCGAAAAGTCGGAAAAAGTTGAAAATAGTCGGAAAGTAGAAAAATGCTTAAAAAATTATCCTATTTAAAATGTTTCTTTTCAGCTTTTATTTATATACCATTAAACCGTGTAATTAATACATATTTTTGTGTGTAACTAGCACTCTCATTGGATAGATTTGTTTGTTAATCAATATATTTGTTTGCGTTGTATTCATTTTTATTTTTAGTTTTTATTAGACAATTAACAGAAAATAGTCAATAGTCAAAAAAAGTCGAAAAGTCGAAAATAGTCGGAAAAAGTCGAAATAGTCGGAAAAAGTTAAAAATAGTTGAAAAGTCGAAAATAGTCGGAAAAGGTCGAAAATAGTCGAAAAGTCGAAAATAGTCGGAAAAAGTCGAAAATAGTCGGAACAAGTTGAAAAGTCGCAAAAAGTCGAAAATAGTCGGAAAAAGTCGAAAAGTCGATTATTTCAAAATTAAAAACAGTCGAAAAATCGACTATTTAATAATTGAAAAAGTCGAAAAGTCGAAAAATCGACTATTTAAAAATTAAAAAAAAGTCGAAAAATCGAAAAGTCGACTTTTTGTTGAAACTGTAAAACCCTAAAACAAACTGCTCTCATTGTATTACACTGAGTGTTACTTTTTATAATAATTTGGTTTATTTATTAAGATAAATTAATTAATTACATTAAATATTTTTTTTTTTTTTGCATTTTAATTTTTTAAAAAATCGCTGGATTTTTTCTTATTAGATAAATTTGTTTTCAAAATCGCTTGTTTAATGGAGAGAAAAACAGCCGATTTAACCATACTGTGGCTGCTGCCATCACAGAGAAACATGCCGAGAAAAAATTTTTGGAGGCGGCGGTGTGACACTATTTAGTCAGCGGCGCATTATACAAAAAATTTATTAAAAATAATAACAGATGGAGCCACTGCATTCACTACTTCTAGCATTGAGTTTCAATGAATATTTAAAAATTTCGGTGGCCGATTTTAAGCCAATGTGAATCCATGAAAACGGCGGCGGCAGATTAAATAGAAAAATTGATTGACGTCAATTCGCCGCCGTCTATGAACCGGTCGGCTTGTTTCTCTGTGCCATCCTCAGAAAAAAAAAAACAGTTGTTCATTGAATTTGTGAGAGAGCAGATTAGTCACAGTGGTTGTTTGGTGAATAAGAATTGCAATATATTGAAAATGAAATTAAATACACAAAAAAAGAAATAGAATCTAATAAATATTCAAATAATTTAAAATAAAGTGTTGTTGTTGTTTGTTAAAAAATAAATAGAAAATTCCATGAATCACATTATTAATGCACCGGGTTGTGGTGTCCCTTTAATTTTTTTTTTCTTAAAACAAAAAAGCTTTGAGTTTTTTTAAACAAACGTGTGCATACAGTTTAACTTTTTTTAGATATAAATTACAAAAAAATTTCTTAGAGATTACAACAGTTTAAAAGTTATAAAAAAAGTTAAGAAACATTAAAACTATATGAAGAAATATTAAACAAGTTTTCTTTTTTAATTAGAAAAAGTTGTCTTAAATTTAAACTAAAGGATTTTCTTAAGATTGCCTCATATACAAATTCTTAAAAAAGTTTTTCCCCAAAAAAATTTAAGCTGAAAAAAATGCATGACATAACCGGTCGATCACTGGATATTTGTTTTTTTTTGTTGTCTTAAGTTCTGCCTCTTCAACAACAAAAAACAAAAATTGTGTTTGGGTGTAAATTGTCTTATTACTTGATTACTTTATTTTTTTTTATTAAGAGTCATGTGATTTTTATTGGTTTTTGCCCCTTTAACTATTGTTTTTACATTGTTATTTAAAAATTAATTTTCTTTATTTAAATAATAAATTTTATTACCTACATGATTTTTTTTTTTTTTTTTTTGTTTTCCTTGAAATATTTTTCTACAATATGCTTTCAATTATTAATGCCGCATTTGACCCACTTATTTTCTTCTATTTTTTTATTTTGGTTAATGTCATTTTGTTTTTGTTATTTATAATGTTGCTGTAATAGTAATGTGTTAAATTTGTTTGTTGCAATGTTTGTGGGTTTTTCTTATTATTATGTTTTTTTTTTCATATTTCTTTAATAGTTATTTTATCTCTCTTTAAGTTAAGCTCTCTCTCTTAACACCCCCACCATTTGCAAAGTGTTACCACTTCTTAACACTATTGTTACAAGAAAAAACGCTGATTTAAAGATAAAATCGTAGATTTTTCAATAAATTTAAATTTTCTTTTATATTTTAAGACGAAATGATTATTTTTAATAAAAAAAATCGTGTTAATGAAACGAATTTAAAATAAATTTCCTTATTAGGATAAATTTTACACATTTTTGTCATACAAAGAAACGTTTACTTTAACAATAGAAAAACGTTTACTTGCAGAAAATTTCTTTAATTAAAAAATAATCATGTAAAGAAAAGTTAACAAATTAAAAAAAAAAAAAAAATAATAATAATAATAATAATAAATAATAATAGTTATGAAAATTAAATGGATTTTTTTAATTAAAGAAATTACCGATTACTTTTTGCAAAACTAAACGGTTACTCGCACCAAATTTAATAATTTAAAAAAATTTAATATACATAAATGTGATTCAACTTATAGATTTCTTTAAACCAATTAACGATTCATTTTTAAATGGTTACTTTTTCATATATTTAGTTAAAAATTAAAAATTTTTTAGATTTTTTAGAGAATTTAAACATATTTTTGTATAATTTTGTACCAAAATTCTGGCTACTTGGCCAAAATCTAAACTGTTACACAAATTAATATTTCTTCAAAATGGTTACTTTGAATTAAATTTTATTATAAATATTATTTTTAATTTTATTTTAATCAATTAAATTTAAATGGAAAATTATATTTGTTGTTTTATGGATTTCTTAAAAACTTAAAAAAAAGAGTTAATTTTAAGTTGAAATAACGATTACTTTGTGCAGAAAGAAACGGTTACTAGTGTCTAAATTTGTTATTTTGACCAAATTTAAAATTTTTATTTTTTATAACTGAGTTTTGAACATTTTTGGCTAAGTAGCTATTAATTTTTTAAGTGGTTACTTTTGGCCAATATATTATAAAAAATTGTATTCACAATGGGTTTCTTAAAAATTTAATACAAAATTTGTTTTAGTTTAAAGGTCAAATATATATCACTTTATACAAAACTAAACGTTTACTCGCATAAAAGTTTATTATTTTAACAAAATTTTATATTTTTCATTTTTATAATTGACCTTTAAGCCCAAATTACAATTGCAGTGCTGTTTCATTTAGCCCTCTTTCTAAATTCACTGCGCTGCTTTCAGATTGAGAGCGAGACAAAGAGAGTGAGCAAATAAATGAGAGGCTAAAATACACAAGTAGAATTAAGCAAGATGGTGGTTGTAAATTTTTGCTGCGTGCGCTATGGGCAGCAACATGTTATTCTGACAGTGAACAGCTGATAATTTTTTCTGATATTGTTGCTGACTACGCGCTATTGTAATTTGGGCTTTAATCTTTTAAGCTAAGTTACGATTAATTTATAAAGTGGTTACTTTAGAGAAATTTTGTGTTTTTTTTTTTTTTTTTTCAAAAAATTATTGTGCAATGGATTTCTTAAAAATTTTAAGAAATTTCATTTTAATTTTAGGTTGAAGTAACGATTTATTTTTCAATAATTCAACGGTTATTCGCATTAAGATTCATTATTTCTATATAATCTAGTGTTTTTCGTTATTGTAATTCAATTTAAAATATTTCTATACAAATAACGATTCATTTTGCAAGTGGTTACTTTTTTGTAATTTTAATTTTTAGCTAAAAAATTTTGTAAATAATAGATTTTTGAAAGTTTTATTATATTTTTTAAGAAAAATAATAATTTCTTTAATGCTTTTCCAAGTGTTTATTCGTCTAAAAAATTTTAGACTATAATACTGATCAATGGGTACTTGCATTAAAAGTCATTATTTCTATATAATTTGGTATATTTCATAATTATACTTGCATTTATAATGTTTTTATATAGGTAACGATTAATTTTTCAAGTAGTTACTTTTTTATAATTTTGATTCTTAATGAACAATTTTGTAAGCTATAGATTTTTCGACATTTCATTATAATTTTCAACAAAAATAAAAATTCCAAAAATTAAAAAAAAAAAAATATATATATAATTTTCAAACTTTTTTATAATTTCTAACTTTTTTACTTAATTAATAATAATTTTCACTTACGTTTCTTTTAGCACAGATTGAATATTCTATTAAATTTGTAATAAATAAGTAGTTTTTAAGTTTTCAAGAAATTTTCGTTTATTTAAAGCTGCAATAAAAATAACTAATGATTCATTTTTATTCAAAAGACTATTTTGGAATTAAATTTGTTTTCTAATTGTATTAAATTTGTTTTTCTAATTGCTTTGTTTAAAATTAATTAGTAATTTAATATGCTAATAACAAGTACAAGTAAATTTCTAAACACCTTTGTTATAAATTAGAAAAATAAACAGAAAAATGCATATTTTTGTTGACGTAATAACTTGACCTGTAAATCAACAAATACAAATAAATACTCTCTACCGATAGATTTGGAATACTAACAAATTTATAGTTTTTATCTAAAAACTTTTAAGTTTAACCATAAACATTTCAAAAAATATCTAAATTTTATCTTAATGTTTTATTTATATTCTTATCAAATTTTTATTTTTTCACTTTATAGCATCAACTATTATTTTTTTAAACAAATTTTATTAACAATTGATAAAATTTTATAATTATAACAATTTTCAACAATGTTTTCTACAATTTATTAATAACTCAACAAAAACTTCCCTAAAAATCGCTAATTTCTTAGCTTAAACTTAACCAAAGGGACAACATTGTTAATATTTGTCACTTGTTTTCTTGTATTTGTTGTTGTTATTTGCTTTTACTTTTCTTTTACTCCCTCAAAAATTATTGCTCTCATCTTAATAGGAGTGTTTTTCTAGCTGGTCTTTGTTTTTGTTTTGTCATTGAATATTGTTTATTCTTTTTATTATATGTTGTTTTTGTTTTTATCGTATTTATTATTGTTGTTGTAAAGGGGGTCAGCAACGAAAACAAATCTGATGATGACTTTTATTTTCAATGTTACTTAAAATGAAAATAAAAGTTTATTTTTTAAGTGAATTTTGTTTCGCTTTTTTTCTATTCATTTTATTTTTCGTGTGTTTCTTATTTATTATTCTAAATAGGAAAGATTCATTAGAACAAGTAATAAATTATTGACTTTTTTAAATTTTTCTATATAAAAAAAAATACACAAGTATCAATTATAAATTGTTGAGTATGTGTGTAAGTGAGGGCTTGCATGTGTTTCATTTAAGTTGATAGATAGATAGGAAAAATAGATACAATTATTGTTTATGAGATGATGACTAAATTGTTTAGTAATTTTTTTTTTTTATATTTTATATATAATTGATTGAGAACTTCTGTTGTTGTTATAGTTGTTTTTCTAAATTGATTTGATAAATGATTAAAATTAAAAAAAAAAGTATTTTGTAAATTTCTAAATAAATTTAAAGGAAATTTAAATTGTTATAAAAAAAAATTCATCAATTAAAATTAACTTTTTTAATGCTATGACCTCAAATCAAACTGAATTTTTCAAATGGCGAATTTGTTTAAATTTTAAAATTTCTTATAACATGACGTTTATGTTTTAATGAAAGTTAAAAAACTGAATTTTAGGACTTAAAAGTATTTTACAATATTTTGAAGCTAAATTCGAAATTTTCGAATATGAAAAAATTAGCTAAAAATTTTAAATTTCTTAGCAAATGATTAAAGTTTGAAATATAAAACATTTTAAAGCTTTAAATCTAATTTAAAATGTTCGAACTTTAATTCGAAAGTGTTTTTTTTTTTTTTAGCTTATGAAACATATTTTAAGCTTAAAATAGTATTTTTAGACTTTAAATCAAATTTCGAATATTAATTCGAAAATGCAAAACTCATGTAAAACTGTTCAAAATCTCAAGAAATGGTGACTGGATTGTTATAAGGCATATTTTCTAGTTTAAAAACTTATTTGTAAACTTTAAATACAATTTCGAAATTTTTGAACTTAAGTTTGAAGATTTTAAAATCAAATAAACCTGTTCCTAATCTCTAAAAAATGTGACTGGATTGTTAAAAGACACATATTCAAGCTTAAAAACAAATTTTTAAGCCTTAAATCTAATTTTGAATTTTTCGAACTTAAGTTCGAAGATTTTAAAATCAATTAAAAATTTTCAAAATCTCAATAAATGTGATTGGCTTGTTAAAAGACATATTTTCTAGCTTAAAAACTGATTTTTAATCTTTAAATTAAATTTCGAAATTTTCGAACTTAAGTTCGAAGATTTTAAATCAATTAAAACTGTTTCAAATCTTTTATAATGGTGTCTGGATTGTTAAAAGATGCATTTTCTAGCTTAAAAACTTATTTTTAAAATTTAAATCTAATTTCGAATTTTTCGAACTTAAAATCGAAAATATTAAAATCTATTAAAAATGTTCGAAATCTCATAAAATAATGACTAAACATTTAAAAAACACATTTTCTTGCTTAAAAACGTTTTTAAAGCTTTAAATCCAATTTCGAATTTTTCGAACTTAAATTCGAACATGATAAAATCACTTCAAATTGCTATACCTCTTAAGAATTGAATTTTGTTATTCAAAAAACACGTTTTTTTACACTAAAACTGCATTTTGAAGTTCATAAATTAAATTTAAAATTTTTCGAAATTAAGTTCGAGTTTTAAATTCTCTTTAAATATTGAAATTTTTTAGCACATTTAAATTTATTAGTCCAAAATAAGCTCAAAAATATATTTTTAGGTTTTAAATAGAATTTCGATTTTTTCGAACTTAAGTTCGAATTTTTACAAACTTGACTAAAATAATTTAAAAATGCTAAATTTCTTATTAAATGTTTATTGAATGCTTAAAATTGCATTTTTAAGCTTGAAAATTAATTTCGAATTTTTCGAACTTAATTTCGAAAATTTCGAATATGCTAAAATTTAGAAATTCTTTAAAAAAATATTACTTAAGCTTAAAAATTCATTTTTGTTTTTTTTTTGCATACATAAACAATTTCGAAATTTTCGAACTTAAATTCGAATTTTTCGAATATTGGTAAAATCAGTTGGAATAACAAAAATGATTATTAAATGTGTAAAAATGCATTTTTTAGCTTAAACATTAATTTCCAATTTTCCGAACTTAATTTCGAAAATTTCGAACATGCCTATAATCATCTAAAATTGAACAAATTTCTTAAATTATTGAAAGCCTTAAAATGCACTTTAAAGCTTAAAAACTAATTTCGAATGTTTCGAAAATTTAAATTTGCTGAATTTCAATTAAAATATGTTAAAAGTTAGCCAAAATTTAAATTTCATTAAAAAAGTTTTAATTTTTAGAGAATTTTTTTTTTAAGAATTTATTTATTTTTTTGTCCCACTGTTCTTTTATTTTATTGGGGTTATCGTCTTCTAATGCACTGTTATAGTTTGTTATCTATCATTATTTTCTAAGCTTTGCTTTTTAGCAAATTGAATAATTCTCAGTCTCTCCTACACGTGCTGATAATTTTATAATTTATTTTTCTTTGTTTTACTCGCTATCTCTCTTCTCTCTTTTTTCCCTTAGGCTCTTAAATTAATATTTTTATTAAATAATATTTTTTATTATTTTTCCCAAAGAAATTGTAACAAGTATTTGTATAATTTTGCTATTACTTATTTTGTATTTAATAGCTTATCTTATCTGATGGACCTTATTATAATTATTATTTTGCTAGTCATTAACATTAATTGTGTTGTTGTTTTTTTTTGTGTTTTATTAAATGATCCCCTTTAATAACAGATAGTTATTTAGATAAGGAACATAGTTTGTAAATTTTTTTGTGCAAATAATTCAACACATACATGCACACATATTTGTTTTAAATTAATATAAATTATTTAAAACAATTAAATTATATTAAAAAAATAATAATAATTGATAAGATTGATAGACTCATTATTAATTACGAGCAATTTTTGTTTAACTGTAATAGATTTCTCTCTCTCGCTTTAGGTTGTGATCAGTGCTGTTAGGCTTTTTTCTCAAAAAATCGTCAAAATTAAGAAAAAATATCGTCAAAATCGTCAAAAAATTTTAAAAAATCATCAAAAAAAACGTCACTATCAAAAAATTTAAAAAATAAGTTTTTTTTCATAAATAAAGTTAAAATTTTGTTAAAAAAGACAATATTTAAAATAGTTTAAACAATAAAACTTATAATTTGACTTACATCAGTGAACTTTTGACAGAATTTCTTAAGTGCAGATTGTTTAACGATTAAATTAACATGCTAAAGTCGCATCGTTAAGACTAATAGGTATTTTCTTACTACTATTATATTTGGAAATATATGCAGTTGAATAATTATTATTTCCATGGACATTTTTAATTCTTAAAACAGTGTTTTAGCTCTCCAGAATTTTTTTTGAGTTTAGTCAAAAGTCCACAGATATATGAGTTACAAAAACATAGTAGTTTATAATGTAATTATTATTAATATTCCCTGAAATAATTGTTCGAGTTTTGAAAAAAATTTAACGTAGTATATAATTAAATACAAAAAATTAAAACGGTAAAATTTTTTTAGTTAAAAACTTTTCTTGAATATTATTAAAACGTCATTAAATTATGAAATTCCTAAGGATTTTTTTAGTTTCGTTTGTTTGATAATTTTATAGATTTCCTTTTCCAAAAAAAAAAAAAAATATATATATTGATAAGAATACAAAATATTTTTGCCTAAATTTACAATTCTTTTATTTAATTTCTGTTACATCATATTATTCTTTATCAATCCAATTAAGAAAACTTTATAGTAAAGAAATTAAAGTATTTCCTACAGTGATGTCAGATGGAGGGAATTTTCCCTTTTTGAGGGAATTTTTAAGGCAAATTTTAGCCGAAGGGAAAAAGGGAGGGAATTTAAATTTTTTTCAAAATAGAGGGAATTTTTAATACGTTTAAATTTATCTCAAAAAACCACAAAAATTTTAAATAAATAAGCAAAATATAAGTAAATAAATAAATTAAAATGATAAATAAGCAAAATATGCAACATTATCATACACACTCATTTAAATATAGAAATCTTAATTTGCCGAATGAATATTTTCAGTGTTCTCTTTCTTTGCTTAAAATATTTTTTGTATATTTTTTATTGAATTACAAATAAAATTGTAATTATTGAATTAAAAATTTCAATAGATTTTTTACTAAAATTTTGTAGTTTTTGTTAAAAATAGCGATTTTGAGGAGGAGGGAAAAATGGAGGGAAATTTTTTTTCTAAAAAAAGGGAAAAAAAAGAATTTTTCAACTAACCAGAGGGATTTTTTTTTAAATTCTTTCTGGCATCACTGATTTCCTATTTATGAATCAAAAAGACATCCAAGTCACAAAGTAGAACAGAGTCGTCATATCGAGGCTTCAAATTTGCCAAAATCAGTTTTTTAGAATATGGCGGGAGAAAGAGATAGAAATGTTGCATGAATATAAAATTTACGAATGTAAAAGTGATACGCTATGTTGGTTGGAATTTTGAAACGAAGCAGAAAACCAAAACAAAACAAACAAAAATCACATTCTACATAAAAAATTATTTTACAAGAAAATCTTTAATATTTACATTTATGTGGAATAAAACAATATTTCCACAAATGAAATTTGTTTTCAACACGTAATAGCTCAAATCAAATTAGTTTTTAGCACATAAATAATAACTTTTAATTTAATAAATAGATAATTTTATATTAATTCTGTGGCCAAATGGTAGAATTAAAATAAAAGAAACTCGACAAAATCAAGAATGAATAATCAAAACAAAAACAAGTTAGAGAATTTTGTGTGAGTGATAGGCAATAGTGCACACTTTCTGTCTCTGTTTTCTTACACTACTGTATGTATACTGTGATCCAAGTTATGTGTGTTAATTATGAATGAATTCCCAAAATTAAATATTTCCCTATATTAAAAGTACAAGAATATAGATTCTTACACAATTTGTCTGAAATTTATATAATCCTTAACACATTTATATAGTAAAAAGTATTTCATTTAAGAAAATCGTCACAATATTAGCCACTTGCTATAAAAATTCGTCAATCGTCAAATTACTAAATTCATGTTAAAAAATCGTCAAAATGACGTAAAATCGTCACACCTAACACCACTGGTTGTGATAATAATTGAGACACAGAGAGAGAGATAAAGAACCTCAGAGAATTGGTTTTGTAAGGGAGAATACAATGGGGGTTTTTAAGTACTTTTGCACCTTCATTTCCTTAATAAAATGAAGTGATCAGGGTACACTAAACAGGTATAATCGTCGCGGAAACAAATACAACAAGGTTGATTTTTTGTTGTTATTTATTAGGTATTTATTATTATTTTTAAAAAAGTGTTAACAACTTGAAAGAAAAAAAGCGTTTAAATACTTTAAAAGAAATTTGAAGATTATTCTAACTAAATTAATAATAAAAAAAGTGTTAAGAAATGTTTTAGAATACTTTACCGTATTTTTAAGGCTCCAAAATTTAATTTCGAATTTTTCGAACTTAATTTCGAAAATGCTTAAAGATCTTTAAAATGTTAATATTTCTTAGAAAATTGATATTAAAGTAATTTTTAAGCTTAAGATTATATTTTTTAATTGTAAAATTAAAGTTCGAAATTTTCGAACTTAAATTTAAATGGTTTATATAGGCATAAAAATAAGAAAAATTATTAGAAAATGTTATTTAAATATAAAATATGAATTTTTAAGCTTGAAATTTCAATTAAAATTTTTTCGAACTTAAGTTCGAAATTTTCGAAAATGAAAAAATCATCCAGAATTAATATATTTCTTAGAAAATACTAAAAAATACATTATTAAACTTAAAATAAAATTTTTAAGACTTAAAAATTTAATTTTGAATTTTTCGAACTTAAGTTCGAATTTTTCGTAAATACTAAAAACAGCTAAAGCTAATTAAATAAACTAAAACAACACTTTTTTTTATACTAAAAACTAATTTTTCAGTTTTTAATGAATTTAAAATTTTTCGAACTTAAGTTCGAAATTTTAAAAATCACCCAAATTTTGTATATTTTTAAAAAATACTAATGAAATACAATTTTAAGCTTAAAATTTAATTTTTGGGACTTAAAAATTTAATTTTGATTTTTTCGAATTTAAGTTCGAATTTTTTCGAAAATGCCTAAAAACAGCTAAAACTAACTTAATAAACCAAAACATTGCTTTTTTATACTTAAAAACTAATTTTTAAAATTTTCAATGAATTTCGAATTTTTCGAACTTATGTTCGAAATTTTAAAAATGCCTCAAACAGCTTAAATTTCATAAAATTTCTTACAAAATGATGTTAAGAGCTTGAAATAGCAATTTTTAACACTTGAATATATTATTAAATTTTCGAACTTAATTTCGAAATTTTCGAAGTAGCTTAAAATTAGTTTAAATTATTAAAAATCTTAGAAAAAGTAAACCGATAGCTTAAAAAATAAAATTTCTAACTTTAAATACATTTTTGTAACTTTCGAACTTAATTTCGAAAATTTCGAATTTGTTTAAAATGTCTAAAAACTAAGAATTCTCAATGAAAATGTTAAATTAAAGCTGAAACTATTTAAAGCTGAAAATAAGGCTTTAAAGAAATGTTAAATTTTTCGAACATAATTTTGAAATTTTCGTAGTATATAATTAAAATATCTTAAAATTTCAATAATTCAACGAAAATGATTAAGTAAAGTTTATTTCGAGTAATAAAAAGCTATTTTTGGGATTTAATTGAATTTTGAATTTTTCGAAATTAATTTCGAAATTTTGGAATATACTTAATTAAAATCTGCTAAAATCGGTAAAAATTATAAGAAATATTCATAGGAATATAAAAAAATAAATGTTTAACCTGGAAATTAAATTTTGAATTTTTCGAACTTAATTTCGAATTTTTTAAAAATGTCTAAAATTATTTAAAATTGCAAAATTGTTTAGGAAATTAAGTTTTAAGCGTGAAAAAAACATTTTTAAGCTTTAAAGCTAATTTCGATTTCGAAAATGTCATCATTTAAAATTGCAAAATTTGTTATCAAATTATGTTAATAACGTAATACAAGTATTTTTTGGTATACAAAAATCAATTTTAAAATTTTCGAACTTAAGTTCCAATTTTCGAAATATAGAAATTCAAAATTTATTAAGAAATCTTGCTTATTATGTGAAATAAGTATTTTTAGTTTATTAAAATCAATTTAAAATTTTTCGAACTTAAGTTCAAATTTTCGAAAATGTTTTAAATCATTTAAAATTGTAAAATTTGCTATGAAATCATGTTTATTATGTGATATAAGCTTTTTGGGGCATTAAAATCAATTTCAAATTTTTCGAACTTAATTTCGAAATTTTCGAAAATGCTTAAAATAATTTAGAAAATCTAAATTGGTTATGAAATCATGTTTACTATGTGAAATAAGTATCTTTAGGTCATTAAAATCATTTTAAAATTTTTCGAACTTAATTTCGAAATTTTCGAAAATGCTTAAAATCCTTTAGAAAGTCTAAATTGGTTATGAAATCATGTTAACTATGTGAAATAATGTTTAAAACATAATATATATATTTCTAAGTATTAAAATCTATTTCTAATTTTTTCGATTTTGATTTCGAATTTAAAAAAATTTTCGAACTTAAGTTCGAAATTTCACAATTGCCTAAAATCAATCAGAAACTTAAAATTTCTATGAAATGTTGTTTATAACAAGAAATACGTATATTTTGGACATTAAAATCTATTTAAAATTTTTCGAATTTAACTTCGAATTTTCGAATATTTCTTAAATCATTAAAAATTTAAAAATTTGCTCTGAAATTACGTTTTTAATGTGAAATAAGTATTTTTAGGCTTTCAAAACCAATTAGAAATTTTTCGAACATAAGTTCGAATTTTCGAAAACGCTTAAAATCATTTAGAAATTGTGAATTTGTTAAAAAATTATATTTATTACGTGAAATAAGTATTTTAAGGCTATTAAAACCAATTTCAAATTTTTCGAACTTAAGTTCGAAATTTCGAAAATGTCTAAAATCATTATAAAATTAAAAATTCATTATGAATTCTTGTTTATTACATGAAATAAATATTTTTAGGGCACTAAAATCAATTTAAAATTTTTCGAACTTAAGTTCGAATTTTCGAAAACACGTAAAATCATTTCGAAATTCAGAATTTGTTATTAAATCAGTATTTAAAATCAAGTTTATAAGAGGAAATAAATAAAGACAATTTAACATTTTTAGAACTTAAGTTCGAAAATTCGTAAAACTCTAAAATCATTAAAAAATTAAAAATTCATTATGAATTCATGTTTATAACATGAAAAAAGTATTTTTATGGCATTCGAACTTAAGTTCGAATTTTCGAAAATTCCTTTAATCATTAAAAATTTAAAATTTTAATATGAAATTACGTTTTATATGTGAAAAAAAGCATTTTAAGCTTTTTAAATCAATTTCGAATTTTTCGAACTTAATATCGAAAATGCCTAAAATTAACTAAAATCATAAATTTTGGAGAAAAATTAACAAAAAAATTTTTAAATATAAAATTTTTAACTTAGAAAATACTTTTTTTTTTATTAAAATTTAGGTTTTCTAAAATCGCTTCATTTGCCTTACTGACTGTTTTTTGTTTTTGTTATAGAGTTGAAGGTTTTTTTTTTTTGTTGAAATGTACAATTTTTGATAAGGGGTGTAACACTTTATCAGTGTACGTTTGTTACTCAAAGCTAAAGCATTATAAACGTTTTAAAGTTTTTTTGTGTATACAATGGAATAATAAAGTGAAAAATATATAAGACAATAAAATATAAAATGAATTGAAATAAGAAAATTTATAAAAATACAAAAAAAAAAAAAATAAATATTTGAAAAATAAATGGAAAATTAAAGCAAAAACTGTGAAAAGAAGTTGAAAGTGTTTTACTTAAATGCCCTTTAATTTTATTTGTTTTTCTCCCTTTATGTTTTTTTTTTTTTTAGCAACAACACGCAAACCTTTTTAATAATAAAAAAAATGTGTTAATTACTGTGAAAATAACGTTTTCTTACTAAAAAAAAAAAAAAAAAAAATAACCATTAAATTCCCCCTTTTATTTATTTTTTTTATTAAATTTTATTACGGGCCTATAAAGTAAAGCAACAGTTTGTTATTTGTCAAAAATGTTTGCTTAAATAACAGCTGTTAAAAAGCAACAACAACAAAAAGAAAAAAACTCTCTCACTACAACCCAATTTTAAGAAAAGAAGAAATAAAACACCCAAAGAAATTACTCAAAAAAAAAAGAAATAACTGTAATAACTTCCTTTTTAATAACTTCCTCTTATACTCTTTGTCTAAAAGAGTAAATCGAAATAGTACACACAAACACACACACATATACATTTACACCCACTATTGTTTTTGATTTAAACAACAACAAGAACAACAATAATAATATAAAAATGGTGGCTGCTGCTAGTGGTTTTAAACAACAATTGCTTACAAATCGCTGTTATGTGTCCTTAGCCTGTTCAATTGGTTCTATAAGTTTGGCCCTGGGCAGTCTATTTCAAATACCCAATACTACGGATCGTATTTCTCTGCAACGTGGTTTATTTTTAACTTCTTTGGGTTTTATTTATTTCATTTCATTAACGGATTTTTGCAATAAATATTTATTGGAAACAAAACATGGCATTAAATTTCGCAAGAAATATCGTTTAATGATGTCGGATGTTATGGATATGACTAATAAGTAAGTATGAATGAATGAAAATAAATTAATTTAATTTACAATTTACCCTAAAAAGTCCTTAAGGTTATGCTAAACGTATGAGTAATATTTTAAAATAAAATAGAATAAATATTCCACATACGTTTAGGAGGTAAAAAAAAAATCCCATCGATAAATTTTCCACTAAATTTTTATGTCTGTCATATTTTTTTTATACCCACCATCAAAAAGATGGGGGGTATATTGATTTTGTCATTCCGTGTGTAACATGTCGAAGGAATCATTTAAGGCCCCACCAAGTATATATTTTCTGGGTCCTGGTTGAATTCTTAGTCGAACTAGCTATATCCGTTCGTCTGTCCGTCTGTTGAAAGCAGGATAGAGCTCGAACGGGGCAACGTAGGGAGAAAATATTTATCTTATATAAGGTTTGTTTGGTATTGAAAATGGGCAAAATCGGTTAATAAACAAAAAAGTTATGTGCTAAAAACTAGAAACACAGGGTGTCCGTGAAATACTTTTCTGCTGATATTTCTTCAATAAAAGCACGTACGCCAACGAAATTTTGTACGTATACTTGGTGGACATAAACTCGGGAACCAAAAATGGGCGACCACCTCCCATATATGGTGAAAATCAACGAAATTGTGTTCACATAGTTCGATGACCAATGTAAAGTCGGAAACAAAAAATGGGCGTGGTCCGCCCACTTTACTGCCTACTTTGATGGTGGGTATATAGATTCGGCCGGGCCGAATATATTCGCGCTTGTTAATAAAATTATTTAAATTATAAAAAATTTGATTTAAAATAACATTTTTTCTAGTTCCCGAGAATTCCCAAAAATTTTATTAAAAATCTCCTTGCTAAACATCGCAGAATATCCCATACAATTTTAATAATCTTCAAGAAAATTAATAATTTTCATGAAATTTATTTAAATTTCTTAAATATCTTTTAATCGCGCAATTCCCAAAATGAAAAACAAAAATCCCTTCTAAGAAAATTTACCCCAAATTAACAAAATTTTGTAATTTTCTTAGGAAAATTAATAAATTAACCAAAAATCAATTCATTTTATCTGGAAAATATTATATTTGATGAATTCCCAAATAAAACCTAAAAATCCCCAGAAACAATTTTTTACAAAATTTTGATTTTTTTTTTTAAGATTTCTTAATAAAAATTACTTAAATTTTACAAATCTGGTAGAATTTTAAATTGTTTTAAGTTCCCCGCAATTCCCAAAAATTAAATTAAAAATCTCCTCTTCATCTAAGAAAAACCCTTAAAAATTTAAATTATATTAAAAAAAAAAAAAATTTAATTGTTCTTGAAATTTATTTATATTTGATAAAAATATCTTAATCCCTGAATTCCCAAAATGAAAAACCAAAATCTCCTCTAAGTAAATTTACCCCAAATTAACAAAATTTTGTAAAAATCATTTAAATTTCATAAATTTGTGAAAAATTACAATTTTTTAAGTTCCCTGGAATTCCCAAAAATTAAATTAAAAATCTACTCTTCCAAAAATCGAAAAAAATACTTAAAAATAAAAATTATCTTAAAAAAAATTAAAAGTTTTCTTGAAATTTATTTAAATTTGCTAAAAATGTCTTAATCCCGGAACTCCCAAAATGAAAAAAAAATTCCCTCAAAGGAAAATTCACACAAATCCGCTAAATTTTAAAAAATCTGTAAAACAAAAACTTGCTATCTTAAAAAAATCTAAAATCTCCTCCTTTTTTATTTATTCCAAAATGAAATAAAAAACCCTAAATGATATTTTATAATTTTTTTTTTAATAAAAATCTCTTCATTTTTTTAAATTAAAACAATATTTAATGTTTACTTTAAATTTATTTAAATATTTGTAAGAAATAATAATTTTGACAATTTTTCTTTTTTAAATTATTATATTTTCCCTTAATTTTTTTAATTTTGTTTTTTATTTTTTTACTATTTATTTTAATTAAATCAATTATTTAGTTTTTTATTTAAATTTATGTCACTTTGCCTTTAAAATAAAATTACTTTCACAGGCATTTAAGCATGACCGTGACTAATAGCTACATACATATTTTTTGATCGTATGATAGATAGTTAATTTTCCCCTTAACACATTAGACCTAATAAATATTTTGTGGACTTTTCAAATTGTTTTTCAATTAGTATTGATGTTTATTGCGAACTTGAAAACAATTTAAAAACAAAAATTAAATTATTAATAAATAAAATATTTGTGCAATTGAAAATATAAATTAATAAACAAATGCATTTACAAGTGCTCTTAATGATAAGTGTGTATCTAATGACGTCATTAAGAGTAAATTAGAAACAAGAAGAAAAAAATGGCGAAATAAAAAAATATAAAAATGTAAACAAAAGATCTCTTTATAAAAGATAAAAAAATATACATACTTAAATAAATGCATAACTGCATTTCAAAAGAGATTAAGCTATAGAGAAAGAGAGGGAGTAAAGAAAATATGTAAACAACATAAATCATGTAAACAAAACTGCATAAAATTATAAGGAAAAAAACATAATGGTTATGTTACAAAAAAAAAAAAAATGTAAACAAATAATACTTATAATTAAAAGGTAAACAAAAATACAATGTTTTGAAGAAACAGAGAGAATATTAAAAGAGAAAACAGCTTTATCTTTGTAATTTAAGTGTAAATAAAATAATGATATTTTCTAGAAAATTTTTGAATTATTAAATTTATTACTTTAAGAAAATTTCAATAATTATTTATATATTTTTACTATTTAATAATCCTTATCTATAATAGTTTAATGATGACTCAAATTATTAAATATTTACATATGTATTAGTCAATAGACAAAAACAACACATATTGGGCCTAACTATATTTTAGCCTTAAATCTTACATTTTTTTTGTAATTTATTTTATCTATTAAATAGTATTGATTTTTTTGCTGGCTGTGTATTCTATATTACAAACACAAAAGGTTGCACCCACATTTTTATTTATTTTATTTTTTTGTGTTTTAATTTGTTTAAGCTAATGAATGAAGTTTTTGGTAAAAAAAAAACAAACTATAAAAAATATACATATTTATACAGCGTTGGGGTTTTGGTATTTATTTATAAAATAAATTAATAGTTAGTTTATCTTTTATCAAATGTCCTCCTAGCATGACTTATGGCGTGACAAAACAGCGTCAAGGTCAATTTTTTAGAATAAAAAATAATAAATAAAAATTAATAAAAACTAAAAAGAAATGGACAAAATGCATTAGATGTCGGACAAAGATTTGGAAAAAATAAGAAATAAAAACATAAAGAAAAAAAAAAAAAAAAATATAAATAAAATAGATTTTTTTTTGTTCAAGAAATTTTTAATAAAATTGTCTTGAAGGACTTTTTATTTGGGAAATTTTTAAAAATTTTGTTTGAAATTTCTTAAAATTTGATAACTTTCTGCTGAAATTGATAGTTTATAAATAATAAATTATAAATTTTCTTTGGAAAATAGTACAAATTTTAATGATTTGTGTTAAATTTTTTTAAGGGGATTTTAGTTTTCTCTTTTGGGAATTTCAGGATTATGAAATTTTAAACGAATTTCAATAAATTTTAAGAATTTTTAATTTAATTTAAAATTATTTAAATTTTTAATAATTTCCTTAGTTTTTGGTAATGGGGATTTTTGTAAACTTTTTCGTTTTACTGGGGAAGTTGAAAAATTAATATTTCTGTTAAATTTATGAAATTTAAATAAATTTGATTATGAACTCTAAAAAAAAAACACAATTGCGTTAAATTTCCTTTAAGGGAATTTTTGTTGTTCATTTTGGGAGTTCTGGGATTAAGATATTTTTAGAAATTTTTAATAAATTCTAAGAAAAAATTAAAATCTCTTTTAAAAAATATAAAATGTTTAATATTTTTTTTTTTTAGAAGAGGGGTTTTTTTTATTTAGTTTTTTGAGAATTTTGGGGAACTTAAAAATTTAAAATTTGTTGTTAAATTTATGAGATTTAAATGATTTTTATTAAGAAATTAAAAGATAATATTTCAATTGAATTTCCCTGAAGAGAATTTTTGTTTTCTATTTTAGGAATTCTGGGATTAAGATTAGAAATGTTAAATAAATTTTAAGAAAAATTTAAAATCTCTTAGAAAATATAAAATTTTTAAGATTTTTGTACATTTTTAGAAGAGAGGAGTTTTTATTTAGATTTTGGGAATTCTGGGGAACTTGAAAATTTAATTTTTTTTTGTGAAATTAATAAAATTAAAGGGATTTTTATTAAGAAAACTAAAAAAATATATATATGTTAAATATTCTTTGAGGGTATTTTTGTTTTCTATTTTGGGAATTCCGGGATTAAAATATTTTTTGGAAATTTAAATAAATTTCAAAAAAAAAAAAAATTAATTTTCTTTTAATAAATATAAAATTTTAGATTTTTTTTTTTAATTTTTGAAACAGGGTATTTTTTATTTCGTTTTTAGGAATTCTGGGGAAGTTAAAAATTGTATATTTTGTGTTTAATTTATGAGATTTAAATGATTTTTATTAAGAGATCTATAAAAAAAAATCTTTCAGTTGAATTTCCCTTGAGGAGATTTTGGTTTTCTATTTTGGGAATTCCGGCATTAATATAATTTTATTTTTTATAATTATTAGATATTTTTGTTTAGTTTATATAATTTAAAGGATTTTATTAAAAAATTTAGAAAAATATTTAAATTTTATGAAAAATATTCTTCAGGAGATTTTGAGGGGATTTTTGGTTTCCATTTTCGTAATTTCGGGATTGGAATATTTTAAGAAAATTTTCATAAATTTCAAGAAAAAGGTTCATTTTCTTTTAGTAAAATACAATTTGAATGATTTTCTTACATTTTTAGAAAAGGGGATTTTTTTTAGATTTTGGGAGTTCTGGGGAACTTAAGAATTTTAATTTTCTGTAAAAGTTAAGTAATTTAAGTGTTTCTTAGATCTTAGAAAAATATTTGTGTTAAATTTCTTTTGAGGGGATTTTCATTTTCATTTTGGGAATTTCGGGATTAGGATATTTTAAGCAAATTTTAATAAATTTTAAGAAATTAAAATTTTTTTGTTAGAAAATATAAAATTTTAAAGATATTCTTCGTTTTTTATAAGAAAATATTTCTTTTTTCGTTTTTGGGAATTCTGGGGAAGTTAAAAAATGTTTAATTTTTTTGTTTATTTTTTTATAAATTAAAAGATTTTATTAAGAAAATTGTGAAAAAAATACATTTTGTGAATAATTTTGAGAGGATTTTTCGATTTTATTTGGGATTTTATTAAAATGTTATTCTGGGGAAATTAATAGATTTCTCTGAGAATTTGGGGATTAAAATATTGTTGGAAAATTTAAATAAATTTCAAGAAAACTTTTAAATTTCTTTAAGATTTTTTTGATTTTTAAAGATTTTCATAGATTTGAAGAGCAAGGGATTTTTTATTGCTTTTTTGGGAATTCTGGGGATTTTAAAAATTTTAAGTTTTCTATTAAATTTAAGAAGTAAGTGGTTTTTATTAAGAATTCTACAAAAAAAAAAAGTTATTTGTGTTAAATTTTCTTATAGGGGATTTTGGATTTTCATTTTGGGAATTCAGGGATTTGTAAATTTTTAATTAATTTGTTAAAATTTAAAAAAATCTTTTATATTTCTTTAAGATTATATAAATATTTAAACATTTTTTAAATTTTTTTTTTTTTTTAACTTTTTGGAGCAGAATTCCCAAAAAAAAAAAAAAAAAAAATTACAAAATTTTTTTTTGGGAATTCTGGAGTAATGAACAAATTTTAAACTTTTTGTTTAATTTATGAAATTTAAGTGATTTTTCGTAAAAAATTTAAATTTCATTTAAAAAACAAATAAATTTTGTAATTTTTTAGGGGATTTTTTTATTTCATTTGGGAATTCTTAAAATTTGGTATTTTCTAGGGAAATTAAAAGATTTATGATTAAATTATTAATTTTCCTCTAAATATAGGTAATTTTTATAGGATCTTTGTTGAATTTCCTTAAAGGAGATTTTTGTTTTTCATTTTGGGAATTCCGGGATTTGGAAATTTTTAGCAAATTTATTAAAATTTAAAAAATCTTTTATATTTCTGTAAGATAATATAAATATTTAAAGATTTTTTTTTACATTTTTGAAGCAGGGGACTTTTGCAAATATTTTTGGGAATTCTGGGGAAATGAAAAAATTTTAAATTTTGTATAAATTTATTAAATTTAAATGATTTTATTTGAAAAATTAAAATTCAATTAAAAAAAATTAATAAATTTTTGTACAATTTTTTAGGGTATTTTTAGATTTTATTTGGGAATTCTTAAAATTTGTTATTTTCTAGGGAAATTAAAAGATTTATGATTAAATTTGTATTTTTTTGGAATAATTTCGTTTTGAAATTATACGATAATTGAAATAAGCATTCAGGGATGTTTCCAATTAATATAGAATTAAAAGATTTAGATTTTAAATAATAGGATTTCAAGATTTTATTAGGATTCAAAGAAAAACGTGACGTTAACCTTTTATTGGTTGCCAGGAAAAGGGAGACCGGAAAATCGCTAAATCGTTTTCTTTAGCGATCTTCGGGTTTTCGAAAACCTACTGACAATTATTGTTCAGTGGCAATGAATAAAATAATTCACAATATAAATATTTAAATTATAGCAAAATTCACAATTATTTTTTACATTAAATATTTACATTAGGTATAATAATAATTACTTTAAAAATTATATTATATTTCAATAGGTAATATTCAATTAATAATAAATTCAATTGGTAAATAATTAAAATGAGATTATTCTGATTTATTTTTATTGTTCAAACATAGTTTGAACATGGCGCCGCCCTTGCAGGAATGCAACCATTTAGTAGCCCGAGGAACAAAGAACAGCCGCCAACGACTTAATTGCCTCAGATATTACGACGGTATTTGGAACCGCAGATGTTGTCGTTGGTTGCTGTTGATTAACTTGGTTACGACGTTTTCGTTGACGAAGTTGTTTCGTTGTAATAGAGCTTCGTTGTCTTGGGTGTAAAAGGCTATGGTGGAATGCATCACATTTCTTACACCTCTCCATTGAAGGGCATGCTCGCCAGTCGTGACTTCGGGCCAAGCAGTTGATGCAATATCTGTGGTCTTCTACAAATTGTTCCCGTTTTGGAACATCCATTCTAAGAAATTTTCGACAACTTTTTAGAGCATGATATTTTTTGCATAAAATGCATTTATATACATCGGTGATACGATTACGATTATTTTGCTGGTTCTGACGGCAGTTGTTGATAGTGTTGCTACTAGTATGGCTGCGTCGATGGTTGTTGATATTTTTGTTGCGACTGCTGTTGTTGGTGTTACTGCTGTTGTTGGTTTGGTGAGAGTTGTTACGGTTACTGATGTGACGATTGTTGTTGCGATTGTGGCGATTAGAATTGGTTCGGCTTCGGTCCATTTTTGTTGTTGAGCAAATCTATAATGAATGAAATAATAAATGACTGAAGTGAACACTTTAAGATGTGTGAAATGGAAATAATAGGATGAGTGATATGGTGATGTTAAGATGAGGAAAACTATGATTTATAAATGAATGTGAAAAATTTGAATACTTATAAAGTAGCTTCGGAATTCTCTTTTAAAAAAGGTAGATAGCACAATTTCACAATTGGTCGTGTTATAATACCTGACGCGGTGCGGACGTCAGCGGTACGTATATTATTATCTACACCAGGATAAGTGGTTACAATCCTACCTAACCGCCACTCATAAGGTGGTTGTAAATCGTCTATTATTACAACGAGGTCTCCTACTTGGAGATTCGGAAGGGGGTTCTTCCATTTGTAGCGTTTGTGGAGTGATTTTAAGTAATCTTCTTTCCACCTAATGGAAAATTGGTGATTAATAACTTTCAGTTTTTCCCACCGGTTAATGAGAGAAATTTTGTCTATTCCTGGCTCGGGAAAAGCCATAATTGGCGAGCCTCTTAAGAAGTGACCGGGCGTTAGGGCATTTAAATCAGAAGGATCTTCTGACATAGCAGAAATTGGACGTGAGTTCAAAACTCCTTCTATATAAGTGAGAACTGTTAAAAACTCTTCAAAATTGAACTTGTATGCTCCTGCTACACGTTTTAAATGATATTTAAAAGATTTAACCGCAGCCTCCCATAATCCTCCCATGTGAGGTGCGTGAGGAGGGATGAATTTCCATTCAAATCCCTGAGTTACATACTTTTGCGATATATCTGCTGAAGCAGATTGAATAAATGATGTAAACTCACGACATAGTTCTCGACTGGCTCCAAGAAAATTACGACCATTGTCCGAAACAATTTTGTGAGGAAGTCCCCGCCTCCCGACGAATCGTGTAAATGCGGCGCGAAATGCCGCTGTGGTTAAATCAGAGCATGCTTCGAGGTGAATAGCTTTTGTGCTGAAGCATACAAAAACGCAAACATATCCTTTAGTATAAGGGGCTTTTCGAACTTTAGACGTTTTTAGTTCGAAGGGGCCTGCAAAATCTATACCTGTGGTCTCAAATGGTACAGAAAGAGTACATCTCTGATGAGGTAAAGGAGCCATTATTTGTGAGCAAGGTTTTTGTTTGAATATAATACAGTTCTTGCAGTTACGAATTATTTTCTTTACTCTGATTTTTAGACGGGAAATGTAAAATTCGGTTTGAATCATCCTGCACATTTGATTACATTCTGCGTGGAGCAGAAGTAAATGCAGATTAGTTAAGTAAAGTTGGCAAAGACGCGAGTTGCCTGGTAGAATCTTTGGAAAACGCTCATTGTATGGTAATGAAGACTCTGACAGTCGTCCATTAACTCTCATAATTCCATCGGAATCAATAAATGGGTTAAGGGTTTTTAGAGAACTATTGTTAGATACTGGTTGAGAATCTGAGAGACATTTATATTCTTCAGCATAAAATGATTTTTGAGCTAAAATAAGAAGTCTATTTTTAACAAATTTTGCTTCATTGTGGGTAAGAGTTAATGATGAGTACACGGTATGTGTTTTTTGTCTGTGAAGACTTTTAGTGAAAAATCTAAATATATAGCACAGTACTCTTAGGGCTCTTGGGTATGAAGAGAAGTTTTTTAAAAAATCATATTTCTCAACCGATACGAGAAGTGTTTGTACTCTGGGTTCCAATATTTGAGATTTTAATGGATTTCGAGAAGGCCATTCTGAGGGAGGATTTGTGAGCCATACTGGGCCATTCCACCATAAAGAGTTAACTGCTAGATCTTGAGGTCGGCAACCTCGAGTACCCAGATCTGCGGGGTTGTCATGGGTAGGTACATGGCGCCAAGTGGCTTTAGGTAGTAGATTATGAACTTGAGACGTTCGATTGGCCACATAGGTTTCCCATGTATGAGGTGGCTTAGACAACCAACCTAATACTATTGAAGAATCGGTCCATAATATAATTTCCGTATTCTCCAAGTGAAGTGATGTAACTACGTAATGCACTAAATTTGCAAGTAATACAGCTCCGTTCAGCTCTAGTCGAGGTAAACAAATAGTTTTAATGGGAGCCACTTTGCTTTTTGCGACTAATAAATTAGAGCATGCTATGAACTCAGTCTTTTGGCATCTAACGTAAACAGTTGCGCAATATGCTGCTTTTGAAGCGTCGGCAAATCCGTGGATTTGAATCTGATCGGAAGGATCATATTGGATCCATCTCGGGATTGAAATTTTTTCTACATGGGAAAGATCAGAAACTAAATTATTCCACAACGAAAGAGAATCTAAGCCGACTTCTTCATCCCAGTCTAAACCTTCCAGCCATAATTGCTGCATAAGCATTTTGGCTCTTACAATCACAGGGGTTAACCATCCTGCAGGGTCAAAGAGCTTCGCAACTGCTGAAAGGATTGCACGTTTGGTAACCTTCTCCGCTTGAGAAATGGGTGTGAACGAATAGCTGAAGGAATCGCAAAGTGCATTCCATCTGATTCCTAATGTTTTAGTGGTGCTGGCATCATGAAACCGTAGAAAATTTGAATCATAAAGATCGTCTACGGGAAAATGAGTTAATAATTCAGTACTGTTAGCAGTGATTTTCTTTAAAGGGAATCCTGCTGACTCTAATGTGGTTTTAAGTCCTGTTAGTGCGTTAAGAGTTTCGTTTATTGAATAGCCGCCAGATAGTATATCATCAACATATGTCTCCGTTCGGAGAATATTGGCAGCTTTGGGGAATTTAGACTCTGAATCGGAAGCCAGCTGTAGTAAAGTTCTTATTGCCAGAAATGGAGCGCAATTTACTCCAAATGTGACGGTATTCAACTGGTAATCTTTAAATGGGGCATTGATATCTTTCTGAAAAATGATTCTTTGATAGGGTCTATCTTCAGGGTGTACTATAATTTGTCGGTACATTTTCTGAATGTCACCGCTAAATACATAAGGATATTTTCTCCAGTTAAGTATTATAGTAATGAGGTCTCTTTGGAGTGTAGGTCCGGTATACAGGATATCATTTAGCGAGAACCCAGATTTTGTTTTGCATGAAGCATTGAATACAACCCTAACCTTTGTTGTTTTATGTTCGGGCCTGATTACCGCATGATGGGGTAAATAAAAAGAAAAGTATTTGCTATCTTCAACAACCTCTCGATATGATGTTTCCTCCATGTGCTTAAGAGTGAGGTATTCTTCTAGTACTTGGTTATATTGTCCTAAAACTAAAGGATCTTTTGAGAGGGTCATTTTCATACGAGAATATTGCCCTAAAGCTAATATTCGGGAAGATCCTAAAAATTTAGTTTTTGGGAATTCCTTTTTAAAAGGTAATCTAACAATATATCTCCCATTTCGATCTCGTGTAGTGGTTTTTTCGTAAAAATGTTCACAAAATTGATCTTCGTTAGATATGGGAGGAGAAACCGGAAGTTCTTCTTGCTCCCAAAATTTTCGAAGCAGATCATTGAGCGCTGAATTATCTGAGGGGACCAGATTAGCGTTAAAAGTGTGAACCGTTTGAGTAGTAATTGGACCACTTAATACCCAGCCGAAGACGGTGTTATAAGCAGATGCTTGACCACAAACATTTTTCTTGATACCTTCAGTATTAATAAATCGTTCGCAGTCGTTCCCGAGCATTATATCGATTTGTGCTGATTTGTTAAAAGTCGGATCTGCCAAGTCGAGATGTGATAAATCTGCAGAATGTGGAAGTTCGAATGAAATGGATGGTATGGGTTTAGCGATTTTTGGTAAAACTATAGCATTTACTGGGAATCTAAAGTTGCATTTTTTTGAGTAAAGGAGGAGATCACATTCTTTAGTTGCAGATCGTGACATACAAGCAACTCCAGATACATCGTAATAAGATTTCTGAGTGGGAATTTTGAGACGTTGCACAATTCTTTCCGATAAAAATGATCTTGTTGACGCAGGATCTATAAGAGCCCTAACCATGAAAAGCTGACCCATGTGTTCAATATGCACTAAAGCGGTTCTAAGTAATATCGAATTATTGTCAATTGAAACGTTTGTATGTACTTGAGAGCTTTGGGATTGTTTAGAAGTTGATGGAACTACTGGAATTTGTTCCTCATGAGAACGAAATTCGGAATTGGTTCGAACTGAATCTTGAGAGTAGGTTTTAGGAGATTGTAAAACGCTAGAAGAATTTTGAGCGCTGCTCGGTTTGATTAGATGAAGTGAAGTGTGGTGGTTCATTTTACAAATGAAACATGTGTTTTTGCTTGGACATTTTGCTTTAATGTGAGTTGGTGACAAGCAATTGTTACAAATTTTATTTGCGAGAACATAGTCTATTCTCTGTTGGACGGTAAATCGTCTGAATTTGGGGCATATTCTTAAATTGTGGTCACCTGAACATAATTTGCACTCATAACTTGTTTTTTCTTGGGAAGCAAAAGATTGAGTTTGAATATGAGGTATACAAGAATTTGGGAGGCTCATTCTATGTTTCATTGTTTCCATACTAGAAATTCTTTCTACAGCTTCATATCTGTCTTTTAAAAACGTTTCTAATTGTGACCATTTAATAATGGAGCGATGATTTTTAAGGGATTGTTCCCAAAGAGAGAGAGTTTGCTGAGGGAGTTTTGAACGCACCAGAAAGACAATGAAAAGGTCACAGTGCTCTATTTTTATGTTCAATGATTTAAGACCTTGTAAAACATCGCATACAGTAGAGTGTATGTTCTGGAGTGTTTTACTGTCTTCTGAGGTTGCCGCGGGTATATTATATAGAGTTTGTACAAGTTGATCACCTAATTCTCTTTCGTTTTCGTAGCGGTCTTTAAGTGCTTCCCAAGCAAGTTCAAAACTAGCATCGCAAAGAGGGAACCGTTTTACTATTGCACCGGCATCACCAGCTGTTTTTCTACGCAAATGGTATAATTTTACAACTGGAGCACAATTTGAGCCATTGATATATAAAGCTGTGAACATATCTCGAAATGATATCCATTTTTCATAACTACCCTCAAAGACTTCTGTGTCACATGGTGGAAGCTTTATGGGGTTGTTTAAAATAGGAACAGACTGGCTTTGAGAAGGTAGACTCATTCGAGAAGAGTGCGGGTTGCTTGTTTGAGTTATTTTTATTAAATCTATCATATGGGATCTACAGATATAGTACGATTCGGAACAAGCATTAAAATTAACTTTGGCCTCTTCCTTAAGCTCTTTTGAGTTTTCGGATATCAGAGAGAGCATAAAATTTTCGTATGATATTTCTAATTTCTTCCATCTATTGTCTATATCATTGAGTTTGGTTTCGAGGATAGATTCGGTTTGATCTTGAATATTTGTTTTACTAAAACTATCGCAAAAAGAAAGTAAGTGATCAGAATCAAAAATGAACTTTTCTTGAAAATTGCTATTTTTAGCTGTACCTTCGTTTGTAGGTTTTGTAGACATGATGGCAATATAAAGAAATTAGGTACAATTGAATTAGGGATTAGATACTTATTAGCTGAATTAAGTTTGATTTTTAAAATAATTCAATTTATTTAATTAGACTTTTCTTAATAGTTTCCTTTGTGTCGGAATTAAATTTATTTGGTGAGTGTGAATAGACTTTAGATGTATATATTTATATACTATTGCAAACAGATCGCAATTAGGGTTTGAATTTATTTTATATTCACCACTCTTTAGTTTGCTTGTGATGTATATTATGCAAATATACGATTGCTTATAGGGTATAAACAATTAGATTTAAATAAAATGCTATTTAAATGATTGTAAGAAGGCTTTGGGTTTTAAGGAACTAAATAATAAAGATTGTTATAAAACAGCTCGGTATTAAAGTTGCTTAACTTGTATTATAGTTTTACTACACTTGTGTATACAATTTTTATTTATTAAATTAAATTAAAAAAAATGTTTTCTATTTAAATTTTGAGATTTGTTAAGAAATAACAACAGGCTAATTTTATTACCCGATATTTCCTCTTTATAAGCATTCAGATTGAAATATTTAATAAATGAGAAAACAATAAAAATTAAGATTTGTCAACAAACCTTGTTTGTAGTTTGATGCAATGTGTTTTCTTTTTCTCAGCTTTCCAAATTGATTTATGTTTTAATAGTAGTAAAATTCGTTTTTCTTTTTTTTTTTTTTTTTTTTTTTTACGATTAAGCTGCAGCAATAATTCGTAAGTAATTCGACTGTGAAGTAAGTTATTGTTAGAATCAACATAAATTTATTTATTCAAAGTAAATTAAATATAGTTGGTATTTTTTCTGTTTAAACTGAGAATTTTTAAAAAAAGGCAATCTGGTAACCCTGGAATATGTTTTGTTTTTTCAGAGATGAGCGATTTTGTTTAAAACTTTGGTACCATTTGCTGATGAATTTGTAGAAGCTCTTTGCCAATTTGGCTTTAGAAATTGTATTTATAATTACTTTAATTTGTTCGTAATAATAAATTTTAACTATAATATTATTTTTCTTTTGTTTATATTAAGCGTTGAACAATTTAGTTTTGTCCCTTTTTACTATTTGTACCATCACTGGTAAGAATGTGCAAGTAATGTTAATAAAGCGAGTTTTCTTGTGTGTCTGTTAAAGTATAACTTTTTAGTAGAATAAGTTGAATTTTTCTTTTTGTATTGATTTTTTCGTTGAGAATTATGTATTTCTCTTTATGAATTTCAACCAATATTAACACAAAGAGAATAAAATATATAAAATAATTAAACTCCTCTTGTAAAAAAAATGTATGTACTGTGATTTTCACGTTTTCCTTTACTCAAATTAGTTGTTATCACTAAACAAGATCAAATAACTGGAATTAAGAGAGCAGAGCTAACAGTCTTATTGGAATTTGATTCTCTTATGTCATGAGAGTATGAAAAACTTACATACGAAAAGGTGGTTGATTTTTTTTTTCTTTTTAAAATTGCAATTAATGTTTTTTCTTTCTTTTATGCACTTTTTTCTTTTTTGTTTTTAGGAATTTAAACAATTTAGTTTTATGTTTTTTTTTTTTTTAATAAATGAAATATATATATATAATATGAAAATATGTATACTTTGTATGTTTTCTTTTTTTTTTTTTTTTTTGAGACTTACGTTTGAAGCAGTTCTGACGGTTCTGGTAGGAATGTTTACTTACGACGGTGGAGGATTTGCCCAGTAGAATCTTATTGGTGAACACAAATTTTGGGCTAAGAATGTGACTTCCTGGGATGTTTTCTTTCAGCCACTTTTTATGGAACCGAATTTGATTGTGGAATATACTTGATGCTTATAATATGACGAACTGATGGTTGATTGGTTACTATATTTCTGTTTAGTGCTTATGTTTTTTTTTTTCCACAATTTTTATTAGGTTTGATTTTAATTATAAACTGGAACAGTTGATTTGGCTTTTTCAATGCCTGTTAATTTATGTTTGCTGAGTGATGGCGAAGCCTGGTTGGTTAAACTTGTTGAATTTTTGATTATTTTTTAACTGTTTAATTTTTCCTTTATGAATGTTTTTAATTCTTTGTTGGCACACTATTTTGATAATTATGGCATAGATAATGGTTGCTCGCGTTTTTTATTTGTATTAAACTTGTATTCTTTTTTACTTTATAGTTTTTTTTTTTTTTTATATATTTTAAAATACGTTTGTAAGTAGTTATTTCACTTGTGCTATTTTTGATTTTGAAATGCGTTTAATTTAATTTCTTTCTTTTTTTTTTACATATAGATTTCACACGTTCACTTTGATTATTACTATTTATTTCTTCTCTATTCCTTTTTGTTATTTCTGACCTACGCCAACTTTTTATGAGTTAATTGGTTTCTTTTTGAGTAGAGTTGCCAATAATTAGTTATTTTTTTTTTTTCGATTTGTTTAATGATACTTGCTGGTTCGTAAAAATTTAATAATTTTATTTAATTATTAATTTTTATATATTTCTTTACTCGAAGGACCATGTATTTTTTTGGAATAATTTCGTTTTGAAATTATACGATAATTGAAATAAGCATTCAGGGATGTTTCCAATTAATATAGAATTAAAAGATTTAGATTTTAAATAATAGGATTTCAAGATTTTATTAGGATTCAAAGAAAAACGTGACGTTAACCTTTTATTGGTTGCCAGGAAAAGGGAGACCGGAAAATCGCTAAATCGTTTTCTTTAGCGATCTTCGGGTTTTCGAAAACCTACTGACAATTATTGTTCAGTGGCAATGAATAAAATAATTCACAATATAAATATTTAAATTATAGCAAAATTCACAATTATTTTTTACATTAAATATTTACATTAGGTATAATAATAATTACTTTAAAAATTATATTATATTTCAATAGGTAATATTCAATTAATAATAAATTCAATTGGTAAATAATTAAAATGAGATTATTCTGATTTATTTTTATTGTTCAAACATAGTTTGAACAAAATTATTAATTTTCCTCTAAATATAAGTAATTTTTATTGGATCTGTGTTGAATTACCTTAAAGGAGATTTTTGTTTTTCAATTTAGGAATTCCGGGATTTGGAAATTTTTAGCAAATTTATTAAATTTTAAAAAAACTTTTATATATCTGTAAGATTATATAAATATTTAGAATTTTTTTTTACATTTTTGAAGCAGGGGACTTTTGTAAATATTTTTGGGAATTCTGGGGAAATGAAAAAATTTTAAATTTTGTATAAATTTATGAAATTTAAATAATTTCCTTTGAAAAGTTAAAATTCAATTAAAAATATAAATAAATTCTAAATTTTTTCAGGGGATTTTTAAGATTTATTTAGGAATTCTTAACATTTGAGACTTTCTTGACAAATTTTATATTGTTTTTTTTTTATTAAATTATTAATTTTCCTTAAAAAATAATACATTTTTGGTGGATTTGTGTTCAATTTTTGTTTTTCATTTTGGGATTTTATTATAAAGAAATAAAAAGTCTTAAGTCTTGGCTAAAATATTTACAAACAATATGGCATCTTTACTTATAAAACTTAGTTTCACTTTTATTTTTTTCCATTTGACATTTGAATTTAAAAATTTATTAAATTCTTAACAAAATTTTAAAATTTAATTTTTGATTGTAAATTAAACGAACAAACAAAGGCAAACATTGTTTTGCTACAAAATTCTTTATAAAAGTTATGTCCACTAAATCTCCTGTTTACCCTATGTACGCTATTGAAACTGAGCCTCCCTTATGTCAACATCGTAAAATACCCCAACATATACAAACTATTTATTGTCAAGAGAAACCCATACGTTTGGAGGAAAAAACTCATCTCAAGAAAATTGGTGAAACCCCTTCTCCTTTATCAGATAATTTTTGGAAAAGTGATTTACACAAAGAATACTTTAACAGAAACAAAAGAGATCTAGAGGCTTCCATATTTGCCTTGCAACCTCCTAAAGACATTAAAACTTCAAGAGTAACTGAAAAATTGCCTCAAAAATCCTTAAATTTAATGGATAAATTTCGTCAAAGTTATAGAAATTCTAAAAAATTTTGGTTAAAAACTAAAGCTTTAGAAGCTGAACAATCATTAACTTGGATTATGAAGCCCTTAAAGAAAATAAAAATGTCTGATATGGAATTGGCTAAAAAGCTTAAAGAAAAAGTTTTAAAAGAAGAATTATATAAAAGTATTAAATCTAAAGGTATAAAAAGCTCTAGGGCTAAAGGTATACAAAGACAATATGCTAAAGCTTTTTTAGAAAAAGGTAAAGTATAATGTGACACATTTTTATTTAAGCAAGACAATTTAAAAAGCTCTTTTATAAATACATTAGAATTACAAGAAAATAAACATGAATTCAAAAGCTTTGCCTACAAGAACTCATCACAAGATAATGAAGAAATTAAAGAATCTGAAATGATAATTTTATATGACTCAATAAACTCTAAAGAAAAATTTACCAAAAGCTCTAAATCTAAATCTAAGAACAAAATAGAAAATGATTTAAATAAAAGCTCATCGGAATCAAAAATCTCTTTTGACGAAACTAAAAATAAAAATATAAGTAAAAGGAATTTAACAAAAGCAGCAAACCTAAAAAGCTCTTTTAAAAGCTCACAAGCATATAAAAGTTCTTTAAACAAAATAAAACCTAATGAAAAGAATTTAAAGCATCCAAAAAGATCAGAAAATGACAAAAACTCTTTATATGAAAATAAAAGCTCTACAGGCTCTGAAAGTTTAGCAGACTATAAAAGCTCAAAAGAAACCAAGAGCCCTATATCTTATAAGAAAACTAAAGCTAGAAATAAAAGAACTTTAAAACAAAAAGAAAATATTAAAAGCTCTTTTCCTAGCAATAAAAGCTCTCAAGAATCAAAAAGCTCTCTTGGTCATAATAAAATTAACGCAATAAATTCAACAAAATTAAAAAGTTATGCAAAGGATAAATACAGCCGAGACAAAGATCAAAGTTTTAAAGTAAATGAAAGCTCACAAGCTTCCAAAAGTTCTCTTTTTAAAACAAAAAATAAAGAATCAGATCCAATTAACTTAAAAAGTGAAAAAAATGCCAAAAGTTTACAAAATAAAAGTCAAAATTCTTTACAAAGCAAAAGCTCACAAGAATCTAAAAGTTCTGTTGTGAACACAAAAAGCAAAGAAGGAAATAAAAAGCATTTTAAAAGTGTTAACAATGCTAAAAGCTTTAAAAATAAAAATCAAAGCTCACAAGAGCCGAAAAGTTCACAAAAGCCTAAAAGCTTACAGGAGTCCAAAACCTCAGAAAAAACTCTCTACCATACAAAAAGCAAAGAAATATTAGAAAATAATTTACGAAATCAAAGCACACAACAGGCCGAAAGTTTAAAGGGATTAAAAAGCTATGCCCTCAACACAAAAACCAAAGAAAGTAATATTAGAAATTTTAAAAATTTAGAAAGCTCTTTAAATATAATTAAAAGCTGTAGAGGATCAAAAAGCTCTCAAGGATCTAAAAGCTCAACGAACAGTATGACTATTAAAGCAAAAAATAAATGGAATTTCAAAAGTTTAGAAAAAACTAAAAGTTCTTTGCAACAATTTAAAAGCTTACAGGTTTCTAAAAGCTCAACGGATTCCAAAATGTCACTTTCTGAACAGAAAACTAATGTTAGTAATAAAACTAAGGCAAATAGTGAAGAAAATACTAAAAATTATGGGCTAAAAAATAAAAGCTCAAAAGAAATTAAAAGTTTAGAAGAAACAAAAAGCTCTCAAGTTAGTAAAAAATTTGGATTAGAACTTAAAAATAAAATTAGTAGTAATTTGAATTTAAAAAACAAACAAAAACATGAAAGCTCTTTACAAATAACAAAAAGCTTTTTATTGGATGAGAAAAATGATCAACAACTGCAAAGTTTTCTTGAAGAAACTAAACAGCAAGAGCTAAAGAAATTAAATGATAACTTTTTAGACGAAGCCATAAACAAAAATGAAATTCATCTGGAGCTTAAAAGCTTTAGTGAAGCTAAATTGCATCTGAGTCAAAATTTACAGAAAAATATGAATAAATTGGAACAAAAAACAAAAATTGCTTTAAGTAAAGAAAAATTTATGGAGGAATGTGATTTTAAATTGAAAAGCTCTCACACTAAACTTAAAGCTAAGGAGATTAACTTTGAAAGAACTAAATGCTTAACAGCTGGAGAAGGTGTAATTGAAAATAAAAATTTTCTTGGTAAGATTTTATGCAATGAAGAAAGCTTTGATGAAACAAAAAGTTTTGCTAAAGAAACAGATCCTACAATGAAGCCCAGTAGTAGAAAAAAAGCTTTAAATTTTGAAAATCCTTTGCCACAAACTAATTCAGTGTTAATACATTATATTAGAAATATAACCAATACTAAAGCTTTTAAAAGCTCACAAAATAAGAAACAGAAGAATATTTTAGAAAATAAAGAAGATTTAAGAAATTTAAAAGAAAGAAATTGTATAAAATCAGATAATAAATCTAAAGAAAGCTTCGTGGAAAAAAATCATAACAAAGAGAAGATAAAGAAAGAGAAAAATCTTAAAAAATGTTTAGCTAAAGTCAATAAAAGAAAATCTTTCACAAAAAGCAATTCATCTTTATATGGGAAACTATCCTTGGTGCAGCCCATAGTACAAAAATATCCCAAGTATATGAGACCCACGAATTATAAAGAGGAAATTTATAAGGACCTTAATAAAATTCTGGAGAGAAAATCGCAATTTAAATCCTTAAATTCGTGTAGAAAAATTCCTAAATTTAATTTAACAAACGATTTCATAAGTCAGGATTCAAAAGCTTTCAATGAATCAGGCAAATTAATGAAATTATATGCAACTAAAAATTTAGCAAATGAACAGAAAGTTTGTACCAGTTCCTGCTATTCCAAGACTCTGGAAGTGTTAACAAATTTAGGAAAACCTAAACCGAAGTCCAAAATATTGTATAACAAATTACATTTAGAATTTGCTAAAGATCCTTTGAAGGTTTTAGAAAATGTGGGCGTTCAAGTGTTAAAAACAAAAAGAATGAAGGATATACCTACACAGAATAAGAAAAAGCTTTGAGAAAGGGAGTGAAGGGCAGAGGGAAAAGGTCTAGAGACTGCAACAAGTTTTTGTAAATTTTAAAATTATTTTATTGGAATAAAAATAAAATTAATTGTGAGATTTTTTAAGCTAAAAGAAATAAAATTACGTAGTTTCAACTTTAACCCAAAGCTCTTTAAAAGCTTTAGTTATTAAGAAAGCTTTTTACGTTTTAAAATATTTTTAAAAGATTCAAACTTTTTAGAAAGCTTTTGATTTTTTCAAATCTTCCAGCTTTAAAAAAAGATATAAGCCTTTTACAAAAGCTTGTTATTAAAAAAAGCTTTAATTATTTTATTTTTAACTCTCGGAGCTTTTATAAAGCTTTAAGCTTTTAATAAATAACTAAAATCTTTACTTATTTTTTATTTATTTACAAAATTTTAATTTAAAATAAAAATTTATAATTCAAATTCCTAAATTTAAAAGAAATCGAAAGCAAGTTAGATAAAACTGTAAGCTCCTTTCTCTCCCAAGATTTTATAATAAAAAGCTCCTCTAAATCTTAACCAGATTTCTAGGTTTTTAAATTAAAGTTGTAGAACTCTTCACCTTCTTTTCCTTTACCAGTTTTTCAGTCCTTAAGGCAATCTTTTTACTTCAAACAAATTCCACTTTGTTCACTTATTAATTAAAAGCTTTCTCATTTTCCTGCTTTTTTACTTCATCATTTCTTCACCAATTTTCCATCTTTTATGCTCACTACATAATTCAACGTTTCCTCTCTAGGTTTACGTTGTAAAAATGGTAAACGACTTGATTTTGGTGGATAAGCAGCATCCATTAAACTACGTTTTTTCTTTATCTCTTCAATGTGAGAAGGTTTTGTTTCAGCAGAATTTTTTACCAACTGTTCTTTAGGTTCCTTGGACTGGGGGTTAGATGAAGCCATTTTAGTTTGTTGAATGTTAAAAGAAAGTTTTTATTTAAAGAAACGAAAAATTTTGAAAATGTTTTAGAAAATTAAAACCAAAAATGTTGACTTTTTTTTAGAAATTAGACCTAAATTTTTTTTGACAAAAAGATTTTATAAATAATAGATTTAAAACAAAAACAATTAAATTACTGAGAGTTGTATTTTTCATTAGGGGTTTCAGAAAGGAAATAAACATTTTAAATACTTTTTAAATGCCCATTTTAAAGCATTTGCTAAAAGCTTTATATAAAATCAGTGTGAAATTAGAATTTTTAAGACTTTTTCGATATATTTCAAGTTTTTTTATAAGCTTTTTAAAAGCTTATTTTAAAAAATATTTTAAAGAACTTTTTAAACAAGTTGTATCTTTAAATTTTTTTTTGAGAAACATTTTTGAAATATTTTACATTTTTAAGATTTTTTTAAATAAAGAAACAAAAAATATTTATAAAAGCTTTTATAAAAATAATTACTTTCATACTTTCATTAATGGTTATTATATAATTTTGAAGTCTTTTCATTCTTTATTTTTAAGCAGTAATTAGTTGAAATACATTTCAAAAAACTTTATTTTATTAAAGTATTTATCAAAAGTATTATTAAAAGCATTTAACCAAAGGTTTCCTTAAAACTTTTATTTAAAGTTTCTTTAAAACTTTATGCATAAAAAGAACTGTAAAATACTAAAAAATTTCATAAAAATTTCTATAAGCGTCTCCCTAAAAAGCTACCACAAAAACTTTTTTAATTAAAATCTTTTTAAAGCGCTTTTTTAAGAAGCTTCATTAAAATCTTCACATGAAACATTTGTTTAAAAGCTTTTAAAAGAAATTTCTTAAAAACATTTATAAAAACCACTTTTAAAGTTTAAAAAAAATTATCTTTAAAAGCTTCTTTAAAAAGCTAACATGGGGTTTATCATAAGTTTTTTTTTTTTTTTTTATCTATTGAACTTTAGTATACTTTTAGTCATTTAAAATCTTTTTTTAACAAGCTTTTGTAAAGTTTATTTAAAAAGCTTCTTAAATGCCTATCCAAGAAAAAAAAACATTTTAGTTTAGTTAAAAGTTTATTAAAAGCTTTTTAATTAAAAGCATTTCTGATAAGTTTTTTAAAAGCTGTTTTGTTTTTTAAAAGCTTTTTTGTTAAGTTGTTAAAAAACATTTGGTTAAAAGTTTATTGAAAGCTTTTTTTTTGTTAAAAAGCTTTTAAAATTTAATAAATTATTTTACAATAAAGCTTTAAAGTTTATTAAAAACTTGTTAAATATTTTAAAAGTTATAAATAAATTGAATTTATTAAAATATTTTTATTATAAAAAAGCTTTTCAGTTTTAAGTTTATTAAAAAGCTTTTTGTTAAGTTTTTTTAAAGGCAAATTTTTCCTTAAAAGCTTCTAATGTTAAAATTTTTTAACAATTTTTTTTTTGTTTTTTGATAAAAGTTGATTAAAAGTTTACAAAGTTTATTAAAAGCTTTTTTTGTTAAACATTTACGAAAAGTTCTTTTTAGTTTTCTAAAAGCTTTTAAAACTTAATAAATTATTTTACAAAAAAGCTTTAAAGTTTATTAAAAACTGGTTAAATGCTTTAAAAGCTATCTGGTTTTTTAAAAGCTTTTTTTGTTCAATTATTTTAAAGTTCTTTTGTTAAGTTGTTTAAAACCTTTTTTTGTTGAATGTTTACTAAAAGCTTTTAAAATTTTATTTTAGTTAAAGTTTATTAAAAGCTTTTTTTGTTAAAAGTTTATTAAAAATTTCTTTCTTAAAAGTTTGTTAAAAGCTTTATTCGAAACCTTTTATAAAGGTTCTTTAAAATATTTTATAAAAACTTATGTGTATTTAAAAACTTTTTTTGTTATTATTATTATTATTATTATTATTATTATTATTATTATTATTATTATTATAATTATTATTATTATTATTATTATTATTATTATTATTATTATTATTATTATTATTATTATTAATATTATTATTATTATTATTATTATTATAATTATTATTATTATTATTATTATTATTATTATTATTATTATTATTATTATTATTATTATTATTATTATTATTATTATTATTATTATTGTTATTATTATTGTCATTATTACTATTTTTTTTTTGTTTCTTCAAAAAGCTTATACGTTTATTCAAATCTTTAAGTCTATACAATCTTTTTGTTAAAAGTTGTTTAAAGCTTTTTTGTTAAAATAATATAAAGAAGAGTTTTTGTTAAAAGTTTATTAAGAGCTTTTTTGCTAAAAGTTTTTTCAAATAATTTGTATTCAAAGTTTTTTTCAACGCTTTTCGTTGTTTTTTTTTTTGTAAAGTTTTTTTGTTAAACATTGTTTAAAAGCTTTTTTGTTAAAAGTTTTTTTAAAGCTTTTCCAAAAAAAAAAAACGTTTCTTTCAAATATTAAAAAAAAACTATTTACAAGCTTTTTTGTTAAAATATAATTTTTTTAAATTTATTTCACATATGGAGCTTTTTTGTTAAAAGTTTAAAAAGAGATTTAAAGAAAATATAAAACCTTAGAAATAGGTCTTCTCCTACAAACTCAGAATATCAGCAAGAAAAATTGTTTGTTATAAACTCCGACTTAAAGGTTTTAAATGCTTTTTTTTTATTATTATTTTTGGTTTAAATTTCTATTACATTTTAATTATTTTATCAAAGATTTCTTTGTAACTTTTCATTAGTTTAAAACTTCATAAATTATTTTTAGAGCTTCACCAAAATGATTTATTTTAATTTATCAAAAAAGATTTTTATTTAGTTTTATTAAAATAGTTTTAATAGAGTTTTTTACTTAAAATCATTTAATAAAGTTGTTTATTGAATATGTTTTAAGAGACTGTTTTATTTTAAAAGCTTTTAAAAAATATTTTTATTACAGACTAGTCTAGACTATGTACTTTTAAAGTTTTTAAGACATGGTTTTGTTATAAAAGCTTTTAAGATATCTTTTTATAAAGTTCAAAATGTAATTTTTTTTAACTACAGTTTTAACTTTATAGTTTAGTCAAAATCCCTTCTTTATTAATTTTATTCTCCCTAACACTTTTCAAACTATTTGTCTGTTTAAATTTTTTTGTTTGATAAAATTATTGAAATTATTTTGTAAAGTTTAGAAAATTATCACAAATATTCTTTTTAGTTTTATTTAACAAATTTTGAAATTTTAAAATTTTTGTCTAAAGAAAAAGCTACATCTCAAAAATGCCTCAAACTTTAATGCCCTTTCAACGTTTTCTAAATACGAATCAACAAATAAATTGCCAAATTCCTTTGAATTCGATGGAAAAATGTCAATATAAAACATGTCAGCCTCTAAACAAACCCATACATTTGGAAAAATTCGATAAATATTGGTGTGAATTTTTTAAAGCTCAGCAGGATTCCACAGCAAATTATTTATATAAATTTCAAATATATGGTGATGCCCAAGATCCTACTTTAGAGCATAAGGAACCAGTTTCAGAGAGTTCAATAAATCAACGTTTATTGCATATGCCCTATGTGGGGGGACTCTTTAAGGGGGATATGTATTATTTATTAAGTTTTATTTTGAATCTCATGAAATTGGATACCAAAAAGCAGCAACAATATATGGAATATTTACAGCAACGGGGAGTATTAGATAAAGAGATTTTAAATTATTTACAAATTATAGCCAGGCAACCTAATGCCGGTTTGTCTAAGGAACAATTATATGATTTTCAAGAAATTTTAAAAAATTTAATAGAAAAAGTTAATACCAAGGAGGAGAGCATAAGTTTTTATAATGCTCAACATATATTTTTAAAATCCTCTTTAGAAATGAATCCTTATGAACTGGAATATTTAAAGGATATACTTCATAGCACTAGCAAATTAAATCTACAACAATCTTTATATTTGGCAAATTTTGTTAATCAATTACATCAAATGGACCTAAAGAACAGACAACAATATCTTAAAGTTTTACAAGATAATCATATTTTACCTTTTAGTCGCTTTGAAACCCTGGAAACTTTTATGCGTTTTAAATGCAAAAAAATTAATCCAGAAAAATTGAAACTTTTACTTAAAGAATTATTCATATTAATGGATTTAAAATCCTGCGTGCCAGATTTGTATCTTGAGCCCAAAAAAGTTAAATCTTATGAGGAAATCCAAATAGATTATATAAAAATTAATAAAGCTTTTAAACATTTAATGAAGTCCATAATACCCAATATAGTACGTTTAACAGATTTAAAATATTTTCTCAAAAGTCTGCTCCTCCTACATCCTGTACAAATTGAAGGAATTTTACAAAGTTTAAAATTTGCTAATATTTTATATGAAGAAAGATTTAATTATATAGAAAAATTTATAAATGAGAGACGTTTGGGTAAAGTGGATAAAGCTAAAAGGAAAATGTTATTGGAAGTGGTCAAAAAGGTGGCTACAGATCCAGCAAGTTCAGGAGTTTTAATTAAATTAGATATACCAGCAAGTAAAGGACCACCGGCGGAGAAAATTGAAAGAAAAGCAGAACCTCCTGCAGGCGAAAAGAACGCCGAAGAAATGGCAAAAACTTCAGAGGAACAAGCTAAAAAGGAAGAAGAATCAAAGAAGCTAGAATCTAAAGAATCAAAGGAGAAAACTTCGAAAAAAGATTCTAAAAAATCTGCTAAAGAAACTAGCAAGAAGGGCAAGAAAAAGGCAGGAAAAAAAAAGAAATAAAATGAAATGAATTTGTATTTTTTAATAAAAATGTCAACAGATTTTTGAAAAGTTTAAAATTGAAAAAAGATAAATTTAAAAACTCAATAAAATTGCTTTTTAAAAAAGTTTAATATCAAAAAAGTTTCTGTAAGAATTTTAAAGCTTTCTAAAAATAAATTTATTGAAAATGAAAACATTTTTTAAAACTTCTAAACTTATCTAAAGCTTTAGAATAAATAATTTTTTAACTAAACTTAAACTTTTCCAAATGGTTTTACATTAAAACAACCGTTTTAAGCTTTTTAAATGAAATTTTGTTAAAAAAAACGATAATAAAAATGTTACAACTAAAAAAACTTGTTCATAAAAATGTAAAGCATCTAAAAAAGCTTTTAAAACGTATGTGAAGCAAAAGATAATTTAATATTACAAGCTTTTTTCAAAGATTTCAGATTAAAAAAAAACAAACAAGCTAAAAAATATAACTAAAATAGTTAAAAAAAAGCTTTATATAAAAGCTTATACTACGTAAAACAAAAAATATTAACATTTTTGAACTAAAAGCTATTAACAAATGCTTTTTTTTTTAACAAAAAGAATAACAAGTCTTGAAAACAAAATTTGTTCATTAAAGCTTTTAAAATATTATTTAGAAGAGCAAGGTTTTAAAACATGAAGCTTAAACAAAAGTTTTAAAAATAGTTTTTAAACACTTTTAAGCAATTAAAAAGGTTAAAGGCTTTATTCATAATAAACATTTTAAATGTAAAATCTTTTTAATAATGAACGTTTTTTTTTTATCTAATTTCTATAAAGCTTTGATAAATTTAAATTTTAATATTTTTTTTAATATTATAATTTAAAATTGAATAGATTTTTTATAAACAAAATTTTTATGAAAGCTTTTAAGAACAAGAACTTTGAAAAAACTGCACAATCTTTTAAAAGAGCTTTTAAAAAAACTTAAAAAAAGCTTTAAAAAAAATAAACTTAAAAAACTTTATAAAAGCTTTTAAGCAATAAGAAAGATACAAATGCTTTTAACAAAAATCTTATCAAAATTTTTTTTTTTTTTTTAAAAAGCTTCTTAAACATTTTACTTTTTTTTCTTAATAATATTTTTAGTTAATTTTTTTTTTTTAAAGCTTTCATAAAAAATTAAAAATGTTTTTAAACCATTAACACATTAATTCAAAGAATTTTATAAAAGCTTTTAAATAAGCTTTAAAAAATATTAATTATTTTAAACGTTTAAAAAGCTAAACAATTTTAACAAAAAATATAAAAAGAGCTTTAAAAAACTTTTAACAAAAAAAAAAAATTTAACAACATTTAATTAAAAGCTTTTCATATATGTATGTAAGTTAGATATTTGTAAAAGCCTTTCAAAAAACAGTTTAAAGAAACTTTATGAGAGCTTTTTAAATAGACTTTTAAACGATTAACAATTCTAAAAAACTTTTATAAACTATTATTAGAACAAGAACACTAAAAAAAATACTTTTATCAAAAATCTCATTTTAGGTGTTTGAAAAAGCTTTTAATAAAATTACAAAATCAAAAATCTCTTTTAAATCTTTTTCAAAAAGCTTTTATTAGACTAGCTTTTTGTGCAAACTTAAAAAAAATGCTTTTTAAGCTCTTAAGTAGACTTTTTGTAAAATATTTTATATAACTATTTAATGAGTTTTTAATAATAAAATTCCAAAAGTAGACTTTTTGTAAAATATTTTATATAACTATTTAATGAGTTTTTAATAATAAAATTCCAAAAGCTTTTAGAAATCATTTAACAAAAAAGATTTTAAACAACTTTTAATGAAAAACCAATATGACGTTTTTAGTATTAAAATTGAAAAAGCTTTTAAAGCCATTTTTCATAAAAGTCACTGTAAAGTCTTTTACAACAAGTTTTTAGACAAGCTTTTTGTGCACACTTTTAAAAAAGCTTTTTAGGAGACTTTTTGTGAAAAAAAAAAAAAAAAATGTATATAACGTTTTAAAAAGTTTTTAGTATTAAAAGTATCAAAAGCTTTTATAAAACATTTAACATAAAAAAAAAAACTTTTAACAAAAAAGCGTTTAAATTTATAAATTAAATTTTAGAAAAAACTTTAAAAAATAACTTTTTGTGCACATTTTAAAAAGAAGCTTTTTGCAAAATATTTTTTTATATAACCTTTTAACCCATTTCCCATCACCACCCGATACCGTTGAAATAACTTTATGAAATTTGGTACAAAGTTTGTTTTTGTGATTGTGATAACAAATTTGAATGCCTAGATGTTTTTCATTCCGAAATATAAGGCCTTGAAAATTTCAGAAATCGTACCATTTTTGGACCCAGAAAATTTTTCTGAACAACATTTAGACTTAAAGCTATTTACCTTTTAAATACATCCATAGCATAAAAACAATTTTTCGGAAAGCTTTTTTTTTTAAATATTGCCTAAATGACTATTGATGCGTTTTCGCAACACTAACGTTTTAGGCGATATGCGTGGCTTTAACACCTTATTTTGAAGAGACTATTTATAATAAATTCGATTTTTTTTCTCTTATATTTAAGACAACATATTAATCCAATAATAACTGCATTAACTGCATAATTAGTTAATTAGACAATGTTTTCAGTTTTAAAATTTTCAAAAGCTACACTTTTAAAGAAGCTTTTAAAACTCTTATACAGACTTTTTGTGAAATATTTCATTTTTTTTTTAAAGAGGTTTTTAATGAAAGTTTTTTAGATGCAAATTTTATAAAAACTTTAATAAAATAATACTTTTAGCAATATATTTCAATGCTCTATAGTCAAGACTATAGACTATACAGTTTTAACCAATGACTGATCAGTTAATAACATTTTTTTCAAATTTTCTTTCACGCAACTCTAGAAGACTAGAATACTTTCTCCAATCCTTTAGACTATAATATAAGACTATAGACTATAGTTTTAACTATAGACTATTTATAGCTTTTATTGTAGACTATTTTTAAGTGTTGACTGTAGGCTATTTTATACTCTTGACTATAGACTATTTATAGTGTTGACTATAGCCTATAGCCTCGACCATAGTCTAGTCTATAGTTATCTTTACTAAAGTCTATTTTCTACTTTAGACTATAATATAAGACTATAGACTATAGTTTTAACTATAGACTATTTATAGCTTTTATTGTAGACTATTTTTAAGTGTTGACTGTAGGCTATTTTATACTCTTGACTATAGACTATTTATAGTGTTGACTATAGCCTATAGCCTCGACCATAGTCTAGTCTATAGTTATCTTTACTAAAGTCTATTTTCTACTTTAGACTATATTCTAATGTTTCATCAACTAAATTAACAAGTTTTGTAATAAAAGATTTCAATATTTACATTTTTATACACATTTTTATTGATTTAAATTTAAATACACCCATGTTATATTATGAATACACCAACAATTTTGTACAAAATTTTAAGTTAAATATATAATGGTTTCGTATAAAACACTAACAAGATTTAATAATTCTATGGTCTAAAGCCCTTAAAGTACTTGGTGCTATTTATGTGAAATTTAGCAATTTAAAAAACCATTTTAAATATTATTAAAAAATCTTTAAATCTCTTCAAAATGAGAATTTTAAAATGCAACTTTTCAACATAATTGAAGCCTCCTTATACTAATAGAAATGTTTAGGGTTAAAGGTCTTCTTTCATTTCACTATATAATTCCTCTAATCGTTAAAGTTTTAATACTTTTATCAGTGTTAAAACTTTAGTATTTCTATGGTCTGTAGTTATAAAAAAATCTATAAAAAGAAATTGTTATTATAAATCTTCACCCTTGAATAGAGTTATTATAACCATTTCTTTTAGTATTTTTTTATAACTATATTTTCCTGTTAAGCTTTTGAGTATCTCTAAACCTATTGCTTTATTTTTATTACTTAGTTTTCGTCTTGATATTATTCCTTATTTCTTAGCTTTGGAATTTTTCTTCTCCTTCTTTATCATCCTTAATACTTTTATTACTTTCCTTGTTTTTTAAACCTTTTTTGGAAGAAGTTTTATTAGATTTTTTAGATTGAGTTTTGTTTAAATTTTTAAAAAATTCAACAACCGGAGATGATCTTCTTCTTTTTGGAATTTGGTCTATATGATCCTCTGCTTTCTCTTCTTCTAGGTCCTTTATTTTTTTATTATTTATATTTATATTATTTTCTTTAGATTTTATTTGGTTATTTTTAATACTTTGATCTTTTTCTGGGGGTTTAAATTGACTTTCGGTAAGAGATTCTATAGATGTTTTATTATGTGATTCTATCAGAGATTTTAAGGAAGTTAGGCTGTGGCTTTGTTTAATTATTGATGAAGATTTAGCTGTTTTAAGAGATTTGTGACAATGACAGGGTTTTAAATCTTTTTTTGTGGTATTTAAAGGCTGGTTTTTTTCTTTATCATTTTCCTTAATTGAAAAAGGTTTATTTATTTTTTTACAGGAACATTTTTTTAAAGATTTCTTTATTCTTTTCTTAGGTTTGTCTTTCATTTCATCCTCACTTTCATTGTAGGAAATAGTACCACTAAAACATTTTCTATGTGAGGGTTTTATATCAGGCTGTTTTTTAGCTTGATAAAATTCTTTAGAGGGCTGAGGACGTGGATAGGTATTACCCCATAATTTTTGACGTCTGGCTATAGAATGATCTCTTTCTAGTTGTTGTTTTTTAGCTTGTTGTTGATAGTTATAAGGATAATTGGACGTAATACCCAACCAATAATGAGAATCTTTGAAACAGGCTAGATGATTTTTGGAAACATTTGCGGGGGCTAAAAATGTGGGCGCTCCTGGAGGTCTAAGGGGTAATTTATATTTCTTAAGAGGTTTTGTGGGTGGTTGTATTGTTACAATTTCCTCTTCCTTTTCCTCTATCTCCAGCTCCTGCACCTGCTCCTCCTTTTCGATAGTTAATCTTACTTTTTTCTCACCAGTTTTGCGATGATGAGCTGTACAACAGAGGGAATCTTTAAAGCATAATTTTAGGGGTTGGGATTTATTGTCATCTTCTGAATCACTATCAGAGCTATATTTTTGAGGACCTGTACAACAGAGTGATAGAGCTTTAGATTTTTTTTTTGTTATGGGAAGAGTTTGAGACGGTACTGTGGTATCAGTAGGAGGTTCTGAAGACGTTGTGGCTTCAGTGGGAGGATCTTGATTTGTTGTTGATTCAGAGGGAGGATCTTGAGACGTTGTGGCTTCAAAGGGAGGATCTTGGGATGTTGTGTTTTCAGTGGTAGGATCTTGAGATGTTGTGGCTTCAAAGGGAGGATCTTGTGATGTTGTATCGCTAGTAGGAGGATCTTGCTTCTCGTTAGTATTAGTATTAGCAGAGGCACCACCTTTAAATCTTGCATGAGAACCTTTTAATCTTGAGGCATCAGTTAAAAGATCTTGAGACATTGAGGCATTAGTAAGAGGATCTTGAGTTGTTGGGGTATCAGTAAAAGGATCTTGAGTTGTTGGGGGATCAGTAAAAGGATCTTGCTTCTCATTAGCTTCTGTATTAGACGAAGCACCTCCTTTAAATCTTTCAATAGGATCTAGCGACCTGAATGCATCAAATAAAAGATCATGAGACGTTCTGGAAACAGTAAGAGAATCATACGATCTTGAGGCATCAGTTAAATGATCTTGAGACGTAGTGACATCACTGGAAGGAACTTGAGACATTGTAGCGTCAGTAAGAGGATCTTGCGATCTTAAGGCATCAGTAAAATGATCATGAGACATTGTGGCGTCAGTAAAAGGATCTGATGACAAAGTAGGCGGATCATGAGATGTTGTAACGTCAGTATGAGGATCAGGCTTCTTATTAGCTTCAGTATTAGAAGAGGCGCCACCTTTAAATCTTTTCAAAGGAACTTGTGATATTGTATCGTCAGTAAGAAGATAATGGGACGTTGTTGCATCGGTAGGAATATCTTGAGACGATGTGGCATTAGTAGAAGGATTTTGTGATGTTGAGGCATCAGTAAGATGAAGATCTTGCTTCTCTTTAGCTTCAGTATTAGAAGAGACACCACCTTTAAATCTTTCAAGAGGATAATGTGATCTTGAGGCATCAGTAAGAGGATCTGGAGACGTTGTAGCGTCAGTAAGAGGATGTTGGGATGTCGTGGCGTCAATAAAAGTTTCATGAGTCGTAAGAGGATCTTGAGACGAAGCATCAGTTTGAATATCTTGCTTCTCATTAGCTTCAGTATTACAAGAGGCACCACTTTTAAATCTTTCAAATGGATCTTGTGATCTTGAGGCATCACTAAAATGATCTTGAGACGTTGCAGCAGCAGTAAGAGCATATTGAGTGGCTGGAGGATCAGTAAAGGGATCTTGAGTGATTGGAGGATCAGTAAGAGGATATTGTGATGTTGTAGCGTCAGTAGAAGAATCTTGCTTCTCATTAGCGTCAATATTAGAAGAGGCACCACCTTTAAATTTTTCAAAAAAATCTTGCGATCTTGAGGTATCACTAAAACGATCTTGAAACATTGCAGTATCAGTAATATGATCTTGAAACCTTGTGGCATCAGTAAGATGAGGATCTTGTGATCTTGAAGCAACAGTAAAATTATGATCTTGCGATCTTGAGGCATCAGTAAAAACATCTTGAGATATTATGACGTCAGTAAGAGGATCTTGAGTGGTTAAGGGATCAGTAAGAGTAACTTGAGACGTAATAGTATTAGTGAGAGGATCTTGCTTCTCGTTAGCTTCAGTATTAGCCGCAGCACCACCTTTAGATCTTTCCAGGTTTAAAAAGAAATTTTGTTTTAAAGAAGTTGTAGAGCTTTCATTATCATTATTACAGAAACAAACATTTTCTTTGTTACAAAGTATTTTCAAATTCTCTAAAAACTCTTCGCTAACTTGAGTCCTTAGAGATGTGCAAGCACTTTGAGAATTAGGGGAATTGATTGAACTACTTTCTTGAAACTTTAAAAGCTTCAGATCTTTATCATTTTTGCTTCTTTCCTTAAAAGAATCTTTAGCTAATTCTTTGAAAGTTTTTATAGTTTCATTCATATTCTCCTGCTTTCTTGCAGGATCTTTTGACTTTGTAGTTTTATTATTAAGAGAGGCTCCTCCTTTAGATCTTCGACGACTTATTAAAACAATTTCTTTAAAAGAACTAACCGAGTTTTCTTTATCATTATAACAAGTACAAATATTTTCATTACTGGATTGTGGTTCAGAATTCTGTAAAGATTCTTCACTTTCTTTAGTTTCCAGATATCTATCAGATCTTTTAGATTTATCTCTATATGCGCTAGTTCGTGGAGAATTATTTGAATTACAGGAACATGCTTCAAACTCTGTAACTTGCTGCCTGTTGTGTTCAGAGTTTTCGCTATCACTTTCCGTTTCTGTGTCTTCGTTATAATCCATTCTACTACCAGGAGTTGAATTGCAACTACATTCTTCAAAATCTGCTGATTTTTTAGTTCCTAAGGCCATACAGGATTTAGTTCTACCATTACGAATAGATTTTCCTCTTTTTGATTCTCTAAAGTTTATTTTCGTTTTATCTTTTGTTGAGTTAGAATCCAGAAAATATTCTGCAAACTTTGTAAGATCTTGAGTTTTATTTTCTTTTAATCTTTTCTTTTGTGAAATTGAAGAACATAAACATTCTTTAAATTCAGAGGAATTTTTATTTTTATTTTGTGGACTTAAAGGACATTCTTGCGGCTGATATTTACAACTTTGATGATCACAAGTTGGTGGTTCATTTAGATCTTTTTTGTTACATTGAGTGGGAAAGGGAATTTGACATTTACAGCTCTCGGAGGTTGAAGAATTTTTTCCTTGATCTTTGTTATTAGAATAACATTTACAGTTATTATTGTGATCCAGATTTTTATTGACAGGAGGAGCAGTAAAGTCCTGACATTTGCACTCATTAGTGAATTGGGAAATTCTCTTTTGATCTTTAGAGTCTGAATAACAATTACATTCATTATTGTCCGAAGATTTAGAAGAACAACTATCCAAATTTTTGCTGTCATTAGAGTCTTGACATTTACATTCTTTTGAGGCTGGGGTATCACTTCTTTGATCTTTATAATTAGAACAACAATTACATTCATTATTGTCAAAAGTTTGACTGGAGACTTGAGATCGTTGCCTTTGATTATTAGCATCTGAAAGACATTTTCTTTCATTATTATTCCAGGATTTATTTTTACAGTAATAGTAATTTTTGTTAGTTTGGAGAGCAGTGGAGTCTTGACATTTGCATTCCCCTGGTGATTGGAAAACTGTTGTTTGATCTTTGACATTAGGACAACATTGACAGGGTATGCAATTCAGGGCTTGTAAATTTTTTCTATGTTCTTTAGAACTTGAACATTTACAATCCTTATGATAAAATGATTTAGCTTTACAGGGTTCGGAATTTTTGTTAGTTTGAAAAGGTATAAAAGTTTGGCACCCTTTAGAAGTTTGTGGTACATTTCTTTGTTCTTGAAAGTTTGAACAACATTTGGATTTACTTTGACAGGGTTCGGAATTTTTATTAGAGGATGAAGAATTAAAGGTTTGGTATTGAGTTCCTTTAGAATTTTTTCCAACTTTTCTTTGTTCTGGGGAATTTAAACAACATTTGCAGTTGTTATTTTCAAAGGATTTAGTTTTACAGGGTTGGGAATTTTTGTTAGAGGGCGAAGAATTAAAGGTTTGACATTGACAACCTTTAAAAATTTGTGTTAGTTCTTCTTGATCTTTGGAACTTAAACATTTACAGTCATTATTGTCAAAGGATTTTTGTCTACTGCGAACCAAATCTTTGCTACATTTACACCCCTTAGAAGCTAAGGAAACTTTTCTTTGAGCTTCTAAACATCGATTGGAATTTTTGTAAGACTGTTGGGAAGCAAATTTTTGACACTTACACTCCTTAGAGTCTTGAAAATCAAAACTTTGTTTATTGTTACTTAAACAACAATTGCATTCTTTGTTATTGGAGTTCTCAGCTCTACAGAGTTTCAAAATTTTATTAAATTGACGGGAGGAGGAGTTTTGACAGTTACATTCTCTCAAGTCTTTAGAAATTCTTCTTTGTTTTTGAGAATCCGAAGGACATTTGCATTCATTATTGTCCGAGGATTCGGAACTATGATTTTCAAAGTTTTCGGAAACTCCTGTTTGATCTTCAGTATCCGAACAACATTTACAGTCATTATTATCGGAGGATTCAGAACTACAGATAGACACATTTTGGTTATATTGGCCTGAAGCAGAGTTTTGACAGTTACAAGCATTAAAGTCTTCAGAAACTCTTTTTTGATCTTTTCCTTTGCAAGAACACGGACGTTTATTGTTATAGTACTCTGAAGGAGAAGGACATTTACATTCATTTCTATTCAAAGATTTAGATCTATAGCGATCTTTACACTCATTTTTACTCAAAGATTTAGATCTATAGCGATCTTTATATCTGTTTGAAGGCCGAGAGCTAGATATTTGACATTTGCATTCCCTAAAGTCTTGGGAAACTCCTCTTTGTTCCCCCCTTATGCCAGAATTTGGTCTTCTATCATCATAGTAAACTGAAGGACATTTACATTCATTGTAATCCAAAGATTTAGATCTATAACGATCCATATTTTTCTCAAACTGTCGGGAGCTAGAAATTTGACATTTGCATTCTCCAAAGTCTTCTCCTTGATCTTCCTTTTTGCTAAAACTTTGACTTTTATCATCATAATAATTGGAGGAACATTTACATTCATTGTAATCCAAAGATTTGGATCTATAGCTTTCCATATTTCTGTTAGATGGCCGAGAGCAAGAATTTTTACATTTGCAATCCTCAAAGTCTTCTCTTTGTTCCCCCCTTATGCCAGAACTTGGTCTTCTATCATCATAATAATCGGAAGGACATTTACATTCATTATAATCCATAGATTTAGATCTATAGCGATCCATATTTCTCTGAGATTGACAGGGGCCAGAAATTTGACATTTGCATTCTCCAAAGTCTTCACTTTGATCTCCCCTTTGGCCAGAACTTGGTCTTCTATCATCATTGTAATCCGAAGGACATTTACATTCATTATAATCCAAAGATTTAGATCTATAACGATCCATATTTCTCTGAGATTGACGGGGGCCAGAAATTTGACATTTGCATTCACCAAAGTCCTGGGAAAATCCTCTTTGATTCCCTCTTTGTTCCCCCCTTTGGCCGGAACTTGGCCTTCTATCATCATAGTAATCTGAAGGACATTTACATTCATTGTAATCCAAAGATTTGGATCTATAAAGATCTTTATTTCTTTCAGACTGACGAGAGCTGGAAATTTGACATTTACATTCCCTAAAGCCTTGAGAAACTCCTCTTGGATCTTTAACTTCATAGGAACTAAAATCCTCATTGTCATAATTGAAAGGAGAGCGACATTTACATTCATTATCATTCCAGGATCTAGATCTTCTATCGGATGGTCGGTTTGCAGAAATTTGACATTTACAATCCTCAAATTCTTTAGGCTGCCAGGAATATCTTGGTGATTTATAAACTTGAGAAGAACGACAATTACATTCATTTTTATTCCAGTTTTTAAATTGAGGAATTTGACATTTACATTCCCTGAAATTTTGACGATCCCCGGAATATCTCTGGGAATTAAAACCTTGCCAAAAACTAGAAGGACATTTACAGGCTTTATTATCAACATAATTGGCTCTATAGGGATCCATATATCCATTAGATGAACGTTTTGTGGAATTTTGACATTTACATTCTCTTAAAACTTGAGGCGCCAAAGAATTTCTATTACCATTGTCATAATAATTGGAACTATAACGATTATCAGCTGATTGAGATCTAGGACGATTTACAGGTTCTTTATTTTCTCTTTTATCATCTGGTATATAGTCTAAGGATTTTGAACCCGAGCGATTATCTAAGGTTTGGGGTTCAGAACGTTTATCTAAGGATTTGGGTCTCGAACGTTGATCCAAGGATTTGTTTTGAGAGCGTTGATCCCAGGATTTGTTTTCAGAGCGATTTATAGGCTCTTTCTTTTCTCTATTTTCTTTATAATCTTCTTTTTTATCCCCCAAATTTTCCGATTTACTTTTACGTACATTTCCGTCTTTACTTGATTTTCTAGAACCCTTAGACTTCCATCTGTTACTCCACCAATTCGTAAAACCCGTTTTATTATCTTTTGTTTTCTCTAAGTCTTCTAAATCCTCAAAATTTTCCAAATAGGTTGTAGATCTATGTATTCTGGGATTCCAAGTAACCGAAGGTCTAGAATCTCTAGGATTTTTTGAACCAGAACCCAAAGACCTTGATTCTCTAGGATCTTTTGAACCAGCCCGATAACGAATTTCACGAAATTTATCTCTATTTTCTAAAAATTGTTTTAGTCTTTCGTATTCATCACTTCGTAAGCTACGAAAGCTAGCGGGAGTCTCTCTTAAGTCCTCTCTGATTGGAGAACGTTCACAAGTATTTGCAGATTTGTTACAATAGCAGTCGAGTGTTTCTTTTAATTCCATTCTAGTTTGGGGTCTTTCATACGAATCTCTGGGTTTGTTACAAGAAACCGATGACCTTGAATTCCTAAGATTTTTTGAATCACAACCCAAAGGCTTTGAGTTTCTAGGATCTTTTGAACCAGCTCTATAACGAATTTCACGAAATTTATCTCTATTTTCTAAAATCTTTTTTAATCTTTCGTATTGATCGTTTCGTAAGCTGCGATAGTTAGCAGGGGTTTCTCTCAATTCCTCTCTGGTTGGAGATCGTTCATAAGCATCTCTGGATTTGTTACAATAGCAATCGGCTGTTTCTCTCTCTAGTTCCTTTCTGGTTGGAGATCGTTCATAAGCATCTCTGGGTTTGTTACAATAGCAATCGGAAGTTTCTCTCTCTAGCTTCTCTCTGGTTGAGGATCGTTCATAAGCATCTCTGGGTTTGTTACAATAACGATCGGTTGCTTCATTTAAATCTTTTCTAACTTCTCTATAGACTTGAGGACTTTCATAATCATTCCCCCGTTTAGAAGAATATTTAACAGGAGTTTCTTTAAAATTTTTTCTTTCGTTTTTAGTTTTGTTAAAATTACAGGAATTGGAATTGATTTGAAAGTATCTTTCATCCACTTTGAAACCATAATAAGTACGTGGTGGTGCTGCTGGTGGAATACGTTCTTCTTTATAGGAGATCAAGGAGTCTTTGTCGTAAGTTTGTGAACTATAACTAGTAGGATATTTCTGTCTATTCTCAGTACTATTCCTTGGAGAACTATTGCAGTTACAAGCTTTTGTTTCAGCTAAATTTTGAACTTTATTTCTATAGTCTCTGGAATATCTTTCATGGTTCCGCCTATCGCTAGTATTAGTATAAACTCTGGAAGATCTAGGGTCCTCATTATCATATATTCTTGAGAATTTTGTTGTATACGATTTCCTGTCACAATCACAATTATTTTGAGAATCTTTAAACTCTCTATATCTAATAGAATCTCTTCGGTTGGAATCTCTGTAATGAGAATAATTATCTCTTAAACTTTCTTGGACTCTTTGGCACAAATATGAGGGCTGCCTATATTGAGGAAAATTTCTAGCTAAAATGTAGCCTCTAGAGGGAAATTTTCTACCACACTCACAGGTATCAGTTTCAGGGATCATAGAACTATAGATATTGGATCTATAATCATAACGTTTATCTTTCATATTCTCATAATCATAAGCTTTAGTTTTAAGGCAGGTACAAGTAGCTTCCTTCTGTTCTTCAAAAGGTTGTGATTGTCTTAGCCCATAGGAAGTTACTAGACCCTGCATTCTAGGATAAATTGGCTTAATTTGCGTTGTGGGATAAATTGGTTTAACCTGATAGGCCACTTGCTTATTATAAGGAGACGAAGGCCTAGAACCTTTAGATTCTAGGGAATATCTTTTAGTTTGAGAATCTCTAAAAGACCTATAACTTTCATCATCATAATATTTGCCATAACTCTGATCATCTCTAGACCCTAAAGATGATCTTAATTGCTCTGACTCCATAGAGGATCTCGAACATTCACAAATATAACTTCTATCTTGCTCTTCATCTTCTCTAGAGTCTAAGGAAAATCTTCTTCTACAACAATCATGATCACTAAAATTCCCCTTAGAATCATCATCATCATCATCATCGGATTTACTTATATGTTTAGTATTTGTTTTAAACCAAATTTCTTCTAGTGACTCATCATCATTTCTATCATTTGAGCAAAAACATTTTTGGGGCAGATATTCCCTAGAAGTGCCTCCATAGATTCTATTTTCAGATTTTTTCTTGTTGCTGTTAATATTGTTTTTATTTTGACTAAAGGGTCTTATGATTTCTATGGCCCCTGGGTTAGATTGGGCAGGGAGATTCGAAGATTTTGTTGGCCTTAAAGATCTTATTCTGGGTTTAAAACTAGATTTTCTTTTTTCATTTAAGGATTTTTGTTGTTTTTCTTCTTTTAGTTCTCTTTTAGTTTTGACTGCCTCTAGAGGTCCTTCACTTTCTGTTACTTTTTTATCTGCTTTTGCTTCATAATTTAAAACTCTGGGTGTAAAATATTCCGCAGGTTTTTTCTGCTCCTTTTTAGCTGCTACTTTTGTAGTTAAAGACTCTGACTCCTTGTCTGGATTTTCTTTTTCTTTAGTTTTTGTTTCTTTCATAGTTAAATTCTCTGGCTTTTTATCTGCTTTAGTATCATAATTTAAAACTCTGGGAGTATAATATTCTACTACCTTAGTATCTGGAGACTTTTTCTCTTCCTTTTTTGCTACTTTAGGCGGGGTATCATCATCCGTATCTGTATTATAATTCAATACTCTGGGTCTGTAATGATCAGAGACTTTAGGCTGCTCTAATTCTACCTTTTCCTCTTTTACTTTGGCTGGCATATCCTCATCTTTATGCTCGGTTTTAAAACAATTAAAACAACTGCTAAATTTTGGTTTAGAAACCTTTTCAGAATCCTTTTCTGGCTGAGGTTTGGGCTTCTCTTCTTTTATTTTTATGGGAGAAACTTTTTTTTCTATTTTTTCAGCAGCTTTCTTTACTTCAGGCTCCTCTTTTGTTTTCATAGGAGATGATTTTTTCTCTATTTTTTCGGGGATTTTCTCCTCCACCTTGGGTAATTTGTTATCACGATTTTTACACAAACCAAAACATGTTATTTGATTTTCATCAGCTATAAATAAAATAAATAATTTAATTTAATTCCTAAAATTTTTTTTAAACTCATTTTCACTATATTACCCTCTTTTTCTAAAGGCTCCTTAGGAGTTTCCAGTTTAGTTTCCTTTTTAACCGGATCTTTTTTCCTTAAACCACAACAGGTAAATTTATCTTCTTCTATAAAATAAAAGAAAAATGACTTGACTTCTTTTCAATTAACCAACCCACCTTCCTCACGCTCCAACTTCTCTTTAGGTTCTTCAACTTCTTTCACTTCTTTCTCCACCGGCTTAATTTCTTTTTTCTTTTGAACTACCACTTTCTTATCACAACTACAAATAGTTTTTAAAGTATAATCCGAAATTTCTTCTTCTATCTCTTTCGTTACATCTTCTACCTTTTCCTTACACTCACGTCTACGTCTGCGTGTATAATTTTTAGGTAAATTATTTAATAAATAACGTTCACGCATACGTTCATCATGTTGTCTTAAAAGTTCTTGAAATTCGGGTGAAATATAAGTAGCTGCCTTTATACCCCTTACTAAAGGAGACTCATTTTTGGCTGCCTCTGCCATTTCTCTTATGTTGGGTTTTAAATCCAAACAGGGTTCAGATTGAGGTCTGTTTTGAGCCATCATTAAGGCTCTTAACTCTTTTTGCTTTTTATACCATTCAGTAGCTTGATCTTCTATAAAACAGCAGGATTTTGAAGCTGCCAAACATAATTCACGATTTAATTGTTCACAAAAATTTAATTGAGTTGATTTTTTTAAACGTTTAAATTTTTTAGATTTTCTATAGGGCCAGGGAGTCTTTTTTATTTCTTGAGGTCTAAAATAATCACCACATTTTGCTGCTGTTGGAAATTTAGATTGGTTATATACATTTTTAGGGGTATACGATTTATTGGACATGTTTTTAATTTGATTTTAAATTTCCATTAAATTTGTTAAGATTTAAAAATGTTATTAAAATTGTTTTTAAAAATTTTGCTATTTTTTAGATTTTTTTTCAAATTTTTATGAAAATTTAAATAATTTTTATAAATTTTTATAATTTTAGAATTTTTTTGTTTAATTAAATAAAGTTTTCTAAAAATTTAAAGAATGTCTTTTGAAATGAAGTTTAAAAACAGAATTTCCTTTAGCTAAACAAACTAAAAAGCAGAGTTGTATTTTAAAGTTAGCAATCTCTTACAAAGTGTCTACATGAGACAATTTTTTTATTAAGACAAACGTCAAAATGAACACGACAACAATGGCTATAGTTGCACAAAAACTATAATATGGCTAATTCATTAATATTTTTTATATATGCAGTTTGATAGCTGTAACAATCAAAAATAATAATCAGCTGTTAACACCTTGTATAGATTCGCACTGATTTTGACATTTGTCTTGATAAAAATTTGTCTAATGTAGGCACTATGTTAAATATTAATTAACACTCTCATTCTGCCAATGAAAGCTTTAATATCTTCTTTAATTAAGCTACATATTCTTAATTAACAAAATATTTAGTTTTAAGTTTTAAAACCTTAAATACAATTAATACAATATTTAAACATTGTTATCAACTGTTCGGTATGACCCCAAACGAAAGAAGATATATTAGGAAGTTGTGGTCAACTTTTCGGTCCCTGTACTAAACGCAGAGTAATCATGATAGGGTTACCATTAAGTTGGCATATAACACGTCAAAAATGAAAAAAAATATATATATTCATGGTGAAAAACATTTTTAATGGCGAACAAAATTTATAATGAAAACCATATAATTTTTGAATATAGAAATATGTAATAATAAAAATTATTATATAAATAATAAACTTTTTATTACATTATTTTTGTCAACCCGAACAAAAATTTTTTTTTTTTCACCTCAAAGAAATTATTTCACATTAAGGGCTTGATTTTCTAAAATGACACTAAAATTCATTTCGAAATTTGATTGCGTCTCGTCTTGCAAAATGAAGCCCTAAGTGAAAAAAAACGAATAAATCAAAAAAAAAAAAAAATTTTTTTATTCACCACAAATTTTTTCCATCACAATTTTTTTTTCACCACAAATTTTTTTCACCGCAAATTTTTTTTTCTACCAGATTTTTTACTTGAACAAATTTGTCATTATTTTTTTTCTTTATCACAATTTTTTATTCACCACAAATTTTTTCCACTATAATATTTTCCCCACGCATACATATTTCGAACACTCGAGCAAATTACCTCACCTCAAAAAAATATTTTTTCACTACAAAAATATTTTTCATATCAACAATTTTTTTTTTTTTTTACGTTTTATTAATTTATTGAATCTGCCTTTTAGGCCTTACAATAAGTATATAAATCTTAAATCTAAAGCTAAATCTAATTACTCTCTATCGAGAGCGAAGATGACATAAACTGACCGTCCTATCATTTAATTTTTTTTAACCCAAAATTTGTTTCATCGCAATACAAATCGATATAATTTCAAATTTAATCAGTTTTTCTCACATCATTTACCACAAGAAATTTTTCACTCCAAAAATGTTTTACCACAACAACTTTTTAAATCTTCAACTTCTTCAATAAAATAAAAATTTCACCACAAAAAAAATGTTTAACCATAAGAAATTGTATGTTTACCTATTTCAAATACAGAACTTTCACACCAATAAAATTTAAACCATAAATATTTTTTTTTTTTTTTTTCACCGTTAAAAATTTTCTCAACTCAAAAAATATTTTTCACCTCAACAATTTTTTTTATTCACCATATATATTTTTTTATATATATATTTTCTATTCATCGTAATACAAAGCGATGCAATTTCTCATTGAATCAGGTTTTTTCACCTCGGCCTTTTTTTTTTTAATTTTTTAACCTAAAAATGTTTTAGCACAACTTTTTCAACTTAAAAAACACCTCAAAAATTATTTTTACCCTACGAAAATATTTTTCACCTCAACAATTTTTTTATCACCAGTTTTTCACCAGAAATGTTTTTCTTATTTTTTTTTTCTTCTTTATAAACATTTTTCACCACCAAAAAACTGTTCACCATAAGAAATATTTTCACCAGGAACAATTATTTCAAACATGAAACTTGTTAATTGTGTGTTTAGGTTTTAACGAAATCTAAATGTGTAAAACACCGCGAATGCTGATGAAGTGTGTAGCGACTCAGAAAATACGTATTCCATTCTGCTAGTGTTTTCACCACACATTTTTTCTCACCAAAATAAAAAAACGCTTTTCTCCTAAATATCATTTATTGATTTTCACCTCATACATTAAAGCCATTCCTTATCATGTTTCCATCTCAAAGCGCAATTATTTAACCACAAAATTCTTTTCACCACATAAATGTTTTTTATTACACAGGGTTTGTGATTCAAAACGAACATTTAATTTTATTTATTTTCCACCACGAAATATTTTTTTTAATTTTATTTATTTTCACCTCATATTAAAACTATTCTGTACCATGTTTTCACCTCAAGGCGAAATATTTTTCGCCATGAAAAATGTTTAAACACAAAATTCGTTTCAAAACATAAATGTTATTCATCACACCGTGTTTGTGATTCACCACAAACATTATTTTCCAACACAGTTATTTTCCCACCACAAAATGTATTTCACCACACATTTTTTTTTTAATTTTATTTATTTATTTGCTATGTTTTCTTTCACCTCAATTTTTTTACCAGAAAAATTTATTTCACCAACGTTAATTTTTTCACCACGAGAATTTTTTTATCACCAAAAATTATTCCTACGAAAATTTATTTTTCACCACAATTGTTTTTTCATCACAACATTTATTTCATCACGAAATATTTGTTTCACCACGAAAATTTATTTTTCACCACAAATTTGTTTCACCTCAATTATATTTTTCACCACGAAAATTATTTCACCAAATTTTTTTTTTCACCTCAAAAATTTTTTTCAATAATTTTTCACCACAATTATATTTTTCACCATGAAAATTTTTTCACCACACAATTTTTTTCAAAATAAAATTTATTTCATCAATATATGTATTTATTTTTATCACCTCAAAAATTTAGTTACCCACAAAAATGTTATTTTTCTTCTGAAAAAAAATATTTTACACAACTTTTCCACAATTTTTTAAAGCTTTATCCCCAGTTTTTATAAGACAAACGAAAAAATTTACTTGTCAAAATGTATGGAAAACAACAAATAAATTTGAATTTTATTTGTTGTTTTCCATACATTTTGACGAGACAAATTTTCCGTTTGTCTTATAAAAACAGGGGATTAGTAATTTGTTTGCTACCCAATTAAATTCATGCTTTGAATTTTATAGAACTAAATTTAAAAGCTTTAAATAACATAAACTTCAGCTTTCAATAAATTTAAATCATGAAGCTAAAATATAAATACCACAACTTTGTACTCATTAGTAGCTTATGAATCATTAAGTATTTATTACCTTTGAAAGCCGTTTCACACAAAGAGAATAACTTCTTTGAAATACAACTTTGTTTTTGAAACAGATTAAGGGGTAACATTTTTTCTTATATTACATTTACAAAGACATTTCAAAATTATGTCAGAGATTTTTAATTTATAGAAAACATTTAAAATTTTATAAAAATTATATTAAAAATAATATAAAATTTCTTTTAAAAATTCAAAAATCTTAAAAAATTTAAAGCAAATCTTTGGAAATCGTTCACTTAACAATGTATTAATAATTTCAAGACCAAAAACAATTAAAACACACTGGCTTTTAATAAATTCTCCCAAAAAAGTAAACTAAATTGCAAAAAAGAATTAAGTAAAAATCTTTTGTATTATAAAAACTACCATTCTGAAGGGCCTTTATGATGGCCCAAATGGGGTCAAAATCTACGCCCTCATTTGGGCCTAAAAAATCTCTGCAAAGAACTTTACGTTTTGCTAAGGAAAAGAAAGAAAAAATTCCTGTCGAAGACGACTTAGAGTATTTTTGTGATTGTGAACAAATCGAAGTTAAGCCAGTTAAGGCCAAATCGAAAAAAATTATTGAAATTAAACCTGTTCAGACTAAACCTAAACAAATTATTGAAACTAAGCCTATTCCTACTAAGCCAAAACAAATTATTGAACCTAAACCTGTTCAGGCTAAACCCAAACAAGTTATTGAAGTTAAGCCTGTACAGGCTAGTCCTAAAAAAAGTATCAAAATTAAGCCTATTCAGACTGAGCCGAAACAAATTAGTAAATATTGCCGTTGGTGTTATTGTGGTCAAGTATCTAAGGATAATTTGAAAGATGATTATTATGTTAAGAAAGAGATAAAAAAGAAGCCAGTTTTAGAGCCGAAACCGGCAAAGAAAGAAGAGAAAAAACCTGTCAAAAAAGAAGAGATAAAACCTGTAAAGAAAGAGGAGAAAAAAGCTCCCGCTAAACCAACAAAACTTGCAAAAAAGAAAGAGAAACCTAAGCCTCCTAAACTGTCCCCCAAACCAGTTAAAACTCGAGATGATTTTCCAATTAGTTGTAGGAATTGTATCAAATGGTTTAAGTCATTAAATAAATTAACTGCTAGAAAACCGAAATTTACAAGAAAGAAAGAAAAACCAGAAGATCCAGATTATAGGCCAAGAATTTACGATCAAAAGAAAGCAGAGAAACCTTCAAGAGTAGTTAAAAAGCAAAAGAAACCTCAAGCTTATAAAGCAGATGATTTAAAGCCCAGTGATTTGAACTCTAAAAGAAAAGCAGAGAGAATAGATACTTCAACTCCAATACCTTCAAAGGTAGTTAAAAAACAAAAGAAACCTTTGGAGGATTTTCATCCAAGAGTATTAAAATATAAAACAAAATCAGAGAGAATCGAGCGAGCTGCTGATGCACCTCCAAGAGTAATAAGAAAGCAAGAAAAATCTCAAGCTTATACAGAAGAATATGGACCAAGAATTTTTAATTATAGAAGCAAACAAAAGAAACCCAAGACACTAGAAAAAACAGCTGAAACGCCTTCGACGCACGCTAAAAACCCAAACAAAATTCCAGTTAATAATCCTACAGATTATGAGCCAAGAATTTTTTTAAACTATAAAACAAAATCAAAGCATGATAGATCTCATGGTATTAATACAATAGCAACAAACAACGCTGAAAAACGAAAATCTAATCTTCAACAAATACTTGACACTTTCAATCTACGAACATCCTATGACCTGCGTGCTTCCACTCTTAAACCTCTTAGCCAAAAAAACAAAAGAAACTCACAAAAAAGATTAACAAGTGGCGACTCAAGTGAACAAATAGTTCAACAAAAACTGCACCTCCATAAAATTCCTCGCAGAGAATCCTCTGAATATATTCCCCACATAAACTATAGCAGCAAATCTTCTAGTAAAGATACACAAACTAAAGAAAATAAAAAAGTGTCCTTTAAGTCTAATGAATCGTTTAACAAGCTAACCAGTATTCACCAGATTCTAAAACCAATCATTAAAAACTCTTTAAAAAACTCCCAAATGCGGGAAAGAAAATCCAATAATTTTGGTATAGAAAGCCTTATAAGAGCATATTTAGAAAAGCCCAATTTTTATAGAAAATCTAAAACTAACAGCATAAGATATTCTAATAATTATGAAAGTCCAGAGCAATTTTTAGACTACAATAAAGCTAAAACATTTGCCATATATCCAGAGGACATAGAGCCACCTGCTATCTATCATAGATACACAATCAATGATGATGAGAGAATAAACAGAAATAGTTGTGATTTTGATTCAAATATCTATAGATCTCATGGACCCAGAAGATAAGATAATCTAAAAATTGGTGGAAATTTCCAAGAACACATGTATAAGAAAATCCTGCAAAGATCAAGAAAACGAAAAGTTAGCTAAAATAGGAAAATAGAAAAAAATAATTTCAACACGAATAATTTTTTCACCACCGAAAAAAATTCTAATCAAATTTGATTACTCAAGAGAATTCTTTTGGTGGTGGAATTATTTTTTTCTATTTTCCTTTTTTAAGACACCTTTCATTTTGTTCACTACGAACAATTTTTTATTATCAAATTTTCCACCATAATATTTTATTTTTATTTAAACAAATAATTTTCTATCTCAATAAATTTACACGATTTTTTTAATATAAAATTTATTTCGTCATAATCGTTTTCATCGTAAAGAAATTTAATTCACCACTTTAATTTTAATAACATTTGTATTTTTAAAAAACATTTATTTTCACCACGAAATTTTTTTCACAATCAACATTGTTTTCTTTTTCAACACGAATAGACAAGATTTTTTTCAATTCAAAATATTTTCACCTAAATATTTTTTTCTCACCAATTTCAACTTAATATTTTTTTCACCACCAAATATTTCTTAACACTAAAACAATTTAATTTTAATTTCACCCTAATCTGCCTATTTATGAAATCCTCATTGGAATTGGAAACGAAATTCAAATCCAATTTCAACTTGAAATGGGTTTATGAAAACGTAGCGAAAGGAATTTGTTAAAGGATTGATAATTCCGCTCTTAATTACATTTTTATGTTTTTAAATTAATAATAAATAATTTTATGTTTTTAAATTAATAATAAACAGCTTAAATCGTTGTTTTGAAATTCTCCTTATAAACTAGAGACGAAAATATTAAAATTTTCAAATCAAATTGTTGGATTTCATAAACAGAAATCGAATACATTAACCCAATTTATTGGTTTTGTTGGGAAAATGTAGTAAAACCAATTCGTTGTTTTACACCACTAAAAAACTTTTACATTTTTTTGACAAAGATTTTATTTTTGACACAAAAAATGTTAATATCTGATTGTGTTACCTACAATTTAATTTTTACTAATAAAAAATTTTCACCAAGAAATTTTTTCATCTCAAAATTTTTTTTCTCAATTATTTTTAATTTTTTCATCTAACAATGAACATTTTTAACCTTCAAAACAATTTAATTTAAATTTTTCCTCATTATATTTTTTCACCACGAAAATTTTTTATCATTAAAAATTTTTCACCATGAAATTTTTGTTACCTCTATATATTTTTTTTTTTTTTCTTATCACGTATATTTTTTCACCTCAATATTGTTTTTGTCACCACGAAAAATCACAATACATATTTTTTTTTTCAAAATTTTTACGAAATTTCTTCCACCTCAATATTTTTTCTATTACAATTTTTTGTTAACCAATAAAACAATTTTGAAAAATATTAGGTGTAATACTAAATATTTTTACCTCAATATTTCTTATCACGAACAATTATTTATTTTTTATTATTATTATTATTATTATTATTATTATTTTTATCACAACAATTTTTAAATTTTTGTATTTTTTTCCACAGCGAATATTTTTTATCAATAAAAAGTTTTCATCATTTTACACCTTAAGATTTGTTTATTCTCCGTGTACATTTCTTCACCATTTAATTCACCAGACAACTTTTTTACCACACATTTTTTTTTCGCCTTAAATTTCTTTTTATCAAAAAATTGTTTTCACCTCTTTTCTCATCCCTTGCTCTTTATTTGTTCACTACTAAATTCACTACAAACATTTTTTTCGCTTCCATATTTTTTTCTCACCACGAAACATTTTACATCTCAATATATGTTTTTTCAGCACTTAATTAACTATAAAACTTTTTTACCACTAAATAATTTCATGTTTTTCATGTAAATTTGTTCACCAATATTTTTTTCAATTTCAAAATTTTTTTTTTCACCTCAACATTTCTTACCACAATATTTTTCCATAATCAAACATTTTTTTCCACACGAAAAGATTTATATTCAAACTTTTTTTTCACTGTCAAATTTCTTCAAACCATTTTTTTATTTCTATTTTTTCTCATCACTTAAATTTTTTCGTTACTAAATTCAAAAGAAAAAAAATTTTCGCCTCAATAAATTTTTTTCTCACCACTAAAATAATTATTCACCAATAATTATTTAATTTTTTTACCAAGTTTTTTTGACCTCACTATGAACATTTTTTTCACCACTTAAATAATTATTCACCAATAATTATTAAACATTTTTCGCCACAAATCATTTTTTTAATAGATATTTTTTTATCGTCCCGAAAATTTCACCACTCAAATATTTTTTATTAAAATAATTTATCACCTCAATATTTATTTCACTTCTAAAACAATTTTTCACCACGAACATTTTTGTCATCATTACAATAATTTTTCAACTTGAACATTTTTTTTCACCTCTAAAGCATCAAAAATCTTTTTTTTTTAATAAAAATTAGTTCACCTCATGAAAGAAATTGTTCATGACCAACAAATTTGTAATACTTATACAATTTTTTAATAAAAAATTCGTAAAAAAAAAATGTTTTAATAAAAAGTTTTGTAGAAAAATTAAAAGAAAATATTTTTAAGAAAATATTGGAAAAAATATTTCTTAAAAATTTATTTTTCATATTATTGTTTTTAAGAACTAATAAATTTCTTGTTGTTTCTTAAATCTTCAAATTGTGGATTTTTTCCTTACAAACCTTGAACCTTATTTTGGCTAAAATCCAATTTTCTAAGCAAAAACAAACAAAAAAAAAGTATCACAAAAAAACAAAAACCACAGAATGCAAATATTACGCATTATTAAATCCTAAAAATATGCAATAGTTTTTTTTTCTCTCTAACTAATAAAAATATTTATTAGTATACCAAAAAGGCGCCTTAGAAAAATGAAATTATAAATAAAAAACATTTTGGCAAAAAAACAACAACTAAATATTTTTCATTCTTTTATTTTCATTACAGAATTGTCTCCGCCATACAGGCTACCTTTTCATTCCTGGTTGGTTTAATTGTTTGCAAATCAACCTGTAGTAAAACATTCGTTTATGCTTCCCACTGCCTAATGGAGGGCTATGGTTGGTTTGGTACTGCTTATTTTATGTACGACATATGGTCCATGTATCAAGTGCATACACAAAAAATCGCTGATAAAATTAAATTAATGAAAATAACTTCATCGGCTTCTTTTACGCCCAAACCTTTGAATGGTCAAAGTAATGGTGGTTTATATGATAAACATATAGCGAGTACTTTTAATGCTAACGGACAACGGTTGGTGGCATTGGAAAAGGATTTTTCCAATGATAATAACGATAATGAAGATATGCAACATGTAAGACATCATGAAGATGAAATTTATGATTATGATGGTGAAACAGTACAAATACCAGAAAATGGTAAATGGGGTTTTTTGAAATATGTTTTTACACATCCAGTCATGATGATACATCATATATTTGTTGGTACAGTGGGATTATTGGTAGTAACAGTGAGTATAAATATAATTATATTGTGTGTATTTTAAAAATTTTTAATTATTTTCTTCTTTTAACTTTTAGTATATACGCGGCGGTGGTCATTGCATTTATAGTTACATGTTTATGATGGAATTCTCTACCCCCTTTGTCTCGTTACGTAGCATTTTAAGTACTCTGGGCATGAAAGAATCCCAACCTTATATTATTAATGGTTTGGTGATGTTGGTTTCATTCTTTGTGTGTCGTGTACTAATGTGGCCTTATGTTATGTGGCGTTATAGTGTGGAAATTAATGCCACCATATGGCAGGCCATGTCAGGTTTACCAATTGGTTGTATTATTGGTATTTTAATATTGTTTTTACCACAAATCTATTGGTTCTTTTTGCTTATTAAAGGAGCTATTAAGGTAAGAAAAAAGATAAAGTTAAGTGTTAAGAAGTTTGATGTAATGTGAGGTGGTTTTGTTAATTGAAATTAGAAGTTATTGTAAGATTATTATTGTAGATCTATTTATAAAACATTTTGGCTATTTTAAATCCCTATTTTCTTTTAATCAATTTAATTGTTTATTTATTAGTTTAATCGTAGATCTTTATATAGTTTTTTTTTATTTATTTATTTATTTATTTGTTTATTTATTTATTTATTTATTTATTTATTTATTTATTTATTTATTTATTTATTTATTTATTTATTTATTTATTTATTTATTTATATATTTATTAATTTTATTTATTTATTTATTTATTTATTTATTTATTTATTTATTTATTTATTTATTTATTTATTTATTTATTTATTTATTTATTTAATTAATGCAGTAATAGTAGCTCTTACTATTAATATTTTTATGAACCAATTTTAGTAGCAATCGTAATGTAATTATTATTTTTTTTAATTTTTCTTTATTCTAATGATAGATAAAATAGCTATCATTAGAATAAAGAAAAATAAAGAGAAAATATAAAGAGATTTGTATTTTTAGATTAAATGATTTATTTTGTGATCATTTCAACTTTAATTTTTCTATTTATTTGGTTCCCCGCCATATTTTACATAAATTTTTATACTTATGAGTAGTGACAATTTTGGTCTCATTATAAGTAGTAGTGATTATCTTAAGACTGCCTTGTATAAATTTTCGGGTCAGCTTAAAGTATCGCATATCAATTGTCAGAGTATTCGTCCGTCTTTGGGAAATTGTAAATTTGATGAATTGAAAAATATTATTAATGGACTTTTCGACTTTAATGGGATTTCCGAGACATGGCTTACAGCTAATATGACTTCCAAGTCTGTTGGTATTTCTGGCTATAAGCTCGTTAGGAAAGACCGCTTGTATGCTAGAGGTGGAGGTGTTCCAGTTTTTATTTCTGATTTTATAGGATTTAAAATTGTATCCAAAATCTTTCTTCCAGGGAGTGAGTCAGTTTTTGTTGAACTTTATATCGATGGTGTTACTATTTTATTTGGAATTGTCTATTTGCCTTACGCGGAATCTTTTCATTTTGAATTACTTTTGAGGTACAAGGAAATTATTATTGCTGGTGATTTCAACTGCAATATGTTTGACATTTTGAAAGCTAGCCGTATGCTTTCAATGTGTGTAAGGTGCAATTTGCGTATTTCTCATAATAGTAGGTCCACATATCTTGATGTGGCCCATGGTTCTACATTCCTATTAGATATTTGAATGGAGAGTGATTCCTCTTTAATGATTTTTTCTATTCAAGTTCAAAGGCGATTTTATTTAGTAATATTGATTTTTCCTTTGAGAATTGATATTAATGGGTCTTTTGTTAATTTTTTGATAGGTTCGAATGTTTGGGTGTATATCTCGATAGACGTCTGTTGTTTGATTACCATATTGATAGAATTAGTTTTAGAGCTGTTAGTAATTTAATTGGGCTTATGCTCTAGTTGTTTATTTACCTTGTCGTACGTGATACATTATTGCTCATACACTTTTAATGACACATGTGTTGTACGGTCTAGAAGTAATATCTGGTACTGTGTCTTATAATATTTCTCGGATATGTATACAGAATTTCTGGTCGAACGCATGTTTCAGAATATTTTTGGCTTTTTTTGGGTTGTTCTTTTAGATTTTTTTTTTTATATCGAAAGATCATTAAAATTGGACGTCCTGTTCAACTTTTCTAGCATTCTACTAGGAATCCGCAAATTATTATTCCTAGTATTAGGAACTCCTTTTTTAAACGATCTTTTATTGTAATAATTACACTTTGTTGGAATAATGTATTTCGATTACAGCTTATGCGGTATTCATTTGCAAATGGAATTGTAATATTCATCAAGACCCCAAAAAGTGTATATATTCTGGATCCTTATTGATAGGGAAGTCGATATAAAGAGGTCAATCTGTATGTTGAAATCAGTTTTTAAAATGAGCAAAATTGGTTAATAAATAACCGAGATATCGCCAAAAAACCGAAGATACCTCCAAAAATCGTTTTTGTTGTCGGCTTTTCTAAGCTCCTATACAAGCTAGCGACTTCATTCTTGCACGAAAAATTGGGAATCATTTTTCAAAATTTTTTGCTTGAAAAAAATCGGTCCATTAGTATCAAAAATCGTTCCATAGACAACAGAGTTATTGGCAATTTTTTTTTAATTTATTTAATGGCAGCTTTGCATATTGTTGTTTTTTTTAAGCCGCAAAAAAATTTGAAAAAATTTAGATTAGTATAAATGTGAAAATATGAAAGCATACTTTAGGGCGCATATTTTATTATTTGTCGGTAAAGCGGTGAAGGGTATATAAGATTCGGCCCAGCCGAATATAGAACTCGCACCTATGGTGGTGTAGGGTATACCCACCTTAAAGCATACCGTTCGACTCAGAATCATTTTCTGAGTCGATTTAACGATGTCCGTCCCTCCGTCTAGTCGGCTGGCAGGCTTGTTGTCCATGTAAAGCTTGTGCGCAAAGTACAGGTCGCCATTTTGAAGATAATTTGGTTTGGTACATATGCTTTTTTCAACACAAAGACGAAGCCTATCAAATTTGGTTATGATCGGCCCATTATTTCACCTAGCCCCCATACAAATGTCCTCCCGGAGTGGAGACTTAACACTTATGTTTATATTATGTTAATATGATGTAGGTATCATATGGTCGGTCTTGACCGAATATATCTTTCTCGTTTTTTTTTTTTTTTTTTTGGCTGGGGAGCCATTTGATTTGTAATATTGAGGATAAGTGAAATGATTTTTGTATTTTAATTTTAGATATCCTTATTCAGGAGTAAATCTTTGTAATTTATGTTAATTGAACTAAGGAGGCTTCTTTATATTACTGTGAATTTTAAACAAATAAAAAAATAAATAAAGCTTATAGGTAATAATTAAATTAAACTTTTTTATTTATATAACAACATTTATTAATTACAGTTTAAAAACCAAAATTTTTCTTTAACAAAAGAAAAATCATTTATTTTTTTATATATTTTTATAGTTTTTTAATTTATTTTTTTTTTTTTTATAATTTTAAATTTTTTGTTTAATTAAATATTTTTTTCTTTTGTCCTTTAGGTCTTTTTCCCTCCCTCTTCTACAACGAAAAAATCTCTAGCTGATGCTAAATTGTCTAAAACTGTTAATGGTAATTTATTAAATGGCTCTTTAACTTCAAATACAGCTACAACAAATGGAAATGGTTCTATAACGTCTTTGACAACAACAAACAAAGCAAAAACCTCCTAAATTAATAAATTAACTAATATTTACTAAATTAATATTGTTAAAAACAAAAACAAACAAATATTTTGAAAAAAAAAAAAAAAAAAAAAAAAAATAGAAACAAGAAAAATGTAACAAATATTTAATATTTAATAACAACTGTTAAATTTAAAACAAAAAAACTAATTATAAAAATTTAGTCATTTGTGAAAAAAAAAAATAATAATAAAAACATACACACCTACAAAATAAAACACACACATATACTAACAAAATTTTTATTTAATTTAAGAAATTTAAAATTTTTTGTTTTAAAATTTTTTAAAAATTAAAATTTATTAAAAAAATTATTTAAAAATTTTTATTTATTAAATAAAAAATATTGGAAATATTAAACACTAAATAATTTTTTTTAAAAAATGTTAGTCCCAGAAAAGGAATTTTATAAAAAGAGACAAAAGAAACAAATAAATTTCAATTTTATTATTTTTAAATCAAAAGTTTTTTGTAACTTCTTAATTACTAATACATTTTTTAAAGCATTTAATACAAAAATGCCTTTATTTAATATTTTACATTTGTTAATTTAATTTTAATTCCTTTTATTGCTTTTTAATGAAACTTATTTAAAGCCTTAAAAAAGACAACAAATCATTAAAAAAAAACTCCTAGAAACAAAAATCAAAATTAAACAACAAGAAATACGAGCTTGTGCTTAAGTTTTATGTAGTTCTAAAAAAACTCCCCTCCCCCTAAAACAAACAAAATAGGAAAATTGTTATTATTATAAAAATAAAAAATCTATGGTAAATGTTCTCTCAGCATTAAATAAAAGAAAACTTCCATAAACTCTATTATATAAACTAAAATAAACGTATAAAAAGCAGCACAAATTAATAATTGTGTTCTGAATTTTACTAGAAAAAAAAAAAATAATAATAATAAAATACTTTTTATAAAAATTGTATTTTAAATGTTATAGCAAAAAAAAAAAAAGAAAAACTACAAAATGTATAACTATATCTTAAAGTAAAGCAAGCAGCTTTTTTTGTAAACTGTTATAAAAAAACTGTTATAAGCTACATACATATTATAAACTAAACTAATTGTCAATGTTAAAAAAAAAAAAAAAAAAAAAAACACATTTAACGAAAATAAAACAACATTTTAAATTATAATTAAATGTCTTACACAAAAAAAAAAAAAACCGGTAAAGAACAAAAAAATTCAGTACAACTTGTGAAAATAAATGATTTAAAAACAGGAAATTGAAAAAAAAAAAAATATAAAAAATATTAACAAAAAAAAATCTTATAAAAAATATATATTAAAACAACAAAATATATAAAAAAGAATACTTAAATAGACAAATTTTGTTTTATTATTTAAAATATAATAAAAATTATAATGTAAGTAAATATAAAAAAAAAAATTCGTTTATATATAATTTTCAAAAACAGTATTATCTCCCTTCTAGTTGCAAATTGAAAAAGTAAAAAAACACTGCTTTAACGGTTTAGATGTAAAGTTTACATTGCATACGTTTTGCGTTGTTATCTTTAACCTGCTGTTTTATCAAACTTTATTACACTGCATTATCACACTTATTCTCTTACTGTTAAACAAACACTGTATTATCTGAATTCACGTTTGCACTTTGTTATCTTTCAAAACTGTTTTAACGTTACAACATTAGTATAAAATAAAAGTATTTTTCTTTCGTGTAGCGATTAAAACAATAGAAATTTAATGAATACCTATATTAGTTCTGAAATAAATGCTTTTTGTTAATTTCTTTTTGTAATTATAAAAATAAACAAATACTTCTTAAAATTGTTTGCTTTGTTATCAATAACACTGTTTTACCGTTACAGCGTCAATATAAAATAAAATAATTTTTTTAAACGTGTAGAAATTAAAAATCAAAGAATTAAAATATATTAATTCTAAAATAAATATTTTTGTTAATTTCTTTTTGTTATTTATAAAGTACTAATTTTAAAACTAATTTTTTCCCTTTGTTATCATTAATACTGTTTTACCGTTACTGTTTTAATAAACAAAAAAATTGTTTTTATTAAAACGTCTTGATGTGGCTATAAATAAAAGCAATTTAGTATTAGCTAGTTATGAAATAAATGTTTTTTTAATAATTTTCTTTTGTATTTTATAAAAATTAAACAAATATGTACTACAGTATCTGCTTCTTATGCTATTTACTTTTATGCACTCTGTTTTCATTAACACTGTTTTAACATTACCGCCTTAAAATTAAACAAAGGAAATTTAGATTTTTTAATTAAAAAATCGTGTAATGTTTATAAATAACACAAATGAAATACAGTTTAAATAATAAATTACTTTTAAAAATATGTTATTAATATTTTTTTGTGCATATTATAAAAAATAAGCAACACTGTATTATTTTTAATATAAACCTTTTCTTTATAACTGTTCTATTATTGCAGTGCTAATGTCCAACAAAACAAAAAATAGATTGTTATTAAAAATAAGAGTTGCTATTTTAATTAAAACAAATTCAATATAATTTCTATAATATATTTGTTTTATTTAATAAATAAGGTTAGGTTAGGTTGAAAAGGGTGGCGTATTCACGCCTTCACCCAGAGACCAAAAAGGTCCATTGTGATCCCTTTGAGAAATAGAGAGAAGTTGAAAACAGAATAAGAGAATAGAAAACTTAGATAAAGAGAAGAAGAGGAGTGGAACCTAAACCCTAGCAATTAGTTCTGATTGCCCCTAAGCCATCCTATCCCCATTACAAACCCTATGAGATTAGTAAGCCCGTTGCTCGTAACCTCATCTAGTTCATGCAGTGTGTGGCTTCCAAACCACTTCAGCCTACGCCGCTGAAGTCCTACGCAATGACAGAGAATGTGCTCCACTGTCTCTAGCTCGTCTACATCATCGCACGACCTGCAAAAATCTGTCGTGCCAATGTCCCATTTACTCATCATATTCCCTAGTGAGAAGTGACCAGTAATAATTCCTACCATGATTCTTATATTACTACGACTCATACCCAGAAGTTGTTTCGAATCTGACAGTTTAAGACTAGGCCATAATGCTCTAGATATCCTGCAGTCCGTTCTGTTCCTCCAGGCACGATTCGTGTTGTCAAGAATCCATTCCCTTATGGCCCTAAAGTAGGACCCAATTGGAATTCTAACGAATGTCTCCACGAAAGACCTATCCAGTCCCGAGCCAATGCGAGCCAGCTCATCAGCTATTTCATTGCCGAGAATGTCGCAGTGACCCGGAACCCAACAGAGTCTTATCTTATAAACATTCATTAGTCTTCTCAATTCCCTCTTACACTCAAAGACCAATCTGGATCTAACATAGTGACTTTTCAGGGCCAATAATGCTGCCTGACTGTCAACGTATATAGTGACCTCAGAATTCCTTTCTACATTTTCCTCCAGCAACCCTAGGGCTTTATAGATGCCCAGAATTTCCGCTTGGAAAACGCTACAACTGTCAGACAATTTATATGACCGTCTGATATCAGTTCCCAGAAAGTAAACCCCTGCACCGGTGCCTACATCCATCTTCGAGCCGTCTGTAAAGACAGCACAACCTCCGTGGAGCTTTTCTACTCCAACCCAGAAGTCCCTTTCAGGTATTTCAATAGTGGGAGTAGCCCCGAAGTCAATTATGGTTCCGACATGATCCGTAGGTTCAGTTACGGATAGTGTCCGACCATTAAATTGAACCATATCGAGTATGCTAGCATGCCCCGCTCTGAAGTTCCTCAATAATCCTAGCTCCTTCAATCTAAAGAGACTACGAACAGCCATTCCCTTCACGAACTCCTCAATTGGAAGTAAGTGGAGAATGATGTCCAGTGCCGCCTGAGGTGTACTTCTCATAGCGCCAGAGATGCCAGTTGAAGCACACCTCTGAACTTTAGATAAAAGGTTCCTGTAGGTTATCTTACTTAACACCTTCCACCACACTGAACAGCCATAAGTAAGAATTGGTCTTACAACCGAAGTGTATATCCAAGATACCACTAACGGTCTGAGTCCCCAATTCTTACCAATAGAGTTCCTGCAGGTGTAATAGGCATTAAGTCCCCTTTTGACCCTCTCCTGAGTGTTCCTTCTCCAAGACAATTTGCTGTCCAGGTAAACACCCAGGTATTTGGCCTCACTTGACAATTCAAGCTCCAAACCATTCAATACTGGTAAGCTAAAAGGCTCAACCTTATATCTCCTGGTGAACAAGACTAACTCGGTCTTCCCTGGGTTAACTCCTAATCCTTTACTATCAGCCCAAAGAGACAAATCCCGTAGACCTGATTGCATGACCTCACTGATCGTTGGTAGAAATTTACCAGAGACCAGTATAACCACGTCATCTGCGTAGGCTACAATTTTCCGTCCCCTAGCATCGAACTGTCTCAGGATGACGTTCACGGCCAAGAGCCATAGTAACGGAGAAAGGACCCCTCCTTGCGGTGTGCCCCTTGTCACAAGCTTCCTCACACAAGTGTCTCCCATATTCGAGTTGATAACTCTAGTGCTCAGCATTATTGTTATCCACTCAATTAGGAATTCACTTGCGTTGATTGAAACCAGTGCCTCCTTGATCGCCTCAATTCTAATATTATTAAAGGCCCCCTCAATGTCGAGGAAAGCTGCCATGGTATACTCCCTATGCAACAAACCTCGCTCTATGTAACTCACTACATCATGTAAAGCACTCTCTACAGACTTACCCTTTAGGTAGGCGTGTTGAGCGTCACTGATTAAGTGAGTTCCCAATTTATTTCTAAGATGCAGATCAATCAGTCTCTCCATTGTCTTCAGTAAGAAAGACGATAGGCTGATTGGCCTGTAATCCTTGGGTTTCGAGTGAGTCGGTTTACCCGCTTTGGGTATGAAGATGACTCTAACCTCTCTCCACCCCCTGGGAATGTATCCTAACCTAAGGCACTCCCTAAATATATCCACGAGTAGTAAGATGACCCTGTCATTGACATTCTGCAACATAGCCGGAAAGATTCCATCTGGGCCCGGTGATTTATAAGGCTCAAATGTACTCACCGCCCATGTTACTTTGTCTCTAGTAACCATCTCCCTAATTGTGTCGTTTTCCCTCTCATCCGAGCCGGATAGATGTAGGTTTTCACTGACACTACCAGATCGCGGCCCAGACTCAATATCAGTACAGCCTGGGAAATGTATCTCCATAAGTAAACTGAGGGACTCTGAGCTAGACTCTGTCCACGAATTGTCCGCGCGTTGTATATATCCAGGTGCCACAGGGTCCTTGGATAATACCCGTCTAAATCTAGACAACTCGTTCACAGAGTCCACGGACTCACAGAAACTTACCCATGATGTCCGTTTCGCTCTCCTTATGTCCTTCTTATACCTTGCAAAACTATCCCTATAGCTGCCCCAATCACTTTCGTTACCTGATAGCTTGGCCCTATTAAACAACCTTCTAACTGTAGACCGCTGGTCCCTAAGTTCCCTGGTCCACCATCTTGGCTGTTTACGTTTGCCCGGATATACTAACGGACAGCTGAGCTCAAAACTATTCCTGACCACATTCGTGAGATCATTCACTACTGCCTCGATACCCTCAGCCGAATTCTTCCAGCCATCAGTATCCCTTAAATCCCTACTCATTAACTCACTAAAAGACTTCCAATCTGTCTTCCTAGAGTTCCTATAGGGCTTTCCCTTCGATCCTACAAGATCCAAACTGAAGGATATCATGCTATGATCCGAAAAGGAGTAGTCCATGTTTACCCTCCAGTCCCTAACGAAATCGCCCCTCCGGTTTGCTAGCGTTATATCTATAACTGTTTCCCTATCTTTCGTTCTGAACGTGGGTTGACTCCCCCTATTACAGATATGAAGATCATAATCAGTTATAAAATTAAAAACTAACTCACCCCTTTTATTGACGTCCCTGCTTCCCCATTGATAATGGTGAGCGTTCGCATCACATCCTAGGATCATGTACAGTCCTCTCCTCCTGCAGTGCTCCGCCAATTGCTGCAGAGCGATGCCTGGTGGATCGGCCGCCTCATAAGGCATGTACACTGATGCCAAAACTAGCTTCCTGTTTCCAGTAGCTTCCCATTGTACAACCGTTAGGTCCCCATTACTGAAAGAATGAAGAAGATTAACATTTAAATCTTTCCTAACCATTATACATGTTCGTACCTTTTCCAATGTGGATGGTATGAACAGATTGTAGCCTATAGCCCTTAAACCACATACCCTGGTGTTGTTAATCCAAGGTTCCTGGATAAGAGCTACATCCACATTGGAGTCAATAAGGAGTTTTGTCAATTCGGTTGAGGCTGCCTCACAATGGTGCAAATTAATTTGCACCACTGTTGTCCTCTTTGGTTTTATCAGACTTAGAGTATCTAAATCTGATAACCCCAAACCCGAAATTGACAACTCCCCCTAGTGACTCCAGTTTCTTTAGAGACTCCCGATCCACAGCAAATCTGAAGTCCCTACCTTGGTTCTCCTTACAGATCAAGGTGTTGACAAGCTTCCATTGACCTGTAAGAAGACCTTCGTTCTGGTTCTCCAATACTGTCAGAATGGTTCCAACCTCTAGAATGGGTGGTGGGAACCATGCTGTCACTATTGGACGAAGGGGCAACTCGGATGCCAGTATCACCTCGAGTTTCGCCTCTGGATAGAGTGTGTCGCACTTAGCAACTGCGTTTCTAAGAAATTCAAAAGATTTCTTATTTCCGCAGTTGATAGTTTTGACACCCTTCATCCAGTCTGCGCCTCTGAATGCTACCTCATCCGGCCTTCCTTTCACGAGAGCGATTTCCTCAATGAGCCTGTGCTCAATCTGTCGCCATTGCTCAACGCTGATCCTCCCATCTGGATCAGCTTTGTCAATGACAGCAGCTTGAATACAATCTTGCATCACTGATTCCCTCGCCTTTTTCGATGTGGATGGCTGTTCATTACCCGAACCAGCTCTATTAGTTACCTCCTTATGGGGGCCCCTAAGCGAGCTACAGGGCGTATGGACAGCCTTCTTTGCCACAGAAGTTTGTTGGTCGTCCCCAGACCTGGCCCTCTTAATGACTCCCTTTTGGGAGCCCTTAAGAGTGCCGGATGGATTCTGGCCAACACTCTTCGGTGAAGATGACCTCATGTCAGAAGTTTTGGCAACTACACCAGTATTGTCCTTACGGGTTACACCGGTGGAGTTGGTAGACTTCTGGCATGTCGCCATCCTGCTGGTTGAGGGCTGATCATCCCCAGGCCTAGCACCCCTGATAACCTTTTGTGGTTTACCAGATTTGCTGGATGGTACATGATCAGCCTTAACTTTGGTAGATTTTGGTTTGCCTGCTGTAACCCGCTGTTCCATAAGGGTTGCAGGTTTAGCAGGTTCGCCTCTACCGTCCCTACTAGCTCCGGCTGGGATCGATGAGCATGTAGACTTTCCTCCTGTGTCCTCACGGGACACCTCTGGAGTACGGTCTGCATCCACATCTGATCCTTCAGGATAAGACATTCCCAAGGAGTCGCAGACAGGTCCGTAGATCCGTTCGAATCTTTTAACGTTCCTTCTGTGCTTCTTGGTAAGGTACTTATCCTTGCCTGAAAGTGTCGAAGGGTCTCTCTTAGCTATCCTATGCAGATAGATAAGAGAGGCTCTTGCGCCACTTTGCGCTTTCTCCTCTTTGGTTCGGCAATTATCAGCGGTTGTCGCATTAAGCATTACCGCATCTTGTCGAAACAAAGTACTGCCGGGCGTGTGATCCCCCTGATCACTCGAGCAATCCTTCCGCTCCGACCTGACCTCAATACCCTGGTTCTTCTCTTGACTCTGAGCGCGAGTTGAGATTACAGTGATCTCAAGCTCATCTTCAGAGCCAAGGGTAAGATCCCCGAGTTTTTCCGAGGCACCGGTCCCAGCGAAGGCATCGGTCGAATAATCAGGAAGATCATCCGTCCCTGATAGCTGGTCCAACAACTGACTTTCCTGTATCAGAATGTCTCGTTGAACCCCCATCATCACAGTTTCGTCGTCCGTTAACATGTCCGTTACCGTACTGTCGCCCTGCGACCGTTCGTCATCTTCCGTCCGATTTGTATTTTTATTTAAAAAGTCTATTTTCGTCCCACGAGTATGCCAGTAAAGGGAAAGACCATCTCGCGCAGTGACGGCGTGCGCGGACTAGGCTAGAGATTACAACCAACCCGTGCCATGGGCGTTGGAGGGGAGCTGTTAACTGTTAGTTTGTTTAGGCACCAACTAACCATTCAGGTCCTCAGCACTACTACCTACCACCTTGACCTTAAAGTGCGCTACATTTATTTGGTCCGCGAGAGACTTAAGAAGTCCTAGGACCGGATATAATACCCATGATACGAACCATCAAGCAATGGGCCAGAATGCACCATATGATAGAGTGTTCATATCATGTGCCTTATATCCAATCCCCCCGATCCGCCACCTGGGGACGCGTCCGATAGGAGTAAATGTAGCAGAAAAACTCCCACGGAAATAAATAAATAAATAATAAATAAACAACAATGTTATTATCTGTTTAATTAAGCTGTTGTATATAGTTATCTTTAGTACTGTACTAATGTCAAATACAAAAAAAGTAGATTTTTATTGAAAAAACTGTTGCTTTTATTAAATTAGATTAAATTATATAATAAATTGCTCTCAAAAACAAAATTTTCGTTTTATTTAACAATTTTTTTAATATGTATTTCGTAAAAGTACTGCTTTATCGCAATGTGTTTATTGTGGATGATAATGTAGTAATTAGTGTCAGGTCAAAAAGGATAGTCGCAGACAATACATAGTTATATCCAAATTGTATAAAATAAATCGCATAAATTTATCAAAGAAATAAAAACAAATAAAAATCTATGTATGAAAATTCTAAAAAATATTACTTGCGAATAATTATAATAAAAAATCTGTAATATAATATATATTTTTTAATTTTGTTAAAATATTAATCAAATCATATTCCATAGATAGATAAACAAAAAAATTATTGTGACAAAAGTTATAGGCACAAAATAACTTATAGTAACAAATAGCAATTGGTATTTTATCTAAATATATACAATATCTTAAAAAAGCTAACATTGTTTTTTTGTATTAATATTGCCTTTCTTAAATTATACTACTTTTTAATTGGTACTTTTTTTGCTTCTTGGGACCAATTTTAAATTTAAAATATATTTTACAGACAAAATTTGTATGAAAAATTTGTTTTAAAAGACATTTTAAATTTAAACGTTTATTTTTTTTTTTTCTCAATTCATAAATCAATAACTCAAAATATTTCTAGTGTTGTGCAAGTATTAAGTATTGAGTATTCGTCACACTTGTTGCAGTGAATTTTTTATATACGTTAATAAAATTTTTCTTTTATCTGAAAAAAAAAAAAAAATAATAATATATTTTGACACTAGGTGCGGTGAATGAATGTGTATAGGCCGAAAGCCGTGGTTATGCATATATATTTTTTTCTTTGTTTCCCCTTCCCCTAGCGACCCGGTCAGTATTTACTTACTAATCTTGACCGTCAGAAAATTAACAAACATGAAAAAAAAAATCGCTTCAACGCCAAGAAAAGAAACGCTCATTTGTCATTACTGTCTTGGCCATATTACAAAAATCAAACCAAAAGAAAAATGACAAGAACCTAAAAAAAATGACAAAAAATGAAAAATAACAAAAACAACAACAAAAGAAAAGTATTCTTTATAAAGGCAGCATGAAATTACAATTCTTTTTCATTTGTGCGGTAATTTTTAAACTAGTTGGATGTTCGAGCAAAAATTTACAAAATAATAAAAACGTGCGGTAAAAAAAGAAGCAAAATAATAAAGAATTAAAGCGTATAAAAGTTTAAAAAACAAAAGCAGCAACAACAAAAAAATTTATAAAAGAAGTGAATGAAGTAAAACAAAGTGTGAATAAGGTTTCTAGCTAAAAAAAAAATTTATAGTAGCCAAACAAAAAAATAAAAGAGCAATATTTTACACAAAAAGATAAAATTTAACAAGCAAAAAAGTTGATAAAGAAAAATCTATCAATACTTATTACTTGGTATATTTAATGAAGGAGAAAAATAATTATACAAAAAACAAATAGTCATCCAATAGCCAGAGTAAAACAAATAAAAAAAATTAAGTTAACAAAACAACCATTGGAGAAAAAATCAAAAAAAGTGCAGCAGGCTTAAAATAAGAAAAATTTATAAAAATTTCGTTTTAAGTCTGTGCTGGTCTAGCTAGTGATAAAATTTTTATAAAAAAGAAGTTTTAAACTTGTTTGTTAATTGTTAATTTCTAAAATTTCCTCAAAATTGTTATAAAATGGTAAGTTCTTTTTTTCTTATGATGTGAGACTTTTTACGTAAATTTTTTTTCTTGTGCTGCTGCTAAAATGTTCATATGATTTTTGGCATTTTTTCATTTCCTGAAATTTATTTTCTATTGCGCCTTTCTTATTTAGGTATTAAATAATTTTACTTATCTTTGAAAATATTTTGTGTAAATTATTGAATAGTTTCTTTATGTTTTAATTGTATTATTAAATTTCTTTAACATTTTAAATTTTTTAGTATAATTCTTTAGTTTTTTTTCTCCATTAACTCTTTTTTTTTTTTCTTGTTGTTTTTGTTTTTTTTTTGTTGCAAATTTTTTCACTTCTCATTTTCTTGTTCTTTTGAAACTGTCAAAATGTGTCTGTGTTTATATAGTTGTCTTTTTTACTCTAGTGGTTGTGTTACGTATAACGTAACATTTCTATACAGCTGGTTGAGCACAGTGGTTGCAAAACATGTGAAACTTTAACAAAAACATGTGTTTTTTCTTGTTAAAATCTTCACGTTGTTTTTTGGTGGTTGGAAATTATGCTACAGGAAATTTAGCATTTTTGTTGTTTTTAATTAATTTTTGTATTAATTATTAAATATTTATTAATGGAAAAAAATTAATTTAATTTTTGTTTTAAGGATTATAGCCTTTTCTTTGAATAAAGCTAAAAAATAAGTTTTAATTTGTAAATTTCTCCCACTATTTTGTTAATAGTCCCTTAAAACAACATATTTATTTTCAAAATTGTATTATAATAAAAAAAATATATTTAATTATTGTTAAATTAAATTTCATTCTTCTCTTAATAAACGTACTTTCTTTATCATCTTAAATGTTTCTTATATTTTGAAGTTTGTATTGGAATTTGTCCACATTTTAACATTATAAACAAATATTGCAACACGTTGTTTTTACTCTTCAATGTTTGAAATATTTACAAACATTTTTTAATATAAGATTTTTAAATAAAAACTTGGCCCAAATATTTCCAATTAGTTTTATATAGTTTTAAATGTATAAGAGTTAAATTAGTTAAATTTATTTTGAAATGTAGAGGAATTTGGAGGTGTGATTAAGTTTAAGTTTTAAGTGGTAAATAAGGGAGACAGAAATAGAATAGGAGGATATGTATCGCATAGCAGATCTTTTGCAATTTTAAGAAAAGTATTTGGTATCAGTTGAAAGTTAACTGACGTGGACATCAACAAGTTACCCATATTTTTCCCTTTAAGGTCTTTATAATAATGAGGGCGCACAATCTTGAATGTTTTTATTAAAGTATAAACTCATATTTTAGTTGTCATGAACAAATAATTTGTTGTAAAATCTGTTGGAATTGTCTAATATCCTTTTCGGAACGAAAATTTTCGAATTCCACTAAAAAGTTTAGAAATATATTCAATCATATATACAATTTATTGTAATAGGGGCAGCACTCCTACGTTCAGAACGAAGAATAGAGAAACAGTTTAGATATAACGCTAGCGGTCTACAGTTAGAAAGCTAACGAGGAAGGATGAGGATTGGGACAGCTATAAAGATATTTTCTCTAGATATCATGGCTGGATTTCTGCGAGTTGAGTTGTCTAGGTTTAGGCGAGTATTATCTAAGGATATACAACGTGCTATACAACTCATTTACCAGGATGTAGAAAGGTAGTGTCAATGATAATCTGCAGTCCAAATCAGATGAGAGGGATACTGATGATCACTAGATAAAAAGTAATATGGGTGGTAAATTCATTTGGGCCATACAAATTATTGAGCCCAGATAGAATATTTCCGGCCATTTGTAACATCGTGACGCGTACATTGGCCTTCCACTATAAGCTGGAAATAAGAATTTCGCCTTTCACCATATTAATAATTTTCAAAGTAGACTCTCTATATAGTGCAAAAAGCAAACCATTGTGTACTCATTGTCAAAAAAAAAAAAGTTTTGAAATTATTTCAGAAATGTGAATTATAACCTTTGAACTAACTTTTCGCATATGCGAACTACTCACTAATTTCGAGTACCGACCGGCAAAATTTTCGGAGAAGACGGTCGTAATTTTTCAAAAGGCTTCAACGGCTCATATTAGTCGTCGGCTACATTTTTGGGTGGGATACTGTAAATGACATGTTGCCTCCCGGGTGCATCCATCGACAAATAAAATATTTGAGATAGAAGTGTGGATTTGAACATTTATTAAGAATTAATTAATTTTATATCTCTGAGAAATGTAATAATAAAACTTCGGCGGCTTATTTTGAGCCGATGTGAGCCAACAAAAATGGCGGTGGAGGATGAAAAAATTTAAAATAGATCAGCGTAGCTGTGCCGCCGCACGTTGGGTTGAACAGTAATCAAAACGAGGATTAATTAAAGAAAAAATATGTGGATATTACAATAAATTTTTATATCGGATAATAGAAAACAAACTGAATTATCATAATCTGTAAAATTTATTTATGTTGTTTAATTTTTTTGATACACTCTCTCAAAGACCAATAATTTTTCATAAATAATATTATACTAGCAAAAATTTAAAATTTTAAAATTTCAAGTGGGAATTTTGTTAGTTTTTATAAAACGATAATTGTTTTTTTAAACAGGTAAATTAAGTTGAGATAGTGGACTATATTCTAAAATAAAATTTATTCGGATATATGTTGTATAATTATTTTTAATAATTTTGCAAAAATTACCCTAAAAATGGGGTATTTTCGAGATATGTATATAAGTTTTAAAGAGTTATTGGGTAAAATTGGGTAAACATTTGTATACAGTGATAAAATATAAGATCTTAGATTGTGTAATAAAGAAAAGCATTTTGCCTAATATTAGTATTTAATTTTATATTAAAATAAACCAGTTAAAATTATTCAAAAACCATTACCAGAAGAATCACAGGAAGTTCAAAATGAAGATTTTAAACAACTGTAGCCATTAAAACTGTTATAAAAACATTTAAATTAAAGCTTACACGAATTAATCCCCTTTATCGCTATGGTTCAACCCACTGTGCGCCGACTTTAAGCCGGTCGGCTTTTTTATCTGGTACCGAGAACTGGAGTAAATTTTCATATGATAAATTTTTTCCAAAAATTATTTTTTAATTTGTAATGTATTTTATTTTTGCTGGATCCTTAATTAATAATTAATTTCTTATTAGTATTAAGAAGTTAAAGGTTGCCCTGATCGCTTTAAATTTTTTTAAAAGGGAGACCTTTTAATTTATATAAAAATTATAGGGGACAAGAGCCTAGCCATAGGTCTTTTTCACAATCCGATCAAACATGATCTTTACAAAAATATCTCCAGAGGTAGTTAGATACCCGTTTTTAGCAATAGGAGACTGCAAGAACACTAAATCTTCAGTTGAATTGAGGATAGGTCGTGGATCAGGTTTCAACAAGCTCAAAATAAAACTAAAATTTTTCTTCTCGATGACCATAGGATTGTAACTTGTTTCACTATTTAAAAAAATATTTTATTTTAAATTATTTATTTAGAAATTATTTTTAAATCCTAACAAATTGTCTTTCAAATCCTACTTTAACTTTAATAATGATTTCTTCTTATAACAATTTCTGTACAAGAGCCTAAAAATAGTCGCATTAAAATCCTCTGCATATAAATCCCTTAAAAATTATTTATCAGCAATTTCAACAGTTTCTCGTGAAATTCGCATAATTCATAAAAGTTTATATACAAACCTTGATTATGTTATTGTTTTTGTAAGAAGGGGGTCCAGTCATAATCAACTCAAACTACTCCTTTTTTTATCTATAACGTTAATATAAAATGTTATAGGAATTAAAAGCAAATGGTCAATATGAAAACCCCAGGGTCTGCTGGTATATAAAACAAGCGCAGGCGTTAATTAAAACAACCCTAGTAATATGTTTTATTAAACCAACTCTCTTAAAGGATAGAAATCAAAAGGAATATAAAATAAGGGGAGACCAGAAAAAAAAGAGATTTTTTTTTAATAAATTTGTTTAATAAAATGAAGAGAGTAATTAGGCTTTAAAACGAATACCAAAAAGACTATAAAAAATTTTTAAATTTTTAAACCAATTTTCGTATATATTTTTTTTTAAGAATATAACGATTACCTTAAGAAAATTTCAATGGTTACTTGTTTTAAATTTTATAAACTTTTAAAAGTTTACGAAAAAATAAAATTTTTTATAAATTTCAAGCATTCTCGCTAAAAAAAAATATATATAAATTTCAGAGTGGTTACTTTTATTTAAAAGCGATTACTTTTGTTTCATTTTTATTTTAAAGGAAAAATTTTAGCTACCAATAGGTTTCTTAATTATTTGAAAGAAATTTCTATAGAATTTTTATATAGAATTTAAAAAAAAAAATATTGATTACTTAAAAAATTTTTAACGGTTACTCGCTTAAAATTTTTAAAAAAATATTAAAGAAATGTAATTGGTAAAGTATATAAGTAATAATATAACAATTAAAATAAAATACCAATAGCATTACCAGCAAAAAATTTTAATTATTAAAAAAATAACGGTTACCGGACTAAAATTATATCATTTGTTAAAAAAATTTTAATTAAATACAGTAATTATTTAATCTACATTATTTTTATAAAAACTAATACATTTTAAAGTGGTTTCTTCAAATTTAAGCGGATATTTTTGTTTAATTTTGATTTTTCATATAAAAATTTAACGGGTACCCACCTAAAATTTCTTAATTTATATAAATTTAAACTATACTTATATACGAATGCATAATTTTCAAAACGATTACTTTAAAGTTATAGCGTTTACTTTTTATTGGCTTTGGTTTCAAGGCAAACAATTTCTAAACTATAGGTTAATTAGCAAGTAAAAAGTATTTTATGTATATTTTTTAACTAAAATAATGACTACTTACATTAAATTGAAATAACTACCCGCCTAAAATATCATATTTTTTTAAAAAATGTGTGAGTAATAAAAATTTTATTAAGTTTTAAGTATTTTTATGTAAAAATTATTAATTTTCAAAGTGTTTACTTTTTGTTTAAAGTGGTTACGTTTAATTGGTTCTTATTGTAAGGTATAAAGTTTGTAATCAATGGTTTATTAGCAAATTAAAAGAATTTTGTCCAAATTTTTTAAAGAAAATAACGATAACTTACCTTAATTTAAACGAGTACCCATCTCAAATATCATAATTTTTTTAAAAATTGTATAAGTAGTAAAATTTTAATTAAATTAAAAGCATTTTTATGTAATAATTACCTACTAAACATCTGCAGCAAATCATTTGCTTTTCAATTCACAGTAATGTTTTTTAATGTATGATCTTACATTACTGCGAAAATAAAAAACAAAACAATACAAAACAAACTCTGTAAAAAAAAATTATTTGAATTGAGTTGAATTGAAACGATGAAGCAAAAACAAAACATGTTCTGTTCTCTTTGAGAAATTACTGCTTATGAGAGATTTTTAGAAAAACAATAATGTTAAATAAAAAACATCAAAACAAAACTGTGAATTACTGTCATTCCCTTACATCTAATATGAAAAAATGCAGGGAACATAACAATTATGTATTTTTAAATAAACAACAGATAATAATTACGTTTGATTTCAATGTTTTTGCGTAGGAAATATAATTTGTTATTTTAATTATATTTAATTATATCTAAAATGAATTAAAATTTGTTTTATTTGTGATATTTATACCCTTTACCAAAGGTGTAAAGGGTATATATAAGTTTGTCATTCCGTTTGTAATTCCCACAATTTTCGTCGGAGAGCAAAAAAGTTTACATTTTCGGGATCCTTGTAAGAAATGATGACGATAGGACCATGTCCGTCCGTCCGTCCGTCCCTCCGTCCGTCCGTGTGTCGGTTGAAATGGCGTTTATGAAGCCCACCGATAACTGACATATATAATATATATATCAAACGATCGGAAATGCTTTCGAGAATTTTGCTATTGGAATTCAGCAAGATCGGTTCATACAATGCGGAGATATGTTAAAAAAACCGGTTTTTAGAACCGGTTTTCCAGTTTCTGAAGCCCCTGTATATACTAGGGACTTCGTTTTTACAAGGAAGTCTCGGACATTTTTTTCTGAATTTTTGTTCTGAAGAAATGAAATAAATAGGTTCAATAATAACTGAGATATCGGACAAAACGCATTTTTTATTTTTTGAAGCCCTGGTTTAAGATATAGATTTTTATTTTTATACAGATCGGTCACAAATATTTTTTTTAAAATTTCGGTTTTTTGAATCAACAGGATCGGTTTGTAAATGGCGGAGATATGCTTTAAAAACCGGTTTTTGGAATCGGTTTTTCAGTTTCTGAAGCCTCTGCATATACCAGGGACTTCGAATTTTTAAAGGGGGCTCGGAAATTATTTTCTGAATTTTTGTTCTGAAAAAATTAAATAAATCGGTTCAGTAATAACTGAGATATCGGGGAAAACGATTTTTTTATTTTTTAAGCCCTTGTTCAACCTACAGATTTTTATTTTTATATAGATCAGTCATAAATGTTTTTATAAAATTTCGTTTTTTTTAATAAACCAAATTCGTTCAGAATCAACAGAGTTATGGACCAAAAACAAATCTGTTAAGAATATAAATACACACACAAACATGTATATTAAGCATTGTAATGACTATTAGTGACGTTTTTTGTTTTTTGTATAGACAAGTAGTTTAGTTAGAAACAGCAGTCATATAATGAATAACAGTGTTGTTGTTGTTCTTTGTATATGCAGTCTGTACAAAAATAAATAGATATGGAATTGTTGTTGTTTATTTTTTAAAACTAAAACATATCTGTTAAGAATATACATAAATACATACACAAACATGCATATTAAGCATTGTAATGACTATTGTGACGTTTTTGCCTATAAGACAAGTAGTTTAGTTAGCAACAGAAGTAATATAATGAATAACAGTGTTGTTGTTGTTCTTTGTATATGCAGTCAGTTTGTATATACACACATAAAAAAATAAATAAATATGGAATTGTTGTTGTTTATTTTTTAAAAGCAAAGCCTGCTATGATTGTTTTTTTTTTTATATTCAAATTTTCGTAGTTTGAAAAAAATTTAGATTTAAATATGTGAAAATATGAAAGCATACGTTAAGGCGAAAATTTTATTATTTGTCGGTAATATGGTAATATGATGTCGATAAGATAGTAAGATGGTAATATGGTGAAGGGTATCAAAGATTCGGCACAGCCGAATCTTTTTTCAATTTCATTTTATTTACTTTTAATTACATACCTATAATATTTAAATTTTTATTTATTTAAATGGTTACTTTGTATTTAAAATAATCGCATTTTGTTAGTTTCATCTTTAAGGAAAAAATATATGTAACCTTTAGACTTTCTAGCAAGTTAAAAGTATTTTGTGTATATTTTTGAACTAAAATAATGATTACTTATACAAAATTTAAACGAGTACCCGCCTCAAATTTAATATTTTCTAAAAAGAACGTGTACGTTTTAAAACTATTTTAAATTTTGTATATTTTCATGTAAAAATTAATGATTTATAAAGTTGTTACTTTATACTAAATGTGGTTACTTTTAGTTGGTTTTTATTTTAAGTTAAAATGTATATTTTGGTATAATTTAGAACTAAAATAATGATTACTTACACAAAATATAAATGGGTAACCGCTTTAAATATCATATTTTTTTTTTTAAAATTGTGGTAAGTAATGAAATTTTAATTAAATTTAAAGAATTTTTATGTAAAAATTAATCATTTTTAACGTGGTTAGTTTATTTTGAAAGTGGTTACTTTTTGTTGCTTCTATTTTTAAGACAAACATTTGTATCCAATAGTTTAATTAGCAAATTAAAAAAATTTTCTGCATATTTCTGAAATAAAATAACGATTACTTGCATAAAATTAAGACGGGTACCCGACTAAAATTTTGAATTTTTTTAAACAATTTTATAAGTAATAAAATTTTAATTAAAACTTTTGTATTTTTATGTAAAAATGGTTAATTTTCAAAGCGGTTACCTTATACTTTAAGTGGTTACTTTTTGTTGGTTTTTATTTTAAGGCAAAACATATGTAACCAATAGATTTCTTAGCAAGTTAAAAATATTTTGTGTTCAACTTTGAACTAAAATAACGATTACATACCCAAAAGTTAGGCGGATACCCGCCTTAAATTTCATTATTTTTTAAAGATTGTGTAGGTAATAAAGTTTTAATTAAATTTAAAGAATTTTTATGTTAAAATGAATCATTTTTAAAGCGGTTACTTTATTTTAAAAGTGGTTACTTTTTGTTGGTTTTGATTTCAAGCAAAAAATTTTATTTTCATTAGGTTTCTTGAGCATTTAAAAATATTTTAATTATAGTTTGGACCTGAAAGGACAAATTTAAATATACAAATTAAACGGTTACTTGCTTTATATATTATGATTTTTTTTATTTTTTTATATTTCTGTAAATTGAATTAAAATGTTAAATAAATTGCAGTATTTTGCTCAACTCTTAAATATAGTTTCCCCTTTCTCTATTTGTTTTTTTTTTTTTAATTAAGATTTTTGGTTATTTCATGTAAGAGATTTTTTTTTTTGCATGTACTTTTGTGTGTATGTAAATATTTTTTTAATAGAAATATTCTATGTGTTGTACTTTTTTTATTTACTTTTATTTTTCCTTTTTTTATTTTCTCGCATGGTATTAAAGGTAAAAAAATAACAGGGTTGTTGTTATTTTTTTTGTTGTCAATACAAAATTTTTGTTTTTGTTATAATTCTCTTTTTGTATGGAAATTTATCAAGATTTTTTTGTTTTTATTTTTATATTCCGTAAAGATTTTTGAGCATATTTTTTTCTATTATTTTTTCCATTCTAATTCTGTAACTGTAAAATGCAACATATACAATGAAACAAAACATATGAGCATGATTTGTATATGTTTATGTATTTTTTTTTTTTTTTTTTTTTTGAGATTATTTTGATTTTTTTCTCTAACTCTCTTTGTAAATGTTTTGATTTTTTGTTTTTAGAATATGGTTTAGCAGGACATATTTATTTTGTTTGAGTGTGTGTATGTATGTGTGAATCCTTTAGAAACATATTTATTTGTATAATATTTTATATGTGTGTTTATATTTTTTTGTTTTGGTTTTTTTTTTATATTCTACCATTGATATATTTTATATTACAAGGTCATTTGTATTGCTTTTATTATATTCCATGTCAATGGCATTTTTGTATGTTTTGTGCTTGTATATGTGTGTGTTTGTACAAGTGTATAATCATTTGTTTTGTGTGTAAATCTTTTGTTTAAAGATTTTTAAAGGATGTCTTTTCTTTATTTTAATTTCCGCTTTAAGTTTTTGAAAATAAAGAAAAATTAAAGTCATTTTTAGCATTTGTGTTATTTGAAGAGGTTTGTTTAATTTAGATGTTTGAGGAAAATATTGTTTAATTTTTTAGATATTTAAAAAATACTTTTTTAGACAAATTATAAATGGTTACTCGTCTAAAATTTTTGATTATCCCAGAAATTATATTAAAAATAAATCTAAAATTTAATTAAGAATATTTTAATTTAAAATAAATAACAAATTTGAATGGTTACTTTTAATTTAAACTGGTTACTTTTATTGAAATTTTATTTACAATGAAAAATTCTGCTAGCAATAGATTTCTTAGTTAATTAAAATAATGTTTGGCATAATTTTCATTTAAAAAGCGATTACTTAGTCGTAATTTAAATGGTTACTCGCCTAAAATTTCACAATTTTTAAAAAATTACTAAAAGAATAAATTAGAAATACAATCAAAGGCAATTTTTTTTTTAATTTTTGGAAATGGTTACTTTTACATTAATTTGGTTACTTTTGCTTAAATTTCATTTCAGTAGAAAAATTATAATTATAAAGAATTTCGTTGCAATTTTAATATATTTTCTACATAATTTTTAACTAAAATAATGGTTACTTCAGCTAATTTTAAACGGTTACTCGTCTTAAATTTTAAAATTTTAGTAAATTTATATATTTAATATAATAAATATTGCTATTTAAGTGGTTACTTTTGCTTAATTTTGATATTAAATAAAAAATTTCAACACCAAAGGGTTTCTTAAATACTTGAAAGAATTTTATTTATAGTATTTAACTTAAACAATGGTTACTTACACAAAAATTAAATGGTTACTTGACTAAAAATTCATAATTCTTAAGAAGTTGTTTTAAGAATAAAATTTTGTTTTAATTTAAAGTCGTTTTACCTAAAAATTAATTAAAAAGAGAAATGGTTACTTTAAATTTGAAATGGTTCCTTTATCTTAAAGAAGAAACAATTTAATGCGAGTTAAGTATAAAGTTATTTAAAATAATTTCCTGCATAAATATAAATTAAAATAATGTTTAATTACAAAAATTGAAACGGTTACTCGCTTAAAATTTAAATTTCTATGAAAAATTATAAATTGAATAGAATTTTACAAAAATTTTAAAAACTTTCAGCTAAAAGTTGTTTACTTTTAAAGTGGTTACTTTAAATTAAAAACAATTACTTTAGTTTAAATTGATTTTTTTTTTAATTAATAATTTTAATAGCAGTACATTTGAAATTGATTTAAAAAGTTTACACCTTTAATTCTAAGTGAAATAATGCTTATTTAAACCAAATTTGAACGGTTACCCGCCTCAAATTGTTAAAATATTATAAAATTGTATAAAAAATAAAATTTAAATTTTATTGGTAGCATTTTTTTTTTTTTTTTGTAAAAGTTATTCATTTTCTACGTGATTACTTTTTATTGTAAGTGGTTACTTTTGTTGAATTTTCATTTAAAACGAAAATTTTTCCCTGTATTATATTTCTTAATCAATATAAAAATTATTTGTTATATATTTTAGATTAAATAATATTTTTTTTAAGAGAATTTTAACGGTTACTCGCTTAAATTTTAATAATTAAAAAAAAAGAAATTGTTTTTCATAAAAATGTAATGCAATTTTAAAAATTTTTATTAAAAAACGATTAATTTTCAAAGTGATTACTTTTTTTCAAGAGTGGTTACTTTTGTTAAATTTTAAATTTAAATGAACACTTTTGATTTCAGTATATTTCTTAAATATTTTAAAGAAATCTTATCATAATTTTCACTTAAAATAACGATTACTTTAATAAACTATAAACGGTTACTCGCCTATATTATGATTGTTTTTAGTAGATAATAATTAAAATAATATAATTTTATATGAATCATTTTTACCTAAAAATTTTATATGTATTTTCAGAGTGATTACTTTTTATTAAATGTGATTACTTTTATTAAATTTAAAAAAAAAATAAATAAAAAAATTGGGCACCATAATGTATCTAAAATATTTAAACAAATATCTGTTATAATTTTCTTTTAAAATAACGATTATTTTAACCAGATATAAAGAGTTACTAGTATAAATTTTAGTTATTTTTAAGAAATAATATTAAAAATATTTAATTTGAAGCATTTTTACTTAAAAACCACTGATTTTGAAAGTGATTACTTTTTATACTAAATCGTTACTTTTGTTTAATTTTGATTTTAAATGAAAAATTATGTCTGCTACGTATTTGATAGTAAATTAACATTATTTTCTACATTATTTTAAGCTAATATACTATTTAAAGCATTTTACTTTAAATAATGATTAAATTCAACATGGTTACTTTTTTATACCAAATGGTTACTTCTGCTAAACAATGATTTTAAAAATAAAAGTTTATAAAATAACAATTTTTTTATATATTTTAATGAAGATCCATGTGATTTCCAGTTGAAATTTCAATTATTTAGTATAAATTTAAACGGTTACTCATCTATAGATATGAAAAATTCTTTAATAAATGTTATTTAATAAGTTTTAAACCATAAACTATCATTGGGAACACCACAAAATGTCATAAAATAAAACAGTTTTTCTGCTGCCTTTACTTGCATCTCTGCCTGTTAAATGTTGGGCAAAGTGGTTGCAGCAAGTATTTGTCCACAATCAGTATGTGTCTACAAACAAGCCACCCCTTTTAACAAGTTTTAACAAGTTTAAAATAGTTTGTTATTTTCTAAAGGATCCCCTTCCTAAATAACATCCGAATATTTTTGTCTATTCACTTCACTATTTTATCTATTTCAAAAAGGGTTCTCTACTTGTTTTCTCAACTAAAGTTTGTCCATAGTTGAGATGCACTAGTTCCCAGTTAAAGCAATGGTGGGTAGCAAATGTATGTTTTGCATACAACATCAGTATGGCACCCTTCTTCTCATTTTCATACATACAGATTCACCTCTTTATGTACATATCTACATATACAATTGTATGTATGTACATTTAAAGTATATTTGCTTATTCCTTTTTACTGTTTAAAGTTTGTTTTTATTATATGTATGTGTGAATGTTTTTTTTTAACGTCAGTGTCCTGTTTTTCGTTGCAAAATGTGTATAAAGGAGAAAAAGGGTTGTTGCTGTTCCCTCATAACTTTTATTGCCGTATTCGTTAATGTTGATGTTTTTTGTAGTTTATTACTCTTGCCTCTGTGCTTTGCTTTCTCCAAAAGGGAGTTGCCAGATGGGGGATTTTGAGGGTTAAAAACAAAAAGTGTTATATACCTGACATAATGGTAGCATTTGCTTAAAATTTTATGATTTGTTTCAAAATTAAATATTTTAAAGAATTTCAATTCAATTTATACTATTTTTACATCAAAAACGAATATGTTTTAAAGTGGTTACTTTTTATTGAAAGTGATTACTTTTGTTTAATTTTGATTTTTAAAGAAAAATTGTACCATTAATAGATTTCTTAGTTACTTGTAATAATTTATATTAAAAAATTTCGTTACTCGGTTACTGGTTACTCGTCTATAATACCATAAATTGAAAAAAATTTTAATATTTTTCAAATTAAAATAAAATTTTGAGCATTTTGTCATAAAAATTATTAATTTTTAAAGTAGTTACTTTTTATTTGAATTGGTTACTTTAGTTTCATTTTAAAGGAACATTTGTGGAAGCTATAACATTCTTATTAAAATCATTTTTGGGACAATTTTTACTTAAAGTAATGGTTACTTAGTACAAAAATAAATGGTTACTTTTTATTTGAAGTGGTCATTTTGGTTTAATTTAGATTTTAAAGGAAAAGTTTTCTTAGTCTATTAAAATATTTTTGTTGGGGTAATTTTTACTGAAAGTAATGGTTATTTTGTCCAAATTTAAAAGGTTACTTGCTTTAAATTTTGTACATTTTTAAAAATCATGTTTTTTTATAACATTTTAAAACATTTAAAGCATTTTTACTTAAGTTATATTTGAATATAAAGTGGTTGCTTTTTATATAAAATGGTTACTTTTCGTTAATTAAAATTTTAAAACAAAAATTTTGCTATTAATAGGTTTCATAACTAATTAAAGAATTTTTTTTTAATTATTTTAATGAAATTTAAGGTCTTTTGGTGTAAAACTAAACGGTTACTCGGCTAAAAATTTATAAATTCTAGAAATATTTGTATTTTTTTATTGTGATAAAATTTTCTATTAGTAATAATTAAATTTAAAACTTCTTTGTAAAACTAATATTTTAAATGATAAATTTAAAATTTGTATCTTTTATGATTTATAATCTGGGATCTTTGTATTAAAATTTTTCATTTTATCATTTATAATTACTAGTGCCGTTTTGCATACACAAACATATACAAACACCCATGCAAATTCTCTCATTTACTGCTCTAACAGTTATGTTTGCCTCCTTCAAAAAGTTGTTTGTATCCGTGTAATAAAACAAAAACATGTACCCCAGTCAACCAGCCAGCCATCTAGTCAGTGATATAGCTAGCAAAATAGACCAGCAGTTCGCGAAAATTACAATAGACTATTGAAAAAGGGGTCAGTAACAGCTATTGTATTAAATAGATAACGGTTACTTTAATTTGTATCTATCTTTTGGATGACATTGATTCCTCTTCAGACAACTATGCAATTGCCTATTGTCTCCTATTTAGATTATTTAGGTGCAAAATTTTCACCGATAGACAATAAATTGTTAAAAAAAATAATTTCTCTTTAATAAAATATCAATTGTCTTTTTAATAAATTACTTTGGGTTAGTTTTTGATTACATTTACATTGCCTCCCAAAGAACTGCCGGGTAATAACCGGTTATGAATTCACTTCACATTTCTCGTTATTGTCCTTTATATCCTTTTTCTTCTTCTCTGTATAAAATGTCGCTGCACTCAAGCTAACTTCTCTGTCAGACTTTCTGCTTTGTGTTCGCTATGTTTTGTTGGCTTTTCATAAATTTTGTAAAATTGTTTTAAAAACAGCTCCACCGTATTTAACGCTACACTAACATTGCCAGTTATAAAGTGCTCTAGGTGTTGTAAAGACATATCAAACAAAAGTTAACTCTCTAACAAGATTTTTCAGTGTAAAAAATAATAGAAAACTTTAAAAGGAAAAAATAAATTTAATTCTTATTTAAATTAAAAAAATAAATTTTCTTTCCAAAAAGTAAGCTATGGAAATTAATTTTAAATATTTAAAGATTTTTGTTTAAAAGTTTTTGTTTTAACGAAATATAAGTGAAAAGAATTTGAGTGTTTTATATTTTTAGTGGCTGAATTTTATGTTCTTTAGTCGTCTATGTATTTGAAAATATTGATTTTTATAAAGAAAAATTATGTTTAATGTTCTTTTAAGGAACATTCACAGTTTTTCTCCATATATTTTAAAAGAAAATCAATATTTTTCTTTAAAATAGTGAATGAAGAATAAAAAAAGGTTTAAAATATTTTGAAAGAAAATTTTTAAAATTTTAATGAACTTTATAACAGAGAAATTAACCCCAATTTGTTTATTATAAAACTTTTTTTTTAATAAAATATGTTTTGACATAATTTTTATTTAAAATACCAATTACTTTAACATAATTTCAAACGAGTAACCGTCTAAAATTTCATTATTTATAAAGAATATTATTTCTAGAAAAATGACAAAACAATTTACAGTAGTTTGCAAAGAAATATAAATTTTTTATAATGATTATTTTTTATTTTAAGTGGTTACTTTTCCATAATTTGGATTTAAAAATAAAATTTTTGTCTACAATACATTTCTTAGTTAATTTTAGTAAATATACAGTTATTATCCTACTAAAATAACCGTTCGTTAGGCGAATTTTAAACGGGTACCCATCTAAAATTTCATAACTTTTAGAAAATTAGGTATCTAGAAAAATTACAAATCTAATTACATAATTTTTGCAAAAAAATAATTAATATTAAAAATGGTTACATTTTATTTTAAGTGGTTACTTTTGCTTAATTTTGTTTCAAAGGAAAAATTTTCATCGCTAATATATTTCTTATTTAATTCAAATTACTATACAAACAACTTTCATTCAAAATAACCATGAGTTAGATGACATTTAAACGATTACCCGCCTAAAATGTTATAAATTCTAAAAGTTATATATTTAAAAAAATTTAAAATAACATTAGCAGCATTTTTACTTAAAAATTACTTATATTAATAACGGTTACTTTTAATTTAAACCGGTTACGTTTGGTTAATTCTGTTTTTAAAGGAAAATTTTTAATGCCAATATAATACTTAGTTAATTTAAATAACTATAGAGTTAACATTCAGCTAAAGCAATGATTATTTAAAGGAGATGTGAACGGTTACCCGTCACAAATTCCACAATTTCTTAAAACTATTGTATCTAATAAATTTCAAATTCAATTTAAATAATTTTGTTTAAAAATTATTTATTTTCCAAGTGGTTACTTTTTATTTAAAATGGTTACATGTGCTTAATTTTGTTTATAATGAAAAATTTTCATCGCTAATATATTTTTTATTTACTTGAAATTACTATAGAGATAACTTTCTGGCAAAATAACTGTTAGTTAGAGGATATTTGAAGGGGTACCCGTCTAAAATTGTATGTATTCTAAAAAAAATATGTTTATAAAAATTTTTAAAAATCATATGCTGCGTTTTTATTTAAATATTACTTATATTAAAAATGGTTATTTTTAATATAAAACGGTTACTTTTTGATAATTGTTCTTTTTACGGAAAATTTTTAACGCCATTATAATACTAAGTTAATTTAAATAACTATAGAGTTACCACTCAGCTAAAACAATGATTACTTATAGGAGATATGAACGGTACCCGCCTCAAATTTCATAATTTCTTAAAAGTTTTGTATCTAATAAATTTCAAATTCAGTTTACATAATTTTTGTTCAAAAATAATTAATTTTAAAAATGGTTACTTCTTATTTTAAGTGGTTACTTTTGCTTAATTTGGATTTTAAAGAAAGAAATTTGATGCTATTATGCTTCCTAGTTAATAAAAATAATATTTGACACAATTTTCAGCTAAAATTATAATTTATTTAGACGAATTTAAATGGTTACTCGACGAAAATTTCATAATCAATAAAAATGTATATCAAAAATATTATAATTAAATTTAAAGCAATTTTATCACAATATGTTTAATTTAAAAAGTGGTTACTTTACGAATAAAGTGTTTACTTTTCCAATAAAGTGGTTACTTTCGTTCGATTTTGATTTCAAAATAAAATTTGTTTCATTAATAGGTTTCTTATGTAATTAAAATTACTTTTCAATAATTAATATTTGATTTTTTCTATTTTCAGACTTCCACAAAACTTTCAAACGTTGATTTTGACGTGGACGACGATTTTGATGAAGATTCTGGTTCAGATTTTGATGATGATGAAGATCCCGACAAAATAGAAGTACCAGGTAATTTTAATTATTTTATTATCCTTTCTTTATAAACGTTGCAAAAGAAAACTGTAAATTCTTTTTGAAATCAAAATGTAACATTTTGCCACCCTCGTTTTTACAATTAAAATGCTTTTGATTTATCTCTGTGTTCACAAAACAAAAACATAAAACTCAATTAAAATTTATTAAATTTTGTAAAAAGAAAATAACAAAAATAACAATCATTACCCCACCACAATACTACAAACTCCTTGTGGCTGTTACTCTTTGGAATAAAATTTTTTTAAACTTTCTTTACAAAAAAGATAGTAAACACCAATCATCCCTCAAACTTTTCATACAATAAACTCTCTTTAAAATATTTTTACTTGCTTCTCCACCTCTCTGTTTTTAAATAACCCTTTAACTGTAAGAGTTGTTGTTTTTTGAATTATTGAAAATTTATTTATTTTAATTTTAAAATAGTTCTTCCTATTTTATGAAAAAGTTATTTGTACGTAAATCCTTTTTTCTTGTTGTTGCACCCATAAGGGAATATAAAGTTATTTTCTTCGATTTAGTTGTGTGAGTGTGTGCATTTGTATAAACAAAAATGCATTTTATTTTGTTTATAGAAGAAAAAATAAAATATTTTTGTTTTAATCTATAAAATTAAATTTTGTGTTGATGTGGAAAGAAAAGGTGGAAGTGAAAAATCTAAGCTAAGGAATGAAATTAAGAATAGGCTGTAGTCTAGTCAAAATTCTTGACTATAGTTTAGTCTAGCATGAACTATAGTCTAGTTTTTAGTCTATTTTATAGCCTAGTCATGACTATAGTTTAGTTTATATCATAGTATATAGTCTTAACTATAGTATATAACACAGACTATATTTTTGACTATAGTCTAGTTTATTGACTATTCTATGGTCTTGACTAAAAACTAGTTTATAGCCTAGTCTATAGTCTTGACTTTAGCCTAGTCTATAGTTTTGACTATAGTCTAGTCTTAAGTCTTGACTATAGCCCTGACATAGCCTTATCTATAGTTCTGACAATAGCCTTAACTATAGTGCTAACTATAGTCCTGACTGTAGCCTTGACTATAGTCCTGACTTTATCCTTGAGTAAAGTCCTGACTATAGCATTGGCTATAGTCCTGACTGTAGCCTTGACTATGGTCCTGACTGTAGCCTGAATATAGCCTTGACTATAGTCCTGACTATAGCCTTGTCTGTAGGCCTGACTATAGTCTAGTCTATAGCATAGTCTACAACATAGTCTGTAGCCTAGTCTATAGCCCAGTTTATAGCATATTTTATAGTCTTGACTATAGTTTAATTTATAGTATTGACTATAGTCTAGTTTATAGTCTTGACTATAGTCTAGTTTATAGTCTTGACTATAGTTTAGTTTATAGCCTAGTCTAGGGAGTTAATAGTCTCATCTGTAGTCTAGTCTATAGCCTATATTCTTGCCCATAGTTTTGTCCATTAATTGGGCTATAGCCTTTCACTCTTCCCTATAGATTTTTCATTTAAAAAAACTCCCCTTTTAAAAATATTTTTGGGCTGGTTTTAACAGAGTTTTTGGCACACATACATTTGTTTGAATAAAACTAGATATTTGCATACAACTTTACCTTTTCCCCTATACCATAAACGATTACATATACTTGCTATATTTGGAGAGTAGTGCAGTAGTTTAGGTAAACCTTGAGTTTCCAAATAAAAGAGGTACATGGCATAAATGCATATTGCTGCTGATAAGTTGTATAGAAAAATGGCTAAAGTTATGTAAAATTTTTGCCATATAAAACATGAAAATAGTGCATGTAGAGTGTGTACTTAAAGGTAGTATAAAACTTTAACTTCAAAGAAGGAAATGAACAGTAAAATTTGGTTAAAATGGACTTGAGATTTGTTTCATTTGCTGCAAACTATAGTTTTTATAAAAATTATTTTATAATTCTTTTTAATTAGTTTCTTTTGTTTAATTATATTTCGTTTCCATTGGAATTATTTTTGTATTAAATTTTGCCAATAACATTTATAATAATTATGCAAATATAATTATTTACATTTGTACTTCACTAAAGTATAAAATATTTGTAACATTTGTTTACTTGAAAACACTATTTACCACCTTTTGTCCCCCTCTCTCGTTATGAAGCACAAAAAGCTGGACATGACGACCAAGTTGTTGTATTTTAATGCCAATAAATACAATAACGAAAACAGAAACATCATACAACAAATATATAAACGTTAGCGTTATTAATGAATTAAGGGGTTATTTATGAACGAATAGCAGTTGAAAAAGGATATAAGTTACATGGCTAGCATGAGAGTATGAGTGAGAAGTAGTAAAGGAAAGAGTGAGTAAGAGTACAAGAGTGTGAGTGAGTCAATTAGGAACTTGGGGTGTGATTTATAATTTAAAGTTTAATAAATTATATAATGAAATGAAATGCACTTTAAAGTGGCAGCCCACTATAAAATGCAAAGGGATACTATAAAATAACGGGTAATCAGATTTTGATAGACGAAAGATTGATGCTAATATGGATATGTATAAAGAATTGAAATTTAAACTTAAAGTTTATTTTGCTACTACAAATTATGCATATTTGAATATTTAAAATGTCTTGTGATTTCAGTTATTTTGGGCCTTTAAATAGATCTGTTATGTCAGTTAAATGGGCTCTCCTAAATTATTCCTAAGGCTAAAAATTAGGCTAAATTTATACTTTAAAAAAGTTCTGAGATATGAGCTAGAAATTATGCTAATTTAAAGCTATAAAAAGATATGAAATTTCTGCTAATTTAGGACCATTAAAAGAGCTAAAAATTAGGCTGAATTTATACTTTAAAAAAGATCTGAGATATTTACTAATTTGGAATTATTTTAAAAGTAGAAATAATGCTAATTTGAAGCTATAAAATTTTTTGAAATGACTGCTAATTTAGTGTTAATGCTATAAAAATATTTGAAATTTAGTGTTGCTGTAGTAATAGCTATAAGTGCTATAAATAGCTTTAAATGCTTTTAAAGGCTATTGGTTGTAAAAAGTCTTACAATTGCTCCGAGAAAACTTCCAATTTACTACTATTAAAAAATCTAAAAATTTTGCTAAATGTATACTATAAAAAAGAGCTGAGCTAATTTGGAATTATTTAATGAGATAGAAATTATGCTAATTTGAAGCTATTAAAAAATATGAAATTACTGCTAATTTAGGACTATTAAAAGAGCTAAAAAATAAAGCTAAATTTGTACTATAAAAAGTATCTGAGATATCAACTAATTTAGAATTATTTTAAGTGTTAAAAATAATGCTAATTTGATACTATAGCTTTTCAATAATTATGGCTAATTTAAGACTATTAAAACAACTTAAAATTATGTTATTTTAATGCTATCTCATATTGTTGATAACTTAAGACTTTTTGAGCTATAAAAATAGCCACTTTGGAAATAAATAGCAAGCAATTATAACGACAAATTAAGCAGTGTAAAAAGAACAAATATTGCAACTAATTTGGTCTAATAATAAAATCTAAAGTTGCTGTTATTTTTTATTATATGAAAAACTATTTTTGTGGTTACTTAAGGTCGCTATAAAAATCTGCAACTGCTGCTATTTTAATACTAAATTAACAGCCAACATTGGTACCAATTTGTTACTGTACACAGAAAAAAATATTTAAAATAATTTTTTAATAAAATTATTAATTAACTTTATATTGGAATTTAATTATATGTTTTATTAATATAATTAATTTTCTAATTGGTTTACAGTTTTGTTTTTTAATAAGTTGACAGTTAATAAAATATAAAGAAAAATTAAATATTTGTCTATAAAAGTACAGAAATAAAATAAATTTAAGTAAATTTTCAAAAATCGTCAATTCATTGCATCTACTTAAGGAAAAGAAGTAATAATAATATCAATTATTCTTGTTATTAATATTATCATTTTGATGATTAGAGCAAAATCAATTAAAAATTAATTAATATTACAAATTTCGTAATTGAAGTCCATTTTTACTTTTTTCTGTGTAGTAATACCTATAAGTGCTATTAATACCTTTAAATGCTTTTAATAGTTATGGGTTGTAAAACAGTCTTACAATTGCTGCTGATTTTAGTTTATAAAATATTTATGCTCAAGGCTAATTTCAGTGTTTCAAATAAAGCTGTATTTGTGATTACTATTGCTGCTAATCAAGTTCGTTATAAAAATCTAAAACTGCTACTATTTTAATACTAAATTAACAGCCAATATTGCTAGCAATTTGTTACTATAGTAAGAGCTATAAGAGCTATTAATACCTTTAAATGTTTTTAAACGCTATTAGTATAAACAGCCTAATTTTAGTTTATAAAACATCTATGCTTAAGGCTAATTTCAAAGTTTCGAATAAAGCTAAATTAAGTCACTGAAAATTTCAACTTAAACAAATTTGCAAATTTTGAATAACATACGATTACTGCTAATTTGGATCTACAATAACTTATTATTGCTGCTAATTTGATTCCTCTAAATTCCTTTATAAAATTATTGCAATATTTCTTAAATGAAACTCAAAAAATTATTCATATGAATCTAATAACAAATATATACTACCTACATCCTTAAACCATTTCTATATTCTTCTCTATCTAGTCTACTCCACCCTCTTATTAAATTCTTTAACATATGCTTAGTTACACAATTATTATGTTAATCATATTTTAAAACTGGACAGGTGTATAAATCGTCCAATACTAAGTACAATGAGTTATACGATTCACTAAGGAATACTTTTACATATTCCCCCCACTCATACACTCAAGTTTATAAGAAATATGGTAAAGAAATTGCTTATTTCAAGTCATAACTGAAATGAGACAAATATTGGTTTTCGCACAATATTACAACATTATGTTTGTTTAGTTAAGTAAACGCATTATTAAAATGGTAATAGGAAAATCAAGTATATCAAACAAAAAAACAAATCCTAGATACTACCTAACTATATTCATACATACATACATATATACCTAAAGAACAAATGGTCGAACTGTTATATTCACAAAGTTACTCAAATATATTTTGAACATAACTTATATATTATTAATAAGATTGTACATAACATATAAACTCTCTACATACATATGTGATATGTATGTAAGTATGTATATACATATAGTTACCTTTAAATTTATTTATGTATTTAGTTGTTTTTGTTATTGCTATTGCAGTTATAATGAGCAAGCGAATAGTACATAAATATAATGAATATTATGTTGTAGTTGATGGTATAGATGGCTTATATAATAAGATTTGTTATGAAAATTGACCATCATATAGCAGCAGTTATAAATATGATTTTATATTTGAAAGGGTTTCCCAATTGACAAAGTTATAAGTTTACTCTTTTTATAATTCAAAATTAGCAGCAATTGTAGATTCAAATTTAAAAGTAATAGCAACTTTTTCTATAGATTCAAATGAGCAGCAAAATTAGTTCTATATATAGTCCCAAATAACCTGCTATCATAGCTATTTTAATTCCCGAAATTAGCAGTAAATGTAACATTTTAATGGCCTGAATTTAGTAGCAATTTTAGCTCTTTTTATAGTTCAAAATAAATCAAATAGTAGCTGCTTTAAAACCTCAAAATTTTAGCAATTTTAGATCTTTTTACCCTTTTAATTAACAGATTTTTTCTTTCAAATTAACAGCTTTTCATATCTTTCAAAATTAGAAGCAATATTTGCTCATTTTATAGTCCTAGATTAAGAGCTATAGTAATTATTCGTATAATAACAAATTAGCACAAATTCTTGTTCATTTTTAATTTCCATTTTATAGTCCGAAATTAACCACAATCTTAACTCTAAATGATATTTAATCATAGCTTTTCATAGAGTTGCAAATGTTGAATAATTATAGGTTTTAATATACCCTAAATTAATAGAAATAATAGCTATTTATAGCAGCTAATGTAGATTCCATGTAGTCCTAAAATAGTAGTTATATCTGCCCCCTTTATATTGTAAAAAAATTAAAATAAATTTTAAATCTTTTTATCGTCATAAAATAGCCCAAAATTTATAACAGTCCCGATGTAGCATCCAAATATTGTACGAAAATTTACATAAATTTTAGCTCTTTTTAAAAATCTTTATAAAGTCATAAAATAGCCCCAAATTAGTAACAATGAAAGCTATTAATAGCAGCAATTTTAGATTCTTAAATATTTCTAAAATAGCAGTAATATGTGCCTCTTTATATTGTAACAAATTAACGAAAATTTAAGCTATTTTTAAATATTTGTCTAGTCCCGAAGTAGCATCCAAATATTGTATAAAATTTAAATCAATTTTAGCCCTTTTAAAAAAATTTTATATATGTTGTCATAAAATAGAATCAAACTAGTAGCAGTAAAAGCTTTTTATAGCACCTATTTTAAATTCTTAAATATTCCTAAAATAAAAGTAATATGTGCCCCTTTATATTGTAACAAATTAACAAAAATTTAAGCTATTTTTAAATATTTATCTAGTCACGAAGTAGCATTAAAATATTGTATAAAATTTACATAAATGTTTGACATTTTTTTAAATCCTTATATATGTAGCCATACAATAGCAACAAATTAGCAGAGAAAGCTATATATTACAGCTATTTTAGATACTTAAATAGTCATAAAATAGCAATAATAACTGTTTTTTATATTGTGTCAAATTAACAGAAATTTAAGCTATTTTGAACATTTTATATATTCCCAATAAAACATCAATCAAAATTATCAGCAAACGCAGCTCTATATATAAAACAAATTTAGCAGTAATAGTATGCCTTTACATAGTTTCAAATCAGTAGCAATCGTAGCTATTTTATTATAATAACTATTAAAAGCACTTGTAGGTATTAGTAGCACTTATAGCTATTACCACTGCAACAAATTGTTAGCAATATAGGCTGTTAATTTAGTATCAAAATAGCAGGAGTTGTAGCTTTTTATAGTTACTTTAATTAGCTGCAATTTTTGAAAGTTATATGCTCCTAAAGTAACATCAAATATAGCTTTCAATAAACATAGTATGAAATTAACAGCAATTGTACATCTTAATATTATATCAAATTAGTAAAAATATTTGTTATTCTTACTGCGCTAAATAAGTACCTGTAATTGCTTGCTATATATTTACAAAATAGCTGTTTTTTATGTTAAGACTTGAATAGTCTTAAATTAGCAACAATCTTAGATAGCATAATTTTAAGCTTTTTAATAGTCCTTAATTAGCTATAATTTTAAATAATTTTGTAGTAACAAATTATTACTATTTTTAGTTCTTTTAATAGTTCATATTATCAGTAAATTTATATATTTTTTTAGCTTCAAATTAATATAATTTCTAGCTCTTAAATTAATCCTAATTAAGTTCATATCTGAGTTATTTTTATAGTATAAATTTAATCTAATGTGAAGCTTTCTAAATAGTCTTAAATTGGTAGTATTCTTAGAATTTTTATAGTATTTCATTAGTCCCAAATTAGCAGACATCTCAGCTCTTTTTAAAGTATTAAATTAGTTTCATTTTAGCAATTTAAATAGTCCCAAAATAGCAGTAATTTGAGATTTTTTATATATTAAATTAGTAGCAGTGAAAGTTGTATTTATATAGTCCAAATTAAGCAGCTATTAAAGTTTTACACATAATTTCAAATTAACAGCTATTGTAGCTAAAAATAATAAAAATCGTTACTGTATATTTAGACAAATTAATTACATCGAAAGATGATTATTTACTTTCAAAGTAACAGAAATTTTTTTTTTCTAGTATAAAATTAGTAGCAATCTTAATATATAATATAGCTGCCTTTTTAGCTCTTAAAATAGGTTCAAATTAGCAGCTATAGCAGCATCTATTTTTATTGTATCAAATAAGTAGAATGTTTAGTACCAAATGAGCAACTATCTCACCCTTTTTTTATAGTAAATACAAATATACAAAAATAAGCATCTTTTAATGTAGCAATTGTGGCCAAAAATACGCTCTTTTCTCTATAATTATTGCCATATTAACACCATTTGAAGTTAAGCATCTTTTAATATAGCAACTAACATCATTTAAAGGTGCTGATATATTTTTAAATTAGCAGCAATATTAATATTATTTGAAGTTATGTATTTTTTTATAGCAATTGAAGCTATTTTCAAGGTCTCAATTAAGCAAATTTAAAAAGTTTTTATAAGCAAGAATGATAGCTATTTCTCAAGCGCCAACTTTGCATAAATTTTGTTTATTTATGAAGTTCCAAATTATTAGATTTTGAATTTTTTATTTCTAAATTAATTACAAAGTTAGATATTTACATAGCTACTACTGAGGGATAATAGTAGCTTTTAAAATAGTCTTAATTATTAGCAAATAAAGCTATGTAGTTATGTAGTGGTATATTAGTAGCAATTATAGGTTTTATATAGTTTCAAATTAGCAGTAAGTAAAGCCATTAACATGGTCTTAAATTAGTAGATTTTAAAACTATTTATACAGTTCCAAATTAGCAAGAACTATAGTTATTTCTAAAGTGTAAATTTTTTAGAAATTGAGACTATTTAAACAGTTTCAAATTAGTAAGTTATTTATTTAGTTATAAATTAGCTACATAGTTAAATATTTACATAGTTTGCAATAAGCAGTAATAATAGTTGTTTAAATAGTTCCATTTTAATAGCAAATAAAATGGAACACTAATAGCAATTATAGGTTTTATATAGTCTCACATTAGCAGTAATTAAAGCCATTAAAATAATTAGTAGATTTTGAAACTATTTATGTAGTTCCAAATTATCAAGAATTCCAACTTTTTTGAATGTGCCAATTTTGTAGCTATTGAGACTATTAACTTGAGTTCAAATTAATATATTTTAAAGTTGCTTATTTAGTTCTAACTAAAGAGGAAATAAAAGCAGTTTTAATAGTTTTAATAATTAGCAAATAAAGCTATTCATTAAATTCCACATTAGTAGCAATTGTTGCTAATTTTGGCAAGAATTATAGTTATTTGTAAAGTGTAAATTTTTTAGCAATTGAGGCTATTTAAGTAGTTTCAAATTTATAGATTTTGAAGCTATTTATTTAGTTCTTAATTAGCTAAAATAGCAGTAACCTTATATGTTTTTAGACTATACACAATTTTATGAATTGTAGCTCTAATTAGCAGAATTTTTGTTTATTTGTTTAGTTCGAAATTCTAGCATATTTGTAGCCTAAACTATCGCTAATTTATTAGCGTTGTGGGACTCCCTGAAAAAAACATTTCTTGCTGTTCAAAATCTAAGAAATTATATTGAAATTGTTGTTATCTTAATTTGAATATGTACAAGAAATAGAATTGGTCAGATATGTATTTGTATTTGTGTATTCATAAGAAGTTTGCTGTATAAAAGCCTTCTTGCATGTGTATCAGTGTGTATAAGGTATATTATATCCTTGAATTTATAACTAACATCTCAAATATTAGACTTATTATATAATTATAATTATACGCGTAAATTCAACTTGCTTTTAAAGGAAAAATGGCTGAAATAGAACAGTTAAAAAAATTTAAAAAGGGCGTTGGTTAAATAATAAAGACTGAAATTATTTTTCTTTATAAAATAAATGAATTTAATAAATATTAAAAAGTAATTTATATTATTTTTACGTTAACTTTTCTTTACCACTGTCCCCTATTTATTTTATTTATTCAACCATATGATTATCGTATTACTAATATTTAAATAAAAAAAGAACAACATAAAACAGGTTTTTATTTAATACTTTTTTTTGTATTTTTAATTTGTTTAAAAGAACTTGATCTTTTTTTTAATAACTTTCAATTTCAATGTTTTTTTACATAAAATGTTTAGATACTAGATACTTCTTAAATACAATTTGAGTTTATTATTTATTTTAGGCCATAAGTAAATAAATAAATACTGTATATACACATGTTTATATGTTATGTACAAAAAAATAGTACATAAAATCCATAAAAGAAACACACAGTTTATTATATAAACGAATGAACAAAAATATTAATTACTTATAGAGTTAAAAACCTAGACAGATTAAATATTTTTGAAATTAAAATGAGTTAATTCTTAATTGAGTTTAAAATGTTTAAGAAGTAATATTCACAAATTTTAACTAGTTAATTGTTTTTAAATTTTAGTTGAAATATTAAGGAAATAAAAGTAGATATTAATATTTGAAAGAATATAAACAAGTTAGTTAAAAAGTATTAAATTAACTTCTAAAATAGTTCAAAACTAACAATAAACTATAGCAGCTATAGGAGTTCTTGATATTATAATAAATTAGCAGAAATAAAAGCTCCTCTCGCAGCTTTATATATAATCCCAAATCAATAGCAAACATAGCTTCAAAACTAACAATAAACTATAGCAGCTATAGGAGCTCTTGATATTATAATAAATTAGCAGAAATAAAAGCTCCTCTCGTATCTTTATATATAATCCCAAATCAATAGCAAACATAGCTCTTATGTAGTCTCAAATTAGCTTTAATATTAAAACTTAAAGCAATCGTTGCTATTTATTTAGATTTAAATTAGCCGCCTCAGTAGCTCTTAAAGTAGTTCCAAAGTAGCAGCTCTTTATATAATTTCAAATTAGCAAATTCTGAAAGTAACCAATTAGCAATAATCATAGCTATTTTTTAATTCTAAAATTAATAGCTTTAGTAGCATTTTGTGTAGTAGCAAATTTACAATAAATATTATAATAAATTAGCTATTCTATAGTGCTAAATTAGCAGCAATCTTGGCATATTTTATAGTTAAAAATAAACTATATAGAACCTCTTTATATTATTATAAATTAGCACAAATAAATGCCTCTCTTGTAGCTCTAAATATATTCACAAATCAGCAGCAAACGTAGCTTTTATATAGTCTGAAACTAACACCAATCTAAGCGCTTTATATAGTAATTTACAGCATTTCGTTGCTATTTATTTACATCCGAATTAGCCACCTCAGTAGCTCTTAAAGTAGTTCCAAATTAGCAGATTTCGTAGCTCTATATAGTCTCAAACTAGTAAATTCTGAAAGTAACCAATTAGCAATAATCATAGCTATTTTTTAATTCTAAAATTAATAGCAATAAATATTATTATTAGCTCTGGTATAATGCTAATTTAACAGCAATCTTGGAATATTTTATAGTTAAAAACAAACTATATAGAACCTTTTTATATTATTATAAATTAACAGAAATAAAAGTTGCTCTCGTAGCTCTATATATAATACCAAATCATCAGCAAACGTAGATTTTATATAGCCTCAAACAAGCACCAATCTTAGCGCTTTATATAGTCTACAATTTACAGCAATCGTTGCGTTTTATTCCGAATTAGCCGCCTCAGTTGCTCTTAAAGTAGTTCCAAATTAGCAGCTCTCGTAGCACTTTTTATTTAGTCTCAAATTAACAGCTTTTATCGATTGAGTATAAATTAGCAATATCTTAGCTATTAGCTCAAAATATTTATATTGTACAAAATTAACAGAAATTAAAGCTATTTTTAGATGTTTATATAATCTCAAAATAGCATCCAAATTATCAGCAAAACGAGCTTTTTATATAAAACAAAATTATCAGCAATAGTAGCTCTTTATATAGTTTTAAATCACTAGCAATCATAGCTTTTTTATAATAATAGTTAGTAAAAATATTTGTAGGTATTAATAGCAGTTATAGTTATTACTACATATTATTACAATGCTAGTTGTTAATTTAGTACCAAAATAGCAGCAGTTGTTGCTTTTTATAGGGTCCTTAATTAGCAGCAATCGCAAATTATATAGTTATAAAGTAACATCAAATATAGTAATTTATATCGTATCAAATTAACTACAAATGTAGATCTTAATATTATACCAAATTAGTTAAAATATTTGTTATTTTTACACTGCTTAATAAGTAGCAATAGTTACTTGCTAAATATTACCAATTTAGCAATTTTTATTGCTTAAATAGTCTTAAATTAGATGCAATCTAAGATAACATTAAAACAATACATTTTTAAACTGTTAATAGTTTTCAATTAATAATAATTTTATAGTATTAAATTAGACTTATTTTTATATGTTTTAATAGACTTAAATTAGCGGTGATATCAAATCTGTTTATAGCTTCAAATTAATATAATTTTAAGCTCTTAAAATAGTGCCAAATTAATTGCTATCTTAAATATTTTGATAGTAAAAAAAGCTAATTTTTAGCTTTTTTTAGATTAAATGGTACTATTCTCGTAGCTCTTTATATAGTTTCAAATTACCAGCTTATGTAGCATTTTATATAGTAGCAAATATGCAACAAATATTATAATAAATTAGCTCTTTTACAGAGCTAAATTAGCAGTAATCTAAAATGGAGTATTTTATAATTTTAATTATATAAAAAACTCCTTATATAGTCCGGAATTAGACCGAATATGTATTAATTATAACTATTTTTGTAATATATTATCAGCGATAGTAACTCTTTAAGTAATCTCAAATTATTAAAAACTATAACTCTTTATATTGTTCCAATTTAGTAGCAATCATAACAGTTTGTATAGTTCCAAATTAGCAAAAATTAAAACTTTTTTTTATTCAAAATTAGCAGCAATTATCGCATGTTTTATTGCTACAAATTAGAAAAACTCATAGATCTTCTTAAAGTCTTCAAAAATCTTTATAAGAAACATTTAAAGTAAATTTTTCTTTACTTAAAAATAAAATTGTTTGTAAAGCATGTCATCATTTACATATACGATACATATATTTAATATTACCACAGCTGGTAAATATTTATTCAAATGTCTCGCATGTATGTAATTAATTAGTAGAGTACATTTTAATGCCGGTTACTAGCACAACCACGTGTTTTAGATTTTTTTTAAACACTCACATTTTTTTTTCTTGGTATTCAAAGCTTTATACATAAAAAAAAATAAAAATAAAAAAGCAAACAATATTTCCCCCCTGTAGTTGGTTACCTTCGAAACCAAATCTCTGACCATGTCTACAAACATTTGTAGCACATTTTTGTCTTTATGTACATATTTTCAGTCTGTGTTTTAATTTTTTGTTCAACAGTTTTTTGACTTTTTTTATTAGAAAGCAAAAACAAAAAAATATTGTAGCCAAAATGAAACTGATAATGAACTTTAATGACTACGTCATAGATTAGAAATAATGTGACCAACTTAAAATATGAAATACATGTGATAGGGGACGAGAGATAAGGAACAACAATTGGTGCTTAATTTGGGTTAATATAACAAATTTATAATTGTTAATATTGTAAACTATAAAAAAAGCAAAAATTTTAAATAATTTGAGACTATAAAAAGCTAAAATTGCTGTTAATTTGGGTATATAAAAAGGGATGCTATTACTGTTAATTTGGTGATATGTGTATAAAATGTTATGTTAGCTGCTAATTTAGTGATATATAAAAAGCTATAAAAACTGCTAATTTTGTAATATATAAAGAGCTACTAATTTGGAATTAAGTAAATTTCGTTTTATTTAAATAGCTACTAATTAGGAATTAAGTAAAGAATATAAAGGCTACTATTGCTGCTATTTTAGTGCTATACAAAAAGCTATAGTCTCTGCAAATTTGGTCTATATTAAGGACTACAATTTCTGTTAATCTGAAACTATAACATGCTAAAATTTCTGTTAATTTGAGACTTTTTAAAGAGCCTACAACTGCTGTTAATTTGGAATTATATAAAGAACTATTCCGACTATACAGATAGAATTATAATTGTTCCTAATTTGATACTATATAAAGATTTATAATTGCTGCTAATTTAGGACTACAGAATTGAAATTGATGCAAATTTGGAACTATATTTGATGTTATAATTGCTGCTAATTTAAAACTATATAACGGTCTTAGACTATTGCTAATTTGAATTTATATATAGAGCAATAATTGCTGTTTATTTAGGACTATATAAAGAGCTTTGGGGGCTATATACAGATCTACGATTGTTGCTAAGTTGGAGCTTTATAAGAAGCTGCAACTGTCGTAAATTTAGTACTATGTAAGGGGCTAGCTTTGTGCTAATTAATTTTAATCTATGAAAAGACCTATGATTGTTGCTAATTTAGGACTATATAAAGGTCTTCCATTGGTACCATATAAGAGATAAAATTGCAGTTAACTTGGATTTATATAAAGAACTACAATTACTGTTAATTTGTGGCTATTTGGAAAGTTACTATTGCTGCTAATTTCGAATTATATAATAAGCTTTGATTGCTACTAATTTTAAACTAAATAAAGTGTTACAATTTCTACTATTTTTCAATAATATAAAATAGCATAATTTCTGCTAATTTAGGACTATAAAAATGGCTTTAACTGCTATTAAGTTGACACTAAAGGAAGATCTTAAATTGTTGTTCACTTTGGATTTATATAAAGAACAGCATCTGCTGCTAGTTTAGAACTATATGAAGGGCTATTGCTACTAATGTGGGACTACAACGATTGCTACTTGTTGGGAACTAAAGTACTATATTTGCTATTAATTTTCAATAATTTAAAAAGCTACAATTGCTGCTATTTAAGGATTATAACTGCTGTTGATTTGACACTATAAAAAAGCTAAAGTTGCTGTTTACTTTGAATTTATATAAAGAGCAAGATTTGCTGCTTGTTTAGCACTATATAAAGAGCTTTTGCTACTAATATTGTAATTGTGCTGATATTAATTTTTTACAATATAAAGAGCTACAGCATCATATTTGGAACTTTATTAAAATATCTAAAAATAATGCTAATTTAGAATTATATTAAGAGCTACAATTGCTGTTAATTTGGGACTATATAAAGAGCTACAATTGTTGCTTTATAAAACGCTATTTTACCGCTTTATAAAATTAAAAGATTGAGGCAAAAGTAAGGTATGTAAAGATCTACACTTACTGAAGATTTTAAGACTATATAAAGAGCTTTAATTACTGCTAATTTACGTGTTAAAAAAAGCTTAAAAATTAGTTAAAATTTGGTGAATATTTTATTACATCCTTCAAATTTAGTTGGTCCCATTTTTTCGTCTTTTTTCACACACATTTTTTTTTTTTTTACAACAAAAAAAATCAACCATTAACTACCACAACAACTACTACCTAAAGCAAAAACAAATGGCATCTAAATATAAATTACCAACCAAAAAAAGAGAAAAAAAACCTAACAAAAACTTGTTGGATGACCACGTGCTTTTTTTTTTTTTTTTTTTTTTATTTTGTTTTACAAATTTGTCAAGAAAAAAATTTTAAAAATATATACAAACACCAGCACCACCACCACCTTCTTTCTTTTAAAAATAAGCACGTTTTTGGGGGTTTTCTTTTTTGCTCTCTTTTATAAACAAAAAATGAAAAAAATCTCATTAAAGCGGAAATAGCAGACATTTTTTCTTTAGATTTTATTTTTCCGCAAAGAGAGAGGAGTGTCTTTAGAAGAGATTTTTTTTTTTATTTATGTAAATTTTTGCATATATTTCTTTGTGTAGTAGAAAACTAAAATTAATTTTTCTTTGTAAGAATTACAACATATTTAAAATATACTTGAAAATTTAAGTAAATATCTTTTGTATCGCTTATTCTATTATTTTTTTTTCCTTTATAATTTTTGCTCTGTTTTTTTGTACAATGTCAAGTTTGTTGTATTAAATACTTATGGGTTGATGACTTTATTTTCATAAGGGAATTTTAATAGATTTCTCAATGATTCATAAATGTGGAAAAAAATATTTAATAAACTAATAATTTGATTAATAAAATACTAAAAACACGTGACAAAAGTTAACAATGATTTCCCTTAAGTTATTAAAGTAAGAATAATTTAACAAAATTATTCGAAGAATTAATTTAAAATGTTAATGATTTTTATAAAAATATAACTTTAATTGTTGTTAATTTAATTTCTTTTTTAAAAGGGAATTTAATATTACTTAAGAATTTAATTTAATCTTAAAATTTTTTATTTAACCTCAAAAATATATTTTTAAAATATTAAATAATTCTAACAAAAAAATAAGCCTGATATAATTTAAAGAATTTAACATTTTATTTAAGCTTTTAATATTATTTTTTTTCCTTTTAAAGTATTAAAAAATTTAATTTAAAATAAAATTTTTCAACATAACCTCAAAAAATATGTTTTCCTAATTATGAATGAAATCCTTAAATATCTGAATATTTTAATAGTTTAAGTAATTTTAGTTTGAAAAATGTATTTCCTCTTAACGAACTTAAAGAAAATTAACATAACCTTGAAATTTTGCACATAACCTCAATCAAATTTTTTTGGTTATCAAAGAAATTTTCAATTTCAGTTATAATTTAAAGAAATTAACATGTTATTTAAGCTAAAAATAATAGTTTTCTCTACTAAATATTAAAAAATTTAATGAAAAATAAAATTTTTCAACATAACCTCAAAAAAAAAAGTTTGTTCCTAATTAAGAATGAAATCTATAAAAAATCGTAAATTCCTATAGTTTAATTAAATGTATAAGTAGTTTCTCTTTTAAAAATGTAATTTTTCTTAATAAACTTAAGGAAAATTAACATAACCTCCAAATTTTCAACACAACCTCAATAAAATTTTTGGTTAATATTAAAATTTTCTTATTTGTTATAATTTAAAGAAATTAACATTTTATTTATGAATTTTTGCTTTACAAAATATTAAAAAATTTAATGAAAAATAAAATTTTTCAACATAACCTCAAAAATTATTTTTTACAATTATGAATGAAATCTGTAAAAAAAATCTGAAAAAAATCTAAAATCATTATTTTAAGCAAATGATTAAGTAATTTTAGTTTAAAAATTGAATTTTTCTTAAAAAACTTAAGGAAAATCAACATAACCTTCAAATGTTTAACATAACCTCAATAGTATTTTTGATTATTAAAAATTTTAATTTATGTTATAATTTAACCATTTAAAGAAATTAACATTTTATTTAAGCTTTAAATATTAATTTTTTTTTTTTTTTTTAAATTATTAACAAATTTAATAATGAAAAGTAAAATTTTTCAACATAACCTCAAAAAATATTTTTTCTAATTATGAATAAAATCTATAAATATCTGAATATTGCAATGGTTTAAGCAAATTTTTAAGTAATTATAGTTTAAAAAATGGAATTTTTCTTAACGAACTTAAAGATAATTAACATAACCTTCAAATTTTCCTCATAACCTCAAAAAAAATTTTGGTTATTATTAAAATTTTCAATTACTGATATAATTTAAAGAAATTAACATTTTATTTAAGCTTTAAATATTTTTTTCTTTTTAAAAATTTTAATAAAAAAATAAAATTTTTCAACATAACCTCATAAAATATTTTTTCTAATTCTGAATGAAATTTATAAAAAAAATCTGAATCCATAATTTAAGTAATTTAGATTAAAAAATTTATTTATTCTTAAAAAACTTAAGGGAAATATACATAACCTCCTCATTTTCAACAAAACCTCAAACATATTTTTGATAACCAAAAGAAAATTATATTAAAATCAAGACCATACATTAAATTAAAGAATTTACTAATTAATTCTAGCTTAAAAAATAAGTTTTCCCTTTAAAATTATTTAAAAGTATTTAAAAACTTTCTTTGTCTTTTTTTTTAGGTGGAGGCCGTGATTTACAAACCGCCGTTACTTACGCTAAAAATAGCAGCATTAAAAAACAAGCACACACCAATAATAATTCTTTACTTATAACAAATCAACCAGGAGCAGTCTCTGCTAATAGAATAAATAACAATATGCCCAAAAAGACCACAACCTCATCCTCAGGTAAGTTAAGCTAATAATTTAATTTATCATTTGTAATTCTTAATTAACCTACTATTTGTTTACTAACTTTTATTACTGCTACTAACTATAATCTAAACTAAAACTTCATAAATGAAAAATACTTTATTGAAATAAAAACAGTTGGAATGTCAGCAGCTTATCCTAGTAGTTCAACTGCTGCTGCTGGTAATGCAGCCACCGCCACAGCTACAGTAGGTCCTTCAGCTACTAGTTATGCACATGTTGGTATGACACCCTTCAATACAAGTCAACTAATGGGTATGGCAGCTTTAGCAGCTGCTGGAGGTCTACCGCCATCTTTCAATAACTCCCATAGCAGTAGTGGTAGCTTAAATAAGGCTGCTACTTCGTCTAGTGCGATCAACTCTTTAATGAGTGCTGGTGGTGGTGGTGGTTTTGTGACCAATCTAGCAGCTAATACAACATCAAGCTTAAATAGTGCTGCTAATCAAGCCTCATCGTATTATCAAGCTAGTTCAAATTTTAATAGGGCAGCGTCTTTATTGGCGCAGAGTAAGTCGAGTAATGTTGGTAACAACCAAAATTTTTGTTCTCTATTATAGAAAAGAATCTTTAAATCTTAAAAGATTTTTCTTAAGTGTGTAATGAATATGATTTTATTGCCTAAAACAATCCTGAAATATGTAAAATTTTTGTTAAAAAATTTTTATAATTTTTTTTCGTTATTTTTCGCTTTTCTTTTTATTAATTTTTTACATAAAATTATAAAAAAATAACACTTACCATCAAGAAAACAAATACAAAATATTAAATATAAGCTTTAAAACTGAAAATATATTTTTTTTATTGTTTTCCTTTTGAAATATTGAAAAATTCAACATAACCTCAAAAAATTTAACATAACCTCAAACAAATTTCCTGTAAATATAAACAAATTTTAACCAAAACAACAGCGGGTAGGCGATTAAAGGATTTGTAGAATATTTTAATCCTGAAAAGATGAATTTTATTTCAAAATAATTAAAAATTCAACATAACCTTAAAATAATATTTTGCTAAATATTAACAAAATTAAAGAAAAACAGTATCAGCGAATAGTTTAAATACATTATTTTCTATAAAAAAAAGCTTCAAAGTATAGTTTTTAATTCAAAATAATGAACAATTTAACATAGCCTCAAAATGTTTAACATAACCTCAAACATGTTTTTACAGTTATTGACAAATTTTAACAAAAGCCAGAGTAGACAATAGTTTCAAGTTATGAATTAATTATTTAAGTTTTAGAAGTATGTCTTTATTCAAAAATTAAAATAGACCTCAAAATCTTCAACACAACCTTAAAAATTAAAAAAAAAAAAAAACTCCAAAACAAGAGTAAACTATAGTTTTAAGGAATTATTTACCGTGTTTAAATTAAAAAAGGATTTTGCTATTTTTTAATAGCGTCTATAGGATAACCTACAGTTTTGCCTATAGTTTCTTTTAAAACATTTTCTATAGTACCTTTTATAGGCCAATTAAATATATTTTTCTAATTTTACTCTAGAAAAAATCGCCTCTTTTTACATATACTTTGTTTTAAAATTTGTTAAATTGTTAATTTTCTTGCTATTTTATTTTAATAGTAAATATACGTAATGTAATTTTTCTTGGCATTTGTTCAGTTAAATCTTAAACAGTCATAAACTATTTTTTCCTTTTTCATTTTTCAAAATATGTGCTAAATTTCTCACCTTTTCATATACAAATGTGCAAATGTAAATTTTTAATTTAATCCACCGCCACCACATAATGATTAGATCATAAATAATTTTCTTAAAGAATTTTAATGATTTTATTTTAAAATTTTGTTTTCCTAAATGATTTGAATGAAAAAGAACCAGGCATTTTGGCATAAAACGTTTTTGCTTTAAAATGTTTACCCCATTATATTTATAACACTTTTATTCATAACCAACAACATAAACTCTCACTCTAAACAATTTTTATTCTACTCCATCTATATTTAGTATTATTTATTTATATTTTTTTAATGTTACTTACATAGTTCGTAGGATAATTGACTTTTGAATACACTATTTATCCTGTTATTTTTTTTTTTTTTTTCTCTGTTTACTTCTTTTTTTTATTATTTTTTTCTCTACAATTTTACTCTTAACTTAAAAGTGAGCATGGGTTTGGGTTACGATTCCCAACCTTCCTCTACAAATTCTGCCAACAGTGGTTTATCTACACAGTCCAAAATCAATGCCATGGTTTTACAAAAAATACAAGCTTTGGTAGCAGCTAATCCACAGTTTTTAACTAGTGGCATACCAAATCAATTATTGTCACAATTGTTAATGCAACCGATGAAGGTGAGTGGAGAATATTTTATAAAATATTTGTTTTATTTATGATTACTAGTATATAGTCGAGTGTTTTGACTGGACTATAAACTATTTTATAGTGTAGATTATAGACTATTTTATAGTCTAGGATTATAGACTATTTTGTAGTGTAGACTATAGACTATTTTATAGTGTAGACTATAGATTACTTTATAGTGTAGACTATAGACTATTTTATAGTGTAGACTATAGACTATTTTATAGTCTAGGACTATAGAACATTTTATAGTCTAGGACTATAGACTATTTTATAGTCTAGACCATAGACTATTTTATAGTCTAGACTATAGACTATTTTATAGTCTAGACTATAGACTATTTTATAGTCTAGACTATAGAATATTTTATAGTCTAGACTATAGAATATTTTATAGTCTAGACTATAGAATATTTTATAGTCTATACTATAGTCTATTTTATAGTCTATACTATAGTCTATTTTATAGTCTATACTATAGACTATTTTATAGTTTAGACTATAGACTATTTTATAGTCTAGACTATAGACTATTTTATAGTCTAGACTATAGACTATTTCATAGTCTAGACTAATCTAGACTTTTTTTAATCTAGACTATTTCATAGTCTAGATTAAAAACTATTCTAAAATCTAGCAATTTATATTTATTATTATTTCAATTTTTATATTTCCTCTTGATTTCTTAGGTTACCACACCCATGATGCAAACCGAAGAAGAATATGAAGCCGACTATGAAGAAATGGGTGTAGCTGAAACTTATGCCGAATATTGGCCAGCCAAATGTAAGATTTTTGTTTTCAATTTCTTTCTTAAAATATTTAAAACTATTTTATTTATTTTGGTTTTTGTTTCTAGTAAAATTGGGTAAAAAGCATCCCGATCCAGTAGTCGAAACTGCTTCTTTATCTTCTGTTGAACCCTGTGATGTTTACTATAGATTATCCATACCTCAGGAAACCATACAAAGTGGCCAATTGAGTGCTTTACAATTGGAATCCATTACCTATGCCTCTCAGGCCCATGATCATTTGCTACCCGATGGCAGTCGTGCTGGTTTTTTGATAGGCGATGGCGCTGGTGTGGGTAAGGGCAGAACTATAGCCGGTATAATATATGAGAATTATATGAAGGGTCGTAAGAAAGCCTTATGGATCTCAGTATCAAATGATTTGAAATATGATGCCGAAAGAGATTTGGCTGATATAGGAGCGGCTAAAATAGAAGTTCATGCTTTAAATAAGGTTTGATTTAATATAAATAATTGTATATTTTTTAATTGTATTATAATTTAATTGTTGTTGATTTTTTATTTTTAGTTTAAATATGCCAAAATTAACTCGGATGTTAATAACAATTGTAAAAAAGGTGTTATATTTAGCACATATTCCGCTTTGATAGGCGAATCAAATAATAAGACTGGTAAATACAAATCAAGACTTAAACAGCTGCTGCAATGGTGTGGTGAAGACTTTGATGGTCTCATAGTGTTTGATGAATGTCACAAGGCTAAAAACTTGTGTCCCGTGGGTTCGGGTAAGCCAACCAAAACGGGCCAAACGGTTTTAGAACTACAAAATAAATTACCCAAGGCAAGGGTGGTATATGCCTCAGCTACAGGTGCGTCGGAACCTAAGAATATGGCCTATATGGTGCGTTTGGGTTTGTGGGGACAAGGTACAGCATTCCCTACATTTAATGATTTCATAACAGCAGTAGAAAAAAGGTTGGTTTAAAAAATGAAGTTGATAATTATTCTTTATTGTAAATTATAATAATTTTTCTAGGGGAGTGGGAGCTATGGAAATAGTAGCCATGGATATGAAATTGAGAGGCATGTATATAGCCAGACAGTTAAGTTTTCATGGTGTTACTTTTAAAATTGAAGAGGTTTCGTTGTCTAAAGAGTTTCGCAAAGTTTATGATGAATCTGTCGATTTGGTAAGTCAATTTTAAAAATTTAATAATTTTTTAGTAGATATAAAATTTTATTTTTATTTTAATTCAAAATTGTAGTGGGTTGAGGCAATGCAAAAATTTACCGAGGCTGCCGAACTGATCGATGCCGAAAGCCGTATGAAAAAGACCATGTGGGGCCAATTTTGGTCTTCACATCAACGTTTCTTTAAGTACTTGTGTATAGCGGCCAAGGTAAATCATGTAGTGAAGGTGGCCAGAGAAGCCATTAAATATGGCAAATGTGTGGTCATAGGTTTACAATCTACTGGTGAGGCCCGTACTCTGGAACAATTAGAAAGAGATGATGGTGAATTAACCGATTTTGTTTCAACAGCCAAGTGAGTAAAGCCTAGAATTAAAGTTTTAAACTTTTTACCAAATTATGAACATTTTCTAGGGGCGTTTTTCAATCTCTGGTGGAAAAACATTTCCCTGCTCCCGATCGCAATCGCATTAATCGTATTCTCGGTCTCACCGGACCCTCAGAAGATAAAAAATCCACTTTACAATCCATTATAGCCGAAGTAACAGCAGCCAAAAATAAAATTAAAGAAGAACCACCCTCCTCATCTGCCAATAAACGTAAATCCTCACGTCAGGAAATACGTGCCAATAAAAAATCACGTAATGATTCTTGGAATGATTCCGATGATGATGATGATGATGACAATGATTCTCAAAATGAATCGGGCAAAGAATCCGATTACAAACTCTCCAATTCGGAATCAGAAGAATCTGATACGGGTCATCATAGTGATAGTTATGAATCCTCAGACTTTAATCCCTTCTGTAGTGGTTCAGATTCGGATAATGATCCTTGGTTGGCTCGGGCCAAAAAGAAGAAGAAAAAGAAGACCAAAACCAAGGAATCCTCAAACAATAATAACAACAGCAATAATACCTCTATTACCATCACCACTACCACCACCACCAATAATAGTCACTCTTCCTCGTCTGTATCTGTTACAGTATCGCCGCCTAAAAAGAAAGTTCCCCTCTCAACGCAAGATAAAATACAAGATCTATTGCAAAAGAAACAAGAACTTAAGGGTACTGTTACCCAAATAGGAGTACATGGTGTGCGTCTTAACTATGGTCCTCCGCCCAAAGATGCCATAGAGCGTGCCTGTTCCATGAAAGAGGAATTATTGCGTAAAATTGAATTGTTAGGTGAACGTTTGCCACCCAATACCTTGGATCAATTAATCGATGAACTAGGTGGACCCGATAATGTAGCTGAAATGACTGGTCGCAAGGGTCGTGTAGTACAATCAGATGATGGTTCCATACAATATGAGTCACGATCTGAACAAGATGTTCCTTTAGAAACTTTGAATATCACCGAAAAACAAAGATTCATGGATGGCCAAAAAGATGTTGCGATTATATCTGAAGCCGCATCCAGTGGTATTTCTTTACAAAGTGATCGTCGTGTGCGCAATCAAAGACGTCGTGTGCACATTACCCTGGAATTACCCTGGTCTGCTGATCGTGCCATTCAGCAATTTGGTCGTACTCACCGTTCTAATCAGGTCAATGCTCCCGAGTACATTTTCTTGATCTCTGATCTGGCGGGTGAAAGACGTTTCGCCTCCACTGTAGCCAAACGTTTAGAATCCTTGGGTGCTCTAACGCATGGCGATCGTAGAGCTACAGAGACTCGTGATTTGTCGCAATTCAATATAGACAACAAATATGGCCGCACGGCTTTAGAAACTGTGATGAAAACCATAATGGGCTATGAACAGCCTTTGGTACCACCACCCACCGATTATCGTGGTGATTTCTTTAAGGATATAGCTGGCGCTTTGGTGGGTGTCGGCATTATTGTGAATAGTGAAACTAATCCAGGCGTTTTAAGTTTGGACAAGGATTACAATAATATTTCAAAGTTTTTGAATAGAATATTAGGCATGCCAGTAGAGTTACAAAATCGTCTCTTCAAATATTTCACCGACACCCTGACGGCCATTATTAATCAAGCCAAAAAGGGAGGACGTTTTGATTTGGGTATTTTGGGTGAGTAATGATAAAGGAAATGCTGCTAAATTTTGTTAAATAAATATATTAATTTAATTTTCTTTTATAAAATTAGATTTGGGAGCTGCTGGCGAAAATGTTACTCGTGTTAAATTAGTACGTTTCCTACGTAAACATGCTACCGGTAAAGCACCCACTGAACTACATACAGTGAGAGTAGAAAGAGGCATGATTTGGCAAGAAGCTATGGATAAGTAAGTCTAAAAAAATAATAAAAATGCATAAAAAGAAATGTGGGGACTATTCTGTGTGGAATATGACTTTTAACTAGACTATTGATTAGTCTATAGAATAAACTTTAGACTAGACTATAGACTTGACTATTGACTAGGCTATAGACTAGAATATATACTAGGCTATAGACTACCTAATCTACGAGGTAGATTAAGAAGGTAACGACAACTCTACAACAACTACAACACCAAAAAAAACCCCATGTATTTTGTTTTTGCATTGTCATCTCTTATGTCAACTTTAATTTTGTCATTTCACATGCTTCTTTACAAAAAACAAAAACAATTCATGTAGTAAAAAGAGGGGAGAAAGACACAATAACACAAAAGTAAGCAAAAAAAATATGTAAACATAAACAAAAATTTGACACTTCAAAATACAAAACACAGGCAGCCATATTGATTTCAAAAAGAAAAAAAATTCTCAACTGTTTTAATGTCGTTACCTTCTTAATCTACCTTGGACTAGACTATGGACTAGACTAGAATATAGACAAAACTATAGACTAAAAATTCACATCAAAAAAGAAAGAAATTCACATCAAATTTTTTGTATAAAAAAAAAAAAATCACCTCAAACTTTTTCTATTAAAAAATTCACCTCGAAATTTTGTCTATCAAAAAAGAAATTCACCTCGAATTTTTTTCTATAAAAAATATTCACCTCGAATTCTTTTCTATTAGAAAAATATTCACCTAAAATTTCTCCATAAAATAATTTTCTGCACAATTTTTTATTATTTTATTTTATTTATTTATTTATTTATTTATTTATTTATTTTTTTTTCAAAATATTCACCTAATTTTTTTTTTAAGATATGCTGATTTGATTAGCGAAAATGAAGGTTTCTATTTGTCGCATCAAATACGCAACAACAAACGTACCGCCATCTTAGCCGTAGAAATTGAAACGCCTACTTTGCCCACACAACAGCAAAACAACAAAAAGAAAGATAAAACTCCTAGCAAAAAAGATATTATGTTTCAAATCTATAGACCCAATACGGGTCTACAAGTACGCCACGAATCTTTAGCCGAAATTGAAAAGAAATACAAAAAAGTAAGCATGGAAGAGGCTGAATCACATTGGACCCAACAATATGATGCCTCGGTAAATACCTGCTCTCATGCCTATTGGAATGGTAATTGTCGTAATGTTAATATGGGTTCCGAGTGTGAGGTAAGTTAGGGAAGTTTTTTTTATACAAAGAGTTTCTTAAAAAGAATATGTTTTCTTAGGTGGGTTTACGTCAACGTTTGTATTATGTATTGGCTGGTTCGGTATTATCGGTATGGTCTCGTGTAGAACAAATTTTGGCCATGCGTAATGCTAATAATAAAATGCAAGTTATACGCTTGAAAACTACTGAAGGTGAAAAAATTGTGGGTACTTTAATACCAAAATCATGCCATGAATTGCTTTTGCAAGATCTTAAGTCTGATGCTGAAAAAGTCGAAGAAGTTAACTTTTAAGAAAAGGTAAACAATTTACTTTAAAAACAAAAATTTAAACAAAAAATTAATATTTTTTTTTTTTTCAATTTTAAGGAATTAATTTTGAAATCCCTATAATACTTAAGAGTAACTTAAGGTGTCGAGTTTTAGAAGAAAACAAAACCCTTCACACCTTTCTACAAAAAAAAAAAAAAACCAAATGGACGCTTAATTTATGGACTTTTTTTTATTAAATGATTCTTTAAGTTTTTTATTGTTTGTTTTTAAAATTCTTTTAGTTTTTTTTATTATCATCTACCAAGAAAAAATCTTTAATTCTAACTTTATATATAAATTATAATTAATATTTAATTATAATCTTTAAAATATTATATAAAAACTATATACAAACATATTAAATAAAATATAATTATAAATCCCCATACAAATTATCATAATTTTAGTAAACTATTATAAACACTAACTAAACTAAATATTTAATATTAAAAATTAAAAAAAAAAAACAACTAAATATATATAAAATATATTATTGAAATAGTTATGAAAGATGAAAATAAAATACCTTAATTTTAATTTAAAATTATTTTTAAAAATTCAAACAGAAATCCTCAATTTAAAATTCACAGAATTTGTTAACTTTCACAGCCAGTTTCTTATTAAAAAGAGGTACAAACGTTTAAAAAGATTTCTTAAGAATTATTTTCATTTTAAAATGTTTACGTTTAATTTTCTTTTTTTAAGGATGCAGAATTATTTTATTAACTATTTTTATTATAATTCTTTTTAATTATTTAATATTGAAAACCACAATTTAATTTATTATTGTATTTAAAAAAAACACTTCTTTATATTTAAGTCTGTAGTTTGTAGCAGTTGCTTAGAATTATAGTAAAGAAAAACACAAAAAAAAAAAAAAATCATGAAAATTAATTTTATGTTTTGCTGTATATTATTAATATTAATAATAAATATAAAAATAAATATTATAAAATTAAAAAAAGAATGCAAATTCACTTGGATCAAAACAAGAAAAATGAAAGGTTTGTCAATGAAAAAATTGTCTGGGACTTTAAAAGAATATTTCAGGACCAGACTTTAAACCATATTCTCGACTATAAAATATACCATGAATTAAAGACAGACTAGTGGATATTCCAGACTATAGATTAAAAAATAGTTCAGACTGAAAACTAGTGTGGACTATGTTCTATACTATAGTTCGGGTTATAGATTAGACTATAAACTATAATCCAGATTATAGATAGAATATAGTCCAGACAATAGACTATAGATAAAACTATAGTCCACACTGTAGACAAAACTATATGTCGGACAATAGGCAAAACTATAGTCCACATAAAGAGTATAGTACAGACGGATGACCATAGCCAAGACTATAGACTAGACTATCGCTTATACTATAGACTAGATTATAGTCCAGACTAAACTTGATTGTAGTGCAAACTGTAGACAACATTATAGCCCAAACTATATTATAGACTATATTATAGTCTAAACTATAGAGTAGGTTACAGACTAGACTACAGCCTGGTCTATAGTAGACTTTTCAAAAAATATTAATTTTACATTTTTCCCCAAAAAACTAGTTTTTGACAAAAATAAATTATTTAACAATTTCTTTATTTCCATTTTTCGCATAAAAATTCTAACGAAATTATATTTTGTACGTACAAATACATTAAAGAAAACAAAAAATAATAATAAACTTTATAACATTTATTACAATTTAAAACCTGAATGTATACTAACTACACCAAATGTTAGATTTTCATAGCGAACCATTTCAAAACCAGCCTCTTTGATCATTTGTTTAAAATCCTCTTGTTTAGGGAATTTGCGTATACTTTCTACCAAATATTGATAAGGTTGCCATTGACCAGCTAATATTTGACCCATAGGTGGTATAACTTGAAAAGAATATTGATCGTATAACCATTGCATGGTATCATTTTCTAAATGGCTAAATTCCAAACACATAAAACGGCCGCCGGGTTGTAAAACACGATAAGCTTCACGTAAGACCTGATAAAAAAAAATGGAACAATTACATAAAAGAAAAGGTTTAATTTATGACATAAAACAACTAAAAACCTTATCTATATGTGTACAATTTCTAATACCAAAAGCTATGGTATAAGCATTAAAAGTATTATCCTCAAATGGTAATTCCTCGGCATTAGCACATTTCCATTCGATGGTTATATTAGGTAATTTCTCCTGTGTAAGACCTAGTTTTCGAGCTCTTTCCTCACCCACATCCAACATGTGTTGATTAATATCCGATATTGTGACATGACTTTGTTTACCCTGGGGATTGGCTTGATTTTGTAAATATTTTAAATATCTAAATGATATATCACCAGTACCGCCTGCCATATCTAATAAACGTGTACCGGGAGTGGGTCCCAAACGTTCGATAAACATATCTTTCCATAAGCGATGAATGCCCATGGACATGGCATCATTCATAAGGTCATAGGATTTGGCTACATCTTCAAAAACTTTGTGCACTAATAATGAGAAATTTTATGTGTACAAAAGTGTATTACTTTTTTATAAATGAAACACAAACCTTTTTGTTGTTTCTCTTCTTCCTTAACAGTTTGGAAACCAAAATGTGTCGTTCCTTCTGTAGCTGTGTCATTTGTGGACTGACTAGCTAATCTTAAACTTAATATTTTATTAAAAGTTTGAGGTTTAAGGTTTTTTAATAATTTTATGTGACGCGTTATAGGCATTTTTATTAAAAAATCTACAAAAAATTATGAAATATTAACAAAAAAAACGTAATCTACAGCTGTTCAGCAGAGACCTGCGCCGAACAATTTTAACGGCGGCGGCGGCTTTGCTAAAAATTGTCGGCGGCGGCTCAGAGTCGGCTGTTAGCCGGCTGAGAGGTGAACATAACTTTTTATTTCCTAGTTTTCGCATCGTCTTATAGAGTACATTGGTTCACAAATGTGGTTCCAAGTCTCCTTGATGTAAGGGGATCCGAAGACCGTTTGTTTGAACATTATTTCTTATTTCCTAAAAGATTTATAACATACATTTTTGTATTTTTGTACTTCTAAAGTGTCAAAACAGAAGACCGTTTGTTCGAACATTATTTATATTTTTAAAATTATTAAAAAAAGTATATATGATCTTGACACAGCTCTTTTCCCTACACATATAAAATTGGATATTCTGATATTCTGAAACATTTTTTATTTTATTACAGATTTTAACATTCGGACATTTTAAATACGTTGATTTTGTTGAAATGAATCTAAAAATTTATCATTATTTTTATTTTTCTTGAAAAATGTAACGGAAATAATCTTAAAATATGGTCTTAAAGTTGGGTCGAACCATTATTAAAATTTTTAAAGTTCACAAGGCTTTACCAAAGGTATAGTAAGCAAATCAATGTTTTTGAATACAACTTTAAATGATTTTGATTATAAATGGTAGGTAAAGCTGTATTAAGTTTTTTTTTGAATACGGCTGTAAAATTATAGATTATATTCAAACTAAATTCTTTAAAAATACTGCCGTTTTCACAGCTTCCGATTTCTTTATATTCTGAGTTTAATGCTAATTATCAACCTCCAAAAATTAAACTTTAGAAAATCATATTTTACTATGTCTACTGATATGTATATTTTAATTCATTGAGATTTTACTATTTCTAAAGATTTTTCCTAAAGTTAGCGGGTTAAGCTTCTCCTATTAGATAGATCTAAATTATCCAAACATATTGTTTAATATCTTGTTTAAAAATTGTTCTACAGAATAATATTATTTTCATAATAGAGGATACAAATTCTATGGTAAGCTTGATAACAAATTACTAATTTTGTGTATGTAAATTTCCGTAAGAGGAAGTTAGAAACTCTTTATGTAATTTACATTAATTTTTTGGAATACGGCTAAATATTTATTATTTATTGAAAACTGTAATATTGAAAAATGCAGAACGGTGATGTTTATTCCAAAAAAACAAATTGACTCGTTTTTTAATATATTTCAAAGCCAGAAAACATCTCGATTTGAGGTGTTTAATAATTTAACACAACAAAAACAACTAAGTTTCCATAGGAAAGAAATTTTTAGTATTTTAGTACATAGAAAATTGTTTAAAAATGCCCAGGGAAATTTTTAGAACATGTTCTAAAATCATTAGTTCTAGAACTGGTATAATCAGAACCACTTCAGATTCTTTAATAACATCCTCAGAATTAGTGGTATCACAACCAATTCTGACACCAATGGAGTAGAACCTTATTCTGATTCTAAATTCGTTTTGAAAAATGTTTTAGAGAACTAGTGCTTAAGAACTAATTCTGTATGACTTCTATATCACTTCTGAGAACTTCCTAGAACTGTTTAAAAAACTTGTATAAAAAATTTCAAAAATTAAAAAAATATATATGTATATATTTACAAAATTCAATTGATTTCAAACGTGGACTTTAGAAAATAGCCTATTAGAATACAAAATAAAAATAAAAACAGATTCTGAAACCTTTCCCTAACTCTTCTATGGCACTAGTTCTGAATGTGACAATTTTGAACAAAAATTATTGATTAAGGAACTAGTTCTCGAACCGTTCCATACTGGTACTGGCTAGGTAACACTTCCACAGAACTAGTTCTGGAGGTGACAATTTCAAACAAAAATCATTGGTCGTAGCCAAAGTAGAACAAGTACAGGCTATTTTTATGTGTTTTAGAACTAGTTGTAGAACTAATACAATATTTCCTTGGTGATTTTGTAAAAAATTAAAAATTATAAATTAAATTTATATTTGTTCACATTATTTGTTTAAAAATTTTATTTTTGGAATTAGAATGTATATGTGTGTAAAATTTTTATTTAAATCAACAATTTGTGAAAATATTTTGGCAAAGGAAAAACATAATAAAATTATATGTGAGCAGTGAAGCTTAAACTTATTTTCTTTTTTAAAGAACTACACCACTTTTAATGGTATTTTTTAAAAATCAATTGAAAATAAATTTAAATTTTAAAAAAGATCATTGGAAAATTAGATTTTTCATTTAAATGTTTGAAAATAAAAATTGAAAATTAGATTTTTCATTTAAATTTTAGAAAAGAACTGTTGAAATTTCTATATTTCATTAATATTTCAGAAAACAATTATTTAAAATTACAATTTCTATTTCAGAAAAGTACAATTTAAAATAAGTTTTTATATTTTAAATTCAGAAAAGATCAATTTATAATTAAATTTTACGTTTTAAATTCAGAAGACTACAAATGAAATTCAGTTTTATATTTTGAATTTCAAAAATAACAATTGAAATTTAGAATAATTCATTAACATTTAGAATATTGAATAAGAGTGATTTAAATGATGAAATATGTTAGGTCAACTTAATTTATGTGACCTTTAAGCAAATAAAATTAAGAAATTGTTTCAAATCCATCTGGAAAAATGATTCCTAATGTAAAAAATGTAAATTTCAATTGTTATATTCTGGAATTAAAAGAGATATATTATTTTAATATGTTCTTTTCTGAATTATAATAAAAAAATCATAAACTAAAATGATATTTTCAAATTTTGAATTGAAATATCTCATTCTCATTTGTTCTTTTCTGAAACTGAATTCATAAACCTCATTTTAAATTGTTGTTTTCATAATATCATATAGAAAGTTTTTATTTTAACTTAAAAATAGTGTAGTAAAAAACATATGTGTCTGAACATAATATTAAATAACATATAACACAATAACTAAAATAATATACTTTGTGAATTGTGTAAGTATGTATTTAGTTCATATTTTTTAATCTTAACACACGTTTTGCTTCATAACTTTTTTCCGAAGCAATTTTTAAAATTATTTTATCATTGAAAATATGTCAGTTATTATTCTTGAAGACAAACTGTTGATTTGTTGTGAGTTTGACCAAAATGAGTAACGAAAATGATAAATTATTAAAAATTTAAAAAAAAAAAAAACAAATTGGTCCTACAAATAATTTGTCAAAGAATTAAATGTCCGCTGTCATGCTGTTTTCAACGTCATTAAACAGTATCAGGGGAATTCGACCATCGATAGGAAACATGGTTTAAAAAAAAAGTGCACATGATATTGGATGGATATTGAAAAGCACATCTTGTAGAAAATCACCCCATTCACTCCAGTTAAGAGATGATTTTTTTATACGTTTGTGCTGATGTTTGTAATACCCAAAAATATTGGTCTAAGACACACCTTAATTTATACCAATCGCTTTAGAATCACATTCTGAGTCGACTTAACGATGTCCGTCCGTCTGTCCGTCCATGTAAACCTTGTAATCAAACTACAAGTCACAATTTTGAACCAAAATTTATGAAATTTTATACACAGGTTTCTTTTGGTCGAGGGACGAAGCCTATTGAAATTGGTTATGATCGGTCCATTATTTCACCTAGCCCCCATACGAATGTCCTCCCGAAAAATGGTTTAACGATCATAAATCCCTTAAATATAGCAATATTTTAATAAAATTTGGCACATATAAGTTTCATATAAGTCTAAATAAGTGTGCCGATTTTTAAAAAGATCAGTCCATAATATGGGTAGCTCCCATATAATCCCTTTTCGGAAAATCACTTTAACGGCCATAAATCCTATTAAAATGTTAGTATCAAGTTAATATTCGACACAAATATGTTTTATAAAAACATAAATGATAGTGCCAAATTTTCCAAAGATAGGCCCATAATTTACCATAGCTCCCATATAAGGCCCCCTCTTGGGAATCACCCAAAAGTGAATAAATTAATATAAATGTCAGCATCAACGTAATATTTTGTATTTGTATTTTGTCTTATTTTACACTTATGAGTATCGGAGTATGGAGTATATTTGACTCCATGTCTAATAAAAGACCCCTCACCGAATTATGCTGTACACAATGGTGTAGGGTATCATCTCGTTTTTTTTGTTTTTTGCGTACGAACAAAGACTAAATTTAGAAAGTAGTTTTAGAAAAATGGAATGAAAATGGAGAGAAGCGAACTGTAGCTATTTATATATATAAAAGAGTAACGTTGCTGACGGCTGAAGCTAGAGAGACGAAATTTGGTACGTAGGTAGGTCTACCTCCATATAGATCCACTAAGACAGGATTTTTGGAAATTTGAATGTTTAGGGGGTAAAAACGGGTAAAATCGGTAACCTTATAACTCGCAAACTAATAATAATACAAGAAAAGTTGAATAGTTATCGTTATTCATTTAAAAAATAATTGTACAGGTGTCTGATACTTTTTTGAAAATCGACCGTTTTAGGGAGAAAACGGGTAAAAATTGTATTTTGGTACTTTTTTGGCACCATATGTATCTTTGAAACCAATCAACATACAGATAAAATTTTTATTGTATTTATAACTTATCAAAAAATGAGAAATACAAATTTGGTACTTTTTAGAAATTTAAACGTTTAAGGGGTAAAAATCGTACCTATTTTTTGTACTTTTTTCATAAAAATTTGTTTTTATATTTATTGAAATATTCATATGAATATTTTAATATGAGATACTACAATTTAAAAATTTATTGGAATACAGTTTTTGATACTTCGATGGGTTAAAAAAAAGTGCCAGAAAACGGGTAAAGGCGGGATTACATCCAGACTTAATAATGAATTTTCAATTACATTAAACATAGAAACATTTTAAGAAAATGTAGATAAGAATTCACAAGAGTGGATTGGTGGTACTTAAAGATACATGGTCCTGTGGGTAAGAATTCAAGAGGATGGACTTTGTGGTACTTTTTTCTTCTTCTATTGGTACTTTTTTAATTTTCTGTAATATTTATCCTAGAATCATGAAACTAAATACACATAGTCCGATGTTGGAAAGATTTCACAAGGGGGAACTTTGTGGTACTTTTTCATTCTTCTAATGGTACTTTTTGATTGTTCTTATGATACTTTGTTAATTTTCTATAATTATAAATTTGGAAACATGAAATTAAGGACATGTGGTGCTCAGTGAGGTACTTTTTTTTTCTTCTAATGGTACGTTTTGAATTTCTAATATTATGGATCTTAAAACATGAAATTAAAGAAATGTGGTCCTAAATGAATGCGAATCCATAAGAAGGGACTTTGTGGAATATTTTCGTTCTTCTAATAGTACTTGAATGTTCTGCAATTTTCATCCTTAGAAATATAAAATTGAAGATGTAGGTCCTAAGTGAATCAGAAACCTTAAAATGGATTTTGTGGTATTTTTCGTTATTCTAATATACTTTTTCGTAATTCTGATATTTATTTTTCGTTATTCTAAGATTAGAAACCTGAAATTAACGATATATATATTTTTATTGTAATTTTTGGTACTTTTTTAGTTAAAATATTAAAAAGTTTTTTGTTGTAAATTCTGACATAATACCATAATTTTTCTCCCTAAAACGGACGATTTTCAAAAAAGTACCAGACACCTGTCCAATTGTTTTTTAAATGAATAACGATTACTATTCTACTTTTTTTTGTATCATTATTAGTTTGGGATTTATAAGGTTACCGATTTTACCTGTTTTTACTCCTTAAACATTCGAATTTCCCAAAATCCCGTCTTAGTAGATCTATATGGTGGGAGACCTATCTACATTCCAAATTTCGACACTCTAGTTTCAAGAATATCATGAATTTACTAAAGGTTTTATATTAAATTCATTAAGCTTGACCGAAATCAGCGCCTGTAATTGAGTCGTGTTTTAGCCGAAATTTTATCGGCGGCGGCGGCTCTTAAAAAACCTCCGGCGGCTCGACTCAGCCGGCTTACAGCCGATCGGCACAGTTCTCTGCTGTTAACTACAGCTGGTCTATCATTCCCTAGTGGCTAATTACAATAAGAATTTTTTATATTGTTTGTCGATAATGCCGTTTTATCGTATTGTGAATAATTGATTGCATTTTACAACAAAAACAAAAAAAGAAACAGCTGCAATTTTTTGTTGATATCCACAAAATATATTTACTTTTTTTGTTAATTTTTAACAAAATATTATAAAAAAAAAATTGTGTGCAAAATGTGTTAGTATTATAAATAATAAAAGAAAAATGTCGTCTAGTGATTTAGCTTCCAAATGCCGCACTTGCCTAAGTGCCTCTAATGTTTATCACCAACTCTTCGATTATGTGGAGGAAAATTATAAAATTCTTGAAATGTTAGATGGTATAGTGCCCCAAATTGATATTAAGACCTCCTCGCAATTTTCCACTTTGGTTTGTCAGACTTGTGTGGATAAATTGTTAACCGGCTATAAATTTCAACAATTATGTATCGAAACCAATAATCGTTTACATGATTTATTGGGCCTGGCGGTGTTTGAGACAGAACCGAAATTGGAAAAAATTTTAGATCCTTTGACGGGGGAGGCAAGCTTTAAGATGAAAGAAGAAATCGAGGAAGAACAGTTTGAAAGTGAAATACAACCCAGCGATCTTTTAGAGACAATGGGTTCGGATAATGATAATGATTGGGGACCGGAAGATGGGGGTGGTGGCGGCGATGGGAGTGATACTGATTCGAGGTAAGTGATAGAGGTATATGTATGTTATAAAAATCGAATTGCTAAAAAATTATGTTGTCACGATTCAAAACCGTAATTTTTTGTTAAAGATTTTTTTAACTAAAAACTATTTTTATTTCAAAATTTTTAAAATTTAATTAATTTCTAAATCCTTTCTGCAGCAATGAAAAACTTTCCGTTTTAAAAGAAAGATCGGTCAAAAAATCTTCCTTAAAAATGAACATTATGGAAAAGTAAGTATCATTCTTCAACAGTATTGTTTTATTTAAATTTTAATATCGGTTTACCTCTAGACCTTCCAAATTAAATCGCCGTAAAGGTAATTTTCCTTGCTCTGAATGTACTAAAGTGTTTAGTAGCATTAATCGTCTAAAACAGCATACAGCTATACATGAGAGAAAGCGGGCTTTCCCATGTGAAATTTGCAATACTAGTTTTACGGCAGAAAAGTTATTAAAAGCTCATATGCTAACACATTCTAATGGAGATGATTCTACAAAAGATTCAGAGCTTAATGAGTTAAAGGAAATTAAAGTGGTTAATGAAGAAAATAAGTCCGAAGAAAATCAAAATGACCAACAAGATGAAAAAGAAGAAATCCAAGATTCTAAGGAACTGCTCATATTTCAATGTCCCGACTGTCCCAAAGTTTTTGAGAAAAAGGCTTCTTTATCGGCCCACTACAAAGTGCACAAGAAATATAGCATTAAAAATAAAAAATTGGAACAAAGTGAAGAGGGAAATTCGGCAAATAATAAGGAGAAAGCTAATGATAAGGTTATTGTTAAGGAGGAAATTGAAATTACACCACAAATATTTGAAGAACCCATGGATGATGTTGATAATGAGGGCGCTGATTGGTTTAATAATGATTATGAGGAATCAGAGTAAGTAAAGTAAAAATATTCCTTAAAAATGTAAAAAAATTTAATGTTTTGTTTTTTGCTGTAGCAATGATTCGGATAAGAATATTTTTGCCAAACCCCGAGCAAAAGAAACTAAAAAAAATATTGATTTCATTGACACCGGCGTAGGGGAAATAGAAAAGTACGTTTTTTTTTAATAATTTGTAATACAATATTTATAATAACAATATTGATTTCTTACCTCTCCAGACCTAATAGCAGCAATAAAAGAAGTGGTCAATTTCCTTGCAACATGTGCGGCAAAGTATTCGATCGTCCTTATCGTCTAAAACGTCATAGTTCCGTTCATTCTCCCAGCAGACCACATGAATGTGAAATCTGTAAATATCGTTTTGCCACCGTCAACATTCTTAAGTCTCATTTATTTCAGCATGAGAATGAGACTGGTTTATTTCTTAGCTTACAATCTCGTCCGGAAGGCTTTAAATGTCCCGATTGTCCCAGGCGTTTCGAAAAACAAGCCTCTCTTTCGGCTCATCGTCAAATACACACACGTAATGCTACCGAAGCCAATTATCCTTGTATGGTCTGCCAACGCAATTTCATGTCTGTAAGATCTTTAACTGAACATATCACCAATAAACATCCCGAAGTGGAGAAACACAAATGTGATCAATGTGACAAAACATTCGTTTTACATGCCCATTTAGTGGAACATTTAAATCGTCATAAAGGCAATCGAAATCTAGTGTGTCTTGTATGTGAAAAAGAATTTGGCTATACGAATACTTTAAAAGAACACATGCGAACCCATAGCGGTGAAAGTCCTTATTTATGTCCTCAATGTGGTAAAACATTCCGCAGTGCAAGTAATTTACGCCAGCATATGGAAAGACATACAGGTTTGAAGAAGTACCAGTGTCCAGAGTGTCCAAGCCGTTTTAATTGTCGTTCAGATTTGATAAAACATGCCTCTACTCATTCGAATGCTAAGCCGCATGTTTGTGATATATGTGGTTCCCGATTTACGCGAGCGTACTCTTTACAAAAACACAAGCTGCTACATTCGGGAGAAAGACCTTTCAAGTGTGATCAGTGCAATATGACGTAAGTTAATTTTTAAATTCTAAAAAATGCAAGTATTTAGCACATTATAATGTTTCAAAATTTGCCTTAATCAAAGGTTTTTACAAAGTAATATATTTGCTTCAATTTTAGATCTTTTTAAAGTCTTAATTCAGGTTTATTCATAAGTCACTTTGTATAGTCTTAATTAAGCTGGATTTGTAGGACTTTACACAGTTCCTATATAACACTATTTCTAGTTTCAATTTAGTAGTATTTAAACCCTAATATAGTCCCTATATAACAAAATTTAAACATCTTATTTTTATTTTTCTTATAGTTTTGCTATAGTTTATCATCTACGACGACACATGCGTACTCATACTGGTGAGAAACCTTATAAATGTAAATACTGTGAACGGGCTTATGCCGAAAGTGGCGACTTGACTAAACATTTAAGAACACATGTAGGCGAAAATACCTATATGTGTGATCAATGTCCTATGGCCTTTAAATATCAAGCCGAATTAAGGCATCATCAATCGCAGCATTATAAAATGGCACAAAAACTCTTACAACAGGCACAAAAAATGTCCGAAGAAGCTCAAGAACAAACAATAGAGCAAGAGCAGCAACAACCACAACAGCAACCACTTGAGCAGCAACAACAAACTCAACTAACCTTACAAGATCAGCAGCAGCATCCGCAGCAGCAACAACATAATCAACAATTATTAAAAAATGAACATCTACAAAATTTACCATCATTGTCTATATCACGTTATCAGCAGCAAATTCCTTTAATAGATCATAGACAACAATTAGCCGAACAAACACAACAACGTCAGGGGCAAATGGAAGATGTTGTAGCACGAACACAGCAACAAGACAATTTAGATTTTAAAGAATCTCAGTAATTAAAATTAATTATAGGTTTTTTTTAATAACATACTCGTACAGTATAATATTAATCATAGTTATTTAAATAAAATAAGCATTTTACTAATATATTGTAAAAGCGTTAACAAAAAATACAAATAAATTTGTATATTAATAAAAATGTTTGGAAAATTTAAAATCTTTTTATGGGAAAACAATTTTTTGCACAGAAAAATAAATGAATACTTTTTAAAATTGAGAAATTATAATTAAATCAAACTTATCTTCCCTCACATATTCGGAATACTTTTTTTTTTTTGTAAAAAATGTTTACATTTATATTTACAGCTATTGTGAATGACTTATCATAACAAATGTTCTTCGATAAAACAGTTTTATTATATGGGTTATTGTGAATGATTGATTACATTTTACAACAAAAAATACATTTGCATACATTTTGTTGATATCCACAAAAATATTTACTTTTTTAATGTTCATTTCTAAACAAATTATTATTAGAAATTGTGTGCAAATGTTTTAAGTGTTACATTTATTAACAAGCAAAATGACGTCCAGTGATTTATCTAACAAATGCCGCACTTGTTTAAGCGATTCCAATGTTTATCATCAACTATTGGATTATGTGGAAGAAAATTATAAAATTCTTGAAATGTTAGATAGTATAGTGCCCCAAATTGATATCAAGACCTCATCACAATTTTCCACTTCTGTTTGTGCTACTTGTGTAGACAAATTGTTGACCGGCTATAAATTTCAACAATTATGTATCGAAACTAATATACGTTTACATGATTTGTTGGGCCTGTCATTGTTTGAGACGGAACCAAAGTTGGTGACAATTTTAGATCCTTTGACGGCAGAGGCAAGCTTTAAGATGAAGGAGGAAATTGAAAAAGAAGAAATTGGAAGTGAAATACAAACGGGAGAAAATTTAGATGCTTTGGACTCGTATAATGAAGATGATAAGGGGGGTGGAGGAGCCGAGAGTGATACTGATTCGAGGTAAGTGTAAGAGTAATAGGTATAAGTTATAAATAGTAGATGTAAATCTGTCTTTGCTTTTTGTAAAATTTTAACAAATTCAAATTTTCATCAAAATTTTAATTTTAAATAAAAAAAAGAAAAAACTAGTTTTCACCAATAAATTAAATTTTAATACAAATTTCAAATTTCCTTCAAAAATTTAATTTTTCATCAAAAACTAAATTTTTCACTAAAAATTGAATTTTTCATCATAAATTAAATTTTTCACCACAAATTACATTTTTTACCATAAATTAATTTTTTTACCACAAATTAAATTGTTCACCATAATTTAAATTTTTCATAACAAATTCAATTTTTCACCAAAAATTAAATTTTTGATTACAAATTATTTTTTTTTACCAAAACATAAATTTTTTACCAAATATTTAATTTTTCACCAAAAATTAAAATTAATTTTCACCTTAAATTAAATTTTTTAATACAAATTCAACTTTTCTCTATAAATTTGAATTTTTTACCACAATTTAAATTTTTTACTACAATTCACATTAAACAAAACTGTTCAACAACAAAAATTAAAATTTTTACCAAAAATTAAAAATTTTACCAAAAATTAAATTGAATTTTCATTAAAAACTCAATTCTTTGTAAAAAAAAAAAACAAATTTTTTATCGAAATTTTTTATTATTTTTTTTCTCAATCTTTTATACAGCAATGAAAAACTATCGTCTTTAAAAGAAAAATCTTTAAAAATGGAAATTTTAGAAAAGTAAGTTTATTTTTTCAATAGTATTTTCAAGTTAATACCGATTTATCTCTAGACCCCCTAAACTAAAAAGCTGTAAACGTAATTTTCCTTGCTCTCAATGTGCTAAAGTGTTTAGTAGCATTAATCGTCTAAAGCAGCATACAACTAAACATGAGAGAATACCGGATTTTGTATGTAAAATTTGCAATACTAGTTTTACGAGGAAAAAAACGTTTAATGCTCATATGTTAACACATGTAAATGTAGATGTTTCTACAAAATATTCAGAACTAAATGAAACTATTGAATTAATCGATTCTAAAGAGTTTAATGATGAACACAAACATCAAGAAAACAAAAATTACGAAGAAACAGAAGAATGTAAAGAATCTAAGAAATTGCTTACATTTCAATGTCCTCATTGCCCCAAAGTATTTAAGAAAAAAGCCTCTTTATCCGTTCACTGCAAAGTACATAAGAAAAAGGATTTCATTAGCATCAACAAAAATGTAAAACAAAGTGAAAACGAAGATGCTTTAAGTAGTAATAATAAAGGGAAAGAAAATCTAAATAAATCTAAGGTTAATGTAAAGGATGAAATATTTGATGAATCCATGGATAATGTTGATAAAGATAAGGCAGATGCAGACTGGGTTAATGATGATTATGAGGAATCAGAGTAAATAAAACAAAACGAATTCTTCATTTTAGACAAAAATAAATGTATGTTTTGTATTTTATCATAGTGATAATACGGAAAAGGAACTTTTTGCCAAAACTCAAGCGAAAGAAACAAAAAAAGCTATTGATTTTATAGACACCAGTGCAGGGGAAATAGAAAAGTAAGTTTTTTATTATTATTTTACAATAAAATACTGCTACGTAGATAAATAATGTTTAATTTCTTCAGACCCAAAAGTAGCAACAAAAGAAAAGGTAAATTTCCTTGCGATATATGCGGCAAAATATTTGATCGTCCCTATCGCTTAAAACGTCACAGTTCTGTTCACTCTTCCAGCCGACCTTATGAATGTTCAATCTGTAAATATCGCTTTGCCACCGTCAGTATCCTTAAGGCTCATTTACTTATGCATGAAAAGATGACTGGTTTATTTCGTAACTCACAAACTCGACCCGAAGGCTTTCAATGTCCTGATTGTCCCAGGCGCTTCGAAAAAATGGCATCTCTTTCAGCCCATCGTCAATCACACAAACGCGATGCTCCCGAAACCAATTATCCTTGTACAGTCTGTCAAACCAATTTTATGTCTGTAAAATCCTTAACAGAACATATCACCAACGAACATCCCGAAGTGGAGAAACATAAATGTGATCAATGTGATAAAACGTTTGTGTTACATGCTCATCTAGTAGAACATTTAAATCGTCATAAAGGCAATCGAAGTTTAGTGTGTGTTATATGTGAAAAGGAATTTGACTACACTACGACGTTAATAGAACACATGCGAACACATACTGGTGAAAGTGCTTATTTGTGTCCTCAGTGTGGTAAAACATTTAGCAATTTTAGTAGTTTTCGTCAGCATATGGAAAGACATATGGGTTTAAAGAAATACCAGTGTCAGGAGTGTCCCAGTCGTTTTAATTGTCGTTCAGATGTGATAAAACATGCCTCAACACATTCCAATGATAAACCGTATGCATGTGATATATGTGGTTCCCGATTTACAAGAAGTTACTCATTAGGAAAGCACAAGTTGTTACATACGGGAGAAAGGCCTTTTAAATGTGATCAGTGTAATATGACGTAAGTTGATTTTATAGTATCTAAGCAGATTTTTTATTTCTAATTAGATTCAAAATAACAGTTACAACAATTACATTTTTTGGTCCACAGTTTTGTTACAGCTTCTCACCTACGACGCCACACGCGCACACATACCGGTGAAAAACCTTACAAATGTAAATACTGTGAACGTACTTATGCCTCAAGTGGAGATTTGACTAAACACTTAAGAACACATGTTGGCAAAAATACCTATATATGTGATCAATGTCCTATGGCCTTTAAATATCAAGCGGAATTAAGACATCACCAATCGCAACATTATAAAATGTCTCAAAAAGAGCAGTCACAAAAAATTCCCGAAGAAACTCAAAAAATTATTGTAGTAGAAACAAATCTCAGAAATTAAATTATTTACAGATTTTTAAGTAATAAAATAATACAATTGGAAGATTGTTAAAATTGTAAGCATTTTACTTACAAACATATTGTAAGACGTTGATAAATAACCAAAAACAAATAAATAAAATTTGATAAAATAGAATTTTAAAATATAAAAACATGCTTACATTAATATATTGTTCTTGTATTTATAAGATTAATATTAAATAAATTAAAAAAAAAAAAAAATATTTAAAAAGGTTCATTTTTAACTCTTTAAGAATAATTAATTAGAAAAAATAATACTCTTTTTAAAAAGGAACTTATTTTTTGCTATAACTACTGTGAATTATTTCCATTAACCTATAAAACAGTGTTATTGTTTACAATTAAAGTTATTTTGTTTACAGCGGTTTATTTCTTTTATCATTATTTTAATTATTGCTGTTGACATATGCCAAACGATAATGCAGTGTTCAATTTATTTGTTTACATTTACAATTCTTGTACATACAGTGAAATATTTTTTAATTTTTGCAAATTTTAATGCTATTACTATTAAATATAATGTAAAATTTTATATTTTCTGAATATCAAAGAACATGCAGATTTTGTTTACATAAGATATTGAGGTAAAAATATTACAACTTATTTATAATTTATGTTTGTTTAACCAAATCAGATACATGCCATATAATGAATGTAATCCATTACTTTGGTTTGATAATTTGTAATATTTTTTCTTATAGTTTATTGATTTATAATATAAACCAGCAAAATTTTATAGAAACAAAAACAACAGTAACCAGATACCTTGGACAAACTATATGGATTACATTTGGACAAATAAAAAACACCATTAAAATATGGATCCCTTACATGATTTATGTTTAACCTGTCTTTCCAAACCTCGACTAGCTCACAACCTTAATGATATTATATTAGAAAATTTCAAAATATTAGAAATCCTTAAGAAATTAGTACCCAGCATTATGGAAAATCATGAATTACCATTACCCAACTGTATATGTAACCATTGTGTGGACAAATTGGTGTCAGCTTATACATTTCAAAAACAATGTTTGGCCTCAGTAGAAAATTTATATCAAATGTGGAAAGAAAATTTTAAGGAAAAAGTAGTTAAACAGGAAGTTGAAGAATTGGATTTAAATAAAAATGAGCAGACTGGAGAAGAAGAAATTCCAACGGCAACTCTAAATGATAATGATAAAGTCATGGAAAACCTTTTTGAGGAAATTACCATGGATTCCCTAACAATAGATAAAGAAGATTCTACAATGGATTTTACTAAAATTTCTAAAGATTCTGTAGCGGAAAGTGAAAGTGAAGGCGAAATGATATTTGAAAATAGTGAAAATGAAGAGAATGAATCAAGAGATAAATTGAAAAATAATTATGAAGAGGGGTAAGTGAAATAAACAAAATTACCAGAAATTTGTTAATTTAAGATCGATTTCTTAATATTATCATAATCTGTTACACATTCTTCAAATTATTACAGCAATACAAATCAATGTAAACTCTGCAAAAAAGTATTTAAACTACCAAAAAGTTTAGCCTCGCATATGGCTCAAGCTCATTTACACAGATCACTATATCAATGTGAAAAATGCCATAGGGGTTTTAATATGAAAGAAGCTTATGAAGCTCACTGTAATAGTCATGAGGGCTTAAAATCTTTTAAGTGTGAACAGTGCGACAAAGGTAAAGAAATTAAAATTTAAAACTTTAATCAACTAAATATATGATTTTCTTTTCAACAGCTTTCGTTTCTCGTACAACTCTTAAACAGCATTTAATATGTCATTCTAATGATACACCATTTTCATGTACAATTTGTAATAGATCCTTTAATCGTTCATCTACATTAACACAACATTTACAGCGTCATAACACTGAAAGACCCTACAAATGCAAAATATGTTCAAAAACTTTTAAATGTATTTCTGATTATTCAAAACATCGTTCATTACATGCTAAAAAGCGCTATAGATGTAAATTTTGTGATTCACTTTTTTTCACAAAGGAATTGTTGCAGCAACATCAAAAGCTCAAACATGATGGAGACAAACCTTTTAAATGTAGTCAATGTGATCGAACGTAAGTAAGAAAAGTATTGAATAACTTTTAAATTTACTTTGAGTAATGAAATTGCTATTATAAAAATTTTTAGCTTTAGAACGCGTACCCATAAGAAGAGCCATCAAAGAACACATACTGAGGAAAGACCTTTTCCATGTGAACTTTGTGATGAAGATTATTTTGAAATTTCTGAGCTTAAAATTCATATGAGACGTAAGCATAAGAAAAAATATGATGGGGAGAATGAAGATGGTGTAAATATAATCGATTTAGAGGATGAATCTTCTGAGGAGATGAATACCAGAGATTCTCTAAATAAATATCAAGATTTTGATTTAGGAACATCTGAGAAACCAGCAAAAAATGTGGAAAATACATCAAAAGATAATTTGACAGATAATGCAATATCTGACGAACAGATTGTAAGTGAATCTTCCATTGATAATAAAGATGATTTAAAAATCCTTCTAAGCGAGAACATAAATAATGAAGTGGGGTAAGTAATAATTTATTTCATTTATTATTATTTAACAATAAATTTGTTACCCATCTTTCAGCCAAGAAATATTGCCAACAAATGAATTACAAAAATGTAAATTATGTAATAAAACATTTAAACTAGCTCATGGCTTAAATTTACATATGGCTACAAAGCATTTTCGTAATCATCCATATAAATGTGAGTTTTGCAGTAGAGGTTTTATAGAAGAAGAATACTATATAAAACATAGAAATCGCCATTTAGGTATAAAAACTTTTAAGTGTTCAGAATGTGGCAAAGGTAGATTTGCAATTATATTAAATATTAAAACCTTTTTTAACATAAGAGTTTCCTTTACATTATTAGGTTTTGATTCGAATAGTACCTTAAATCAACATTTAATCTCTCACTCCAAAGAGACACCCTATTTGTGTCCAACATGCGGCAAAAGCTTTAATCGTTCAGGTACCTTACGACAACATATATTACGTCATGGTGATGCAACACCCTTTCAATGTTCTGAATGTTCGAAAAAATTCAAATGTCACTCGGATCTTCTTTGTCATATGAAGAAAATTCATAAAGGAGGAACAGTTTATGATTGTGAGATATGTGGTAAACGCTTTACCAACAGTACATCCATAGTGCATCACAAAAGAGTACATTCAGGCGAAAAACCCTATAAATGTGATTTATGTGATAGAAGGTAATCATAAGGAGAATATTATTTGTTTAATATTTAATTTAATAGTTCTTTATGTTTTAGCTTTAATTCTTCATCAAATATGAAATGTCATCGTAGAATACATACAGGCGAAAAACCTTATGACTGTCCATATTGTGAAAAATCATTTCGTCAAAGTTATGATTGTAAGAAACATGCCATGCGTATGCATCCAAAGGAAGTGGCTGCCGCAAAAGGGGAATTGAAGAAAAAAGAAGAAAAGTAATTTATTTTATTTTAGTTGCAAAAACTGCAAAAGTTTAATGTTACATAGTTAAAAAAAATGTTTATAAGATGTAATTTTAAGAAATGCTAGCATTAATGAATAATAAATTATTTTTTAAATTCAATCAATTATTGTTTGCAATATAATTTGTTGGGTAAATAAATTCGCATTGCCAGGAAATAAGAAATTAATGTACCAATTTTATTTCAAAGGAATATTTTTTAATGTCCCTCAATTCTTGGACTTTCATAGGAAATTCTTAAAGCTCTTCATTATGATGTTTCAATCGGTGGTATTATATATGGACTTTTATTTAAATCTAATTTGGAGTTTAAATATCCTTCGATTGAATTTCATTTTGAAAATTAAAAAGACATTCTAATGATGCTCACTCGTAGTAGGCTGATCGAACTAAAACTTTCTGTCGCAAATGTAGCAACTTATGATTTTACAAATATAACTTTCTCCTAAAATAGGAAACACATACATATTTAAATTACATTCATAATTTGAATCTGATTGAAAATTAAAACATTTGTAATATTTTTTGTTTATTTATTGAAGATATTGAGAACAATAATGCTTAATGAAAATATTTTAGATTATATTGAAACTAGTTTATGCAAATCATTTCTTTTTGCTGATGATGTTTTTCTCTTATTTTGTGCAGATCGGGATAATGGTGATGTTCTTGAGGCAAATATGAATTATAGCCTTGTTCGCTTTGAACAATGGTCTTCACGTAATTTATTGTATATAAACACATCTAAAACTAAGGCTATTCTTTTCGGTAATAGTGGACATCATATTTCTGACTTGAATATTTTTGTTAGAGATAACAGAATTTCTTTTGTTGATCGGCTGAGATGTCTTGGAGTTTATATCGATGATCGACTTACGTTTGAGAGTCATGTTGACAATATTTTTGGAAGAGTGTCTAGAATATTACGTAGGATTTATTCGAATAGTATTTATTTACCTTGTTGTATTCGGTATAGATTGGCTTTTGCATTATTAATGCCGCATATTTTTTATGGATTAGAAGTTATATCTGGCACGTTGGCTTACATTTCTTCCAGATTGAATCGTATTGTCAATACCATTGTCCGATATGTTTATAACGTTCCCAGGAGATCTCACATTTCTGGATATGTTACTGATTTTCTTGGATGTGACTTTAAACATTTTAAGCTTCTTAGAAGCCTGTTGTTTTTCTTTAGAGTGCTTAAGAGTGGCCAGCCTTCTCAACTTTGTTCGCGATTTCGTTTTTCTCATTCCACTAGGAACCCTCAAATAGTGATTCCAAGAATAACCTGCAGTTGTTTTGAGAGATCTTTTCTTGTTAGAGTAGCTCGTTGCTGGAATTATTTACCTGTTGAGCTCCGCATATTTTCGCATTCGAATAATGCATTTCGTTTGAAATTGATTACACATTTCTCCACATCTAGTACTGATACCTAATTATTTTTTTTTAGTATTTTTAATATTTATGAGGTGCACTGATTTGTTTGCGTTTATATATACACGAGTTGTTTTTGGTTTGATTTTTGAACTTTTTTAAACATTTTTACTTTTTTTATAGGTAATTATTTTTCATTGTAACGGTATTTTTAGTTGAAGAAAATAATACTTCAATGTTGGCAGCAGTTATTTGGTTACTTGCTTGCTTGCTTAAGGATAAATGTACTAGATTATTCGGTTTTATTTAATATTTATAAATATAACTTGCTTTTTTTTTAAAAAACTACCGCTTTGGGACATGTTTTTGTTTACTTTTACTTTTTATTCGGCTGGGGGGCCAAATTGTAATGATTTTTTTTATAATATAGCATATTTAATATTTAATCCTTAATTTATATTTATATACATTTGTATAGTTTTTGATATTCTTAAGATGTTTTAATGTTCAGGATTTTGCTTTTGTAATATATATTTATTGGCCTTGAAAGGCTTCTTTATATTACTTGATTTAATAAATAAATAAATAAAATTATAAACATTTTCTAAAAATACCTATAAGCTGGAAAGAAATTCAAATTATATTAACAATTTTACTTTTATTTAAATTAAAAAAAAAAAAAAACTTACTTATACTCTTCTTCACTCAACTTCCCATTAGCGGCAGTCCATTCTTTTGCATGCACACGTTTCGCATGTTTATTACGATCATTACTTTGTCGAAATGTTTTATCACAATATGGACAGTTATATGGTTTTTCGCCCGTATGTATTCTTCGATGACATTTCATATTTGATGAAGAATTAAAGCTAAAATAAAATAAATTATTAAAGACATGAAATCAAATTATTTTAGTATTTTTCTAACCTTTTATCACAAAAATCACATTTAAAGGGTTTTTCGCCTGAATGTACTAGTTTGTGATGTACCATGGATGTACTAGTGGCCAAACGTTTACCACATATTTCACACTCATAACTTTTTTCTGCTTTATGAATTGTCATATGACAAAGAAGATCCGAATGACATTTAAATTTTTTCGGACATTCAGAACATTGAAAGGGAGTAGCATCACTATGACGTAACATATGTTGTCTTAAGGTACCAGAACGATTAAAACTTTTACCACATGTTGTACATAAATACGGTGTCTCTTTAGAGTGGGAAATTAAATGTTGATTTAAGGTGCTATTCGAATCAAAAGCTTATAATGAAAAGGAAAATCTATTTACAAAAAGTATTAATATACATTATGTTTACAAATCTACCTTTGCCACATTGTTCACACTTAAAAGTTTTTATACCCAAATGTCGATTTCGATGTTTTATATAGTGTTCTTCTGCCATAAACCCTTTATTGCAAGTCTCACATTGAAATGGATATTTACGAAAATGTTTTTTAGCCAAATGTAAATTTAAACCATGAGCCTGTTTAAATTTTTTGTTACATAATTTACATTCTTGTAATTTATTTGTTGTGGTTGTTACCTCGTTATTTAATTCGTTATTGTTTTCGTTTTTGGGCAATATTTCTGGGCTATAGTATTTTATGTTAATTTATATATAAAAGACAATTTGTTAATAGAAAATTTAACTAAAATATTACCTGTTTTTATTGTTTATTTTTTCGCTCAATATATCATCTTTATCTTTCACATTTTTCACAAGGATTTTCAAATCATCTTTACTATCAATTGAAGCTTTATTTATCATTAGTTCGTTAGATACTTCGTTATCTGTGAAATTATCTTTTGAGGAGTTTTCTTGCGTTGTTTCTAAATCAAAATCTTGATATTCATTTAAATAATCTCTCGTATTCATTTCTGAAGAACAAGTTTCATAATCTATTATATTTTCACTTTCTTCGTTCTCCTCCTCCAGCTCGTCATACTTTTTCTTATGCTTTCGTTTCATATGGATTTTAAACTCAGCAATTTTAAAATATTCTTTATAACAAAGTTCACACCTAAAGGGTCTTACTCCAGTATGTAACCTCTCATGGCGATCTTTATTGTTGCGGGTTGTAAAGCTAGAAGAGGAAGTAGTGAAAATTTCCTAACTCGTTATAAATTTTAAAACTATGAATATTTCTTCTTACCCTTGATCACATTGGCTACATTTAAAAGGCTTCTCTTCAGCATGTTTGAGCGCTTGATGTTGCTGCAATAATTCCGCTGTGATAAAAAGTGAATCACAAAATTTACATCTATAGCGCTTTTTAGCATGTAATGAACGATGTTTTGAATAATTAGCAATACATTTAAAAGTCTTCGAACATTTTTCACATTTGTAGGGTCTTTCACTGTTATGACGCTGTAAATGTTGTCTTAAAGTAGACGATCGATTAAAGGCTTTGCCACAAATTGTACATGAAAATGGTGTTTCATCGGAATGACAAACTAAATGCTGTTTTAAAGTTGTTATAGAAGCAAAAGCTGAAAAAAACGTTATTTACTTGATTTATTTAAGTTTATAAATTGTATCAGCTTTACCTTTGTTGCAGTGTTCACACTTAAAAGTTTTTATGCCCATGTGTTTATTACAATGAGCTTTATAAGCTGTTTTCATATTGAAACCCTTATTGCATTTTTTACATTGATACAAAGATCTATGCAAATGAGCTTGAACCATATGCAATGCTAAACCTTTTGGTAGTTTAAATACTTTTTTACAAAGTTTGCATTGATTTCGGGCATTAAGTTGTGTACTGTAAGAATTTGGAAAAAGATTTTGTAAGAATTATTGGAAAAGTAAAAAAAAAAAAAAATAACTTTATTATATATATATATTTTTTAATATAATATAAAAGCGAGTTTCCACTAACCTTTCACTATTATTTTCCAATTTAACTTCTTCATTTTCACTATATTCAAATATTTCGCCTTTACACTCAGCAAATGAATCCGTAGAATTATAAGCAAATGCCTTTGGTTTATCATCTTTATCTATTGACAGAGAATCTATGCTAATTTCTTTTTCGTTATGAATTCCTCTTGAATTCATATCTTCATTAAGCACAAAATTATCCAATACCAGTTCTTCTATTTCCTGTTTAACCACTTTTTCCTTAAAATTTTCTTTCCATGAATTATATATTTTGTCGACTGAATTTAAACATTGCTTTTGAAATGTATAAGCTATAACAAGTTTATCCACACATTCATTACATATACAATTAGGCAACGGTAATTCTGGATTTTCCAAGAGATTAGGAATTAGCTTTTTGAGGATTTCCAATATTTTAAGATTTTCTAAAATAATATCATTAAGATTATGAGCCAGCAAAGGCTTGGAAAGACAGGTTAAACATAAATCATGCAAGGGATCCATATTTTAATAGTGTTTACAATTGACCCAACGTTTGTTCAGTTTTTTATATATTCCAATGCTACTAGTATTTGCAGGACACTTCTGAATACACTATTATGTGTAAATCTAAACAATATCATAAAAACAAAATAGATAAAATCAAATTAATAAATATTTAGTTTAAGCAAGTATTTCATAAAGCTTATTTAAAAAGTATATATGAACATTTAAATTTACATTTTAAACAAAGCAATAAAATATTATTTTCCAAAAGAACAAAATATTTCACTGTGAACACATAAAATTTAAGTTGTAAACAAATAATGTAGATACCGTTTTATCGACTTACATATGACAGTAATTATTATTATAGTTAAAAAAGATATAAACCGCTGAAAACACTTTTATTATTCTTTTCATTCAAAATAATAACAAAATTACAATAGCGCGTAGTCAGCAGTGTGTGCTGCCATAATCAGCTGATCATTTAGAAAGCACTGTTTGTTATGGTGTTGATTACATTTGGTCAGCAGCAGTTTGCAGCGCTGTTTCATTTAGCTCTGTTTCTAAATTAATGCACTGTGCTTTCAGATATACGCACCATTTACTCGCAATTAAAAATATAGTTAGTACTATATTTGTAAGTTAGAAACTCACGAAAAAAATCGTGATTACTGAAGCTAATTGCAAATAAAACGTACATCGTTGCCATTTCCTTTTAAGCCCAAATTACAATAGCGCGTAGTCAGCAACAGTATCAGCAAAAATTATCAGCTGATCACTGTCAGCACGACATGTTGCTGCCGTTATAATTACAATTCAGCGTAGGCAGCCACAATTTACAACCACCATCTAGCTTTGTTCTACTCGTGTGTTTTAGCCTCTCATTTATTTGCTCACTCTCTTTGTCTCGCTCTCAATCTGAATGCAGCGCAGTGAATTTAGAAACAGTGCTAAATGAAACAGCACTGCAAACTGCTGCTGACCAAATGTAATCAACACCATAACAAACAGTGCTTTCTAAATTATCAGCTGATTATGTCAGCACACACTGCTGCTGACTACGCGCTATTGTAATTTGGGCTTTACGTTCATAGAAATTTCATATGATAATAGTTTCATTTTCCCAGTGAACAGTGAATTATTTATTTGCAAGTTATTTTTATTTGCAATAATCGCGCATATAAACGTAATAAAAGAGAGTGAACTAATAAATGAGAGGCTATAATACACAAGTAGAATAAAGCAAGATGATCAATAGTTCCGGTTTTCTTGATTTATGCCAGAATTTACAGGAAAGCGTTTTCCAACTTTGAATTTTGTTGTTTTATTTTAAAATTTATATTGCAACTAAATAATTTTTTATATTTAATTATAAACTGAAGTAAGTACTTTATACTCAGAACTCCGAAATATTAATTTAATTTATAAGGAAACTGCCTTCTTGATTCCATTTAATAAAATATTTATTTTTGACAATTTGCATAAGTATTACAAAATCAAATCGAAATCAAATCTTTTTAAAATTTAATAATCCATATTCACATGTCTTGAGTGTACATTATTTTCAGCAGAAGCAATCATTTGCATAATTTTTCCTGTTATGCGTCCAACACAATGCTTATCCAACTCACGGCCATTAGGTTTTTCACATTCTTCCAATTTTTCATTGGCCATTTCAAACAGTTTTTCTTGAATTTTTGTTAAACCTGACAAAGCATGAGAATTCTTTATGCGCTTAGTAACTTTGGTTTTAAATGAATTGGCCTCTGGTAAAGAGGCAGCGGTTGAATGCCAATGTGAGGAATAAGGTCTTAGATAATCACTATCCTCTTCTGAGGAATCATAAGATGAACGAGCATAACCCTAGAAAAAATTTAAACTTGGAGTTAAAAAAAAAGTTTTAATATTTTTCTTATATAAAAATTACCTGCACCACTAAAGCCAAGAGGACAATAACGAATAATTTCATTTTTAATAATAAGTTGTTGTTTAAAAAGTTAACAAATTACTATTTGATATTCTGAGATTCTAAAGGGTTTTTATAATAATTTTTTTTAAACAATTCTAAAAAAATTTGCTTAAGTAGGCAAAATTTAAGGCTTATCTTTTAAAAATATTATTGTAAATACATACATAGTGTTTTGTTAGACATGCATTATTATTTAGGTGGTTGAACTTTTTTTTTTTTTTATTTAAAAAGTTAAGATTAAATAAATTGAGATTTAAAGATTCGAAATATTAATTTTTAAGGAAACGAAGCTTAATTAAAATGACATAAATCTGCATAGATTTTAGAAGAAAAAAGTTTGTAGTTGTCTATAGTTTTTTAAATCTTAAAATAAAAATATATTCGATAAGATTAACAAGAAAAATATTAAAGAAAATATTTCATTATTTTTAAAAAACCAAGAATAATGAATTGAGTTTTCACGACTTTTAAGAAAATGGCATGAAAATGGCATGCCTGCGATTTGTATAATACCTTTTAAAATCTTTACTACAAAAAATATTTATTGTATTAATCTAAAATATTTAAAACTATTTTAAAATATATGTACATATTAATTTGTCATATTAGCAAACCATGAAAAGAAAATATATGTACTTATTTTAAATCGCTTAAGTATATGTACATTGTAGTGTCCGATAGCTTAAGTACATTGGGAAGAAGGTGAAATTTGCCCACAATAGTAATTTTAAATATTTGAAATTGAGTAGTTTATATATACTGTTATCATTCAGTATATAACAGCAAATTGGCCCATATTTACGCATTTATTCAGAAGTGCGCGAACAAATGAACATTTGTCCTAAATGTTCAATACCGAATACAACAATGCAAATATAAGAAATGAGTGAAAATCTTAAAGACCTTTGAAAAAATTTATAGACTAATTTATCTTATTATTAAATTTATTTTAAATATGAAATTTTCAAATAGAAGTATTGTCAACGCTGCGTTTAGCACAATTTTTAGTGCTTATTAAAAATTTGGATGCGGAAATACTAAATCAGTGCTCAATGATTTTAAAAATTTTCGGTGAAACCAAATTCATAAATGATTTTTAGTATCGAAAACTATATATGAGGAAAAGCAAAAAATTTCGAAATTGTTTGAAACCTACTTTTAGCGTCTTGTATTGCCAAAGTTTGTTTTAAAATAAGAAAAAGTTTTGATGGTTTTTTGTAGATCTTACAAAATAACTAAAAAATCCTTAATTTTAAATCATTCGAGTAAAATCTCACGGAAATACAGGCATTTAAAACTTACAAAAAAAAGTAATCTCGTTTCATATAATTGGCGTAAATATTTGAAAAAGTGTGTTTCTCGCTACTGACAATATCAGCTTTTATAGAAATTGTCCAAAATATCGTGTAAACCAGATTTATTAATAAATTACAAGTCCGAGTCAAAATGGCGTTAAAAAATTTTGAAATGCAAAAATTTTATGCAATTTTGAACATTTTTACTAAATCTCAAAATTTTATTCTGAATTTTTTCAGTGTAAGATATTACTTTAGATCATCGAAAAATATCTGTAAAAAATCATGTTAATGACTAAAATTTATATTATGAAAAAAAAAAAAAATTAAAGAAATGTCATTTATATCAGCTACAGTCGCATTCATCTCCAAACTTATTTTGCTTCCTGAAAACTATCCCGAAGTATAAATGATGTTAACATTGATGCCAAATGAAAGCATTTTATTTGCTTATTACTAAAATTCGCATGGCGTCAAAATATTTTAAGGACTTACAATTGTATGGACCAAATATTATGTTCTTAACCTCAAAAATCAACCACACATATTTTACTATTCAAATTTTGAAATAATAAAATCAATTTTGGATGTAAATTTTATCATCAAACAAGAAACAAGTTAAACATTTTGCTAAAATTCACATAAAAAAAAAGAAATAATAAAATCGCGCTTTTTGTAAGGAATATTGTTATAAATACTAATATTTAAACGACTCTATTTGCCAAACTAAAACTGATATTCACTTAATTTTTTCCGCAAATCATCCCAAAACATGTCTTTTATTATCCATAATTTTGCAAAATTTTAAACCAATATTATTCTCTTGATATTTACGAAATTGTGCAAAAAATAAATTTAAAAATTTGTCTTTTCAGTGTATTTCGATAAATATTGAAGATTCTGTAGTAATTTTTAATTTTACTAATAGAACTAAAGAAGTTCTATAAAAGCTCTATTTTTAAGATTTTTTTGAAAGTTTTAAATTCAAACCTCTACAACTTTTGCGCGCATTGATAAAAACAGATTTTGTATGCATAAATAGTCGTTAATAAAACCACAAATCCACGTTAGTGTCACAAGAAAAAAAAATTGAAAATATTTTTACCTTAAATTTTAAAATTTTTTGATTTTCCTCATATATTTGTCGAAAATTTTATTTTTTTTAATGTTCATTAAAAGCAATTATAATGGAGATATTTCTGTGTTAAGGTTGCAAGAATAAATAAAAAAAAATATCAATACCAATGTCACAAAGTCCCACCGTACTGACAAAAATATGGTCTATTAAATGATTTATTAAAAAAAAAAAAAAACAATTAATTGGCTTTAATTTTTTATTAATATATCCCAGGAAAATTTTTAGAATCATTAGTTCTAGAACTTGTAAAAACAGAACCTCTTCAGATTCTTTAATAAGATCATTAGAACTAGTGGTATCACAACCAATTCTGATACTAATGGAGTAGAACCTTATTGTGATTCTAAATTCGCTTTAAGGAACATTTTTGAGAACTAGTGCTTAAGAACTAATTCTGTATGACTTCTACATCAATTCTAAGAAAAAAATTAATTGCATTATTGGTTCTGACATTGTCACATTCAGAACTAGTTCTGAATGTGACAGTTTCGAACAAAAATCATTTGTTAAAGAATTAGTTCTAGAAGCGTTCCATAGAATGGCTAGCGAACACTTTCACAGAACTAGTTCTGGAGGTGACAATTTCAAACAAAAATCATTGGTCGTAACGCCAAAGTAGAATGAATACAGGCTATTTTCATGCCTAATATTGTAGAACTAATAAAATTTTTCCTGTGAATAATCAATATACAATTTTGGTTGAATTTCAATTAATAAAATAATGGAATGTGTACTATACGCAATTTAAATTTTTTTAGATTTTTCTATGTAAAATTCAAATTGGAATATTTAGATTTTTAGTATGTTATTTATTTAATTATAAAAATATTTAAAATTATCATAATTTAACTTAAATTATTGATTTAACTTAAATTATTATTTTTATTTTATTTATTTATTTATTTATTTATTGAGTATAGTAATACAAAGCCTTCAAGGCCAAAATATAAATATGTATTACACAGTAATAATAATCCTGAGTATTAGATATAGATAATATAAAAAAAAAAACTTAAAACTAATACAATATAAAAATGTTTAATTATATCCAAAAGAAAACAAACATATTATATCCAAAAAAAAAGAACATATTTGGCTCCCCAGCCATAAAAATTCAAATTATATGTATTATTAGTAATCAAAAAAGAATGAACAATATATGTCCAGCAGCGGTAATAAAATATATAAAGCAGTATAATCAAATGCTTTCAGCTAAGTAGGCAATAAGTTTAAGACGGAACACATTATTGGAATGAGAAAAAATTCGAAGTTCATAAGGCAGACAATTCCAACAGCGAGCAATCCTCACAACAAACGATCTTTCAAAACATAGCTTGAAAATTCTCGGTATATAAATTTGTGGATTTCTAGAAGAACGTAAAAAAATAAATTTATTACACAATTTAGATGGAAAACCATTTCTAATTATATTGTAGAACATGACCAAACTACGATATTTAATAAAATTGTTAAAAGAACATCCAAGAAACTTATTTTATTAAATTAAATAGTTTAAGTTATTTATTCTTTACAAGAATTTACAAAATCCAAATAAAATCTCTTCATAATAAATAGTCCGTATTTCTACGTCTTAACCCTTCGTCATACAGATGTTTCAATTGTCACATTCGTAACAAATATGGTCTGGCCAGACCAGTAAGGCATTTCTATATATTTAAATGAAAATTTTTATTATTTTTTTATTTTATTACATTTGTATAACTATATTCTACCATCACTACCACAAATCTTTGCAAGATGTAACTTTTCTCCACCGATACACTTTATGCTTTTCTCCCCACTTTCTTTTCAAACATTTGATGTTTTATAGGTATTACTCTCATAAGACAAAATATGAACGAAAACGTGGAAAATAATAAAATAATGTATGTAAACTGATGAGATTTTAATTTAAAAGGATTTAATAAAATAATATACAATATAAAACGAACGATTAGCATCGTCAAACTATATACTTTTCGGTACAAAATATAACTGGTCCAGCCAGACCATATTAGGTACGAATGTGACATGTACACCAATTTATCCTTATAACTATCATTGTGTTAGTTTTATCATTCTGGTTTTTTCACAAATCGTTAGAAAACTAAATTGCAGGAGGGTACCTGGAATTTCAGGTCTCTAGCTAAATTATAAATATATGAAATTTACATTTAAATCTGCAATTGGTCTGGCCAGACCAGTTTGTAAGACGAAGGGTTAAGGGTGCAATACTTTCAGCTGAGGTAATCATTCGCATCATTCTTCCTCTAATACTAAGCATACAACGGTTATCCAACTCCCTGCTATTCTGTTTTATACATTCGTCCCATTTTTTATTCGCCTTCTCAAAAAGTTTATTTTGCATTTCTGTTAGACCAGACAGAGGGCGGAAATACTTAATGCGATTTGTTACTTCGATTTTAAACGAATTGGCTCCTGACAAAGAGGAAGCCAGTACCAGTATGAGGAATAAGTCCTCAGGTAATCACTATCCTCTTCTATGGAATCATAAGATGAACGAGCATAACCCTAGAATAAAATTTAAAGACGAACAAATTACCATTTTTTATAAATGGCTTGTTGTTATTGTTTAAAAATTTAACAAACTACTGTTTGATATCCTCAGTTTCTAAAGGGGTTTTATGATTTATTATTATATTTTTTTTTACAAAATTAGCTTAAGTTAACAATTTATTCATTGATTAGTAATATTGATTAGTTAGGCATTATCAAATAGGGTTTTGAACTTTTTTGTTTGTTTGGAAAGCAAAATGTTTTTAAGAAAAAACTCAAAACTTTAAATACGTATTTTTAATCAAATTATGATTAAATAAAAATAAGAAAATATGAAACATGTGTAATTTACAGTATTTAATAAATAAATTTAATAAAACCCATTTATCTAACATTAGATTAATTATCAGTACAATCCGAAAAGTTATCAGTATTTATTTATTAAATATATTTTTTATTTAATTTTTTTAATAGATGATATTATTGTCTGAATTTAAATAAAAATCTTTTCTTATGTTAACAAATATGTATATGTATGTGGATTGTTCTATAAAAAAATGCATTTTTTAATAATTTATTTATTTAATATTGATCTTATAAATAAATTTATGAACATTATTTTAAGGCTGCCTGGACCATCGGCTATTTTTTTATTTTTTTAAATTATAATACAAACTTTTATACCTTTATATTATGAAATTATATATGCAATGAATATTATGTTTACTTGTTTCTTTAAGCATATTGAGACCATTCTTTGACAGGTTTGTGTTTGATATTTTAAATTTGTACAGTCTTCTAATATAGTTTCACAGAAGCTGAAGATCCACATTTTTAAATAATGATGAAATTGAAATTAATAAAATTTTCGCCTTAACGTATGCTTGCATATTTTCACATATATAAATCTAAATTTTTTTCAAACTACAAAAATTTGAATATGAAAAAAAATACAATCCTAGCAGGCTTTGCTTTTAAAAAATAAAAAACATCAATTCCATATTTATTTATTTTTGTATGTGTATATACAAACTGACTGCATATACAAAGAACAACAACAACACTGTTATTCATTATATTACTGCTGTTGATAACTAAACTACTTGTCTATACAAAAAAACAAAAAACGTCACTAATAGTCATTACAATGCTTAATATACATGTTTGTGTGTGTATTTATATTCTTAACAGATTTGTTTTTGGGCCATAACTCTGTTGATTATGAACGAATTTGGTTTATTAAAAAAACCGAAATTTTAAAAAATCTATAAAAATCTATAGCTTAAACCAGGGCTTCAAAAAATAAAAAATGCGTTTTGTCCGATATCTCAGTTATTATTGAACCGATTTATTTAATTTATTCAGAACAAATATTCACAAAAAAATGTCCGAGACTTTTTTGTAAAAACGAAGTCTCTAATATATACAGAGGCTTCAGAAAATGGAAAACCGGTTCTAAAAACCGGTTTTTTGAACATATCTCGGCATTGTATGAACCGATCTTGCTGAATTCCAATAGCAAAATTCTCGAAAGCATTTCCGATCGTTTGATATATATATTATATATGTCAGTTATTGGTGGGCTTCATAAACGCCATTTCAACCGACACACGGACGGACGGACATGGTCCTATCGTCATCATTTCTTACAAGGATCCCGAAAATGTAAACTTTTTTGCTCTCCGACGAAAATTGTGAGAATTACAAACGGAATGACAAACTTATATATACCCTTCACACCTGTGGTGAAGGGTATAAAAATTATTATTATTGAATATTTTTAATTTAAAATTAAAATAGCTTAAAAAATGAAACTAACGGATATTTTCATACAATTGACTGACATTTATATTACCGATATTAACTGCATTATTATCAATTACCATAGGGTGTATAGCAAATTCTTTTTAATGCGTTAACACTCTGTGTTACTATCTCAAATCATTTCTCTTATTGTATGCTGCAGGGTTGTTGCATTTTTTGTAGATAATACAGTTTACTATTGTTTACATATCTTAGGGGTACAGAAAATTATAAACATTTTATAGTAATTTTATTAATTAATTAAATTTTTAACGCTTTGCCAACAAAAAAATACATCACAAAGTCTTGTTAAATATGTTAATACTCGAAATATATGGACGGGTGTGTCGAGTGTGTATGTGTAAATCGAATAATTTACATGATTTAAATGACACCACCGACGAGTGTCTAACCATGAATGAAATGTTAATGAAAACTGTCTCCGGCATACATGCCAATATCGAATTTCCAGTGCCTCAAGAAATTTGTGATTTATGCATGGAACATTTACAAATATCCTACCGTTTCCAGCAATTATGCATGAATACCAACGAACAAATGCAAAAAATTTGGGAACAATCACAAAAGGCCGAAGTCAAACAGCAGCAGCAGCCACTGGCTGGTGAGGTAGAAAATGAAGATGAACCGGATCCGATTAAAGTGGAATATGATATGGTAGAGGGGGAGGGAGAGCAAAAATTTGATAATGTTGAGATGTTGGAGGATTTTGAAAATGTAGAAAACGGTAATAAATGGGAAAATGCTACGGATGAGGATGAGGCGGAGGAAAAAGATGAACTGTAAGTGGTAATCAAAATATTAATATATATATGTATATAAGTAATGTTTATTGTTTTTATAAATAAGGGCTTGTGCGGATACTTCTGTAAAATCAGCTTCTTCGTCTTCTTCAGGTCGTCCACCTGTGGGACGCTTTCCTTGCTTGGAATGTAAGGAATCATTTGTAAAACATTCTCAATTGAAACGACATCGTCGTAAACATGAGTCTACACATCCCTTTGATTGTCACAAATGCACACAACGTTTTAAAAGCAAAAGTCTTTTGCAAAAACATTCGAAATGCTGTAAAAAAGACAAACGAAAAGTGGCCAGTGATGAGGATGATGATGACGAGGATATACCTCTAAGTGCTTTAAAGAAAACAGAATCTGATAATGAAAGGTAGGAGAGTGTGGTATTTTTTGAAATTGATAAAAACAAATTTATTTTTGTTAAAAATACATTTTTTTAGAATTTAAAAATTATATTGAATTATCAAAAATTTAAATTATTCAAAATTAAAAATTCTTGTGAAAATAAAAATTTTCCTTACGAAATTCAACATTTCGGAAAATTCAAAAAAAAAGATTAAATTTATTAAATTCAGAAATTTAATTTAATTTGAAAATTTTCAACTGATCTTTTTATTTTTATTATTATTATTTTTTATTTTTATTTTTTATTAAAAAAATATATTCATAAAATTCTACTTTAAAATTTTTCTTTTAAAAATTTTCATTTACAGTGACCTATCCAAGGAAAATGATAAAAAGAAACGTAAACCTGTTAAAACTGTTGACAAGAAGACTCCCTATCATTGCTCCAACTGCAAAAGCTACTTTAAATATGGCTATCAGCTTACCAAGCATCGTTGCAGTGACGATGATACTGAAAAGCATTTAAATAAATGCGAAATATGTAATAAGACTTTTACCACAGATAATATGTTACAAAAACATATGAACAGTAAGCATAAAGACCACAAAAATACTTCCAAGATAGAGAAAAATTCCATAAAAGCTGCAAACAAAACTGATGATGATGAAGAATTTAAACCTGAAGAAGTCGATATGGATCAAGACAATGATAACGATGATAATTGGAATGATGCTAATCAGGGCGAATCATCGGACGATAGTGATTCGGATTACGCAGAAAAAGATAAACCGGCAGCAAAGGCAAAAGCCGAACCGTCCTCAAATCAATATAAATGTGAGGAATGTGATGCTACATTTAGATTTGAAAAACAGCGTGTTCGTCATATGAAAAAACATACAGAGGCTCATCGTTTTGTATGTGCTTTGTGTTGGGATCGTTTCAAATATCCTCACATGTTACAAAAACATATGGAAAAACATCATCCTGAAGAGAATCCAAATCCCAAAGTGGCCGAAACAAAACCGGAAAATGTAGAAAAAACACATGTGTGCAGTTATTGTCCATCGGCTTATTCGAATGTGGGTGGTTTGGCTCAACACATGAGTAAGAAACATCCAGAAATTAAACCGTTTAAATGCGATAAATGTGACAAAACATTTGTGGTGGAAGAACATTTAAAAATACACACAAATCGTCATATGGGTATTAAAAATTTTAAATGTGATCTTTGTGATAAATGTAAGCTTTACTTGTTTGTTAAAAGAAATACCATTAATATTTAATTCATTTCTTTAAATTTCTAGCATTTTCGTTTAAGTTTGCCATGAAACAACATATGCGCATACACACGGGAGATTTGAATTATTTGTGTACATTGTGTGGCAAAAAATTCTATAGACCTAGTAATTTGCGTCAGCATATGCAACGCCATGGTGATGACAAACCTTATACATGTCCACATTGTCCTAAACGTTTTAAATGTCCCTCGGATCGTTACATACATTTGATGTCGCATCAGGAGGGTAAAAATCATGTATGTCAGACGTGTGGAGCCCGTTTTTCAAGGGTAGATACTTTACATCAACATCAAATATTGCATACGGGAGAGAAACGCTATAAATGCGATCAATGTCCTATGGCGTAAGTTTGTTATTTCATCTAATGGTTTATGATTTAAGCTTTTATGCCAAAAATATTATTTTTTTACAGATTCCCTCGTTTAATGAATTTAAATCGCCATTTACGCACTCACACTGGCGAAAAACCCTACAAGTGTAAATTCTGTGAAAAAGCTTATGCTCAAAGTAATGATTTAAATAAACATTTACGCACCCATGTAGGTGAGAATACCTATATGTGTACCCAATGTCCAGCCGCCTATAAATATCAAGCCGATTTAAGGAATCATGAGTGGGAGCATTATCGTCTGCAAAAGGAGGCCGAACAGAAAGCTAAAGACGAGGCTGCGGCTTTAAAAATGAAAGAAGAACAAAATGTAATGGAAGTAAATGCATAAAAAATAAATATATATTTAAAAAGGAAAAAACATTTAATTAAGCAACTACTATACTAGAAAGCATATGCTATTAGATTATAGGATTTTTATTTTATTTAAACATGCAAAAGATGAAAAAAAATTCCATATGTAATTATAATTGCCTTTACTAAAAATATATAAATAACTAAACTATTTAAAAAAAATTATTGAATTAGTTTTTTTTTTACTTTGTTAAAAGAAGTGAATAAAAAACAAACGGGGGAATAACGCTAGATAGGCTTTTTGTTTCTACAAAAAAATAACCATTTCCTTTCAATGCCTTATATAACATTGTCAACAGTCGATAATACAGATTCAACAGCTGTTGGCGAATAATTCTTAATTTTGATTACAAATTGTATTTATTTCACTATTTGATTAATATTCTTATTAAAAAAGTAATATCACAATTTAAAAATGACATCCCGAAATAAAAACGCTTGATTAGCTTTTGTTGTTTTCTAATATGTCAGCCACTTCTTGTGATTGCCTAATTAATTAGTCGATAAAACAGTTAAACAGCTGTAGATGAAAAATTAGTTATCTTCATTTTCGCTTTTGTTTACAAGCTGTACGTATTAAATTAATTTTTCGTTCAATTTTCCTAATAAAAAAATTATTACAATGCTATTGGGTCGTATATGTCGTACTTGTCTCCAAAAATCTGCCGATATGCATAAATTACGGGAATGTATACAAGATATACAAATCGAAGATATGCTTAACCAATCCATACCCAATTTTGATCTGGAAATGGATGATATACCTCTACCGGTGGAAATATGTAAGGAGTGTCTTAGTAAACTACAAATAGCTTATGATTTTGTAAAAATGTGTGCAAAAAGCAATAAGGAGTTGAGGAATATTTTAAACCAACAAGAGCAAGAAATTGAAGGGTCAATGATGGCTGTCTTAGCTGAAGTAAATCCCATGGAGATATCAGAAGAAACTGATATACTAATGGATAATTTTAAAAAAGAACCCCATGATGAAAATACCAATGACAATAATAACGAAGCTGAAGGAGGAGAACAAAAAATGGAAATTGTTAAACTTGAAATTGAAGTGCAAAATGAAAGTCAACATAATGAAGACGGTAGTAGTTCGGAGGAATATTGGCCAAATAATGATAAAGAGGATAGTGATAGGTAAGTTTTATATTTCCAGCATTTTTTATATTTCAAGCTTTAACACAATTTCTTTAGCAATTTCTTTGAAAATATGGGCAAAACCTCGTTAGATATAAAGCCCAAAAGGAAATACCACAGAAAAGTTCCCCTAAAACGCAGTAGCGTAAATACCTGTCTTCATTGCAATAAAGTATTTTCCAAGAAGACTCTTTTAACGAAACATTTACCAGTTCATGACCCAGATAATGAATTTGTATGCGACATATGCGGTTATCGCTTTTCCAGCGAAAGAAAACTTAAAACTCATGTAAATGGTAAACATACAGATGTAGAATTAAGTTTATCGGGTGGACCATATCCCTGCCCGGACTGTCCCATGATTTTCCAACAAAAAAGGTCTCTAGCTGCCCATAGTATTGTGCATGCTGAAAAAGATATTAAGTGTCAGGTGTGCGAAATGGATCTTAAGACAGTGGCTGCCCTTACTCGCCATATGAATTGTAAACATCCCGACGTTTTACCCTTTAAATGTAACTTATGTGAGAAAGCATTTCCGGTTGAAAATCAATTAAATAGTCATATAAATGAGCATATGGGTTATAAAAAACACAAATGTGATTTTTGTGAGAAAAGTAGGTCTCAAGTTTAGTATAAATTTGTATTTCAACTTATATAAACTTTAATAATTTTCTAGGTTTTCCAACTACTTTCGCGTTAAAAGATCATGTACGTGTACATACAGGCGAATCACCATTTTTATGTGCCCACTGTGGTAATTGTTTCAAAACGGCGAATGTTTTACGTCAACATTTACAAAGACATGGTGAGAAAAAATTCCATTGCACCGAATGTCCCATGAAGTTTTATTTCAAGGAAAATTTAAACAAACATATGACCTCACACACTAAATTGAAACCACATGTTTGTGATATATGTGGCTCAGCTTTCACCAGACTATATTCACTAAAGGCTCATAAGTTTAAACATTCCGGTGAGAGACCTTTCAAGTGTGAGGATTGTAATATGAGGTAAACTGATAATAAATACATATATTTAAGTAAGAAACTTTTTTAAGTGTAATTTTTTTAGCTTCGTCTTTAAACGTCACTTGAAACGACATAAACTTACCCATACCGGAGAAAAGCCTCATATGTGTACATTTTGTGATCGTGCTTATGCAGCCAGTGGCGATTTGGTTAAACATTTGCGTACTCATGTGGGTGAAAAAACCTATTTTTGTGACCAATGTCCTGAAGCATTCAAATATTCGATTGACCTTAAGGATCATAAAATTTTGCATTATAAACAAAAATTAAATTCTCAACAGCAACAGCAACAACAACAACAAGAACAAGAAAATATTAAAAGTGATGCGCTTACCAATGAAACAGTGGTAATGGAAACTGAAAGCGCTGTAGTTACCCTGGAAACACTATATGAAGTTGATAAAAATGATGATGAGTGAAAGAAAATTTTCGCTATGAAATATAGTGCTAATATGTATTAAATAAAATAACATTTTGTTTTTGTATGAAATTTCCCAATAAAAATTCAAATAAAATCCTGAAGCTATCATTTAAAAGTGAATGTTATGAAATGAAAAAACATAAAACCGTTAAATTATGGCAAGGAAATTTTGTAAATTTATTGAAAAATAAATATGTATATACAAATGATTTTTAATTCTTAAATAAGATTAGTAATACTTTGTTACATATTAAATTCACAATTAAATTTGAGTAATGATAATTGAATGTTAAAATTTCTTGCTAACATTTCGAAGTGAATGAAAAAATATGAACTAATATTTCGAAGTGTTTTGTGCATAGAAAACAACTAGAAGTCCAACTCTTCATTTGCTCAGAAACAAAAAATTACTCTATTCACACGTATAAATTTGTTCTGTAGAAAATTTTACTAACATATACAACGAATTAGGTTTTTTGCCAATTGAGTTAGGTTTTTTTGTGAGAAAGTTGGAGTTCTAGTTGTTTTCTATGGTTTTGTGGTCACATTAAAAAAATATATATATGTGTATATATATACGATTAATTTTTATTAACCTTCACTGTACTACTATAATGCTAACCATTCTCAGTACTGGTTTTTATACAGTCAATAATGATAATGCAGTTCAAACAGCTGTTGTGAACATTTTGGCTTTGTTTACAACAATCTAATCGTAATAGATCAAAATATTTTCTTAATTATTTTTATTTATTTTAAAACAAAATGACATCAATACTTTTTGGTCGCATATGTCGTACCTGTTTAACTAAGTCTAATGATATGCATAAATTACGGGAATTTATTAAAGATGATCTCCAAATAGAAGAAATGCTGAATCAATCTATACCTAATTTTGATTTGGAAATGGATGATGTTCCATTGCCGGTAGAGATATGCAAAGAATGTCTTGGCAAACTACAAATAGCTTATGACTTTGTAAAAATGTGTGTTAAAAGTAATAAGGAATTAAGAAATATTTTAAACCAACAAGAACAAGCTATTGAAGGTTCAATGGTGGCTGCTTTAGCTGGAATAAATCCCATGGATATTACAGAGGAAACGGATATTTTGATGGATAATTTTAAAAAAGAACCTCATGACGAAAACTCGAATAGTCATAAGCTTTTTAATAGTAATAAAGCCACTAGTCCAGATCATCAATTGGAAGCTGTTAAATTAGAAATTGAAACACAAAATGAAAGTTGCCCAGAAGAAGATGCCAGTAGTTCAGAAGAATATTGGCCTAAAGAGGATAAGGAGGATAGTGATAGGTAAAATTAAACTCTCTAAATTTAAAAAATAATTATAAATTTCAATTAAAATTCCTATAGCAATTTCTTTGATAACATGAACAAAACTTCAGATATTAAGCCCAAAAGGAAATACCGCCGTAAAGTACCTTTAAAACGTAACAGCAATAAAGTTTGCCTGCACTGCAATAAAGTATTTTCCAAAAAGAATCTGTTAACCAAACATTTATCAGTCCATGACCCGGACAATGAATTTGTATGTGATATTTGTAATTATCGTTTTTCCAACGAACGAAAACTAAAAACTCATATAAGTACTAAACATAACGGCGTTGCAATTAGTTTAGCAGGAGGACCTTATCCTTGTCCAGACTGTCCCATGATATTCCAACAAACAAGAGCTTTGTCTGCTCATAGGGTTATGCATGCAGAAAGGGATTTTAAATGTCAAGTGTGTAATATAAATCTTAAGACTATGGCTGCTGTTACCAGACATATGAATTGCAAACATCCCGATGTCTTGCCATATAAATGTCATTTATGTGAAAAGGCTTTTCCGGTGGAAAATCATTTAAATGATCATATAAATGAGCACATGGGTTATAAGAAACATAAATGCGATTTGTGTGAGAAAAGTAAGTACCCACAGAAAAATTTTATTCAATTAGTTTTTTATAAAAAATGTTTTTAGGTTTTCCTAATACCACCGCCTTAAAAGATCATATTCGCATACATACAGGTGAATCTCCCTTTTTATGTCCCCATTGTGGCAAATCTTTTAAAACCGCTAATGTTCTGCGTCAACACTTACAAAGACATGGAGAAAAAAAATTCCATTGTCCTGAGTGTCCCATGAAATTCTATGTCAAAGTAAACTTAACCAAACATATGACCTCTCACACCAAACTTAAACCTCATGTATGTGAAATATGTGGTTCAGCTTTTACCAGACAGGATTCGTTAAAGGCTCATAAATTTAAACATTCCGGCGAGAGACCTTTCAAATGTGAGGATTGTAATATGAGGTAAAACAAATTACATTTTTTAAAAATCACATTAAGATAAAAATAAATTTGTTTTCAGCTTTGTTTTTAAGCGCCATTTAAAACGTCATAAAATCACTCATACTGGTGAAAAGCCTCATATGTGTTCTTTTTGTGATCGTGCTTATGCAGCCAGTGGTGATTTAGTTAAACATTTGCGCACTCATGTAGGTGAAAAAACCTATTTTTGTGATCAATGTCCAGAAGCATTTAAATATTCAGCTGATCTAAAGGAACATAAAATTCAGCATTATAAAGAAAATTTAAATGCCCAACAACAAAATGATAATAATGCAACTGCATCGTTATCAACTGAAACTGTTGTAATGGAAACAGAAAATGCTGTAGTTGCACTAGAAGAACTATTAGATGCTAATAAAAATAGTGAGCAATAGGTAGTAGTAATCTGAATAAATTATTTAGTGTAAATATGTATTAAAAAGAATAAAAATAAATATAACTTTGATTGTGTAATTATTCAATTATGAAAGAAACGATTTTTTCGATTTAGAAATATTTTTTGGAAATTTTCTGCGCACCCTAATTTAACAGGCACTTAAAGCCAATAGTTCAGTGTGAATGTCTTAAGAAAACACGAAAAGATAACGGTAACTTATATTTTCTTTAGGCTTTCACTTTGAATTAGTAGCTTAAGAATTTTATTATAATAAAGATTCAATATATTTATTAAGTATTTAATAATTTAAAATTTTACATCATTTACATTTATTGTTTATGATTTTTCTGTAACTTTGATTAACTTATCCAAACCTGTACGAATATAAACAAACTTAATTTAAAGCTATCACTTCAAAGTGAGTGCCAATATATTAAGTAGAAGACAATAACGAATAAATACTTTAAATTTAAAACATTTATATATTGAATTAAACAATTTATTTTTAAATAAATAAACTTGATTTAATAAATTAATCTGTGAGAAAGTTCTTTTGGCTTAAAAAAAAAAAAAAAAAAAAAACAATAACAAAAAGAATTTTATTTACAAACAATTTGAAACACAGTTTCTTGGACAAGGTTTAAAATTTGGTTTCCTTAGGCAGTATTTAAATAAATAAAAATGGTTGAGTGAATTCGAAAATCTTAAAAAAAAAGTCAATTTATATTTAAAAAATGAGTACAAATAAATTTATTGGTTAAGTTTAACGGGACTGCCATGCAAATTTCCAACATGCCTGCTATAATAAGACTTGTCTTTATTAAAAAAAATCAGTTTTTTATTGTCTACGATTCTTGCTTTCTTAGTATTAAAGCTTCAAAATAGTCTTTTATTTTAATTTTTGTATGAAATTATTTTTTTTTTAATAGATCAAACAGGCTGTCTATTAAAAATATAAGTGTTAATTTCATTAAGATTTGAAATTGCTTCCTGTACTTTTTCCAGAGGTTTTACTTACACAGATGGACTGATGGACGGGCATCGTTAAATCAACTCAGAAAATGATTCGGCAAATAGTATAAGTTAATGAACGATCATAATCAATTCCAATACGTTTCATCTTTGTACCAAATTAATCATTCGTGTAAAATTTTTTAATTTAAAAATTACCGAAGTTTTATATGCTTTACCAGCCAGAAAGAGGGACGGACATCAAAATCGATTCAGAAAGGGATTATGATTTGAATATATATACTTAAATGTAGCGGACTGATAAAAAATCTTAAGCTTTGTCCACCAAAACATTTTTCGTGCCAAATTTCATTAATAAATATTCAAAAATATGTTCTATACTTTGGCAAAAGATTTACATGTATTACCCCAATAAACCTAGAACGATATGATAGTGGAAACGATATCATATTACGTGCCGATTATAATATCATATTGTATTGCAGAAAACGATATTATTATGATATTGAGTTTCGAAATATTTCTTTCCAATAAAATAAAAAAAAAATAAATAAAATTTCCGTAGGCTTTATTTTTTTAACAGGTTAATTATTCGTGCCAAATTTTATTCATAAATCGTAAAAATTTCAAGAAGATTTTCATCCACTATCAGCCAGACAAAAAGACGTTATAAACATACGCTCGGCCAGAGGCCATATTTTAATTAAAACTCGTTTATCCTTTATTCATTAAATAAATTCCTTATAAAAATATTCTTTTTTTTGGAAAAATAAAATAAAACTTTTTGTATTTTGTTTTTAGTGTTATCAACAAAGAAATCTTTATTTTGTTATTAATAAATAGATTTTTCTTAATGGGATTTTATTATTATATTTTAACATAATTTTTTTTCTTTATCAATTTTTTAAATTAACAATTTAACAAAAATTAAAATAAATGTAAATATAAAGTAAAAGGACTATATTTAACGTTACGTTGTTTAAATAATTTTGATATGATTTTAAACTAATCGTAAAACTACTACATTTAAATAGCAAAAAAAAAAAACTAAAAACTAAAAGTCTAATAAAAAAAATCATAACTATATATTGCTTTAAAATATAGTTTTCAAAACTTAAAAACAGCAATAGTTAAGGTTATTAATAATAAAGCAACATTAACTTAATAACAACAGGTTTTGTTTTCTTTGTTCAATAAGGGGTTGTATGATTAAATTTTTCTTTAATATAATTTTAACATTAATTAACAAGTTACTAGTTTCATTCGTTGACTACAACTAATTTTTACTTTTTAAATATTTTTTTTATATTTTTAAAATAAGACTTATAAATTTAAAAAACAAAATTTGAAATAATAAAATAATTAAAGGGCGTCTTTTTTTGGGCAAAAAACCTAAAACAAAGAGTTTGGGTAAAGGCTGTGACAAAAGGGACGTGGGGATTTAAGGGTGTTGTATTCTTTTCTTTGCTAACTTAGAAACTAAACAAATTTATTAAAGAGAAGACTTTTTAAAATGAAATTAATATAAAATATTTATATTGTATTGAATAGGAAACTAACTATCGACTTAAATTGTTAATATACAAAGCATGTAATTCAGTACGTGGTGTATTTTCAAATAGGGCGGCACGATTTTGACCCTCACCCTTCTTAACCCAATGGCCATATACTCTAAAAGCACAGCCATCAATAACCTAAAAGAATATAAGAAAATAAAAATGAATATAGAATTTTTGAATTATTATTTTCTTAAAACAAAAAAAAAAAAAAAAAACTTACTTTACGCAATACTTTTACTCTATAAGGATCACGTATAGCCTCTTCACATCTCAAGGGTTCAGCGGTATAACGCAATCTTCTTATACGTATAACAGCTCTCACCACCAATATGGCAAATTGGAATTTCTTGCGGGCATTAAAACGACACGATTTGCGTAGCTGTGGGTAAGAAAAAAAATATTTTTAATTAAATTTTGTCATAATTTGAAAACAAATAATTAAACATAAATAAACAAAAATCTGTTTCAAATCATTGAAAAATCATATATAGAAGCAATTTAAATACAAAATGTTTATAGCTTAAAAAATTTTGAAAACTAATTTTTTTTTTTTTTTTCAGAAATAAGTTATTATTGTCTTTTTATATTTTATGAAAAAATACCTTGTTAGCTCTCCTTTGAACAGTCCAAGGTTTTAATTATGATTTAAAGAAAACGCTAGGTATACAGGTTTAAACAAATTTGTTAAAAAAAAGAAAAAACTGAAAAAAAAAGATAATTTTTCAATTTTTAATTTTTTTTTATACATTTCTAGAAACATTTTAATTTTATAATTTAACAAAATTAAACAAAAAGTAATAATTATTTATATATTTTTTTTTTAATTTTTTAATAATCTTTTATGCGTTTTCATTTTTTTTAAATAACAAAATAAAAATAACAAATTTTTTTAATATAAAAAATAATTTTAAAAAACATTTCCGTATAAAAATGGTTTATTTTTTTAAACTTTTTTTAGTAAATTAAAAAAAAAATCTTAAATTTAATGTTTTGTTAAAAAAGTTTGAGTTTTTTTATTTTTATATAATTTTTATGATGTTTGTAATTTTTTAATAAATAAATAAAAACCAGGAAATGTATGGGTTCTACAACTAGTCGTTCTACTTTGGCGTTACAACCAAAGAGTAACAAGAGACGAGACTAATTGTCAAAAACCTAAGTCGGTTGTCAAAAACCTAACTCATGCAACAACAAAATACATGTAATCAAATACATTTTGTTGTTGCTAGAAGAAAATAAACACATTTTTGTTTACAAAGCAACAATTTTTTTCAATTGTCAGTCGAGAATTTCGTCTCTATATGTTACTCTATGGTTACAACCAATGATTTTTATTTGAAATTGTCACATCCAGAACTATGTAGTTCTGTAGAAGCGTTACCTCGTCAGTACTAGGGATTCCAAACGGGATTAATTTTTGCAAATCCCGGTACCCCGGGATTTTTCGGGATTCATATGAAAACACATTTTAAATATAAAAAAAATCAATTTTGTAGATATATTTCAATTAAAGAAAATCATTCGTATTTAAAAAAGCAAAACAATGTTTTTATCTATGTAATCGATTTTTAAAATATTTTTGAAAAATTTCTGTAAACGTATTCATGTTCTGTCTTGCCTTAAGTTCATTTTTTTAATTGTATTTATGTCAATAAATCCCGAAATTGAAATCCCGGGATTTTTTTCGTTGAATCCCGGGATCGGGATTGGCATCCCTTGTCAGTACTCATTCCATGGAACGGTTCTAGATCTAGTTTTTTAATCAATGATTTTTGTTCGAAATTGTCACATTCGGAACTATTTCTATAAAAAAGTTAGGGAAGGGTTTCTGAACATGTTCTAAAATTTTTCCTGGGCTATTTATTTATTAACATTTAGATTTCCAAAATAAATAATTTTTAGAAATTTATAAAAAAAATGGAACCTAAAAAATTTCGAATAGTTTTTGCACATTTTTTTAATTTTTCAAAATTAAAATTATATAATTTTATAAATTAAAAAACAAAAAATTAAATAGGAATCAAATTTATTAAAAAAAAAAATTAATATTATAAAAAATATTTATCTATTTTTTTTTTTTTTTTTTTCATAAATTAAGCAGTTAAAAAAAAAAAAAAAATGTTTATAAATTATTTTTGAATACCCTCGTTATTTTATAAAATATATTACATACCAACCACTCTTTAAATATTTTTTCATAAATTGCGTTTGTTTTTCAACAATTATTAAGAAAAAAGTGAGGTAAATTATTTTGCAAAATAAGAGGATATATTTTTGATTTATTTTTATAAATTCTTGAATAATTTTTCAAAATTTTTTAATTAATTTTTAAAAGTAAAAAATAAAATTTAAAAATTGTTCTTTTTTTATAAAGTAAAAAATTTAATTTTTTAATTTGTTTTTTATTAATATTTTTTTAATTTTTTTGAAATTCTTTTTACTAATTTTTCAATGATTCTTTTCCCCAGATTTGCTTTTTGTTTAAATTTTTAATTCAAACAATTTTTACTACTCATTATAATTTTTTTAAATAAATAAGTGAATTATATATAAAAACACATAAATAATTAAAACAAAAACAAAAATAAGTTACACACAACATGCTCATCAAATTAAAATGTTAGTTAAAATTAAATAAATCAGTTATTAAACATAAAATTTTAACTTAAAAAAACTTGTAACAATTATTTATATAAAAAAAACGAATGACTTTAACGAAGCCAATAGCCAAAAGCTTTAAAATATTAGTTTGTTCACAAAAAGCATAAAATGAAATGCAAAGACATTTTTATCAGGTTTTTTAATTAATCCTAGATCCTTATATATTAAAAAATGTCTAACATTTGATCTCTATCTTTAAATGTTTTTAAAACATCTTTTAATAAAAAACTTAAATTTTAATTTAAAATTTAATATATTCAGTTTTTTTTTTTTAAATCTTTACAATCAGCTAACACTAAATCCTTTTTGTATTTTAAATTTTGTTTTATATGATTTAAACAAAAATATTAAAAATTTCACTGAAGGATTAAAAAAATAAATTAATAAATTCCCAACAAACCAAATAATATTGTAATGATATCATTTCGGTGATAAAGAAACTCGAGAATGAAATCATTTATAATTCTAAAATGATATACACTAGGAAGCAGAAGTCTGCGTACGAACATATGAAAGACATTATTGACGCAAGTTTTCTATATATCCTTTAAGATATTTGTAATTTTTACAGCTCTATATGATAGCTTAAATCTTTAACAATATTTAAGTAAAACATCTACTTTAGAAAAGTGAATATATTCGCGGTTATTCAATAATATTAAAATAAGGGTGATATAATTATACAGCAAAAGTCTGCGTACATTATTGAAAAATCTAAATTTTTCGCGGGGTTTTTAAGTTTTAGATTATTAAATTTGTTGCGTTTTAAATTGCTGTTGTTTACTTAATTGTTGATACAAATTTTCCAATATAATTAAAGATGTTTTCGTAATAAATCAAGGAAGAAATTATTTTATTCTTACTGAAAATATGAATTTAACTTTTGTAAGAATGCTAAATAAAACATTCAGAAATATTAATAGAAAATCATTTGTCTGTCTAAGGAAAAATTAGTATTAACCGAAATATTAGGGTCCTTTTCACTTAAATCACGTTTTGGAGAAATTAATGACGTGGATTAATGAAAAATTTAAATGCGTTCATGTTATACGTAAAAAATCTGTTTATTCCAATTTTTGACGTATAACATGACCTGAATTTTTATTTTTTCATGAATCTTTGTCCTAAATACCTTCAAAACCTGATTTATGTAAAAGGGACTCTATTATTTTGATAAGTACTCATTTCTCTTTAAACACATGAATGGTTTTGTATAATTATTAATTAATTTCTTCATTGATTTATTACGAAAAACATCTTGAAATATATTGCAAAACTTTTAATAATAATTAAGTAATCAATACAAATTTAAAACCCAACAAATTCAATCATGTCAAATTAAAAAATCCACGAAAACGTACGTTTTTTAATAGTGTACGCAGACTTTTGCTTTATATTTATAGAACCTTAATTTAAATATTCTTAAAAACCCGTGAATCTATTCATATTCAAAATCTTTAAATATATAATAGAGAAATTACGACAAAAATTATTGTTTAATAGTTCGTACGCAGATTTATGCTTCCTAGTAAAGGTTGCTTTCTAAAAGGTACACTCGAAAACGATATCATATTTTTTTTTTAAGCAGCGCGATAATTTAGCAATATATTCCAGAATATATACATATCAATATTGGAACATATAATATCCTTTTTATTTTATCAATATATAATAATATCCTTTTTATTTTATCAAAAATTAAAACAAGATAATCAAATGAAACTAAAGTTCATCCTGTTCCTAATAATTTTGTATGTAATACCAAACTTCTGCGATCCGAAAACGGTTTCCTTTAAAATCCAACCTGATATTGATTCCTTTATGTTAGCCTCATTTATTGTTGGAAATTCCGCTAAATTTTGCTGTAAATATATATTTTTTTCTACAAAAATTTTCAATTTATTTTTATTTTCATAAAAATGTTTGAAGTTATTGTCTAAGGAACAAATATTTCGATATTTTATTATATTATTTTAAAATTATGATATCATTAATGATACTGTATCGTTTCTTGGTTTGTTGGGTTTAACTAAAAATTTATGTTTTTTGATAAAAAATAATTAATAAATTATTTTTTGCATCAATATAAATAATAGTTTATAATTAAGTGGCATCACTGTTTGAACATGTAAACAAATATTTAGAATCCGGTCAATAACCGTTTTTACCAAGAATGTAAACAAATATATAGTGATGCCAGATTTTTTGAAACGTTAAATATAAATTATGAAAAAAATCATTAAAAATTAAAGTTTGATTAAAAAAAAACTAAAGATAATAAACATTGAAAAAAAAACCCGATTAATTATAATTTAATTATATAGAATTTGATTAGCAAAAGGCTAAAAATGCTTGCCGATTTAATGAGTTTGCTTTTAAAGTTCTTTAAGCTAAAATTTATAAGAAGTTTAAAGGGTTTATATATATTAATAAAAAGTACCACATTCTAATTCCAAAAAAAGTTAATATTAAAAATACCCAACACCTTTTTATATATTATTAAATAAACAAAATAACTTGTTGTAATACCCATTTTAAATATACTAAAGATATATACACATATTTACAAATATATACACAATTTAACACATATATATTTTTTTATAAAAAGGTGCATATAAGAGTATTTAACATACCAAAAAGATTAAACATTTCAAAATTCATTTACATTATTATATACATTTAGAAAAAAACAGTGCAGCCGAAAATTTATATACACTAATATTCAGACGTAAATTATCTTTAATAAAACTATAAAAAAAAGTTGCGTTCACACTAGGTAAATACAGGATAAATGAAATTTAATATAAAAAAATAATTAAGAAAGTAAAACTATTTTTTTTGCAAATATTTGTTATAACGATTTTTGTTTAAAACCATTGGTATCTCTTTTTCAAAATGTAAACAAATATTTGCAACCTGCCAACAAGCGCCATTTTTTACAAAAGAGGAAATGTAAACAAAGATGAAGTTTTGCCGGATTGTTGATAATTATGAACAATACTTTTAAATGGAAATGTAAATAAAGTATAATATAATAAAATTAATATTTTATTTCCCTTTTAATAATAGATTATTTAATATTAGAAGAGCCTAAAACATTATTCTCAATTATTTGCCTTATATGACCGCAACTTAAGTCTAAATTAAATATATAATCATAATGAAATTATAAGTATAATATTAAATAATAAAAAATGAAAAAAATAAAATAAAAAACCTGCCTGGGGATAGATAAAATCAGATGGTGTTATTGGAACAGAACAATTATTAGACAACTGAGAGGAGGATAATTGATGATGAGACATTGCAGGATGATGTAGTTGATTTTGAATTTGTTGTGGATGATTAGGCATATTATTACAATAATATCCCGACGTAGAACGTACCGAAGTATTATTATAATCCATAAAATTGCCATTAACCATAGATGATGTTGCTGCCGTCTGGCAATTCGAGTTGGGAAGATGAGAAGGAACTTGTATATTACCATAAATGCTTTGATTATTATGATGATACATAGAGTTATTATGTAGATTTTGTTGGATCATTTGGGATTGTTGTTGTTGTTGATTATTACTAGTAGAAGCCGGACCAGCCGGTGTTAGGAAAATTGAGGAACTATGTGCCGATTGTCCATGATATTGTTGTTGTGAGTTTATAAGATTATTATTATTATTGTTGTTAGTGGAATTTATATTATTTTTTGTTTGATAAAATTTGGAATATTGTCTCAGTGTATGTACGCTTTGTTCACGCAAATGATAAGTAGTTTTTTCTCCATCAAACTTAGGTTCAGGCAATAAAATCTATAGATTTTTTTATTTGATTTTAAACGATTTGTTGTTTGGGAAGGTGTATGTTAAAAAAAAAAGAAATTTGAAAAATATAAAAAATGATAATATGAATATTTTATTTATATTTATGTTTAGATAAATATATAATAAAAATAAATTTAGAAAATTTTAAATTTTGATATTTTAAAATTACTTTATAGCCAATTATAAATAATGAGTATAAAAATGAAACCTAACCTAAAAAAAACCTAACCTTACATATTTTTAAAATAAGAAAAGACTTAACCTAAAAATACTTATTAAAATAAGTCAATGAATGATATAAAGGTGTATGTATAAAAAGTTTTAGAGAGTGTTATTTAAAAAAAAAATTTTTGCTTTATATGCACCTTTGTAAAACACAAAATAAATAAAAAATGTGGCTTGGTTTTGGTTTTAAATAAAAGTGAATTTTAAGAAAAAGTATATAAATTATAAAAGACATGCACAAACATGCTAAGACGTAAAAAATATAAAACTTGTAAATAGAATAAATAAGGTGTAAAATAAGAATTTAAGTTATAATAAAATTAATTAAAAATAATATAACAAAAAAATGTATAGAAAACAAAACGTTGGCACAAACAAAAAATTTTAAATTATTTATCGAATAGAATTGTGTGTGTGTGCAAAAGAGAATTAATAATTTATTTAAAAAATTCTTAAAAACTGCTCGTTTTTTTTATTTTTTGTTTTTTTTTATTGAAAAATCTTTTGAAATCGAAATTTTTCCCGAAAATTCCTTAATTTTAACAATAATTTATTACATGAACGTTTTTATTTTCCATTGAAAACTATTGACATCACTGTTTATTAATTTAAAAACAACAACTTCTCAATAAACGTCATTTTTATCGAGAGATAGAAAATTTAAAAAAAGTCGGGTAAATGCAAACAAATAAATAAGTTACAATGTAAATAAACATTATATTTAGGAGAGAGTAAAGGTAAACAACAAATAAGCAGTAATGCTCATTGTTTGTAACTAAAAGCTCTAAATTCACTGAAAATCGTCCTTAAACCAAGATTAGGTAAAAAAAAACTTTTAAATTAGAAATTATGAAATTTATAGAAATTTCAAGATATTAAGTCAGAGAAAATAAAAAAGACTAATGTTATTATAAAATTGAAAAATAAACATTTTCACAAAAATAAACTTTTTATATTTTTTAAATTATTATTTTTCTTTTTCTTCATTTTATTTAAAAATTTTAATAAATCTTTTTTTTTTTAACTTTTGTAACACTCCACAATTCTATTTATAATTTAGTTTATAAATTTATGTACGTTTTTTTATATATATAAAATAAATTAAAAATAATTCACAATCACTCGTTTTGTTATGTTATTGAGACAGTAGGAAACATTATGTTTAATCCAAGAATAAATCGTTACCAGTGCTATTTCAGTGATGCGACTCATTCTCCTAGATTTGGTTGAAAGACTGCGTTTAAGACCATCAATATTTTGCTCGAACAACTTTAGTTGGATTTTATATTTTTTTATTTTATAATTTTTTATTAATAAAAAAATTTTTAAACGAGTAATTTTTGTTTGTTTTTAAAGAAAATTTTGTATTTGAAAAATAAAAAGAAAATAAAAATATTTAAAACCAATTTCGTAACGTTTTTTTTTTAAAGGAAAGAAAAAGAACAAATAAATTATTATAAAAATAAAATTAATTTTAAAGTATATATGATAAATTAAATTTAAAAAATAATAAACAAATATTTAAAACTAAAGTAGATTTAAATAAAAATAAAAAAGAGAATTGAAAATATCCTTAGAAAAAAGCAAAACTAAAGTCCAACTTTTAGGTTTTTTTGTAATTAATGTGATTGATTGATGAAAAAATTATATTTAATGGCTAATTAATAACAATTATACATAAATGATATTCTTAAATGCTTTAAAATAAAAATAATTTTGAAAAAAATTAGGAAAATTAAAGTGTAATTGACCAAAAATATTCACGTGTTGTTTAAAAGACAGTAAAAAAAAGGAAAATGTAAATTTTTTGAGGGGTGATTTTCTTTAAGAATTGAATAAGAATGTTATTGATAAAAAGGAAAATATATGTATAAAATCTAATAAAAATGTAGTTAAACTAAAATAATGTATATTATATATTATTGAAAACCTTTACCTAAAACTATTTATATAAATTAAAGTAAAACTTACCATTTGATTGAAGAATGGATGCTGTAATACTTCCTGGACTGTTATTCTTTTAGCAGGATCAACGACTAGACATTTACGTATAAGATCTTTGGGATCCTCTATAATAAAACCAAAAGGCAACAAGAAATTATTTTCTTTTTTTTTCTTTTTTATTTAATTAACAAAAATTAAAAAAAAAGTCTCTTTAAAAATTTTAAGGATTGAAAAAATTAATTAATTTATATAAATTTCTTTAAAAAATACATTTTTTTTTTAATTTAAATATTAATCAAAATTTCATTAAATATTTATTGGCGTTTTAAAATAAACTGTTGGCATCACTATTTAAAAATGTAAACAAACATTTATCAACTAGACAAATAACGGCCATATTGAACAAAAGAAGAAATGTAAACAAAAGTACAGTGATGCCAGATATAGGGAAACGGAAGAAATAAATCAACAGGAAAGGAGACATTTAAGAGAAAAAGAAATTATTAAATATTCGAATGAAAAGCCAAATAATCAACAAGAAACCAAAAATCGTAATAATACTTTAATAATGACAAACAAAATTAAACAAATAAAAATATTCGCATAATTTATTCGAATAATTTATAAGGAAATTTTTGAATAAAAACCCAAATAAACGAGAAAGTGTATGAAAAATTAAAATTTTTCGAATAAAAACCCAAATAAAAGAAAATATTTCGAATAATAAAAATATCCGAATATGTAATAATAAAAAAAAATATTTTTACCGAATAATTATTCCAATAAAAACCGGCGAAATGATATATGTAAAAATTTTAAACCAATAGACAGATATTCGAATAAAAAACCGAATAATTAGCAAGAACCGAAAAAGCGTAATTCTTTGTTTCATTGATTATAAAAAGTTCAAAACTATTTTATACGTAAATAATTTAATAAGAATATCCGAATAATATAATGAGATAAAAATATCCGAATAATTTCTTTTAAAAAAATTTCGAATAATTAAAAAGTCCAATTAAAAATTAAAAAAAAAAATATATATATATTTTTTTGATTATTTTTATTTTAAAAACTGTTTTTGGAATAATTAAATAATATTTTTTAACCAAATAAATAATCGAATAAATATATTCGATTAATAAATCCAAACATAAAAGGGAATAAATCCAATTGTTAAAAATTTGTCTATAATAACATAAATGTGTTGCCTACTTTAAGGTGGTTTTAAAAATAAAGTGGCAATGCTGTTTTCGCTTTCAAGAACATGATGTTGCCAATTGGTTAAAATTGTTGTCATATAAGTGATTTTTAATAGGAAGGATTTTAAGGAGTTTTTGTTATCGTAATATGTAAGGTTTAAAAAAAAAAACGTCTGAAGAATTAAGGCTTTACAAATATACATTTAATTATATTAAAACCTTTTAGGTTTTTATAGTTATTCTTTAAAAAAACTTGTCTCTTATTATATTAATTTTGTAATTTCCTTACCCGATATATCAGCCCATTCTGGTGATGTAAAACTATATTTGCCTTCCATTATATTACGCAGCATAACCATTTGTTTGCGATGCCAAAAGGGAGGACAGCCCACCAACAAAGTAAACATAATAACACCGCAGGCCCAACTAAAAATTAAAGTAAAATTAATATTTTTATTTGTATTAAAGTTTTTTAAATAAGTTTAACTTACATATCAACTTCCTGGCCATAACCAGGACTACCCTCAAACATATTACATTTTAAAGTCTCAGGAGCCAAATAGCCAGGAGTGCCACAAAGATCTGAAAATAAATAATTTTTTTAAGGACTTTAAAGTTTTATATTTAAATTTTTTTGTATACCTGTTAATTTTTCTCCTTCCTTTAGCTGCCTCGCAAAACCAAAATCTGTTATTTTAACATTATGATTTTCATCTAATAAAATATTTTCAGGTTTTAAGTCTCTATGTACTATATTCTTAGAGTGTATATACTCAACACCCTCAAATATTTGTCTCATAATAGTACGCGTCTTTTTCTCTGATAGTGTTACTACCGAAGTCAAGTAATCGAATAGTTCACCTTTGGGACAAAGTTCAAAGACCAAAAAGACAAAAGCATCAGATTCAAAAACATCTTGTAGGTCAACTGTAATAGAAAATTATAAAAAAATTATTAATTTTTTTCTATTAGAATTAAATAGGAAAACTTACTTATATATGGATGTCCCATAACTTGTCGGAGTATTGAGATTTCTTGTCTTGTGGCCTCTAGCATATGATAAGGATTGGTATCTCCCGTCTCAGTGCCTGCGCCTAAATCTATAATTTTGGCCGCAAACTCTTTGCCGGTCTCTTTTTCTATACATCTACGAACCGTAGAACTAATACCTCTGAAAATTAAAAAAATTAAATTAATTTAATAAAAATAAAAAACTATATGTAAAATATAATATAACAATTATTTAACAAATCTCATTGTCTGGGTTAATTAGCATCATTTCTTTAGTCTTTAAAATAATGTATATTTAAACACAAATTACGTTTTATTTTGTTGATAATATTTTCTTTCAATAATTATCTAAATGACTAACAATAAATGTAAAGAAAGTCGGCACATTTTACAAATATTTATTTAATAAAACCTAAAAATAACTAGTAATAATTGCTAAACTAAACAATAAATACATAATAGTAATAACTACTTACTATTATTTCAATAGTGTAATAAAGTATAGTAAAATTATATATTTTCCATAAACATTTTTTTTATATTACTCTTTATTTTATGATAATTATCGAACAAGTTCTATAAAGATTTATAGGCTATAAAGAAAATATTAAATATTGTATATAAATTATTTAAATATTTAAAAATTTACTTAATAATAAGCAAATAAAATACTTTTAATTAGCTCTTTTTAGCACTAAAAAGCTAATAAGCGTTAAAGCAAACAAACAAATAAAGTGGCAAAATTTTCACATCTTTTAATCACACTTTTTTATTTTATTCTTTTTACAATATTTTATTTGCAATTATCAATGAAATGTTATGAAACTATTAAATAAATTATATAATTATTAATAGAAAACATATTTTTAACCATTTTTTTTTTTTTTTGTTTTTTTTTTTTAATACAAATTTAAAGAAATATAAAAAACTTTATTTTTCTATAAAAATCATTTTTGCGTTTTTTAAACAAGTTATTGGCTACTCTGTTGTGAAAATGTAAACAATAATAAAGTTGCTAATAACCGCTATTTTTCATATAAGAGTAAACAAATATAAAGAGATGCCATTTTCTTAAGAAAAAAAAAAAAGAGAAAATTATAAAGAATTAAAAAACAAAAATCTTTAAAAATAAAGAAAATTTAAAGCAATATATTTAAAATATAATTAAAATTGTGTAAAAATGTTTTAATATTTTTTATAAAAAATATTAATAAATATTTTTAGTGATTTTTTAAAATTGCGAGTTATGTTAAAAAAATTTTTTTCATTTCAAAACTCAGAAAAAATTTAAAAATAAAAAAAATGTATAAATTTTTTTCGGAATTCTTAATTTAAATGCCAATTAAAAAATTCCCCAAAAACTAATGGGGAAGTAAATTTTCCATTTTTTTTTAATTTATTTTCAATTAAATTTCTTATTCAAATTACCACGCATTTGTTATAATTTAGCATTCATTGATCACTTAAGACCCGGAAAATCCTATTTACATTAAGATAACTTTAATTAAGACTTTCTATAGTTATCATTAAACAAATAAAACAAGATAGTGAGTGCAAAGATTGTTTACTGCCTGTTCCATGTTTATCTTTCTAATAATAATTCAAGTTCTTTGAAAAGTCCTCTAGACTTTATCTTGCCATCATGCATTTTGTAAATGTTGCATGTTTATTTGTTTAATATTTATTGTATTGTTTTTTTTTTTTTTTAATAAAAACAAAACTATAATCGTTTGGTAAATATTTGTTATAAAACTGACGACAATTTTAACTAAGAATTTAACAAGAAATTGTAATTTTATTACTAAATAATTCCTTTATAATCTTAATGCAGAAGATTTTAATAATTATTTGTTTAAATGTAATAGAAAATTTTGGAAAAAAAACAATACAAATAAAATCACATGCACTTTACATGAGTTAAACATTTTCTAAATGAATGATTTTTTTTATTGGTATTTTTATTGTTTTGAATGTATTTTCGCAAAGGTCTTAACTGGTCTTAATAAATAAAAAATAAACTATTTAATACTCTTATCTAGTTTAAATTTTTTGTTTTGTTTACATTTTTGGAAAGGTAATTAGTCATAAGCCATATTTATTGTTTTAATTGTTGTAAAGGTTTGTTAAAGCCATAAATTACAAGAAAAATATTTTTACAGGTTGTTTTAAATTTAAAAATAATGGTGCAATAATAAATTATTAAAAAAAAAACAAGTTTTTTGCACGAAAATGTTCGTGATATCATCGAACTTTTAGCGATTTTCGTCGTCAAATTAAAAATTGGCGTTTTTTTTTTAAATTTCATCTATAATTTTTATAATATTTTAAACAAAAATTTTATTTAATTATATTTTAAACAAAAAATTTATTTAAATTAATCCTACTGTAAATATGGACGTACAATTTCTTTAAATGATATGGCAACTCAGTTTAATCATTTCTTTACTAGACAAGTACCGTTATTAATTTGAGAACACAATAAAAATGTCGACCATTAAGATGCTACATAGAGATGCTACTATTTTTTTGAAAAAAAAAAAAAAAAAAAATACTTGCAAAATTAAGCTAAAACTGAATGTGTTCATTTTAAATTTAGAAAAATTAAAACAAAATTTTGTTCAAGATATTGAATTTTTTAAAATTTATTAAAAATTCAAGAAATATTTTAGAAATAATTAAATTTTTAAATTTAAATATATTTTTTTAATTATTATTACTTTTTTTCATTTAGCAAAAAATCTAGCAACCGAATTAGTTTAAAATGCTCTTCAGGTAAATAATTATGGATTAAAAATATTATTCAGCTAGTAATTTAACAGCTGAATTAGAATAAAATGTCATTCGAGTAAAAATTAAAAAGATATAATGTTATCTGTTATTATTAAGCATCTGAATTAGTTTTAAATGATATTCAGCTGAAGATTAAGCAACTTAATTAGTTCAAAAAATTATTAAGCTCAAGTTAAAGCACAAAAATGATTTTTAAATGCTATTAAGCTAAATATTTATAAGTTATATAGACTAAAAAAGTTATTTATGTACTACTTAAGCAGCTGAATTTGTTTAAAATTATATTCAGCTGAAAATTAAGTGGCTGAATTAGTTTAAAATACCTTTTACCTTAACATAAAATAGCTCAATTAGTTGAAAATACTTTTCAACTAATAATGAAACGGCTGAATTTGTTTAAAATCTTATTCTGCTGAAAATTACGCAGTTTAATTGTTTTAAATACTATTAAACTGAATATAAAGTAGCTGAATTAACATTAAAAGCTTAACCGCTCAATATTAAATAACTAAATTAATTTAAAATGCTTTTAGCTTTAAATAAATTAGTTGAATTCATTTTAAATCTTACTCAGACCAAAAATTAATTAAATAATTTTGTTTTTAATGTAATTTCAAAAGAAAAAATGAATCTGCACAAGATTTAGTTGGTCAATTAATTGGAAATGCCATTCAGCTAAACAAACAACAGCTGAAAGCAGCTCAATTAATTAAAAAATATTATTCACCTTAAGATAAATCAATTAAATTTGTTTTATATTTATCAATTTCCTTTTAAATTTAACAAAAATTTTTAAAAAATATATAAACAAATTTTATTTTCTTTTTAATTAAAATAGCAATTTTTTTATTTTTAAGTGAATAAAGTTTAAAAATTTAATTTAACTATATTATTTTTATTATCTCTTATAATTTCATTCAGGTGTAAATTATTTCAGACTTTAAACATCATAATTAATTAGAAATTAAATGATATAAATATTATTTGATATTTTTTATTACTAGACATACTGATAGACAGCTAGAATCTGTATTTAATAAGAGAAAAAAATATATTTTTAAATAAATTTAGTGCATTTAAACAAAAACACTAAAAACAAAAAATAATAAACATTTAGAAGAATTATAACGAAAACAAATAAACTAAATATTTATTTTAAAAATTTGGGTTAAATAACATAAATGTCGCGTGTGAGTCTTAAACAGAATTTTAATGTTCTTTAGCAACATTTCAATAAGAAAAAATAAAGAAAACAATGTATTTAAACATGAAAGAGATTCCTTTAAGTGATTAATCAGAATTGATTTTTTTTTTTTTTTTTGTTTTATTAAGTCTATATTGATTTGAAAGAAAATTTGTTGCTGATAACATTTTTAATGTCTATTTGATTTCTAGTTTAAATTCCTTTTAAATTTCTAATGCATTTGTAATGTGAGTTTTAACTGGGAAAAACAAATAAGCGTAGTTTTTTTCTTTCAATTTATTTTATTCTAATTCACATGCCTATGAGGTGTGCGCCCACACGCTTAAACAAACCCTTTTTTGATTTGTTAAGTGATAAAATATTTTTTATTTTAAATTTATTTAAAAAATTAATAATTAATGCAACAATTTTAATTCTTTGTGAATATATTCTAATATATAATAATAAAAAGAAGAAATTACGTTGTTAGAAAATTTATACTATGTAGTATGTAAATAAAGCGTTTGTCACAGATCAAATATTTAAATAGGTTTTTTAAATTGTTTTATAAATTACTTTGAGAAAAGGGAAAGAATTATAAATATTTATATCACCTACGCTTTTAAAAACGCAGTTTATTTCATAATACTAATGTAAACGACGTAATTTTTAAGAGATTAAATAAATTTCTTTTCAAAAAATTTCATATATTTAAATTAAATAAAAAAAGTAATAATTTAGAAATGAAATTAAAATGTATGTATATTTATTAAATTAAACTATTAAAATATAATCAATAAAATAAATATAAAATGAAATACAAAAATATTAGGCCGTGCCGAATCTTTAATACCCTTCACCATCTTACCAACAAATAATAAAACTTCCGCCTTAACGTATGCTTTTATACTTTCATATTTATAAAACTAAATTTTTTTCAAACTACGAAAATTTTAATACAAAATGATCTTTGATACCCTTCACCATATTACCATCTTACCGACAAATAATAAAATTTTCGCCTTAATGTATGCTTTCATATTTTCACATTTATAAATCTACATTTTTTTCCAAAGTACGAACATTTGAACACGAAAAAAAAAACATAGCAAGCATTGCTTTAAAAATATAAACAACAACAACAACAATTGAATATTTATATATTTTGTATGTATGCATGCATATACAATCTGACTGCATATACAAACAACAAAATTAATCACTATATTACTGCTGCTAACTAAACTACTTGCCCATACAAAAAACAACAACAATGCTTAATATGTTGGAAAAAATAATAGGGACACTCTAATTTTTCAATTCTTCTTTCTTACTTTTTTATTTACTATTCCCCATAGCATTATAGAACCACCACCGTGTTTGACGGTTTTTTTTGGTATATTTTGGATCAAATTCAGCATTTGCAGGACGACGTACAAATGATTTTCCGTCAGATCCAAATAAATTGACTTTTGTTTCGTCTGACCATAGTACGTTGTTCCAGTTTTTACGGCATAGGTGTCGCCTGGCAAATTCCAACCTTTTTTGTATTTTTTCTTGCTCAACAGTGGTACTTTTCTAGGACTGCGTCCCATTAATCCGACTTCCTGCAGCCTATTTCTTATTGTTCGGCTTTTTACCTCTAGTTTCATGAATTATTTTCCAATGAATGGCATTGTTTTGGAACACTTCATTATCTGTGCAATTTTTCTAATTGATAACCCGTCCGAATTTAATTTAAGAATAAAATTTTTTTCAGATTCAGTAGAATGAACACCACGACCCATTTTCAAATTTATTTACCGAAGACATAAATCATAAACACGAAACCAATATGATTAAATTAATCACATAAACTTTGCTTTACGGATTTTTAATATGTTTATGTTAAAAATAATAATTTTTATTGACTAATGGTAATTTTTTGTAGTTTTTTTTTTTTTGCAAATAAATATAAAATAAAAGCGCAAAAGAGAAAAAGTAAACAAATTATGTAATTCCGTTATTTTAGGAACAGTTAAATAGCGGGACCAAAAAAAAAAACTTAATATAAAGAAACTGTTTGCATCTGTTTCGTCCCTATTATTTTTTCCAATACTGTATATTATTAACCAATTTTTTTAGTTTTTGGCCCATAACTCGGTTGTTTATGAACGAATTTGGTTGATTAAAAAAACCGAAATTTTATAAAAATATTTATGACCAACTTGTTCAGTAGCGAAACCCGTATCTTATATAGGAAATTCAAAAAGTCTAAAAATGCTATTTGGCCGATATCTGAGATATAATGGACCGATTTTTTTTCAGAAAAAAAAATTTGCAGAAAGATTTTGAATTTTTCGTTCAAAAACGAAGTCGCTAGCTTGTATAGGAGCCGAGAAAAGCCAACAACAAATACGATTTTTTGGGGGGTTTTTTCGGTTTTTTGCCGATATCCGATTTTGCTCATTACATATATATCCTTTCTAAACTGATTTCAACAGACAGACGAATATCTTTATATCGGCTCCCCTATCAATAAGGATCCAGAATATATATACTTTTTGGGGTCTTAGATGAATATTGTAGAAATTACAAACGGAATGACAAACTTATATATACCCTTTACACCTGTGGTGAAGGGTATAAATAAATTAAACAGTCATAGCAAGTTTTGCTTTAAAAATAAACAATAACAATAAAATATTTATGTATATATTTTTGTATGTATGTATGTATGTATGTATGTATGTACATATGTATGTATGTATGTATGTATGTATGTATGTATGTATGTATGTATGTATGTATGTATGTATGTATGTATGTATGTATGTATGTATGTATGTATGTATATACAAACTTCATATACAGAAAACAAAAACAACCGTTAGTCATTATATTTCTGCTGTTGCTAAACAACAACAAAATAGTCATTATTTTTTCAGTATATTGCCCATAACTCGGTTGTTTATGAACGCCATTTATGAACCGATCTTGCTGAATTTCAATAGCAAAATTCTCGAGAGGATTTCCGATCGTTTGATATATACAGTTAGGGACAAAACTATTTGTACACCTTATATATTTCGTATACCTTCACGCACATTTTCAACAGATCCGCTGTTTTTATACTTGCTTACAATGTATTGTACTGTGGAATGTTGCAAATTTACTAAATTACTTATATTCCGGAGAGATTTTCCTTTTTTATGTTCATCAATAATTAAATTTTAATATCCAAACTCAACTCTTTTCGCTTTCCCATTTTTGATGTGCTTATTATTCAAAACGTTAAAACCAACTTCTTATTTTGTAAAATAAAACTGGATTAACGAAGAAAATATAACGGTATTTAAAAAAATCATCATACAAGAGTCCAACGTACAAATAATTGTACAAAGTACTGATGTACAAATACTTTTGTCCCAAAGATTTTTACTTAAATTGTACTTTTTTTAACAATGTGTTATATGTATATTAATTTATATTTTATCAAATAATTCAATAAAAATGGACCTGAATTAAAACTACATATAATAATTTTTTATTCTTTATAAATTATTGAAGATATACGAAATGCATGGGTGTACAAATAGTTTTGTCCCTAACTGTACATATATTGTATATGGAAGTTATCGGTGGGCTTCATAAACGCCATTTCAACCGACACACGGACGGACGGACATGGTCCTATCGTCATCATTTCTTACGAGGATCCCGAAAATATCAACTTTTTTGCTCTCCGACGAAAATTATAAAAATATAAATTCTTGCTATAAAAAACAAAAAATTGGTTCAAACGATATGGCAATACCGTTTATAATTGCAAATAAACATTTCACAATAAGGCAAGTTACCGTTATTTTCACCATAAGAATACCAAGAAAATGTAAACAAACTTAAAGAGATGCCACTCTTTCTTATAGAAAGGTGCCACTATTATTAAAAAAAATGAATGAGAAATTAAATAATATATTTAAATTTGTTTTTAAATAATTTGTTTGTAATTTCATATTAACTAATAATCTATTAATTAAAAATATATATAAAATTCCATTAAATACATAAAAATTATTAATGTATATGAAAAGAAAATCCTAATAAATTTATTTTGGAAAAGTTTCAATTATATTGTTATTCATTGTATTATTCTTTTCACATTTAATTAAAATATTATTGTGCTATAACCAAATTCAACACATTAAAATAAATTATTATGCTCTTTTCTTCTGTATTATTAGGCACTGACTATAGAAAGTGAAATATGTATATATAAAAACAACGAGGGTCACAATAAAATTATAGAGTAAAAGAAAATAAAAAAAATTTTGGTTTAAATTATATACAAAATAAGGCAGCTGAATCTATTTTAAATTTATTCAGCTAAAAATAAAGTAGTTGAATTAGTTTAAAATGCTATTTAGCTAAAAATTAAACGATAATTATGTCAACTTAGAAGCTGTACTGGTTTATAATATTTTTAATCTAATTAGTTTTAACTGCTATTAAACTGGAAATTAAGAACCTGAATTAGCTTTAAATGTTATTCAGCTCAAGATAAGACGGCAGAAAAGATAAAAAAAGTTATTTAGCTTAAAATAAAACAGCCGAATTAGTTAAAATTGCTATACAACTAATAACAAAACAGCTGAATTTATTTTAAGTGATATTTAAGTACAAATAAAGTAGCTGAATGGGATTAATATATTATTTATCAAACAATTAAGTGGATAAGTTAGTTTAAACTGTTATTCAGCTGGAGATTAAGTAGCTGAATTAGTTCAAAATGATATTCATAAAATAATTGAACAGATGACTTACTTTTAAATGTTAATCAGCTGAAAATAAAGCAACTGAATTGGTTTAAATTTTTATTTATGTAAAAACTAAGTACCGGAATTAGCTTTAAATGTTATTCAGCTGTATATTAAGCAGCTGAATTCGTTTATATTACAATTCCACTAAATATTAAACAGCTGTATAGGATAAAAATATTTAAAAAAAAAAAAAAAAAAAAAAAGTTATTTTAATTTCTTTATTCAGGCTAAACTTTTCATATAACCCTCGTCTTATTTAAAAAATGGCCTTGATTAGAAATTATACATATTATATTTAAATATTTATGTATGTGTCTGTATACTTTTTTTTATATTTCTCCCATAAAAATTCTTTGCTAAACATACATATACATACATAAAAATTGACGTGCTTCCATTGGAGAAGAAGAGGCTCGTTTATATACTACATAGCTATATATATCACAATAGATTAGTGGCTGTGTATATATGTATATGTATATGTATGTATGTACTTAAACAAATAATACAACGTAATTTAATAAATTAGAAGATTTATGCTTAGTAATTTGTCAAAAATCTATATAGAAATGAGTGAGTCAACAAATAAATGTTTGCATTTTAGAAGAAAATTCTTAAATATGTTTTAAATTTGTTGGCGAAATTTGAACTAAAGTGCAAAGTAAATTTTATTTTTTAAAGACATTTTTGGCAGGTAAGTGAAAACTGTATAAGCAAAAAAATAAAAATTATATTTTTTAAGAAAAAAACAAATTAACGTTTAAAGGAATATTTTAAAATAAAGTATTAAAATATCAAATTACAATATTAAGAAATCGCCTTTTTAAAATATTGGCTACAAAGTTAAATAATTTTTTAAAACATCTGGCAACACTTTTTACAAGGGTAAATAAACATTTCACTGCATTACCGTTATTTTTAATATGAGGAACATGAGAATTTAAACAAACAGGATGAGATGCCACTATTTTTGAAATATGAAAACGTTAAAGACTTCATAAGAGTAAATCTTAATTAAAATCAATATAATGATTTTAGAAATTTCAAAATCAACAAATTTTATCAACATTTTAATTAAAATTTTATTTTTTAGTTTCAAGAAAATAAATCAATTTATGTCATTTCACTACAACTGTCAATAAAAACTAATTCAAAATAAAGTGTTATTTTTTTCTTTCTTAAAATAAAATTAAAAACTATTAAAATATTAAACAAATAAAAAACCTAAAAATTTTGGCAAATAACCGGCCTTGACAAGAAATTAATCTCAACACAAAAATAATGATACAATAGATTTTTTTTTAAGAATATAAAAAAGTTAAAAACTATTAATGACCTTGTGTGTGACAAAGAAGTGAAATAAATTAAGGAAAATGAAAATTTTTTTTAAATAAAAATTAATTCAAAAAAAGTTCAATGCATTGAAGGGGGCCAAAAGAAATTAAAACTAAAAAAAATTGATAAAAAAACAACTTAAAAGAAATAATAAATGACGTAAGTTGTCTTTCTTTTCTTATTTATTTTTTTTTATATAAATGAAAGCAGTCTAGTCAGGTTCAAATCTTTATAAAACAACTTTGTCTACTACACATTAAAAATTAAATTTAAAATTAAGCTTTAATAAATTTATATTTAATATAATTTTGATAAGAGTTCTAAAAATTCTTATCAAATAATTTTTTGTTTAAAAAATGCCAAATTAAATTTGTTTTAAATACTAAAAAGACACTCCCACTTAAATAAAAAAATTTAATTTAAATTTATAGAAATTTAACAAAAAAAAAAAAATAATAATAATCCCTACTAAGAAGTTTTGTATTATCAGTATGAGAATTTAAGGGCCTCATTTTGTAAAACGAAACGACAAACGTTTAAAAAAAAATTTGTATTGAAAAAATTAAAATTTCCCAGTATTCTTCATACAAATTTTGAACGTTTGAAAACGTTTCGTTAAAAATGTTTTTCTTTTTAAATTTTAAGAAAAATATATGTCAGTGATAAAAATGTTTTCTATAACCGTGGTAAGTGCCATTCTGGGACTCGCAATATTTTATGAATTATTACAACAAATGTCATCATAATAAATACGAAATATTTACTTCGATTTGTATTGTTTTGTTTATAATAAAACAGAAAAATCGCCAAATTCTTCCAAATGAAATTCGGCAAGAATATTAACATTGACGCTGATAATGCAAATACTGAGTTTTAGCTTGATTTCCGAGATGGTTCGCTAATTATAGTATCTCAAAAATAAGATAAATTGTCTTTTTAAAAATACGTATATCTTCCAAAATATTTACGCTACAACGTTCATTTTCTAGCATCTGGCATCTCATTATATTTTCTATTATTTCTCTTCAGATGAAAAATGGTGGTTGTTGGCAATGTTTTGTTTACAATTTTAAACAGTGAAGCAAGCAAAAAATCGCCATCTCTTCATTAGAAATACAACTTTAAGATTAAAAAATAAATTTTAATTCTTTAAATTTATTTTTCGTTTAATATAACCCCAAGTCAATAAACCTTTTTAGTTCATTTAACATTTATTTAAAATTATTTTTTAATTTATTTTTTTGTCAAAATAGTTACCATTTACTAAACATGAATGAAAATTTTGCTGACAGTTTCAAAATTATTTATATAAAATCAAACCGCCACAGCTTAAGGGATATGTTAACAATATTTGTAAACATATTTTAAGCCAAATAGGCAATTAATTGTTATTATTATAAATTTACGCTTAAAATTACAGCGTGAGAGAGTTTGGGTTATTGAACTTAAATGTTTTTACCAAAAAACTCATTTGTTTTTAAAAAAGAAAAGGTTATTGTCACTTTATTTTTCAAAACATAATACAATGACCCTAGCCCAAAACTAAAAGAAGTATTCTTTAATCACACTGTAGAGCTTTGGAGGTGAAGGAGAGGGTGTTGATTTTTAAAATAAAATTGCGCCTTTAAAAAATGTTTTCATTTAGTTAGTTAGTTATTTCCGGAAATATGTTGATATAGCAATAAATTTATGAAAAAAACAATATATTTTTACAGAAAATTGAACATATGTATGTTAAAGTTTAAACACCTTTTAGAAGGTGTTTAATTACCTTAGGAGTATAGTTTTTTTATTTGTTTTCATAATTCCAGGAAATATGTATTTTTTTAAAAATAAATTAAAATTTTGCTGGAAAAGCAAAAAAATATTAAATTAAAATATTAAATTTATTTATTAATGGTTTAAAGTGATGGACTGTAATTGATAAGGGAAGATATGTTAAGAAGCACGTAGTCATTATTAAAATTTTAATTATTTTATAAAAATCAAATAAGATTAAATGTTTAAAAATAATTTTATTAGTATTAAAATGAACTATTTTCTTTTTTAACTAGCTGGCAACTCTGATCCGGTAAATTACAATTAGTAGGTGATGCCAATTTTTTACCGCATATGTAATTAAAATTTTTTTTTAATTTTATACAATTTTTTAGATAAATTCTATTTTTTTTTTTTACATTTTAAATAATATTTTGATATATTGTTTTGAATTTTATTTATTTTCTTCAGTTAAATTCTATTTCAATGATTTTTTGTTTTAAAATCACTTAAATATCTAATTCGTTTACATAGTCATGTGGCAGCTCTCTTGTTTTGTTTACTAACTGCTAGTGTTGAGATGCCATGTTGAGAAATGTGAAATAATGTTGCCATGTTATTATCAATTAACAATTTTGTAACGAAATTTACTATGATAAAAATTTTATTAAAATTTGAGTAAAAATTTTATATTTTTAAAGGTCTTTTAATAGAAAATAATAAGAATAATAAAGTTTACTTATAATATGCAAGGTGTATATTATTAAAACCTTAATTTTCTTTATTTTTTATATTAATTAAATGCGTGATTAATTATTTAAATTTCTTAATATTACTTTAAAATCATTTCGTAAGTGATTTCTATTAATAAAAAATTAAATTCAAACACAAACATATAATTTTCATGCACTCTCAAGCTATTAAACGTCTTTTAATTGATTATTTATTTATTTTCAACCAAATGTATATAAAAATCATATTTATTTACAGATAAAGATGGGTCAACGTAAAATTTATATTGTAGGGTTTTTTTTTTTCAAAATCCCATATAGTAAATTAAATTAATACTCGTATATTTTTGTTTTTGCTCGTTTAATAAATATGCATATTTTTTGTAAATTTATTAACAAACTTTTTTTATGGGAGAAATACACAATAAAATGAAAATCAAAATAAGCAAAATTTATAAAAGAAGAAAAAAAATATTATTAAGATACAAGTGTAAAATAGTGATAAACATAACAATAAATTATTAAATAAAAAACTAAACGGAATATACAAAATTTAAAGGAAAATTTATCAGAATTTAGGTGAGTAATACTACACTAACAAAAGGGGTCAAAGAAATTCTTATATAAGAAAATTTATTTGCAAAATTTAAATTTTTGGTGAGTTAAATTAATGTGTTTTAATATTTTTCTTTTATAAAATTAATCATAAAAGTTATTTATTTTATTATTATTACTTTTTTTTTTTTTTGGGAAAAAAATTGTTTATTTTTTTAACAAAATTTTATTTATTATCAATATTAGAAAAAAATTAAAAAAAAAAAAAAAAAATTGTTTCATTGTTCTTTATATTATATAGAAAAAGAAATCATTGTCGTTGTCATATAAAAAAATTTATTCATTCATTTAATTATAAACAAATAGATTGAAATGACTTGTTGCACACCACTCGTTTTGCACGTGAAAATGGCGTGAAAAATGTTTTTGGGTAAACGGTGGCTAAATACGCAAACAACTCTGTGCCAATTATTTTTTACTTTTTTTTTTTTTGAAATTTTGTAGATTGCAAAACGGAAAAGAAACAGGAGCGGATCCTTAAAAGAAATTAAATAATAATAAATAATTGCTGACTTTCTTTTTAAGATTTTTGGAAGAATTTTAAAAATAGTTTGGGTATTTTCTGGTATTTTGGTAATTTTTTTGTAATTTCAATGCATTAAATTTAAGTTTTTGGGATATAAACCAATTTGGAATTGGAATCTGTTTTTTTTACTTTAGTTCAAGTTTAACTACCTAAATTTGTGTATTTTGGCATTTTAATATATTTTTTGGTTTTAATAATTTTGGGAATTATTTGGTATTTTGGCGATTTTTAATATTTTGGGAAGTATTAAACATTTTTGGTATTTTTTATTTTTTTGGTTTTATGTATATATTTTTTTTTTTTATCAGAGTATTTTAATCTAATTGGAATATTTTCCAGTATTATGTCTATTTACATTAATTCTCAATTATGGGAACATATTGGAAATTTTACAAAATTTGTATTTATTCCAAAAAAATATGATCAAATATATAAAATAATTAAAAATATCACTTCAAAATAATATTTCCCATTAAGATCATTAAGGGATTATTTTAAAAAGGGAATTTTTTATATTACTTAAAAATTTTCCCTTATATGGAAACTTTTTAAAAAAGGGATATTTTAAAAATTACTGCAAAATTAAATTTCATGTTATAAATTATGCTGAAATGTTTTAAAAAATTAAATGTATTAGTTCTAAATAAAATTTCCCTTTAAATTAAATAAGGGAAATTTCAAAAATTACTGCAAAATTTTATTTAGTGTTAGAAACTATGCTGGAATATAAAAAAATGAGAAGTATCGCTTCAAAATAAAATTTTCCTTATAGGGAAATTTTTTTATGTATTGGAAATTTTCAAAATGTCAGTCAAATTTTGTTTGGTATAAGAAATTATGTTCAAATATTAACAATCGCGAATGTTATATTCGGCTCGGCCGAATCTATGTACCCACCATCAACTTTTTAAAATTTTACATTATATGGAAGGTGGGCGGTAAAGTGGGCGGACCACGCCCATTTTTTGTTTCCGAGTTTACATTGGTCTTTGAACTATTTGAACTCAATTACGTTGAAGTTTCACCTTATATGGGAGGTGCGCGGTAAAGTGGGCGGACCACGTCCATTTTTTATTTCCAAGTTTATATCGATTCCCAAACTATTTATACAAAATTTCGTTGTCGTACATGCTTTTGTTGAAGAGATATCATCAGAAAAATATGAAACGGACACTCTGTGTTTCTAGTTTTTAGCCCATAACTTTTTTGTTTATTAACAGATTTTTCCAATTTTTCCAATCCCAAACAAATCTTATATAAGATAAATATTTGTGCCAAATTTCGTCCCCCTACGTTGCCCCGTTCGAGCCCTATCCTGCTTTCAACAGACGGACGTACATAGCTAGATCGACTCAGAATCTAACCAGGACCCAGAAAATATATACTTTATGGGGTCTTAAATGATTTTTTCGAAATGTTACACACGGAATGACAAAATCAATATACCCCCAATATCAATATATAATATAAAAAAAAAAAAAATAAATAAATAAAAGTATAGCTTCAAAATAAAATTTCCCATATAGGGAAATTTTTTTAAATAAGAAAAATTTTAAAAAATGCTTCAAAATTTTATTAAGTACGAGCGTTAAGTAAATACTTTTTAATAATATTTCTAAAGGTATACCCCATTTTATACGAACTTGCAGTAGTCCTACATAGATCATATAAAAAATTGGTAGCCTTTTTATTTAGAAAAAAACTAAATGAAATACCAAAAGTGAAGAAACTCGTAAAATTCAACTATGATTCATATCTTCCATGTGAACAGTTATAATATTGGTTTTTTGTCAGCATTAAGAACAATAATAGTTGCCAGTTTCTTAGACCTTTAACGTTCGAATGTTCAAAAACTACCAAATTATTTCTATTATTATATTTTAGTAGATAAGAATGTGACCAATAGAGCTTGTGAATACTTATTTCACGTTTGAAAGTTAATTATTATTACAAAAAATTCAAAGAGTAATATAATAACGAACACAAAGTACCCTCTTATGGATTTTTATTTAATCCTTTAAACGTTTGGGCTGTGCGATGATGAATCACCAATTAAGTCAGTCAGTCAGTCAATCACACAGCCGTTACTCTTTTATATATATAGATTAGAAATTATGCTGACATGTATAAAAACAACAAAAAGTATCAGTAAAAAAAATCAAAAATATGAAATTTTAAAAAGTACAATATAATTTTATTTAGTGCTATAAAGAATGATGAAATATTAAAACAAAACTTTAAATGCAATATCCCTTACAGAGATTTTTTGTTATAAAAGGGGAATTTTCAAAAGACCGTAAAATACTGACATATAATTAAAAATATTAATTTCAAAATAAAATTTTATTTATTTATTTACGAGAAGCAAATTGTATTTAATTTATTAATAATATAATACTATTTTTTAAACAAAATAAAATAATTTTTTTAACACAAAAAATTTCAGTTCTTCATTTTAATTAATAACTTTTTTAATGATTTTCTATATAAAAATGGCAACACCCAATTCTAAAACAGCTGGTAGCTCAAGAAGACGCCATATATAAAACGCACTCAACATACTTCCGTCTCTAACACATACAACACTTTAACTTTTATTATAATTGACAGCTGTATTAAAATACATGTATTTACATGCTAAATAAGCCAATAAATACAGCCAACTTAAGCGTTAAGGATATAAGTAAGGAAATAATAATTCTTTTTGCAGGTAAAAGTAAGAATTTAAGTTTTATATATTTAAAAATAACCCATTGATATTTTTAAGTATCCGCTTAGAAAATTTCTAAGGTTATTTAATACTGTAGAAAACCCACCCTTATTTTAATAGATTTTCTAAAGTAATTAAAACAAAACACACCTGTTTTTTGAGACTGTTTATTTTTATTACTTACTTCTTAAGCCATTTATTATCTTTATTTTTATGATGACCTACTGTGGGTTTTAAAATTTATGTTTGTAATTCTTTTGTTATGTTTTAAATTTCAAACAATTCTATAAGTAAATAAGCGTAAAGGTGTGAAAAGTGAAATTTTACTCTAGATATTGTTATTTATATATAGTATGATATCATTTCTAGCAAATGTATTATGACCTTTACGGTCAATGGCTTTTTCTTTTCAAAATCAAATGAAAAAGTGTGCTAAAAAAGCAACAATAAATTGTGCCGAGTTAAAAAGTAATGACAGCCATAAAAAATAAAAATACATACTACATACAAAGATACATATTTTAAAGAATGAATAAGTTACAAAAATAAACAAAAGTTTAATAAACGTAATATGTATGTATATACTATAAACAAAATTTTAAAAGAAATAAATCGAAAATGTTAACAAGAAATATCTTTAAAAAGAACAAAGTGCAAGACATCAAAAAAAAAAAAAAAATGTAAATAAAATGAAATAAAAAATGTTTGAAAACATATATGAAAAGGTATGGTTTCTTTTCAAAAATAAAAGTTTGGGAATAAATTGTTTATAAATCAACGAAAAAAAATACGCAACTTCCTTTACAAAACTCATGTAATATATACTTGTAATACATAATATTTTCAATGTCATTTGAAATTTTTTATATTAAATTGTTTTAATTTTTTTGTTTCATATAAGGTAAAATTTCGTAACAGCTTAAATATTTGTTTTTCTTTTTATAGTACGTAAGTATTAAAGTTTAATAATATTTGTTGAAATAATAAAATTGTATAGATACTTAAAATGATTTTTTTAAATGTAAATATTATAAAGTAGTAATAAATATTTATAAAACTTCTTTAATAGTTTTATAGTAATAATAGATTTGATAAAAACATAATAGAAGAACTATTAAAAAATTATTAAAATAAAGACGTAATTAATAAACAATAAAAGTTTATTAAAAGAGAAATAAACTAAAATAACTGGATTGCAATAAATAAAATACTCTATAAATTTAATAATAAATATATAACTATATCAAATCATTTAGTATATCATTAATAAATCACACTGTAAATTGAATTTAATAAAAAAAGTATTTACAAGATATCATTAATTTTAAATATTTTACACTAAATATTTAATTTTTCTTATTCCCAATTTTTATTAAACTAAAAATATATGTTGTTATTAAACCTGTGCCATTTATTTTTCTACATATGGCAACTTTAGGAAACAGCCAAATAAACAACTAATGTGTTGCCAACAGTTGGTAAAAAAAAAGCGTAGAATTTTTTTATTATTAAATTAGAAAAATATGTAAATTTTTAAGTAAAATCAAGAAAAAAAGTTTACATTTTAAATAAATTCTTTTAGAATTAAAATTTAATAAAATTTATTTATTTCATTTCTACAATATCTGTCTAAAAAATTCACATAATTAAAGGAATTAATTTAAGAAATACCAAAAATATTGAAAAATTTAAAAAAAAAAAAAAATAAAAAATATATAATATCATCAAAAAAGGGTGCATTATTAAATAAAAAAGCATTAAATTGTCTTTAAAAAGTAAAAAAGAAATGTACTAGTTCTTACAAATTTTGTTAGCAAAAATTTAAAAATATTTGAAGTTTTATCTTTTATTAATCTTTTTTAAATTAATTTTTTGCTTTTATATCATAAGAAGAATTTATTAATAACAATTTTCATGTAATTTATTACTTATAAGAAAATTATTTTTAAACAATTAAAAGTAATAAAAATAAAAAAGAAATACGAAGTCATATTTACGTGTATGTATTAATATGATATTATTAGCCATAAGACTAGCTAGTCTAGTAAGTATACAAAGGGGAGCAGAGAATATGAAGCTTTACGAAAGAGGTGTGTCTCGCCAACTAGTCACATTAAACGATGTAATTAATGCCAAAGAAAAAAAATATAGAAAAAAAAGCCATAGAAAAAATTATTTATAAATATAGCAGACATAAGAGCAAATGAATTTCGAAAAATAGAGTAAAAATAACAAGAAATTATATACATTAAACAAAAATGAGAAATAGTGCAAAAAAAAAGTAACAGGCCATTTTCATATAAACTAAATTTATATAAAACGTATGAAAGTATGGAAAAATATCGAGTCATACATATGTATGTACTTAGATACACAATATTAGACAAGTTATAATAAAAATTTAGCAGCTGTTAATGCTGAGCGCCTGACAAATATTTAATGTTGTACAATATACAAACATGTGAATAAAATTTACAACAAAACTATAAAAAACCAACAGCTGGTTTTATGATTTTACCTAATGCGCTCTCTCCCAATACAGTGTGTATTGTGTCGGTTCTCTCTAATGTTACATTTCCATATATATTTTTATGTATTACATTTTTGTTCTGGTATTCTCTATATATATTTTTGTTTTTACTAAAAATCAATTAAATAAATTGAAAATCAAATAGACAAGAAATTGTAAAATAAAAATAAATGATTTCGTAAGTTATCATACAATTTTACGTGCCAAAAACACTAATTCATATAAACATACATACTACATACAAATATTTTCAACTACATGTGTGTTTTAAACCGAACAGTTAGTCAGTCAGTCTGTCTGTCAGTTAGTTCAGTCGAGCCCCAAAGACAGGCCCCTCTATTTTTTACATTTTTTATTAAATGAAATTGAAACAATAAGAAAAAAACTTGAAATAAAATTACTTATTCAAATGTTAACGTCGCAGAGATGAGGGCATAGTTTTTCTGGTCAAGTGACCGTCAAGTAGTGAAACAGACAACAATTCAATGGAAAATTTTTAAACTATTACATTGAGAATACATTATAAATATGCACGTTTTTCACGTGTTTTATTTTCTATCTAGGTTAGATTTTTTTAGAACGAAAAAGAAAAACTTATAAAAAAAATGATTAAGATAATTTATTAATATTTTAAGTTAAAAATTAATATGCAAATTATATTTAATATTATTTAAAAAAAACTGGTTTTTATTTGTGATTTATTAAAAAAATATATATATTTTTTTTAATAAATAATATTAACTTTAAAACTATAAAACAAATGAATTCTTGATACTCATTTACCTCCCTAATTCACTTAAAATCGTAAATATTTCCTATACTAGTTATCCGATTGCAATGATTAAGGTGTCAATTAAAAGCTCTTAATGTTGCATTTACAAAAATAAAATAAAAATAATATAAGTTTCATAAACACAACCTTTAAAGTATTTTGTAATTTCTTGTGCAAAAAAAAAATTTTTTTTTGGTTAAATAATTTTTCTCAACTCTGTGGTATGTCCAAAAGCGGCTTCGCTAACGAAATTCTTTATTTTTACCCAACGAAAATTTTTTTGATACGAGTTTCTTAGGAAAATTCGATTTTCAAAGCCCTATAAATTCCAAAATATTTATTTGCGGCCAAAAATCATCGTTATATTCACTATTAAAAGTACTATCAGTGGCAAAAAAAATCAAATAAATCGGAGCTGAATTAGGGTGGTCTATTTATACCGAATTCTTCTAAAGAAAATTAACTTTTGCTAAAAATTTGTTTAAACAATATTTTAATTTTTTTTTCGATAATTCCTACTTTTGCTTTGTATTATATTAAATAAATCTTTGAAAAAAAAAAAAATGAAATGATTCCTTCTTTATTTTTAATGTCTTAAATGTAATTTCATTTCAAACGCATTAAATAAAAATAAATTTTATTTTAAACAAAATATTCCATTTGATCTATTTTTTAACCTTTTTATTTACTAACGTTGGCATCACTCTATTTTTAACCTCTGGTAATCCCCAGATGTCGCTGTATTTTTATACCCACCATCAAAAATATCGGGGATATATTGATTACGTCATTACGTGTGTAACATGTCGAAGAAATCATTTAAGACCCCATAAAATATATATTTTCTGGGCTCTGGTTAGATTCTGAGTCGATCTAGCTATGTCCGGTATTGAAAATGAGCAAAATCGGTTAACAAACAAAGAAGTTATGGGCATAATACTAGAAACACAGGGTGTCCGTTGTAGCTTAATTTCATGCTTTTCTACTGATATCTCTTAAACAAAGGCAAGTACGACAACGAAATTTTGTACAGATAGTTCGAGGGTCGATATAAACTTGTAACCAAAAAATGGGCGTGGTGCGCCCTCTTTATATAACGTAAAATTTGAAAAAGTTGATGGTGGGTATATAGATTCGGACGATCCGAATATAACATTCGCGCTTGTTGCTTACTACTTAGAGTTACCAGATCTTTAATATTAGAAATAAAGTTATTTTTAAGTTGGAAAATTTTTACTGGGAAGAATGTATAAAAAATTATTCCCAGCTAAAATGCTTCCAGAAACACAAAAAGTTACTAATGCAAAATAAATATCTAAGAAATCTATTAAAAAATTTAGGTCTCTATCATATAATTTAATATTTTGGTAATTCTGACCATTTAAATCTTAAAATTTTTAAAATATTTCTTGTTAATTTAAGAAGAGTTGACACAAAAACTGACAGTAAAAATGCATCATAAATTATGAAAAATCTTTTAAAAAATATAAATAAAAAATTTAATTTTTGTATAAAATTTCGACTTGGAACAGTTGAAATAAAAACTATTCCCACTTTAAAGTCATCATATAATTTATTTTGTCTCCCATTATTTGATTCTAAATATTTTATACATTTTTCTTGCTTAATTTAGCGAAATTTCAACTGAGAGCAGTTGAAAAAAAAAACTGATCAAGTCAAAATTCAACCAGAAACATAAAAAATCTCTAAAGTAATACAAATATCTACGAAATTTAATAAAAAAATTTAATTTTTCTATAAAATTTCGGCTTGTAACAGTTAAATTATAAACTCTTCCCAGCTAAAATTCTTCCAAAAACATTAATTATCAATAATAAGTAATACAAATAAATTTTCAAATAAAATCTTAGGGAACAGATAAAATATAAACTGTTCCCACATTCATAAATATGAAAAATCAGTAAAGTAAAACGAATGTCAAAGAAAACCTTGCAAAAAACAGTCAAAATAAAAACTAATCCCACTTAGAATAAAAAAAAACTTTATTCTGTTCTAATATATTTTGTCATATTATATTAGTTTTATTTTAAGCAATATGAACCAGGAACAGTTGGAATCTGAAAATTTTATCTAATAAAAATTGCCGATTTTCTATATATTTCCGACTTAAAACATTTAAATTTTATACTGTTCGAAATGAAAAGTATCAACTTATTTTTTTTAATTTAATATAAAATTAAATATGTTAATTAAATTCCTTTAACAAACTTACCTTCCCAATATCTCTTTGGGTTCATATTTAGCATAAAAGCCCTTGGCGGCATCCTTATCGGGCAATAAATCATCTTCTTCGTCTTTAGCCATTTGTGCTGGTGGTATTTTGATTTTGGCGGAAATTTAACCTGAACTATAATTAGGCAACCCCAAAATTATAAAAAAAAGTTTGGTTAACACTGTATTATGATGTTGTTTGTAAAAACAAACATATGAAAACCGAAAATAATAACAACAAGTTAAAGAAAAAAAAAAGACGAGGTTAAACAGAGTCAACCGATATATTGTTTATGTGTATAAGCAATGACGTCGTTCGTAATATGTTGTTGACGATGATTTCTTGTAATACAAAGGTTGTTTATTGTTGTTGTTATTATTATTGTTGTTGTTTACAATACAAGGGGAGCATAAAATAAACAGCAATCTCCACAAGTTTACAGAAATAATGGAAAATTTTCTTTTTATGCGTATTTTTGTTTTTTTTTGGAATATTTTTTTTTATTTATTTCTTGTTTTTGAAGGGAGGTATAGGAAATTTTTTCTTTAAAACGTTTGTTTATGTTTAATCTTTATTCTGTTGTTGTTTTTATTGTAAGGAAAATATGTTATTATGAGTGCGTGTATAAAGTTTCTATATAAACATGAATGATGTAAAAAGTCGCGTGTGGTTTTGCACGTTCGTCAATGCTGGTTGTTGGATTTGTTTATTGCTTTATGTTTTTTTATTTTCTTTATTTTTTATTGTAACCAGAAATAGAACAATGTGTTTTAGTTATTGTGTTAAATATAAAGCACTCTTACAGGAAAACTTTTTTTCTCTAATTAATCAATTTTTTCATATATGATTCTTTTCTTTTTTCGCATGTAAATTGATTACACAACAAAAATTTATATATACAAAAAAGCTTATTTTTATAAATTATTTTTTATATATATTTTTTTCTGCTTTTAAAATTTACTTTGTTATTAATTTCACTTTTTTTGCACTTGGCATATAATTTTATGGTTATTTTATTTCTCTTTATTTTGTTAAAGCAAGTTTATTAACATTTATTTCATTAATTTGTTGTTATATATCATTATTAATCACTATGTATTTTATTATAAATTTTAGAAAATCTTTCAATTTTCTTTAGTGTCTAGCAATTTTTTTGAGTTTTAGCGAATGTGCCACTTTTTTGTGTCTGCCTTCCGTTTTGCCCGTTTGTCTTGTTCTTTTTTGCTGTCTGACTCTTTGTTCAATGTCAAAAAAGGTTACAAAATTTCTTCAGGAGCCGCTTTTTATTTTCCACTAATTTTTCTTGATTTTATTATGCACTTTTTTAATTTTATTTATATTTTGAAAAACATTTTGCATTAATAAATTTAATCTTCATATTTTGTAGTAGTAAATGTTTTAATTATTTGCTTTAATATTAAATTCTTTTACCGATAATTTTGGCTTTTTTTTCTTAAGATGTTTTGCACCAACCGAAACAAGATTCACAAATGACAAAATTTTTTGGACGTATTTTATTTATTTGTTGAATTATATATAAAAGAAAAATGTCAAAATTATTTGCTCTCTCTTTTGTACAGCTGTCTTGTGTGTGTTTGTTCTGTTTTTTTTATTAAACAGAGTTGTATTTAGTATAAGTAATTTAGGGTATTGCCAGAGGTAAACCATATAAACGGATAAAAACGTTAGAATTAGAATATATTTGAAAATAATAGTTCATTAAGAAAAAAGCAAATTTTTGGAACAAAATAGAATACTATAATTGATTGTAAATAATTTTACCTTTTATGACTATAAACTAACTTTATTTAGTAAAACAATCGCTTATTTTTTAATTAAAAATTACTATTTTCAAAAAGATCTCTTTTAAAGAAATATTTTCAGGAAAAATATGTTTTTTTATTTGAATTTTGACTGAGAAGTTAAAATATATACCACTCCCAATTAAAAATCATCATATAAATGTCTGCTTATTTGTTGTAAACAATTTTAAAAATATTTCTTGTCTAAATTTAGAAAAATAACAATTGGGAACAGTTGAAACAAACACTCTTAAACCAGCTTAAATTCTCTCAAAAATGTGATATGATAAATCGTTTAAGATGTATAAACATCCAAGAAATTTAGCCCAAAAAATGTTTAAATAAAATCTGTTCCCAGCTAAAATTTTTCTAGAAAAGAGAAATGCGTAAAATAATACAAATGTGTACGAAATTTATTTAAATAATGTAATATTCAAGAAATTTATTAAATAAAGTAATTTTTCTTTAAGTTTTCAAATGCGAAGATTTGAATCAAAAACTGTTCTCAGTTGAAATTCTTACAAAAACACGGCAAATCTGTTAATTAATACACATACATATAAAAGAAATTTATTAAAAATTTAATTTTTTCCTAAAATTTCAACTGAGAATAATTGAAATAATAACTGTTCGCACTTTAAATTTATTATATGATATAAAATTTCCTCTACTAATTTGATTCTAGTATTTTTAAAAACTTTTCCTGCTTAATTTTAAATGTATTCTGGGAACAGTTGAAATAAAAACTATTACCATTTGATTTTTGCAAAAACATGAGAAACGAACAATAAGTAATCTTAATAACCAATAAATCTATTCAAAAATGCTAGTTTTCTTAAAAATCTCCAATGAGAAGAGTTCCAAAAACATGGAAAATTAGTAAACTATTACAAATATAAAATAGTTTCAATATAGCAAATATTCCTTAAAATCTCGTATGGGAACAGTTGAAATAAGAACTGTTATCACTTTAAATGTTTCGTATAATTTAGTTTCTTTCCTGCTCATTTGTTTCTAATAGCTTTTAAAACATTTATGGATTATTTCAGAAAACTAATAATTGGGAACAGTTGAAATAAAAATTCATTAAAAAATGTGAGAAATAAATAGAGAACCATAAATTTATAACAAATCTATGAAAAATATTAAATTTTCTTTAAAACTTCGACTGGGAAGAGTTGAAATTTAAGCTGTTTCCACTTCTAATTTATCCTACAATTTTATATTTCTTCCGCTTATGTGATTCTAGTACTTTTTTAAAATTTTATTTGCCTAATTTTAGAAAAAAAGAAATGGGAACAGTTTTTTTCAACCGTTTTTATTTTAAATTTATCGCATTTTGATATATTCTCTGCTGACTAGATTGTAATAAGTTTTAAAATATTTATTAAACATTTTTTGAATTTGTATTTTAGCGTTTTTTTTTTTGTGTTTCAGCAATTTTTTTTTTTTTTTTTTTGGTAATTTTATGTTTTTTTTTTAATTTGGAAAATTTTTTAATTTTAACGATTTTTTGCTTGTGTTTTGTATAATTTTATCTTTTTTGTTGGAGATTTAGTATTTCCCAATTTATTTTTTTATAAAACCTTATAATTTTGATTTGTTTCCTTCTCTTTTGAAATAAAACATTTTTAATTTTAATCGTTTGTATAAAAAAGCGCATATATTTAATATATATAATTTGTTGTTTTAATATTTTTAAGTAACTAATAAAAATGTTTAAATGTTTTTTTTTTTTTTTTTGTAATTTTTTCTTATTTATATATTTCTATATAAGAAATGTTTCTTTTTTAATAATATATTTTTAGATATATGACAAATATTAATTAATATGTGTAGTTTAAATTTAATATTATTTTTGCAAATATGTTAAGCTTTGAAGTTTATTACAAAATAAAAGAAAAATATTAAACTAAAGAGAAAGCTAAAACAAGCTAAAACTAAAAAAAGATTTTTTTAAATTGCAATTTATTTTCTTTAAATATATTCTTAAAAGTTAAAAAAATTAGTAATAAAAAGTGAAGTTAAAAAAAGAGCTAAAATAAAAAGCTTTAAAAAAGAGAGAGTATTATAATACATAGTGTCAAATTAAAGCAAATGTAAAAAAATCTGTGAACAATTTTTAAGATTAATTCATTAATTTATTTTAATTAATTATAAACATTGTCTTAGTTTTTTTTTTTTTTTTTTTAAACGATGAGCATATATTTTTAATAATTAGGAATTAGGTTGTTATTACTTGATAGGACGTTTTATGTGAAAATTTTTTAATAAAATTTTTTCTTACTTATTTTGAAAATAACAAGTGTTTAACAAAGTTAAGTATTTGTTAGTGTATTGGTTTTATTTTAGGTTAAACCCTAAAAATATGCTTTGAAATATGTGTGAGTGTTGAAAAAGGTTTGTGTGATTTGTAATATGTAGCGTGTGTGTGGTAAATAAAGAAAAGAGAGTAGATTTAAGTAACCCCCTTTTTGAAAAAGAAATTAATAAAACTTTTTAAATTTTGTTTTAATTAATATTTAATATTTGTTTTTTTTTTATAATTTTACAAAAATATTTATATATATAAAAAAAATTAAAATTTAAGAGATTTTTTTAGAGGCCAAAAGTTATAAGAGAAATTTAACTTAATTTATATGTTGTCAAAAAAGAAAATTTAAATAAAAATTCTTTTTTTAAGTAAAAATAAACAAAAAAATCTGCACCATTTTTTTCGTGTTTCGTTTTTTTTTTTTTTTTTTATAAAATTCTTAAATTTCTTAAAACTAATTCAAAAGGTGCATGTCTATATATAGTGTTTTTGTTTTTCAAATGTATTCTATTGTTGCGCTTGCATTTTAGCCTGCATTTGGGCCAACATTTCTTGCATACGTCTAAGTTCTGCTTCTTTTTCCTGCAATATCCGATCTTTTTCACCTAATACACTATTCACCACAATTTGTGTGGGTACCAAAGAATCACGCTCGGTTTTAACGCCATTTTCTTTATTCTTAATGCCCTTGGCCAAACGATCGGAACGATAGTTTTCATAGTGAACCTCTTGAGTGACTTCCTGAAGATCCTGCATGTGGGTGCTGGAAATGAAAAAATATAAAAAAATACATTTTAGTTGATTTCGGATGTTCTTTTAAACATTTCTATGAAATTTTTTATATTCGAAAATTTCGAAATTAAGTTCAAAAAATTCGAAATTTCAAAACAAGTGTAGAAAAAGTTAAATTTTTATTAGAAATACATTTTATATTGCTTAATATCGGTTTAACAATATTTTAATATTTAATATTCGTAAGTTTCAAAATTAAGTGCAAGAAAATATTTTATTTTTATTAGAAATTTATTTCATATTGTTTAAATTCGATTTTCTAACATTTTTAGCATGTTTGAAAATTTCGAAATTAAGTTCGAAAAAATTCGAAATTCCGAAAAATTTCAGAAATTTAAAAATTTGTATAGGAAATGTTTTCTAAAATCATTTAATGGGATTTTAAGCTATTTTAAACAAGTTAATTAATTTGGAAATTAAGTTCAAAAACTGTAAACTTAGAAAAATCGAAAATTATAAATTTTTGTTAAAAATTATTTCTAAAATAATTTAAATTAATTTGTACCAATTTTTAATATGTTCGAATGTTTCGATTTTGAATACAAAAATTCGAAAAAAAAATTAGAAAATGATAAATTTTTATAGCAAATTAATTTTAAAATTATTTAAGCAAATTAAAAATGTTTTAATATCTTCAAAATTAATTTCAAAAATTCTTATATATATATATATATATATATATATATATATAAAATGTTTAAAATTAAAAATATAAAAAGTCAAATTTATGTATAAAAAATATATTTTTTATAAGAAAAAATGTTTTCTGGATAATAAATCTCTTACTTACATCAACATGGTTCTCAATTTAATGAAATCACAGTGATCAGGATTTTCGACTTCCACCACACCCCAGGGATATAAACGGCCGCGTACCTTTTTACCCTTAACCTCTAATAAAGTATTGGCACCACATACAGCAAAGGGCACAGCGGCTTTTAATTGTTTTACTTGTTCCTTATAGTCTTCATCCTCATCAGAATCACAATCGGGCAGTGGATAGATTTTAATACCATGATCTTCAATCTCTTGCAAAATGCGGCATTTTAAACGTAGAATTTCCTTTTTAGTCAGACAATCGGCTTTGGCAATTACAGGCACTATATTGACTTTGGAATGTAATTTCTTCATGAATTCAACATCCAAAGGTTTTAAACTGGAATAGAAAAAACAAGAAATATTAAATTCAACTTCTAAGGTTATTAAATAAATTCTCCCCAACTTACCCATGGCCAAAAGGTGATATGAAATAAAAACAACAATGTATACGATTGTCCACTATGTTGCGACGATTTAAACCACTTTCATCACGCAAAAAACGTTCATATTGCTCATCTATATATTCCAATATGGCACTAAAACTATCACCATTATCAATGGCATCACCAAAACCAGGTGTATCCACAACTGTCAAACGCAATTTGACACCACGTTCTTCGATTTCTACTGTGGAAGCTTCTAGTTTAACAGTTTGTTTTTGTTTTTCAATGGCATCGGGTATAACACGTTCCGGATAAAGATCTGTTAAAAATAAACTATTCACCAAAGTTGATTTTCCTAGACCCGATTCACCCACAACCATTAGAGTAAATTCAAAACCTTTTTTAACAGATTTACGATGCACCTGATTGGGTAGATTAGCAAAACCCACATAGCCGGGTGTTTCAATACTGGAAAACTGCAATTAAATAAACAAAGAGAGCAAGAAGAAAAATAAATAAGATAAATAAACTTAAATTTCAGAGCTAAACAAATTAACAAAACAATTAACCAAGTGTTTTAAATCTTATAATTTATTTAACAGAAAAAACCTTACGGAAATGCAGGTGCAGTCTGTCTGCTGGCACACCTCTACTCTTCTCCTTACTCTTTTCCTTTCTCTCCAACTAACTATATTTATTTTTACTTTCTCTCTTTCTCCCTCTCTCTTTTAAAAAAACATTTGCGAAACGTGATGCCACTTCAAATGTAAAACATAAATATAATATAACACACATGTGGTTTGGTTTGGCTGCTGACTTTTGTGGTGTCCATCACCACAGGTACACCAAACAAAAGCACACACACACAAACTACTTACCTCTTCTCCCTCTTGAGTTTTTGTAATCAAAGTGTTTGTAATGAAAAATGAATATAAAAATTGTTTGTAAAGAAGAACATAGAACAGGGAAAATAAACAAAGTTTCTTTTTTTTTTTTTTTTTTGCCAGCAGACAGACATACAAATTAATGCAATATTTTCCCCAGTTTTTTTTATTTTTTTGTAAGAAACGTGCTGTTTGTGTTAAATAAATAAGAAAACGGTATAATGGAGGATTTAATGGTGCAACACGAAGAATGGGTATAAGCCACAACAGTCGAGGTAAGAAATTAAAGTTCTATTGGGAAAATAAATTTTTGGGGAAATAAGAAAACGTGAATTTGTTATGTACTTAAACAAATTTGGTTGTAATTTAAGAATTTTTATAATTTGCCGTTTTCTTTAATTATTTTCGTGTTTATTGATTTATTATTTATTCGATTTGACGATTTATTATTTATTTTATTTTTTTTTTTTTTTTGTAATTTTGCGATTTTTTATATTTTAGCATTATTTTCTTACTTATATGATTTCTTTTAATTTTTGGTATTTTAACAAGTTCTTGTGTTTTTTTTTTTATTTTGGGGATTTTTTAAATGAATTTATTTAATTTATTTATTACACTAATAATTAATTTTATTCAAAATTTGGCTATTTTGAAATTTAATTGTAAATTAACTTTTTTTTAATTTAGCGATTTTTTTAAATAGGTAATTTTTATAAATATAGCGATTTGTTTGTAAATTAGTGATCTTTTATTTTAACGTTATTTTGTAATTTAGAGGATTTTTTAAACATTTTTTTTTTTGGAATTTATTGGTTTTTGTTATTTTTTTTGTAATTTCTTATATTTTAGGATTATATCGTAATTTAGGTGATTTCTAGCGATTTTTAAAAACATTTTTTTATTTAAATTTTAATTTCTATTATTATTTTTTTTTATAGAATTTTCTTTGCATTTAGGCGATTTATTTTGAACTTTAAGATTTGTTTTCGTATTATGACGATTTTTTTTTGTATTCCAGCGATTTTCTTTGTACTTTCGCAATTTTTCTTGAATTGTAGCGATTGCCGATTTATAACAACTTAGTAATTTTTCATTTGGAATTTATCCATTTCTAATTAGCGTTTTTTAATTTTTTTATTTTAGTGTTATTTCGTAATTCTAGCGATTTAAATTTTTTTATATTTATCGATTCTTTTATTTTAATTTTTTTTTTTTTTTTTTTCTAATTCATTTTTTGTAATTTTTTTTTTTTTTGCAAATTCTTATATTTTAGAGTTATTTTGTAATTTAGGTAATTTCCAGAGATTTTTTCAAAATATCTCTTTTTTTTTAGCGATTTTTTATTTTAATTTTTCTTTTTACAGGGCTGTCATGGATTTCAATTATTGTCGGAATTGGATTTGAAAAAGACAGAAAAATTACTTTGGTGCCATGAGTTTCAATATTATCGGTTTGATTTTCGAATTACAATTAGTGTCGGTTTTAGGTGTCACTGAATTCTATTTTATTGGTTTTTCTATTGGAAACAAATCAGATAACAGCTGTCTAATTTCATTTACGAGCTTTTATTCTTGGAATATTTTGGTAAAATGAAATTAAATTTATGGTTATTTTATAAAAATTAATTTGTATTTTTTATTAACATATAAGGAAAAAATAAAAATAAGACCCAAAATATATAGATCCTTGCAATGTGTTTTACAGCTTGATAAGTCATCTCTATAATCGAATTGACCAAATCACTGGATTGCAAAGACTCTGCAATTGATTTCTTATAATATCATTGAGATAAAAAATGCAAAACCGTTAGTTGCAACTTTGACGGAATTTTAGCACGCTACAAATGCTTTATAATAGTGTCAAGAACCAAACGAAAATCGTTGTTATTTAACCGATAAACGCACAGTATAAACAGTGTAATTACAATATCCGGCAGCTCAAGAATTCCCACAAAATGTTTAAAAATAATTCAGCAAAAATACTATTACTTAAAAATGTTTCTACAAAAATGTATTGAAAAACTTTAAACACATGAACAAATGTATGAAACAGTTGACTCAAACATCGGTTTTGTTTACATTCGAAAATACCAAAACCAATATATTTTTAGCCTGTTTCTCTATGTCGAACGAAAGCTTTCTTTCGCCTTCTAAGCGAAAGAAAACTGAATTGGGTTTCTCTAACTCACTTCTATGCGAACAATGAGTCGAACGACAAGTCGAAAGAAAACGTAAGTGTTTTCATATAAAATTGGGTTTCTGTATTTTGAACGATAAGAACAAAAATGTCAAAATCAGTCACTTGCTATTTTGCTTTCGACTGGTTGATTTTTTAAATAAAAATAGGAATAATACTCACAAGGACATTGCAAATGTTCCTTAATCATGTTTATTATTCATTTTCATGTATTTGGTATCCATAAATGGCGATTTTGTATCTTAAAAACAATTTCTAAAAAAAATCAAAAAAGTTTTTATTTATTAATTATTTTAATTTTGTTTGTTTATTTCCTTGGTTGTATATACGTTAAAACAATTTGGTAGTACTTTTAATATTTTTACCAAAAAAAGTTACTCTGAAAGAAAAATAAAACAAAAACAATACGAAAAGACGTAACTCCATGCGAACGAAAGCGTAGGAAATACAGAAACCCAAATTGATTCGAATTCGTTCGACTTGCTTTCGTTCGATTTGATTTTCATTCGACATAGAGAAACAGGCTATTTATTTTATTGAAATAGAAGTGAGGATTTCATCATTTATTAATTATTAATTCACTGTTATACGTTCTATTATCCTTAATTCTAATAAATTTATATGTATGTATAATTATAATAAAAGATGGAGCTACTGCATTCACTTCTTCGAATAAGATAGAAAAATATATTTCTTTGTTGAATTTGAATAAAATTTTAAAAATGTCGGCGGCTGATTTTGAGCCGATGAAGACGGCGGCGGCGCATGAAGTAGAAAATTACACTGCGGCGGCGCAAAACCGGCTTAGAGCCGACATTTATCTTAATGTTTTTCTTTACATTTAAGCGATTTTTTTTTGTACTTAGCCATTTGTTGCAATTTAGCGATTTTTTTTTCGTATATGTTTTTTTTTTTTTTTTTTGTGAATATGTTTTTTCACCAAATTTACCGATATTTTATAACTGGACTATAATGTCGCGACTATAATAGGCGATTTTTTTTAATTTTACGTAGTTTTTTATTATATTAAAATATTAATTTCTTCTTTATGTACTTATTTATTTATTCAAACTCGCAAACCCCAGACTGCCAGACTTGTACATCGGGGCACCCTTTCTTTTTTTTTATTAATTATGATTTTCAGTGGGAAAATCGTTTTTATGCCAAACATTTATTTGTAAAATTTTTTAAATCACAGTTTTTGGCTGTTCGAAAAATTCAAAATTTCAAAACAGTAGAAAAGTAAAAAAATGTCATAGAAAATGAATTTTAGAAACATTTTAAGCCAAAATTCAAATAATTAGAAATTAAAAAAATATATAAATAAAATTGTATAACTTCAGCAGTTTTAGGTTGTTTGTAACATTCGAAATTATGTTTGAAAAATTAAAAAGCCCAAGAAAATTAAAAATTTTTATTTAAAATGTTTATAATAACGATTAATTGCAATCTTATGGTATTTTAATAAAATGTAAATGTAATTGAAAGGTTCGAAATTCTAAACAAAATTTGAACTTATCTTTGAAAATGAAATAAATCATTAGAAAATATAACATTTTTATTTGAACATATCTATTAAAATGATTTAATCTTATAATATTTTCATAAATTTGGAAATTTTTAATATATTTTCGAAAAATACAATTAATTAAGTTTTCAGTAATTTCGAACATGTTCAAAAATTTCAAAATTAAATTCGAAATTGAAAAATTATAAAAAAATCTAATTTTTAAAGACAATTATTTTTAATATATAATTTCAGCAATTTGCAACATGTTTGAAATTTTCGAAATTATGTTCGAAAAATTGAAAAATGCTAAAAACGCAAGAAAATTGAAAATTTTTATCACAAAAATTTTTATTATAATTATTAATTTCAATCTTATGATATTTTAATATAATTTTAAAATTTTGAAAAGTTCGAAATTCTAAAATAAAAATTCGAACTTATGTTCGAAAATTTTTAATATACAATAAAACATTAGAAAATGTAACAATTTTATTATAAATATCTATTATAACAATTAATATAAATCTTATGATAAATAAATTTTGAAAATTTCTAAAATTATGTTCGAAAAATTCGAAATTCTAAAAAAAAAAGTACAATAAGGTGATTATTTTATAGAAAACACATCAATTCTAATAATTTAATAGTAATAGTGAGAATTTAATAGTTTTTAGTAATTTTGAACATGTTCGAAAATTTTTAAATTAAGTTCGAATAATTAATAATTTAATTAATTTAATTTTAAATATATAATTTCTATAATTTTAGCCTTTTTAACTTGTTTAACATTTTCGAAATTATTTTCGAAAAATAAGAAATTCTTTTAAAAATACAATAAAATTAAAATTTTTTATAAAAAAGTGAATTTTATCATCATTTAATAGTTTTTAGTAATTTAGAACAAGTTTGAAATTTTGAAATTAAGTTCGAATTTCAAAAATTATAAAAAATCTAATTTTTAAAACAATTATTTTTAATATATAATTTCAAAAATTTTAGGCTATTTGAAATATGTTCGAAATTTTTAAAATTATGTTCGAAAAACTTAAAAATGCAAAAAACAAGAAAATTAAAAATGTTTATTAGAAAAGTTTATTAAATTTATTAAATTGTATGATAATTAAAACAAGGTTAGAAAATTTCGATATAGTGTTCGAAAAAATCATATTTAAAAAATTCTTTATAGCAAATGATTTTTAGGAAGAGTTTATTTAATTTTAAACCATTTTATTTATAATCGAAAATTTCGAAATTTAGTTTGAAAAAATTGCAATTGAAAAAAGTATTTATATCGATAATTTCCCTAACTATCCCTATTTTATTTCCCCATTACTGTTTCTCTTTTATTTCACCTCTTCTTCAAGTACCTACAATTTAATGTTTATTTGAATTAATCGTATGAAAATGCATGAGGAGGGGGGAAATGCAAATCAAAGTGTTTTCAAAGGGGTTTGAGGTATAGACAGGCGGCTTTACAATAAACTATTACTTGTTGTGGCTGTGCTAGCAATTAAAATTAATTCAATTTTATTGTAATTTTATTTTTAAAAGTCTTTATTAATTTTATTAAAGCATGTGCCTAGTTAATAAAAAATTGACTTAAGATTTTATTTTTAATTGAGTTTTCAGACTAAAGAAAATAGGAAAAGAGGAAGGAAGGGTAGGAGGAGACTTTAAGTCAGAGTTGAGCTTTAATAAAAAATCATATGTATATTCATTCATTCAATCATTCTATTTACAAGGTTTAATGATTCATAATTGTTTAGATATTTAAGTTTTCAATTGAATTTGTAATTAATGTTTTGTAATGATTATAATGGAATTTGTAGTTTAAAAAAAGGAAAGAAAAATCAATGTTAAAAAGATGGCGGAAATAATAGAAATAAAGAAAAATTATTAAAAATAATAAAAATTATGAAAGAAATATTGAAAAGTAATAAAAAAAATATTAAAGAATATAATACCAAAATGAAAAATGATTTTTTTATAATAATTAATGATGCTACAATTTTTACTTGTTTACTCTTGATATTTTACAATTATTTTTAAATTTTTTTATTTTAAATTAAAACCAAAATTTAAATTTATTACCTAACAAATTGTTTACACACATAAACAAATCCAAAATTTAATTTCAAAATAATTACACAAAATAATTGCCTCATCCTGTTATAAATATAAAACACAAATAACTTTTTAAATAATTTTTCATTTGCTTCAAAGAGTATCACTAAAAAAAGTAGAAAAATTATATCAATTACCTTTGAAAAATGGAAATATATAAATTTATTTATAAATAAATAAAACATCATAAAAAACATTAACTAAATCAATAAAAAACACCAAATACCTACATGTTTAAATGAAACCTACGGAAAAAATGGAATAAAAAGAAAAAAAGAAAAATTAGATAAAATAACTAGAAAAAACATTAATGACCTAGAAATAAAAATTAAGCACATAAAGAACCCATATAGCCAGTTTATATAGCAGCAATAAATAAATAAAATTACTTATTGGGTGGCAGACACCAACAAGTACAAATCACTAGTCAATGAATAGTTAAGGAATATTAAAGCAAAAATTACTTTATCGCCTTCCAAGTCAATTTTTTAAATTTATTATTATGCAGTTGCTTATTTGCTTTTAAAAATAATATTTTATGAAAGCGATTGTAGGGAAAAAGAAATAAATATTTAATTATGTTGTTAGTACAAATAGTATATGAATAATTAGAAATCCATAAAGCGTAAAAACCATTAAGAATTATTCATGCAAAAACGCTTTAATTTCGTAGCAAGATGCAGCTGGTTTTCTTTTTTCTTAAGCATTTAAAATAAAATAAAAGATCAATAAACCGTTTTGGGATTTTAAAACAAAAACGTGAATTGCTTAAAATTTGTTACAATAGAAGAGAAATTATTTGCTATTGTAAGGAAGATAAAAAATTTAGTCAATAACTCAATTATAGCCTTGACTATAGCTTCAACTATAGTCTTGACAATTGGGTCAACTACAGTTAAAAATATGGCGGTAATAGTCTCAACTACAGTCTCAACTATAGTCTTGACTATAGTCTCTAGTATAGTCTTGACTATAGTCTCTACTATAGTCTTGACTATAGTCTCAATAGTAGTCTTCACTATAGTCTCAAATATAGTATTGACTAATGTCTTAACTATAGCCCTGACTATAGTCTAATCCATACTCTGGACTATAAATTGGTTTACATAACTTTAGTTTTAACTACAAACAAGTTTAGAGTCTTGATTATAAACTGGTCTATAGACTTTACTATAAACTAGTCCATAGTCTTGACTATAAATTAGTCTATAGTCTTGACTATAAAATATTCTATAGTTTTGACTATAAACATGTTTATAGTCTTGACTATAAACAAATCTAAAGTCTTGACTATAAACTAGACTATAGTCTTGACTATAAACAAGTCTTGACTACAAAATAGACTATAGTCTTGACTACAAATTAGTCTATGGTCTTGACTATAAACAAGTCTATAGTCTTGGCTATAAACTAGTCTATATCCTTGACTATAAAGTAGACTATAGTCTTGACTACAAATTAATCTATAGTCTTGACTATAAACTAGTCTATAGTCTTGACTATAAACTAGTCTATAGTCTTGACTATAAACTAGTCTATAGTCTTGACTATAAACTAGTCTATAGTCTTGACTATAAACTAGTCTATAGTCTTGACTATAAACAAGTCTATAGTCTTGACTATAAACATGTCGGTATTATTGACTATAAATTAGTCTATAGTTTTGACTATAAACTAGTTCGTGGTTTTGCTATTAAGTAGTCTAGAATCTTGACTATAAACTAATCTAGAATCTTTAATATAGACTAGTCTAGAATTTACACTATGAACTGAACTATATTATTAACTATAATTCTGAATATATTCTGGACTATAGACTTAACTATAATCCTGATTATATTCTTAAATATATGCTAGTCTTTATTAAAAACTATAAAAAAGAACTAACAAATCACTTAATAAAATCTTCTGAAATAAAAAAAGGGCAAAGACTATTTTTATTAATTAATTCTAGCTTGTGGAATATTCAAAAGAAAAGACTCTATAAATCCTATAAAAATAAACATTTGCTTGAACATCTCCTCCAAACAAACCACAAGACAATACATGTATAAATAACCATAAATCCTATTAAAAAATAGGGGCTGCTGTTTGCATTTTCAGTAATTAAAATCTAGTCATAAAAATAAAAAACTAAATGAAATAAAAGAAAAACTCAGGGTCTTTAAATATAGAGTGTTTGTATAATGAAAATTGAAGTATTTTGGTGTTTGCCATCATCGTCGTCATCATCATCCAACAGAACGTGCTTTATTAATTGATTTATGTAGATTTTTTTCCACATTTTCATTTTGTATGAATGCATATTTAAATTAATTTTGAAAAGATTTCTAGTGTATGATTTCGTTTTATAGTTTTTTTTTTATATGATAAACAGTAGCAGTGCTTGTTGTTAGTTATAGTATGGTTTAATTTTCTTGCTGTATGGTTTGTGTACCATCATTCATTCATTTGTTTATTTGTTTGTAGATTATTATTAATAATAAAAATAAAAAAAATAAAAAAATATAAAATATTGTGTCACTATAGTGAATACAATAGAAAGTCGTCAGTCTGTTTGTTAGTAGCAGCAAGAATAATTGAAATGCTAGCCGCGCATTGTATTTTATTTGGACAACAACGAAATTACTTTCAATTGAAAAACACAAAATATTTTCGTGTAGTTAATAACAAAAAGAAAGTGGGGGAAAATTTTATACATATTTAAAATTTCTAAAATTATTTTTTATTGCACAAAAGGTGTTTTTTTAAATTAATTTTGTAATAAAATTAAAACAAAAAAATTAATTAATTTGGAAAACAATTTAAGTTCTATTTCGAAAAGAATTTGGAGTAGACTTAACAAAAGTTTAAACAATAGTAAAGATAATAGAATAATTTACAGTGAATACTATGGATTAGTTTATAGTCAAGATTATAGACTAGTTTACAGTCAGAACTATAGACTTGTTTATAGTCAAAACTATAGATTAATTTTTAGTCAAAACTATTGGTTATTTTATAGTCAATATTATAGACTAGTTTATAGTCAATATTATAGAATAGTTTATAGTGTATATAACAGATTAGTTTATAGTCAAGACTTTAGATTAGTTTATAGCCATGATAACATATTAGTTTATAGTGAAGACTACAGACCAGTTTATAGTCAAGATTATAGACTATTTTATACTCAATATTAAAGACTAGTTTATAGTCAAGACTATAAATCAGTTTATAGTCAAGATTTCAGACTAGTGTATAGTCAAGATTAAAGACTAGTTTATAGTCAAGATTATAGACTATTTTATAGTCAAGATTAAATACTAGTTTATAGTCAAGATCATAAACTAGTTTATTGTCAAGATTATAGACTATTTTATGGTTAAGCTTATAGACTAGTTTATAGTCAAGATAATAGTTTATAGACAAATCTATAGACTAATTCATAGTTTAGAATAGAATAGTTTATAGTCAAGACTATAGACTATAATTAAGATCATAGTCAAAAGTACAGCTAAGACTATAGACTAGTTTATAGTCAAAACTATGGACTGAACTCAAGACAATATACAAATTTTTGTAGACTTCACTTTCCGGATTGAAATAAACACCAAAAATCATTTATTATATTTTTTATATACCAGGTTATTGCCCTACAACTCCAACCCATATTTAATGAACAAATTTTTTCAACAAACAACCCTTTTTATTCCTGCTTTTATGTAGTTCATGTGCCAAACGAACATGTTCATTTAAATGTTTATTAACATTTATTTATATTACAAACAAACAAGGGGATAAATGCAGTAGATTTGTATACAAATAATTTTTTGCAGTTATTAGCGGGAAAATAAATAATTTTTTAATTAGGGCCTTTTCAAGGGCTTCTAATTTCTTTAATCTCTTTTTTATGAAGTAGTTTTACAATTTTTTTCTTCTAAAATTTGTCATTAGAAGCAAATCTATAAGCTCTTCTATTATATATTTTTATGCAAAAGTTTGTAGACAAAATCATGGCGAATTCATATAAATAAGCTCAATTAATCAGCTGATTATTTTTTTAGTATTTAGAACTGTCAAACTCCATCATATAAGCACAATTTTTGCTTAGCCATGTATAAAAAAATTAATGAAAATTGTTTTATAGACGAGATCTTTTGCATTAAACAAAAATCTTATACACGCAGATACAAGGCCTTTTGCTAGGCCTCTTTTTCTGGATAATTATTTCGTTGCTGTAATCCCAACCCATCATATCATTTGATTGAACACACTCAGTCAGTTTGTTTTGACTAACGTTTTTATGGATCAACGTTTATAAATATGAAAATTGTTTGGAATTTTTATATAAAAAAAAGATTTTTAAAGTGTTTTTTTTTTTTTTTTCAAGTGCTAATATATGCAGGAAGGTCTGGGCAGTTAGGGAGGAGACAACAAAGAAAAAAATTTGTTGTGCAAACAAAGGACAAACATAAAAAATTCAGCACTAATGAACACCCAACAGCTAATGTCGTCTTATATATATTTTTTGCAAAAACAAGATTTTTTTTACTACTTTCCTCCAATCTCCAATCTAAAGTATATCTTTAAAATGTTGTCATTTTAAATTAATCTCTTAAAAGCATATTTAATACAAAAAATAAAAAAAAACAAAAAACGTTTACTTGTAGGTGTAAAAAAATAAAAGAGTTTGTCACATTACTACTAGACATACACTCTCATACTTCATTTAATATTCTGGTAACTCTTCTTGTTAATTTTTTGTTTTGTTTACAAAAAAAAAAAATAATGAAAAAAATCATTTTGTTTTTGCATCAGTAGCTTGAAATTGTTGTTGTTAAATGCACTTACTATATAATGTTAATATGTAATGAATTTAATGAGTATGTATCCCCCTTTAGCTATAACGGTTTTAATATTACTCTTTCTCTATAAACATACTAGGCGATTGTTTTTTTTTATATTCCTGTTGTTGTTGTTTTTCATGTAATTTAAATAAAGAGTTCAATTGACTTTGAAGAGTGGAGTAGTGTATAATGTACTGTATGTGTGTATAAATGTATGTTGTTAAGTTTTCTTTATCACACAATTGTTTTTATTTTCTGTAAATTAAGAGCATGGGAAAGATGGTGTAAATAACATGCTGCCTGTACAACGATACACTTTGTGCCTTTGTTTATATTTCAAGTTTTTTTTATTTGTTATTATTGTTGGTATTTTAATAGTGATAACAAATGGGGCCTGAACGTATTGTGAATGAAATGTAAAAAAAAATTGTTATTTTTTAAGAAAATAAATGTTTTTTGGTGTTTACTTTAAAATGAAATGAATCATTGAGGAGTTTTAAGAAAAAAAAATGAAAGAAATACTGTATGTAGTTATTTTAAGATAAACTTAAGAAAAATACAAATTTAAATTTTAAAAATATTAAGATAATTTATAATTTCTAACCTTTTAATATGTACAAACAAATTATTTGAAAAAAAAGTAAATTTCTTAGTCGAAAATTCTACAAAATAAAGTTTTATCTCACAAAATTCTAAAATCAAAATTTAAGAAAAAATTCATGTTTTTAACAATTTAAACCTTTTAATCTTAAACTATTTTGGGCAGAGAAATCTTTAAAATCCGTAATAATTGAGGAAAATATTAAAAAATACGTTAAAAAATGTTCAAATAAAATACGGGAATTTCACAACAAAAATCGCTAATTACATAAAAATCACCTTAAAAACAAAAAAAAAAAATATGTAGTGAGATTTCTTTATATTTTTGATTCTTTAAGCTAGGATTTTTTTTTCTTTTTTTTTAATTTAAAGAATTTTTTTAAATTAATTTTTGTTATTTAAACTATTTTTTTAATTTAGAAATTATATGCATTTCAGTGATTTTTTATAATTTCGAGATTTTTTTTGAGAGATTTCTTAAATTTTGAAAATTTTATTTTTTTGTGATTATTTGGATGTTTTTTTAAGAAATTTAAATTTTTGGTATTCTGAGGATTTTTTTTTTTTTTTTTTTGTAATTTTGCGGTTTCCAGATTTAGAAATTTTCTGTATTTTATAACTAAAAAATTATTAGAATTCTTCATTATAGTGAAAAATCTTTAATTTGTTTTTTATTTATTAAAATAAAAAACAAATTAAACTCTATAAAACATTGCACTCTTTTACAGCTATGACAAATAACGATCCTTGTTTTTTCTTTTGTTGTTGGTTTTTAGCACAACACAAAAAACAAGTGACAAATACACAGAGTTGTATTTCAAGGAGAAAACTTGAACAAGGGAATTATAAAAATAAAAAATAATAAAACAACAACAAAACACGTTATCCAAAAAAAGAACAAAAACAGGAGAATCCCAAAACTAATACACAGACAGCAAATAAAAAAAGTGAACAGCAGGCAGGCAAAATATGATAAAAAAAAAACGCAACAGTAGCAAAATTTAAGGCAAAAATAAGATAACCGCGCCCTTGATAATAAATATTGGTTACAAAAATGTATTATTTTAAGCAAAATTTAAATAAATTTGTTATAAACTTAAACAGGATAATACTTACACTTTTTGTTTCCGACATATTTAATGTAATCTTAAACTCGCAATACTTTTCTGCTTTATAAAAACTTAACTTTTTTGCTTTGTTTTATTTTTGTTGCTTTTATTGTAATATAAAAAAATTATGCTGATTCAATAATTATTTATTATTGAAATTTTACAAAAAGAAATAAGAAATTCTGTTAAAACGGTAAAAACAATTGGTTACTTTTGTTGTCTTCTTTTTGTGTTTTAAGAAAGGCATACAAAACGTAAGTCACAAAAACATACACTCACACGGACACAAACAATTTTTAAATGAAGAGAACTCCAACAACAATTTGTACACGGGACAATGTTATAAACGATGACACACAATTTTGTATTTTTTGTTTTATCAGAAAACTATTTTTCTTTATTTTTTAAACGTTTTTTTTTTTACTTGTTTTATTGACTTGTTTTCTTTTTTCTAAGATAAAATAAAACAATATTGTTCAAGTTGTTAAAAAAGTGTGTTGCCTTTAATTCTTAATGTTTGCACGTTTTAATTAATATTATAAGCATGTAGATATTATTTGTAGATAAATTCCTTTTAACGACCGGCTTTTTCTTAGGTTTTTTTCTTATTAAAATTAAATAAAATTCACTGAAAAATTATAATTTAGTTGTTACAAATAACAGCGCGTTTACAACCAATCACAATGAATGCATTTTCTCAACTGTTTAGTTAATTCGCCGTCGTTGAAATACAATAGACAAGCCGCCAGTGCAATAGCAATACAAAACGCAGGCAAAAAAAAACAGAAAAAATATTAAAAAATACAACGTATTAATATACAATATTCTGAAAAAATAAATTTTTATTGTTAGTTTAGAAATTAAATTATTTATAATTTTAAAATCAAACGCAAATAAATTGTGTTGAAAATAATTTTAAAACGCCGTTGAACAAACGGCGTCATGAAATTGGAGTGGCTTTTCAATTCTTTTTTAAATAAAGTTGCCGGACTACATATAACAAAGAACTTTTAAAATTTTTTAATTTATATTAAAAAATTAAACAAAAGCAAAATATTGTATTTACAATTTTTTCTCTTCATTTTAATTCAAATTTTCTTTAAATGCAAAAATCTCAAATAAAATAAATTATTCTTTTGCTCTTGGTCCGGTATCTCTTTCTTTTAATGTTATTTTGCTTGTTCTTTTTCCTTTCAACATTCACCCTGAATAGTTAAACCAGCTGCTTGTTTTTATTTTTATTTATTTCATTTTTTTGTGTTTTGTTATGTGATCCTTCTCTCTAGTTATTAATAGTTTTCTTAAATTAAGTTAAATTCAAATAATAATAAACAAATTAAACAACTAAAAATGCGTTTTACTCAATTAATGCGTATACGCTGTAAAATTTCTGACTGGTCACCTGCCAAACAACAATTTGTACCTAAACACCAGCCTGTATTAGAGGAAGATGTTAAAAGATTACAGGATTTCTTGATCGATAAACCCAATATAGTAGTTTTAACGGGAGCTGGTATATCCACAGAATCAGGTAGTTTTTATTCTAATATAAAAAATATATGTTATTAAATATAATTTCATTTAAGGTATACCCGATTATCGCTCAGAGGGTGTGGGCCTCTATGCCCGTACTAATCATAAACCTATACAACATTTGGAATTTATTAAATCTCCTCATGTACGTCGCCGTTATTGGGCTCGTAATTTTGTGGGCTGGCCTACGTTCTCCGCCACTGAACCCAATTCTACTCATCATGCTTTGGCTAGATTTGAACGTGAGGGAAGACTTCAATGTGTAGTAACCCAAAATGTTGACCGTTTGCATCATAAAGCTGGCTCTAAAAATGTCATAGAGCTTCATGGTTCTGGTTATGTGGTAAAATGTTTATCTTGTGATTATCGCATTGATCGTCATGAGTTTCAAACTATTTTAAATACTTTAAATCCTGAATTCAAAGATGCTCCTGAAATGATACGTCCTGATGGTGATGTGGAGATTCCACAAGAATATATTGATAATTTCCGTATACCTCCTTGCCCCCAATGTGATGGTCATTTAAAACCAGAGATTGTATTCTTTGGTGATAATGTACCCAAAGATCGTGTTAATCGTATAGCTGAAATGATTTATACCGGTGATGGTTTGCTAGTTTTGGGTTCTAGTCTTTTGGTATTTTCCGGCTATCGTATGGTTTTACAAACTAAAGACTTAAAACTGCCGGTAGCTATAGTTAATATAGGAGAAACGAGAGCTGATCCTTTGGCTGATATAAAATTGTCGGCTAAATGTGGAGATGTTATACCGAAATTGTTTGATTTTAGAAAATAGTTCGAAGGAAGATAGTTTGTGTTTTTGTTGTTTTGGTTGAAATTTGTTTTTTAAATAAATTTAAAAATATTAAAAATTTTAACGAAAAAAAAAAAAAATATTTTTATAAAAAAAAATTAATAAAAAATTGGGGAAATTAAAAAATATTTCATTTATTTTAATGCTTTATATTCTACTTTTTAAATTTATAAAATTATATTTAAATGTTTATTAATTTCTTTAATTCCTATTTTTAAAGTAATTTTCCCCTTTTCCTTAGAAATGTCCTACGAATATGGCCACTTTTTTTTATCTGGTAGCACAATTTATTTCATTATTATACATCTGGTAGCCCCTTTTTCTTTATATTTTCCATTTGTTTTCATCTGGCATCGTGTTTATTTCTTCAGCTTGACAGTTCCAGCTGTTCTTTGTGGTTAAAATAATTTTTAATACGCATCGACCCAAACAATACGATATTTTAACAAAATTCTTTACATATTTTAAGAAGTTTTGTTAAAATACCCATTACACCAGGTAAAGCTTTAACTTTTTTATAAAATTTATAAAAACATTGTAAATTTCTTAAAATTTAAATAATTTTCCTAAAAAATCTTTCAACCATGACACATTTTTATATTTTTACAGTATACCAGTCATTTTGTAAAAGCCCAGTGAATGATTATCTAATAGAACAAAAGCCAGGAAAAAGAAAAACAACATACCAACAAAAGTAGAAACACAAAAACAAAACAAACAATAGAAAAAACAATTGTTTGTGGGTAACAATTTTTTCCCCATTTTGTGTGGGGCAAGAAAGGAGGTTAGAAAATTTCAATGTTTTGCCCAGAGAAAGCCGCAACAAGCGGTGGAAGTTTTAGAAAATAAAAGAAAAAACATTAAATAAATTAAATCAAACTATTAGGAAAGACAAAAAGGGTGAGTAAATGTGTATAATATATAAAAAAATGACAAATTTTTGGCGAAAAATTAAAACGCAATTAATATTTTTGTAAATTTTCTTTAATTTAAAAATTTCTTTAGAGACTTTTTATTAGTCTCGAGGAGTAAAGATTTTGATAATTGTTGGTTTGAGGGCCAAAGGCATTATGTCTGTACGTTTGTTAACCTCACGACTGGTCAAACATGGTCGTTTTTTACTTCAGACCTATTGGAAACGAGATATACATACCAACATTTTGGAACAAAATCAAACTAGAAATACACGCCAACAACGTTTGCCCACCGTAGCGGCAGCAGCGAGTAGGGTAAGTACAAAATTTAAGGATTTTTTATATAAAATTTTATTTTTTAATTTTGTTTGTTTCGGTTTCATTCTCAGAAATGGGCTGCTAAAAATGCCTTAAATTCTGTGGCAAGTTCTACGGGCTCTTCTTCAGCTACGGGCCAGTTAGCGGCCAGTGTACCTAGATCGGCTGGTATTTTTCGTTTTGGTCAACATGCCCGTAAATTATTCATTGATAACATCTTAAATCGTGTTACTACTACCTATTCAGCTGAGCTACGTAATCAAGCTACTAAAAAATTATTCTATGGTGATTCTGCTCCCTTTTTTGCTTTAATTGGTGTTAGTTTAGCTTCTGGAGCTGGAGTTTTAACCAAAGAAGATGAATTAGAGGGAGTTTGTTGGGAAATACGTGAAGCTGCTAATCGTTTGCAAAATGTTTGGAATTATGATGAAATTTCTGAAACTTTAGATTCTAGCTTTAGCATCGATAAGTTGTCTATAGGACCAGCCATAGCTAAGGGCTGTGCTGCTGTAGTTTATGCTGCTGCTTTGAAAAATGAAATGAATTCCTCAGCGGATGCTTCAAATGAATCAACTGCTTCAGCTTCTTCTACCTTGGGAGAGATTTCTAGCACTCCGGAACGTAGACAACCTTTACAGCAACAATCTTTTCGTCCAGAATTAATGTCTCCTTTGCAAAATATGTCTAGATTTGTACACAATTTTGGTGGCTCTGTAGACAATTTGCAAATGTTTAGTCAAACCTCGGCAGCTATGCAATTTGAGCAGACTTTACATAAAGAAGAGGATTCAAAAGAAAAGAAAAAGGATTTCCGATTGTCTAAGAATTTGGAGGAAACATTTTCTGGGGTCTCTAGTGGTACAGCAGGTTTGGTAAGTTTTATTTTTCTTTAATTTTATGTAAAAATAAATTTAATAAATTTTATATATATTTTTTTTTTATAAAATTAGCAAACTTTGGATACCTCCGTCTCTGCCTGCATACGCCGCTATCCCTTGGCCTTAAAAATGATGTTCAACTATGATATACAAAGTAATGCCATGGCTATTTTGCGTGCCATGTATAAAGAAACTGTACCTGCCCGCCAACGTTATATGAATGAGGCAGCCGAGTCTTGGGAACAACATATACAAGATCAAACTTTAATTTTACCTCCTCATCCTAATATTGTCTGTATGTATGGCTTCTTTTGTGATGAAGTAGGCAATTTTCCCGATGGCCATTTGCTATATCCTATAGCCCAACCTCAACGTATAAATCCCCATGGTTATGGCCGCAATATGTCTTTGTATTTGTTAATGAAACGTTACGACTATAGTTTAAGATCATTTTTAGATTCTCATGATCTTAGTACACGAACGAAATTGTTATTATTAACCCAATTGCTAGAGGCAGTGGCCCATATTAGCCGTCATGGTATTGCCCATCGTGATTTAAAATCCGATAACATTTTAATAGAATTAAATGATGACGATTCTCCTCCTATTTTGGTATTATCCGATTTTGGTTGTTGTTTGGCTGATAAGGTACATGGGCTACAAGTTCCTTATACTTCCTATGACATAGACAAGGGTGGTAATGCTGCTTTAATGGCTCCTGAAATCATTAATAAAATGCCTGGTCCTTTTGCGGTATTAAACTATAGTAAATCAGATTTATGGGCTTGTGGCGCTATAGCTTATGAAATTTTTGGTCAACGTAATCCTTTTTACTCTTCAAGTGGTGGCCTTAATGCAGCTAAAGGAGAACAAACATTTTCCTTGCGTAATTCAGATTATAAAGATGATGATTTGCCAACTTTGTCTGAGGAGGTCCCTGCCTTAGTGCAACAATTGATTTATAATATTTTATCACCTAATCCTTCAAAACGTGTTAGTCCCGATATAGCAGCAAATGTTATGCAATTGTTTTTATGGGCTCCCTCACAATGGTTGAAATTGGGTGGCCTGCCCAATAGTCCAGAAGTATGTTAAACATTTTTTAATTAAAAAAGAAAAACTTTAAAACTATTTTTTTTTTTTGTTTATTTATTTTGAAACAGATTTTACAATGGCTTTTATCTTTGACCACAAAAATTATGTGTGAATCTAAATTGGGCAACAACAGCAGTAACTCTCTTAGCTCCACCTCTTTTAACTACCAACAGGCAGGACGCCGTACTTATGTGGAATATTTATTAATCAGCAGTTTCCTTTCAAGAGCACGTTTGCGTCGCATTAGAGGAGCCCTTAATTGGATACAAAATGTGGTCTAAATCAGAACAGAGTTTAGCTGTTTTATTATATATTTTTTATTTTATATATATTTTTTTAACATAAAACTTAATTTTCTTAAAATTAGTGAAAAAAAGAAAAGAAATGGAACCTAAAAAAGTCTTGTGTTGTCTAGCAACAAATGTGTGATATCTTTTGGAATAGAAACTACTCTTAATATTCTTACTAATATGTTTAAAAATTATTTGCTTTAAATTACTAAAAAAGGGGACAAATTATGTTTTTATGTATGAATTAGTTGCTTTAAATGATTTAGCTTTTTCCTCCCCAAAATTAATTTTATCTATTTTTTGCTTAAGTAATATATAAAAAGAATATTACCTAGTACGATCCTAATAAGAGAGTAAACGAAAATAACAATTTTTAATTAATAATCTCTAAAAAAAATATGCTTTAAATTTGTTGGCATAAAATTATAAATAAAAATAATAAAACTACTTTAGCAACTTAAGGAAAGTGAAATCAAAGGTGTTTTATTTGAAAAAGGAAGTGGAGTCATATTAAGAGATTACACATAGGTGTAAGCTATTGACCAGACTAGAGTTTAATATAGAGCCTGTATTATACACAAAACTATAGCTTTAACTATAGTTTAAACTATAATCTAACTATTTTTACTAAAAAACTAACAAAAGTTCCTTGTACCAAATGTAATTTTTTACACTCAAATTTTAATAAAGTAAAGGAACTTATAATTTTGCTATAATTTACTTTAAAATTACATAGTCTACATTATGTCAATATTTAATTTTTTGAAAAAAAATTATTGAAAGAAAAAACTTAAATACTTTTTTTCATTATTTTCAATTGAAATACATTCTTTACATTATGTAAACAATAGAAAATTTTTATTTAAATCATGTCAAGTATATATAATTTTATTAAAATTAAGGAAAATATTTAAAATTTTTAATTTTATAAAAAATTTAATGAAAAAATTTAATATTTATCCTCAAAATACATTCTTTACATGAAGTAAATAATGGATAAATAATGTCAACAATTAAAATTTTTCGAAAAAATTAAGAAAAAATATTTTAAATTGAGAAATTTATAAAATCTACATCGTTTTCACCAAAAATACATTAATTACATGATGTCAACAATTCAGAATTTATAAATACATCATGTCAAAATAAGAACAACAACAATATTTTTGGAAAAATTTACATTTTTTATACTATAATACATTATTTACATGATGTAAATAACCAAGAATTTATTTTTATATTATGTCAACAATTAAAATTTTTGTTTAAATTCAAAAAAAAATATTACAATTTATATTTTATACAATATTTACATTGTTTATACTAAAAATAAATTATTTACATGGTGTAAACAGTTCGTAAAACAAGTCAATAATTAAAAATTTTTAGTAAAATTATATTTTTTATAATAAATATTTTATTTATACAAGAATACAATATTTATATGATGTAAACAATTAAAAAACAGGTGAAAAAATTAATATTTTCATAAAAATTATAAATTATTACAAAAAATATTTATTGTACTACAAATACATTATTTACATGATGTAGACAATTTACATCATGTCAACAAATAAATTCTTTGGTTAAATTCAGAAAAAATATTAAAATTTATATTTTCTGCAAAATTTACATTGTTCGTATTAAGAATACATTATTTACATGATGTAAACAGTTCGAAAAACAGGTGAAAAAATTAATATTTTCATAAAAATTATCACTTATTACAAAAAATATTTTATTTATACTATAAATACATTATTTACATGAAGTAAACAATTGAGAATTTATATTAACATCATGTAAAAATTAAAATTTTTGGTTAAATTTAGAAAAAAATACTAAAATTTATATTTTATACAAAATTTCCATTGTTCGTATTAAGAATACATTATTTACATGATGTAAACAATTAAAAAAACTGGCGAAGCAATTAATATTTTCATAAAAATTATCACTTATTACAAAAAATATTTTATTTATACTATAAATACATTATTTACATGAAGTAAACAATTGAGAATTTATATTAACATCATGTAAAAATTAAAATTTTTGGTTAAATTTAGAAAAAAATACTAAAATTTATATTTTATACAAAATTTCCATTGTTCGTATTAAGAATACATTATTTACATGATGTAAACAATTAAAAAAACTGGCGAAGCAATTAATATTTTCATAAAAATTATCACTTATTACAAAAAATATTTTATATATACTACAAATACATTATCTACATGATGTAGACAATTGAAAAGCTATATTTACATCACGTCAACAATTAAATTCTTTGGTGACATTCATAAAAAATATTAAAATTTATATTTTCTGCAAAATTTACATTGTTAGTATTAAGAATACATTATTTACATGATGTAAACAATTCGAAAAACAATTCAAAATTTTCAACTATATGATGTCAATAATTAAAATTTTTAATAAATTAAGAAAAAATTTATTAAAATGTATATTTTCCACAAAATTTACATTCTTCATATTAAGAATACATTATTTACATGATTTAAACAATTCAAAAAACAAGTCAACATTGATGATTTTCAGTGAAATTATTATTATTTTTTTTAATACACTATTTTAAACTAAAGAATACATTATTTACATGATGTAAACAATTGAGAATTTGTAATAAAATCATGTCAATAATAAAAAAATTTAGTAAAATTAAAAAGAAAAAATGAAAATTTATATTTCATACCAAATTTACATTGGTTGTATAAAGAATACATTTTTTACATGATGTAAAAAATTCAAAAAACATGTCAATAATTAAAATTTTTAGTAAAATTATTTATTTTTACAAAAAAATATTTTATTTATACTACATATGAATAATTTACATGATGTAAACAATTGAAATGTCAATAATTAAAATTTTTAGTAAAATTAAAAAGAAGTACTTAAAAATTTATATTTCATACAAAATTTACATTGTTCGTATTAAGAATACATCATTTACATGATGTAAACATTTAAAAAAACATGTCAATAATTAAAATTTTTAGTAAAATTATTACTTTTTTCAAAAATTATTTTATTTATACCAAAAATACATTATTTACATGATGTAAACAATTGAAACGTCAATAATTAAAATTTTTAGTAAAATTAAAAAGAAGTATTAAAAATTTATATTTCATACAAATATTACATTGTTCGTATTAAGAATACATTATTTACATGATGTAAACAATTAAAAAAACATGTCAATAATTACAATTTTTAGTAAAATTATTACTTTTTTCAAAAATTATTTTATTTATACTACATATGAATTATTTACATGATGTAAACAATTGAGAATTTATGTTTACATCATGTCAACAAAAAAAAAAAAAATTTAAAAAAATTGCAATCTTTATTCTAAGAATACATTGTTTACATGATGTAAACAATTCAAAAAACATGTCAATTATTAAAGTTTTTAGAAAAATTATTATTTTCTACAAAAAATATTTTATTTACATTAAAAATACATTGTTTACATAATGTAAACAATTGAAAATTTACGTTTACATCAAGTCAACCATTAAATTTTCAGTAAAATTAAAAAGAAGTATTAAAAATTTATATTTCATACAAATATTACATTGTTCGTATTAAGAATACATTATTTACATGATGTAAACAATTAAAAAAACATGTCAATAACTAAAATTTTTAGTAAAATTATTACTTTTTTCAAAACTTATTTTATTTTTACCAAAAATACATTATTTACATGATGTAAACAATTGAGAATTTATGATTACATCATGTCAACAATTAAAATTTTTTAAAAATTTAGTAGTAAAAAATTAAACTAGCAAAATTATTACTTTTTAAAAAATATTTTATTTTATTAAACAATTATTATTTACATGATGTAAAAAATTTAGAATTTATGTCTTTATCATGTCTATACATACAAATTTTATATAAATATGAGAAGTGTAATAATTCAATTTAATTAAGTTTGTGTCTAGACTTTCTCTTGGCTTCTCTTAATTCTCTTGCTATAAAACTTAAACTGTTATATGTTTTATACTATGGTTGGTTCTTGACTATTATAAAGGTTTTTAGGCTAAATAAACTCGTCGATTTTTATTAACCCCTAAAATTCTTTATTTATAATAAAAAACCCTTATTTTGGATAAAAATCCTAAAGGAGAAACTTATTAAAAGTTCAAACCTTTTATATTTAATACCTTAAATGACATTTAGAGGTCATTGTGAATATTTTCATTCATTGTTAATAATATACAAAAATCTATTGTTTTAAAATCTATTAATGGAACAATTTAAATTATTTGCTTTTAAATGACTCATTAATAGCAAAACAATTCAAACAAAAAAAGCCATAAACAAAATTTTAATTACTGAAAAATTGCTAAAATGCAGTCAAACGTAAAACGTTTATTTATTTATGTTTATGGTGATTAAAGCACGAAGAAAAACGGAAAATAAATATTTTGGAAATGTGAGAAAAGAATTCAAAATAAATAAAAATAGAAAAACAAATATCAAGGAAATTTAAATAAATTTTAAAAGTCTTTTAAAGAAAATTATAAATTAAAGAACTATAAACAGTGTATACTATAGAAAAGGGACTAGAAAGAGATAAACAAATGAAATAAAATTTAGGGATATTAAAGGATTTTTTCAAAGCAGTTTCTTTGTTATATATTTTTAATTTTTAAATTTGTTTACTATTTATTTTTGAATATGTATATTTCAATAAATATTTTCTTGATTTTTTTGTTTAAATCTTAATGACTGACATCAAAGTGTGAAAGTGTTTAAATTGAAATTCTTTTTAATTTAATAGAAAAACAAAAATTCTCTTATTTTATTGATGTGTTAAACGAATTTTGATTGAATTAAAGATTTCTTTTGGAAAATGTGTTGAATAAATTTGTTGGTTTGAGTTTGAGACTTTTTTTCAAATAAACAAATTAGTGTAAAGAATATATTTTGATTAAAAATAAAAATTAAATCAAGAGCAAGGTTATTAAAATTTGATGAAAATGATACTAATCTTAAGGAAGAAATATTTTATATAAAAATTCTTTAATAATATTAAAATTTAAATGATGAAATAATTTAAATTAAATAAACAATATTAAAAAAAAAAAAATTAAGAAAAAATAAAAAACAGTGGGGAACTTGTAAAATCTGAATTGTTTACGTCATGTAAATAATGTATTCTTTTTATAAATAGTATTTTTTTGTAAAAAGTTATTATTTTATTAAAAATTTTAATTAATGACATATTTCTCGAATTGTTTACATCATGTAAATAATGTTTTTTTTTTATGTAAAAATAATAAAATTTGTATAGAATATAAATTTTTATAATTTTTTTCTTAATATATTAAAAATTTTTATTATTGACATGATGTAAATACAAATTCTTAATTGTTTACATCATGTAAATAATATACCCTTGATATAAATAAAAAAATTTTTGAAAAAATATTACTTTTCTGAAAATTTTAATTTTTGACATGTTTTTTGAATTGTTTACATTATGTATATAATGTATTAATCAAAATAATGTGTATTTTGTATAAAATATAATTTTTAAAAATATTTCCTTAATTTTTTACAAATTTTTAATTATTGACATGATGTAAACGCAAATTTGGAATTGTTTACTTCATGTATATAATGTATTCTTAGTAAAAATAATATTTTTTGTAAAAAGTAATAATTTTATTTAAAAATGTTAATTGTTGACTTGTTTTCAGAATTGTTTATATCATGTAAATAATGTATTTTAATGAAAATAATGTTTTCTTAGTATAAATTAAATATTTTTTGTAAAACGTAATGATTCTACTAACAATTTTATTTGTTGACTAGATTTTAGAATTGTTTACATCATGTAAATAAGTATTGTATACAAAAACTATATAAATTTTGTAAAAAATATAAGATTTAATATTTTGTTTCTTTATTTACAAAAAAATTTAATTATTGACATGATGTAAACATACATTAGGAATTGTTTACATTATGTAAATAATGTATTCTTAATAAAAATAAAATATTTTGCATAAAAAGTATTAATTTTATTAAAATGTTTAATTGTTGACATGTTTTTTGAATTGTTTACATCATGTAAATAATGTACTCTTGTTATAAAGTAGGTAAATTTTGTATAAAACATACATTTTAATATTTTTTTCCTTATTTATAAAAAAAATTTAATTATTTACACAAAGTAGTTACAAATTTAGAATTGTTTACATCATGTAAATAATGTATTCTTAGTAAAAATAATATATTTTTTATAAAAAGTAATAATTTTATTTAAAAAATTTAATTGTTGACTTGTTTTCATAAATGTTTACATCATGTAAATAATGTATTGTATGAAAAAACTACGTAAATTTTGTAATAAATATAAGATTTAATATTTTGTTTCTTTATTTATAAAAATATTTAATTGTTGATATATTTTTTGAATTGTTTACATCATGTAAATAATGTACTCTTGGTATAAACTAGGTAAATTTTATATAAAATAAAAATTTTAATAATTTTTTCTGATTTTTTTACAAAATTTTAATAATTGACATGATGTAAACACAAATTTAGAATTGTTTACATCATGTAAATAATGTTTTCGTAATATAAATATTTTTTTGTAAAATATTTTTCGCAAAAAATATGAATTTTACTAAAAAATGTAATTGTTGACATGTTACTCCAATTGTTTACATCATGTAAATAAAGTATTATTAGTAAAAAGAAAGTAAATTTTGTAATTATTTAAAAAATTTTAATTATGGACATGATGTATTTACAATATCTGAATTGTTTACCTCGTGAAAATAAAAAAAAATTTTCGAAAATATTGTTTTCAATCCTTTTGAATTGTTTACATCATGTAAACAATATATTTTTAGTGTAAAGTATGTTAATTTTTTATAAAAAATACGATTAAAATTTTGTTTCTTTATTTACTAAAAATTTTAATTATTGACGTCATGTATTTTTGAATTTTAAATTGTTTACATCTTGTAAATAATATATTCGTAGCATAAATAAAATTGTTTTTGGTAGAAAATATTAATCTTGCAAAAAATTTAATTGTTGACATGATGTAAATTTTTTTTGTGATTTTTTACATCATGTAAATAATATATTCTTATCTATTTTTTGTAAAAATATTAATTTTACTAAGTATTTTAATTTTTTACATAATAAAAACATTTGTTTCAAATTGTTTACATAAGGTAAATTATGTATTTTTAGTAAAAAATTTAAATTTTGTTTTTGTATTAGATTTAAATTTTTTTTTTTTTAATTTATTAATAATTTTAATTATTAACATGATGTAGTTAAAAATTTCAAAATGTTTACATCATGTAAATAATGTATTCTTTGTGAAAATAAAGCAAATTTTATAAAATTCTAATTTATTTTGTTTTATATTTTTTAATTTATATTTTAATATAAAACAATTTTCTATCTCAATATTACAACAAAGTAATTTATATGCCTCTTTATTAACTTAAGCATTCACAAATTTAATTACAAAATACATATTTTGTAATACATTTTTTTTTAATATTTTAATATTTATTAAATCATTTATTTATTTTGAATATTTATAGTTCTTTAACTTTATAAAAATTCTTGCTTTTTATATTTTTAATTAAGAGATTTTTTAAATTATATTCTCCTTGTTCTATTAAAAAATCTCTTAAAACTTTCATTTTCAAAAACCTATTTTATTACTCTTGTTTTTCTCTGTTCCTCTCTTAATTTTTATTGGAAATGTGGCCTAAGTATAAAAGCTGTTATTTTGACTAAAGAAAATTTAGTTTTATGGCGGCAAGGATATAAGAAACATTAAATAAAATAAACGGAAAAATCCATGGCATAAAATTCAAGTGTTTGAAACTTTTATATATTAAAAAAAGTAACGGCAATATTTTGTTGCTTTAAAAAAAATATATGTAAACAAAACTGTTTAGTTTGTTATAATACAAACAATAATAAAATGAGAAAAAACAAAACAAACACCACAGGAGAGTGTTCATTTATTTAGAAATAAGTGTGAGTGTTTAAGAAGAAGAAAAAAGAGTGTGGTGTAATGTTTTTGTTTTAAAGTACAATAATAATAATAACAATAAAACATAAATAATAAAAGAAAATAATACAAACACAACTACATACATACTCATGAGTACTATGAGTAAAATGAATAATAGCAACAAACATATATACAGATAAATGAATGGATATACCACAGGGATTTATAAAAAGATATTCATATATATATGTAGGTGTTTGTGTGTCTATGAATGTTTATGAAGTGTTAAAAATGTTTATGATGACTGAGTGAATAAATGACTGAGGAGAAGAGTAAATAATTAGGCAAGAGAAAGAGTAAATGCAAGTGATAGTTTTTTTTTGTTGCATTTGATAGTTGTTATTAAACATACAACCAAACTGGTGTTTACTTTAGGGAGTATTAAAAAATACACTGTTAAAAAACTTATTTACAAGAGTATTAAAGGAGAATAATCAGGTTTCAATAATAATGGTAATAAATAAATAATAAAAATAACACCAATAATATAAAATAAATTGAATTAAATTGTAAATGAATTAATAAGTGTAAAAAAATGGAAAAAATTTAAAAAAGTAATAAAATAAAAATGTGAAAAAATAAAAAGGACTTTAAAGTTAAAAAAAAAAAAAAAATTAATTAAAACTTTAACAAAAATATTATTTAATAATTAAAATATATATATACAAAAAAAAATTTAAAAAATTCAGTTTTACAATTAAAACTTTAACAAAAATATTATTTAATAATTAAAAAGATATATATACATATATATATATATATATATATATATATATATATATATATATATATATATATATTAATATTACAAAAAAATTTAAAAAAATTCAGTTTTACAATTAAAAACATTTTGAAATATTAAAAAAAAAAAAACAGAAATTAATAAACCTACATTAAACTTTAATAAAAAAAAATTATAGAAAGAAATAAAAATATATTAATCTTAAAAAAAATATTTTCAAAATTAAAAGAAAAAGAAACAAAGTTAACTAAAAACGTAATTTTAAAATTTAAAATATTATTCAAAAATTTGATTAAAATTAGGGACTAAATTGCAAGCTAAATTAAACTAAAAAAATAATTTTTAATAAATTTATATAAAAATAAAAATTAAAAAAAAAAAAAAAAAATGATAAAAAATGTTGAAATAAATTCATAAAGTAAATTAAAAAAAAATAAGAAAAAACTTTAAAATTCCTTAAATAATATAAAACTGAATTTAAAGTTTTTAAAAATAACAAAAATATTAAATAAAGATTGAAATTAAAAAAAAAATAGATTTTTTTTACTTTTAAAATAATATACAAATTAATTATAATTTCTTTAAAATAAGGTTTTAATTTAGAGCCCAAAATATTTTATTATTTTTTTAATTCATAAAAATTAAGTCCTTTATTATATATATATTTTTTTTTTAATTTAAAAAAATTTTTAAACTAATTTTTTTCATTTTAAAGCGTTAACTTTTATCACAAAAAATACCTAGAATTATTTTTCTAATCAAATCCTTTTAAACAACACAATTGAAAAATTAAATTATATTTAAACTTAATAAAACTTAAAGTTTCATTCATAAATTTTTCGTCATATTTTTAATTAATTTAACAGCCACTCCTTTAATTACTCTGTCTTAAAAGTATACATATACATACTTTTATAGAAATTATAGAGTATTAAATTACTCGTTAAATATTTGCTATGTGATACCCAAAGCGTATGAGTGTTATTTAATTCATTTCAATATGTACAATATTAATCATACGCCCATAATTGAATTGTTACATTTCATGCTTGAAATTTATATTCACATTTTCATTTTCATTTCCTTTAAAATGTGTGTGTCAGTATTGGTGACGATGATAAATTAAATTTTATGCCAACATATGGTAGAAAATAACAAAATGAAATATTTTTAACAAAGAAATAAATTAAATACAATATTAATGCGCATTAAGAAAATCTTGAAGTTTGACAAAAAAAAAAAAAAAAAAAAAAAAAATTAAAATTAAGACATTTACTTAATACATTTACTTTGAATTTCCTTTTTAAATGAATGACATTAAGAAATATATATTTTAATGGAGTATTTAAAATTTGAAATATATAATTAACATGAAAAAGGAATAAAGTTAATGAATGAGATCATTAAATAAAAAAGAAAATAAAAAATAACAATAAAATAATTTTAAATAAGAAGAATTTTAAATCAAATAAAACAGGGAAGGACGTAAATAAGATTGTAGGCTCAATTTTAAAATAGTCTATAGAATATACTATATTATAGGCTATAGAAAAGACTATATTATAGGCTATAGAATAGACTATATTATAGGCTAAGGAATATACTGTATTATAGGCTATAGAATAGGCTACAGAACAGACTATATTATAGGCTATAGAATAGACTATATTATAGGCTATAGAAAAGACTATATTATAGGCTATAGAATAGACTATATTATAGGCTATATAAAAGACAATATTATAGGCTATAGAATAGACTATATTAAAGACTATAGAAAAGACTATACTATAGGCTATAGAATACACTATATTATAGGCTACAGAATAGACTATATTATAGGCTACAGAATAGAATATATTATAGGCTATAGAATAGACTATATTAAAGACTATAGAAAAGACTATACTATAGGCTATAGAATACACTATATTATAGGCTACAGAATAGACTATATTATAGGCTACAGAATAGAATATATTATAGGCTATAGAATAGACTATACTATAGGTTATAGAATACACTATATTATAGGCTAAGGAATATACTGTATTATAGGCTATAGAATAGACTATATTATAGGCTATAGAATACACTATATTATAGGCTATAGAATAGACTATATTATAGGCTATAGAAAAGACTATATTATAGGCTATAGAAAAGACTATATTATAGGCTATAGAATAGACTATATTAAAGACTATAGAAAAGACTATACTATAGGCTACAGAATAGACTATGTTATAGTCTATCGAAAAGACTATATAATAGGCTACAGAATATACTATATTATAGGCTATAGAAAAGACTATATTATAGGCTACAGAATAGGCTATATTATAGGCTATAGAATAGAATATATTAAAGGCTATAAAACAGACTATATTATGGGCTATAGAATAGACTATATTATAGGCTATAGAAAATACTATATTATAGGCTACAGAATATACTATATTATAGGCTATAGAATAGATTATATTATAGGCTATAGAATAAACTATACTATAGGCTATAGAATAGAATGCATTATAGGCTACAGAATAGCCTATATTATAGGCTGTAGAAAATACTATATTATAGGCTACAGAATAGACTATATTATAGGCTATAAAATATACTATGCTATAACCTATAGAATGAACTATATTAAAGGCTATAGAATGGCCTATAATATAGGCTATAGAAAAGACTATATTATAGAATATATTATAGGCTATAGAATAGACTATATTATAGGCTATAGAATAGACTATATTATAGGCTATAGAATAGACTATACTATAGGCTATAGAATAGAATACATTATATATAGAATAGGCAATATTATAGGCTATAGAAAATACGATATTATAGACTATAGAATAGATTATATTATAGGCTATAAAATAAATAATATAGAATATAGTCTATTCTATAGCATATAATATAGGCTATAGAATAGACTATACTATAGGCTATAGAATAGAATACATTATAGGCTACAGAATAGGCCATTTTATAGGCTATAGAATAGACTATATTATAGGCTATAAAACAGACTATATTGTAGCCTATAGAATGGACTATATTATAGCCTATAGAATGGACTATATTATAGGCTATAGAAAAGACTATATTATAGGATATAGAATAGACTATATTATAGGCTATAGAATATACTATATTATAGTCTAAAGAATAGACTATATTATAGGCTACAGAATAGGCTATATTATAGGCTACAGAATAGGCTATAGAATAGACTATATTATAAGCTATAGAATAGACTGTATTATAGGCTATAGAATAGACTATTTTATAGGCTATAGAATAGACTATATTAAAGGATATAGAAAAGACTATATTGTAGGTTATAGAAAAGACTATATTATAGGCTATAGAAAAGACTATATTACAGGCTACAGAAAAGACAATATTATAGGCTATAGAAAGGACTATGTTATAGCCTATAGAATATAATATATTATAGGCTGTAGAATAGACTATATTATAGGCTATGGAATAGACTATATTATAGGCTATAGAATATACTATATTATAGGCTATAGAATAAACTATATTATGGGATATAGCATAGACTGTATTTTAGGTTATAGAAGAGACTATATTATGGGCTATAGAATAGACTATTTTATAGGCTATATAATAGGTTATATTATAGGCTATAGAATATACTATATTGTAGGCTCCAGAAGAGACTATATTATAGGCTATAGAATAAACTATATCATAGGATTTATAATAGACTATATATAGGCTATACAAAACGTAGTACTGGCTACGTATGAGTAACGTTTTTAATTAAGCATTAATTTTACGTTCCCATTAAGGTTTTTATGTTTGAAATTTGTTTATTATTGTGTTTTTTTCTTTACTAACAAATTAATAAATCATTTTCTTAAAGTTTTGAAAAGTCCTTTTAAATTAGTTGCAGAAACTTCTCAATATAAATTCCAATTTATAGCAAAATAAATTCATTTATATTTCAGTTTCAACAATAAAATCCTATTCACAAATGTTGCCATAGAAATTTAATTATAAAAAACAAACAATAAAGTAAATAACGAAAAAAAAAAAAAAAAAACAAGCGGTTTAAATCCTCTTAAATCCAACACAAGACATAAAAATAAATACAAAATCCTAAAAATATGACAGTTAAAATGAAATGAACAGTAGCAGCAGCAACAACAACATCATATTTGTGCTTAATAATGAAAAACAAAAAGAAAATATAAATAAACAACATAAATGTCAATATAAATCAATACAAATGCAACGACAATATATCAAAATTACAAAAACAATAAAACGAAACAGCTATTACAATAACAAAAATATAACAACAACATCCTAATCTATCAATAATAAAACCACAATAAATAAAACAACGAAGAATAGCAGGAAAACAGCAACAACATTTCTTTCTTTTTTATTAATATTGCTTAAGAGTAAAAAAAAAGAAAAAAAAAAAGAAAAAAAAAAAACGACGAGAAAAAACTAGAGAAACATAAATAATGCTGCCACCTCCTATAACAACACCAACAATGGATGACGATTCTCAACATAACCAAAGTCTGGCTAAACAACAAAAACAATCTAACTTTATTGACAACAACAACACACAAAATACTTCAGCTGATATTTCCACATCTACAAATTCCTTTCCCACAGTACCTTTTAATACCACCAGCATAAAGAATTTTTTCAATAAAACTTTAGCCAATGTGGCTAAAACAAATCTAAGTGATTATACAGCTCAATATTCAGCAACATTTTCAAATTCATCTCCTGATTCTGTTTCTGCCTCCACTAGTACACATGCTATTGCAGCAGAGGTATATGATGGTCTTATAGCTGGTAAAGCAATAGGTGGTGGTAATAGTGCAGTGGAACAGGTAAATGGTTTTGACAGTTATGCCACTGCTGCCGATATGGCGGTGGCTTCTTTGTCAAATGGCAGTCATCATTTGGAAACAACTACAGCATTTCCAACTGCCCAAACAGTGGCTACATTTATAGCAGGAAATAAAAATCGTGCCACAACAATAATTGTTTATCCCACAGGTAAATGAAAAATGTTGAATTAATTGGAAACTGAACCATGTATAAACCCTGTTGAATATAATATATTAAGCTATGGAATATACTATATTATAGGCTATAGAATAGACTATATTATAGGCTATAGAATAGACTATATTATAGGCTATAGAATAGACTATATTAAAGGCTATCGGATAAACTATATTATAGGCTGTCGAAAAGACTATATTATAGGCTATCGAATAGACTATATTATAGGCTATCGAATAGACTATATTATAGGCTATCAAATAGACTATAATATAGACTATAGAATAGACTATATTATGACTATCGAGTAGACTGTATTATAGACTATATAATAAGCTAAGTATCATACTATATTATAGGCTATCGAATAGATTATATTATAGGCTATTGAATAGACTATATTACAGGCTATAAAATAGACTATATTATATGCTATAGAATAGACTATATTATAGGTTATAGAATATACTATATTATAGGCTATCGGATAAACTATATTATAGGCTATCGAATAGACTATATTATAGGCTATCTAATAGACTATATTATAGGCTATCGAATATACTATATTATAGGCTATTGAATATACTATATTACAGGCTATAAAATAGACTATATTATATGCTATAGAATAGACTATATTATAGGCTATCGGATAAACTATATTATAGGCTATCGAATAGACTATATTATAGGCTAACGAAAAGACTATATTATAGGCTATCAAATATACTATATTATAGGCTATTGAGTTGACTATATTATAGGCTATCTAATAGACTATATTATAGGCTATCGAATATACTATATTATAGGCTATTGAATAGACTATATTATAGGCTATCGAATAGACTATATTATAGGCTATCGAATATACTATATTATAGACTAAAGAATAGACTATATTATAGACTAAAGAATAGACTATATTATGACTATCGAATAGACTGTATTATAGACTATAGAATAGACTAAGTTATAGGCTATAGAATAGGTTTAATATTAGACTATATTATAGGCTATCGAATAGATTATATTATACGCTATTGAATAGACTATATTACAGACTATAAAATAGACTATATTATATGCTATAGAATAGACTATATTATAGGCTATCGAATATACTATATTATAGGCTATTGAATATACTATATTACAGGCTATAAAATAGACTATATTATATGCTATAGAATAGACTATATTATAGGCTATCGAATAAACTATATTATAGGCTATCGAATAGACTATATTATAGGCTAACGAAAAGACTATATTATAATCTATCAAATATACTATATTATAGGCTATCGAATAGACTATATTATAGGCTATCTAATAGACTATATTATAGGCTATCGGATAAACTATATTATAGGCTATCGAATAGACTATATTATAGGCTAACGAAAAGACTATATTATAGGCTATCAAATATACTATATTATAGGCTATCGAATAGACTATATTATAGGCTATCTAATAGACTATATTATAGGCTATCGAATATACTATATTATAGGAAATCGAATATACTATATTATAGGCTATCGAATATACTATATTATAGGAAATCGAATAGACTATATTATAGGCTATCGAATAGTCTATATTATAGGCTATCGAATAGACTATATTATAGACTAAAGAATAGACTATATTATGACTATCGAATAGACTGTATTGTAGACTATAGAATATACTAAATTATAGGCTATAGAATAGGTTTAATATTAGACTATATTATAGGCTATCGAATAGATTATATTATACGCTATTGAATAGACTGTATTACAGACTATAAAATAGACTATATTATATGCTATAGAATAGACTATGTTATATGCTATAGAATATACTATATTATAGACTATGTTATATGCAATCAAATAGACTATATTGTAGGCTACCGAATAGACTATATTATATGCTATAGAATAAACTGTGTTATAGGTTATAGAATATACTATGTTATAAGCTATCGAATAGACTATAAAATAGACTATATTAAAGGCTATTGAACAGACTATATTATAGGCTATATAATAGACTTTATTATAGGCTATCGAATAGGCTATATTATAGACTATAGAATGAATATATTATAGAATATACTATATTATATGCTATAGAATAAGCTATTTTATAAGATATATCATATACTATTTCTATCGCTTCGACTATATTATAGGGTATAAGTTCGACTATTATAGTCTTTCGAATGGATTATATTATAGGCTATAGTATGCAATGTATAAAAGGCTATAGCATGGACTATATGATATACTGCAACATAGACTATATTAAATGCTATAGAATACAGTAAAGCGTTTGACAGAAATCTCTCAGTGCCTATTTTTGTGTTTATAATCTTGTCATCTTAAAAATTTCCTTACTTCTAACTCCTTCTTAAAATCTTTCTTTACAGCTCATTAATCACAACAAAACATTATTTATTTAAATTTTATACCCACAAAAATCTTATTTTAAGCATGATTCACATCATAAAATGACCTTTATATGTATTTTGTTGACATTTAAGATAATTGTATCCTAAAATAACTAACATGTGTTATATATGGATTTTTTATTAACTCACCATGATTAAATAGTTGTGCTAAAAATATAACATTTTGACCTTTAGCTTATTTATTGTCATGCTTTTGTTTTACTTTAATTTCTGGTGTTTTTCACATTTTTCTGACTTTAAGTCAGAAAAAATCATCTTTCATAAGAAAAATCTATTGTGTAAAGAAAGGTCTCTTGAAATAGTTAACCTCATACCCCCAGTTACTATATGTAGCTTTTTTTCGTTTTAAGTTATTTTAATAGTATTGGTTAGAGTGTGTGTGTTTGTTTTATTGTTTACAATTCACAAACATAAACTAACACACATTTGAGTTGTCATTTTCAAGTTATTAAAACATAAATAGAAATGCCAGAATAAATGAGGATATTTCAAACTTAAAATAAATAAGTTGCCCACAATTTTATTAGTTTTAAGCTTAAAAAATTTTTGAAAAACCTCACAAAGTTTATTATTATTTTCAATTTGTTTTTTTTTTTTTTTTTGACACAAATAAAAGGTTTTTCTTTTATTTTATTCTTGTTAAATTAAGATTAGTTGTTTAGGAGATAAACTGAAATATACAGAAAACAATTTACGTAAAAAAGGAAAAAATAATAAAAATATATGTAAAAAATTATATTCATACATAAGTAATTTTATTTCATCAACATTATTGTCAACATAATGTTGTTTTTTATGAATATTTATGATGATGAAGTATTTATGACAGAAACATGTAACAATATGACTAAAAGAAATGTAAATACATAAATATAAATGTGAATATATATAAGAATAAAAATGTATGGATATGAAAGTGTAAATGTAGGAATTTGTGTATAAAATTTTATTTATGAGAGGAAATGACATGAATTCAGAAGCAAAATAATATAGGATATGTTAAAATAACGTCGCAGTAACTGAGTTTGCTAAATTGAAAATGAAAAATACAAGAAGCTAATATATAGTATACACCAAAGTCGTCATGATAGTGTATAATATAGTCTATTCTATAGTATATAATATAGTCTGTTCTATAGCTTGTAAAATAGTCTATTCTATAGCTTATAATATAGTTTATTCTATAGCCTATAATATAGTTTATTCTATAGCCTGTAATATAGTATATTCTATAGTCTATAATATAGTCTATTTTATAGCCTATAATATAGTATATTTTATAGCCTATAATATAGTCTATTGTATAGCCTATAATATAGTATATTCTATAGCCTATAGTATAGTCTATTTTGTAGCCTATAATATAGTATATTCTATAGCCTATAATATAGTCTATTATGTAGCCTATAATATAGTCTATTCTATAACCTATAATATAGTCTATTCTATAGCCTATAATATAGTATTTTCTATAGCCTATACTATAGTCTATTCTGTAGCCTATAATATAGTATATTCTATAGCCTATAGTATAGTCAATTTTGTAGCCTATAATATAGTCTATTCTATAGCCTATAATATAGTCTATTATGTTGCCTATAATATAGTCTATTCTATAACCTATAATATATTCTATTCTATAGCCTATAATATAGTCTATTCTATAGCTTATAATATAGTATATTTTATAGCCTATAATATAGTCTATTTTATAGCCTATAATATAGTCTATTTTATAGCCTATAATATAGTCTATTTTATAGCCTATAATATAATCTGTTCCAGAGCCATTAATATAGTATATTTTATAGCCTATTATATAGTCTATTCTATAGCCTATAATATAGTCTATTCTATAGCCTATAATATAGTCTATTCTATGGCCTATAATATAGTCTATTTTATAGCCTATAATATGGTCTATTCTATAGCCTATAATATAGTCTATTCTATAGCCTATAATATAGTCTATTCTATGGCCTATAATATAGTCTATTCTATAGCCTATAATATAGTCTATTATGTAGCCTATAATATAGTCTATTCTGTAGCCTATAATATAGTCTATTCTATAGCCTATAATATAGTCTATTCTATAGCTTATAATATAGTATATTTTATAGCCTATAATATAGTCTATTTTATAGCCTATAATATAGTCTATTCTATAGCCTATAATATAGTCCATTCTATGGCCTATAATATAGTCTATTCTATGGCCTATAATATAGTATATTCTATATCCTATAATATAGTCTATTCTATAGTATAGTCTATAGCCTATAATATAGTCTATTGTATAGCCTATAATAAAGTATATTCTTTAGCCTATAATATAGTATATTCTATAGCTTATAATATAGTCTATTCTATAGCCCACAATATAGTCTATTCTATAGTCTATGATATAGTCTATTCTATAGCTTATAATATAGTCTATTCTATAGCCCATAATATAGTCTATTCTATAGCCTATAATATAGTCTATTCTGTAGCCTATAATATAGTCTATTCTATAGCCTATAATATAGTCTATTCTGTAGCCTATAATATAGTCTATTTTATAGCCTATAATATAGTATATTCTATAGCTTATAATATAGTCTATTCTTTAGCCTATAATATAGTCTATTCTTTAGCCTATAATATAGTCTATTCTTTAGCCTATAATATAGTCTATTGTATAGCCTATAATATAGTCTATTGTATAGCCTATAATATAGTCTATTCTATAGCCTATAATATAGTCTATTTTATAGCCTATAATATAGTATATTCTATAGCCTGTACTATAGTCTATTTGGAGCCTATAATATAGTCTATTCTATAGCCTATAATATAGTCTATTCTATAGCCTATAATATAGTCTATTCTTTAGCCTATAATATAGTCTATTCTATAGCCTATAATATAGTCTATTCTGTAGCCTATAATATAGTCTATTTTATAGCCTATAATATAATCTATTCTATAGCTTATAATATAATCTATTCTATAGCCCACAATATAGTCTATTCTATAGTCTATGATATAGTCTATTCTATAGCCTATAATATAGTCTATTCTATAGCCTATAATATAGTATATTCTATAGCCCATAATATAGTCTATTCTATAGCCTATAATATACTCTATTCTATAGCCTATAATATAGTCTATTGTATAGCCTATAATATAGTCTATTCTTTTGCCTATAATATAGTCTATTCTTTAGCCTATAATATAGTCTATTGTATAGCCTATAATATAGTCTATTCTTTAGCCTATAATATAGTCTATTCTTTAGCCTATAATATAGTCTATTCTTTAGCCTATAATATAGTCTATTCTATAGCCAATAATATAGTCTATTCTGTAGCCTATAATATAATCTATTCTATAGCTTATAATATAGTCTATTCTATAGCCTATAATATAGTCTATTCTGTAGCCTATAATATAGTCTATTTTATAGCCTATAATATAGTATATTCTATAGCTTATAATATAGTCTATTCTATAGCCCAAAATATAGTCTATTCTATAGTCTATGATATAGTCTATTCTATAGCCTATAATATAGTCTATTCTATAGTCTATGATATAGTCCATTCTATAGCCTATAATATAGTCTATTCTTTAGCCTATAATATAGTCTATTGTATAGCCTATAATATAGTCTATAGTATAGTATATTGAATAGCCTTTAATTTAGTTCACTCTTTAACCTATTTTTTATTTTATTTTCTTTTGTATTTTGTGAAATTTATATTTAAAAAATTTAAGTCCGTTTTTTCCTTGCACAAAACTTGTTTTAACTTTTTGGCTTTAATAAAGAAAATTGAGTATAAATGAAACAAAGGAGCTACTAAATTATGCTTTGCCTTTTATTTCACTGGAAAATGTTAAAAGGAAAATATTTATATAATATTTTGTGTACAAAAATAACACCAAGAAAAACTACAAATACTATAAAGAGTTTGTTTTTATAGAATTTATTTAATAAAAAATTGGAACGAAAAATATTAAAGAAATAAAACAAAAATAAAGGGAATTAAATGTGTTTATATTTAAAGATTTTTGGTTTAAGTTTCAAAAGAAATAATAACTTTACAAGAAGGCTAATTATTTTTAATACATGTATTTTTTTCATTTTTTCTTTGCAGTTTCTCCCGAATCCATTGTGATACCCATTGTTTCGTGTATTTTTGGTTTCCCCATATTGGCTTTCATTGTTATCTGCTGTCTAAGACATCGAGCAAAATTGGCCAGAGAACGTGATCGCAGGCGTAACTATGACATGCAGGACCATGCTGTTAGCCTGGTCAGATTTAGTCCAATACATAGGCTTAGTGAGTTTGAGTGTTGTAATGTATTGTTTGATTTAAATTTTCTTATGAATGATGGATGGAAAATAATTAATAGAGAATGGATTTTTTATTATTAGAGATCAAATTAAATGAGTCCTTTTATTTTATTTAATTTAATTAATTTATAGCCTGTTTTTAGGCTTTACAATTATATATTATTATTTATTTTTATTTCAAAGTATTTTTTCAATTTAAATTCTTTTTAAGCACACAAATAAAAAAATATTTTGCAATTAATTTATTTCATTTGTATTGAATTTCAAGCATACTTTATAAACATATTATTTTCATAGTAGTAGTAGTATGTAGCGAAAGAAAAAAATGTAAAGCATACTTTTAGGTTTTTTATTATTTATTTTTAAATTAAAATTAAGCCTAAAAACCCTGGCAACATAAATGCTAGGAGCATGATGAGAATTCATTACGTTAATGATTGATTTATTTTATTCTTCATTTTTATTTCTGTTTTGTAGAGCTTAACGTTATTTTTTTCTATTAAAAGTGTTTATTAATTTTAATGATAAACATGTGTGGTTGCTAGCAATAATATATTTACATAATAATGTAGCATACTTATGAGAGTAATTTATTTGAAATATGGTGAAGTTATTAATATCAATTTAAGGCTAGAAATAATAAAATGAAATGCTTTTAATGGTAATAGAGAAAAAAATATATTTACATATAAATACAATTTTATTATGCGTTAGTATATGAAGCATATATTAAGGCGTAATGAGCATTAAGAAGATCTCTATTAAATTTCTATTATAAATTAATTTTTTTAACTTTTTGCTTTAAAAGTTTATTGAACTTTTTTATGTTTAAGCTGTCACTTATTTTGGATTTTTTTTTAATCATCATTTTATTAATTTATTTTATTAATGGTGTTTGATAGCTTTTCTTTAACTTATGTTCTCAATGTCTTCTTTGAAATAATGACTATTTTCTATGCTTATTATCTTGATAATCTATACACAAGTAAAAAATATCGATGCCAACAGAAGGCAATTTATAAAGTTTTATTTCCTGTTTGACAACACACTTCTACAAAAAAGTGAAGAGCTTACAGTGTCTACCCAGAAAACTACATTAACTACAACTTTGGTCTCCTTTATATTTATTCTGTCCTTACAATATCCTCCTTTACATTCACATCAAAATTGCTTTTTCAATTATACTTTTGACAACTTTTTTTCTTTTGTCTCTTAACTATTTCTATTTTCTTATTCTGTTTTCTCTTTTTATATATTGTATTCAATAAAATTCTATTACTTTATTGTGTCTTGTTTTCCTATTTTTTTTTTACAACCAAAAACTTATTTTTATATTCTATACAATTCTATTTTTGTTCTTTATCGTTTTAGTTTCTTTTTTGGTTATAACAACAATTCAGTCTCTTCAATCATTTTTTGTCTTTACTAAACGATAATGATGATTGCTTTTTGCATTTGCATTGAATTGTCAATTTGGAAATTTGATTGAATTGAGGATTTCAAATATAAAATAAAAGCCAAGTGGTTTAATTAACAAAAGGAGGAAAAAGGATAACAAACAGGAAAAGTGTTTTTCTATATGAAAATGGAATAGACTGTAGAATAGACTGTATTACAGGCTATAGCATAGAGAAGACTTATTATAGACTATGGAATAGACAATATTATAGGCTATAGGATAGACTATAGTATAGGCTATAGAATAGACCATAGAATAGACTATGTTATAGGCTAAAGAATATAGCTTATAGAATAGACTATATAATAGGCTATACAATAGACTATATTAAAGGCTCTGGAATATGCTATATTATAGGTTATAGAATAGACTATATTATAGGCTATAGAATAGATAATATTAAAGGACATAGAATAGACCATATTATAGGCTATAGAATATACTATATAATAGGCTATACAATAGACTATATTAAAAGCTCTGGAATATACTATATTATAGGCTAAGGAACAGAATATATTATAGGCTATAGAATAGACTATGTTAAAGGCTATATAACAGAATATGTTAAAGGCTATAGAATAGACTATAGACTAGACTTATTGTAGGCTATAGCATAGGCTTTATTATAGGCTATACAATAGACTATATTATAGCCAATATAATAGACTATATTATAGGCTATAGAATAGACTATGTTAAAGGCTATAGAATAGACTATGTTAAAAGCTATAGAATTGACTATAGAATAGACTGTATTATAGGCTATAGCATAGACTTTATTATAGGCTATAGAATAGACTTTATTAAAGGCTATAGAGTAGACTATATTAAAGGCCATAGAATAGACTATATTATAGGCTATATCATAGACTATATTATAGGCTATACAATAGACTATATTAAAGGCTATAGAGTGAACTATATTATAGGCTATAGAATAGACAATATTATAGGCTATAGAATAGACTATATTATAGGCCATAGAATAGATTATATTATTATATTATAATATTATAGATTATAGGCTATAGAATAGACTATGTTAAAGGCTATAGAATAGACTATGTTTAAAGCTATAGAATTGACTATAGAATAGGCTATATTATAGGCTATAGCATAGACTTTATTATAGGCTATAGAATAGACTATATTAAAGGCTATAGAGTGAACTATATTATAGGCTATAGAGTAGACTATGTTATAGGCTATAGAATAGACTATATTATAGGCTATAGCATAGACAATATTATAGGCTATAGAATAGACTACATTATAGGCTATAGAATAGACTATATTATAGGCTATAGAATCGACTATATAATAGGCTATAAAATATACTATATTAATGGCTCTGGAATAGACTATAATATAGGATAAGGAACAGATTATATTATAAGCTATAGCTATATATAGCTATGTTAAAGGCTATAGAATAGACTATAGTCTAGACTTATTATAGGCTATATCATAGACTTTATTATGGGCTATACAAAAGACTATATTATAGGCAATATAATAGACTATATTATAGGCTATAGAATAGACTATGTTAAAGGCAATAGAATAGAATATGTTAAAGGCTATAGAATTGACTTTAGAATAGGCTATAGCATAGACTTTATTATAGGCTATAGAATGCACTATATTAAAGGCTATAGAATAGGCTATATTATAGGCTATAGAATGCACTATATTAAAGGCTATAGAATAGACTATATTATAGGCTATAGAATAGACTATATTATAGGCTACAGAATAGACTATATTATAGGCTATAGAATAGATTATGTTAAAGGCTATGTAGTAGAATATATTAAAAGCTATAGAGTGGACTATATTATAGACTATAGAATAGACTTGTTATAGGCTATAGCATAGACTCTATTATAGGCTATAGCATAGACTATGTTATAGGCTAAAGTAAACACTATATTATAGGCTATAGAATAGACTATATTAAAGGCTATAGATTAGATTATAGAATAGACTTATTATAGGCTATAGCATATACTTTATAGCCTGTTTTGTAGGCTATAGAGTAGACTATATTATAGGCTATAGAGTGGACTATATTATAGGCTATAGATACAATAGACTGTATTATAGGCTATAGCATATACTATGTTATAGGCTATAGAATAGACTATATTATAGGCAATAGAATAGTATTTTTTTTTCTGTTTGAGTTTAAACTAGCACTTTAATTTGTTTTTTTTATCACTAAAGAATATTTTAAACTAAATAAATTTCAAAAAAGTATTTAACTTCTTTTCTATTTCTTTTTTAGATTACCGATCGTCGCGAGCTATCAGTTTACGTCCTGAACGAAGCCTAAGCCAAGGTTTTACTTCTCTCGAACTCGATACCGTGGTGGAGGAACGCTGCAGTGATGTCGAACAAACACAAACGGAAATTTTACATCCCGAATCGCCCATGGAATCTTCAACTGCTTCCTATAAAATGTCTTTCTCTAGCAGCTAGCAAATGCCTCTAAAAATCGCGAGTCCTATAAATGCAACTACAACTACAATGCCTTTAACAATACAAACATCCAAAGAGCTGTCCTTACCCACAGCTATAAATCCTATAACATTCTCACGTTCGCCACCTTTAACGCTGAGTACGAAATCAAAATCCGCCGATGTAGCACAAAAATGTAAAGTAAAATATTTACAAACCAACACTGAATATCCTATGTCTACCCTAAGTCCACGTCAGTTTACTTTGAAGCGACAAAAACGTATTGGAGAGAATCGTCCGTTATCTAGGAAAATACCACGAAGCTCATCTATGCGTAAATCCAGATCTTTAGATGCTGACAACAGTTATTCATTATCTAGTATACAATCACCTTTGTGGGTAACTTTAACAAATGCCAGGACCATAGAAGAGCTATCGAGAGAGCAAATATAAAAGAGAGATTGAAGAAATTATAAATTTAATTTAATTCTTTCTTTTAATAAATGTGTAGTTTAGCAAATGAAATGTTTAAATGCTTTTTAAACGAACAATAGACCAAAAATAATATTTAATTTGTTATTGAATATAAATGTTTAGTTTTAAATTAAAAATTTATTAAATAAAAGAAACAAATAAAACATAAAAGGAAAATAAAAAAGTATTTATAACTTAAGCCCAAAAAACAGAGTTTCAAAAGAAAATTTTTAGACTTAAATAAATAAGCTACCTTGTCCAAATGTTAATTTGTTTTTGTATTATATATGAATAATAAATCTGTATGTTTATAAATTAATTATGATTATTGAATTATTTAGTAGACGAAAAAAAAAAAAAAAATAAATAAATAAAAATAAAGGAAAAATATTTGAAAGAAAACAAGAGGATGAAAGGTTTTTTTTTTTAATAAAAATGCTAATAAAATTTTATTAAATAAAATTTATAATATTTACGGTTCCTGTCGTGAAGTTTGTAAAGTTGTTTTATTTTCACCAGGCTCCATCTAGTGGCCTCTAAATAACTTGGTTTTGCGTCGGTTTTTGTAATAACTTAAGTCAATGAAAAGTTATTATATGAAACAATTTAGTATTTTATATTACTTATCATTAAAAATTCTAAAGGAATAAAAAGCTTTTAATAAATGAGGACTTGTGATGGTTTAAGTCTCAGGTAATCCTTAGTTTTGTTCTGCTTCTTAAAGGGCTCCATCTATTGTTAGCTAAAACAATTTATTTTTGTAATGGTTTTAAACTTCACTATATCACAGAAAAAACTGCAAAACTTTCAAAACATTTAAGTTCAAATAAATCCTTTTTATCCTTTTTTAAAACAATAATAAAATTTTAAACTTTTTCATTAATTCTTGAGGCTTTTTTGAAGGGTCTAAACTCAAATGTACTTAATAAATTTTCCATTTTTGATAAAAAGTAAGGTTATGTGGAATAAAATTTTATTATTCTTAAAAATCTTTTAAAAGAAAATGCAGTCATACGAAGGAAACATTTAACATATTCGTTTAATAAATTATTTAGAAAAATAAGAATCAATAAAAAGTTTGATATAAAAATTAAAAAAAATTTTAATTTTATTAACTACAAGAGCTCTCAATAATGGCATAAAGTTAGAATAAAATGTAAATCGTATATGGGTAATAACTTCTATTTATATTTCAATACAAAACCACAATTCTACTCAACATACCACTACATTTTTTTTTGTTCAAACCAACCTCTAGTTGTAATGATTTTTAACATCCCCTGTTTTAGTTTTATCCTTTTCTACTCATATTATTCACACTCTCTTATCACCTCTACTTTACAAAAAAAAAAAAAAAAAAAAAAAAAAACAGCAGGACCTTTTTAATCCCCACAATTAATAAAATTCAATGTATTTAAGATTTCCTCTTCAAAGGCGCGTGTTAATAAACCAGTGCAAATGTCATCATTGTCATTGTTATAAAAAAAATAGGCGTTGCAAAAACATGAGAAGGAGTATTAAAAAAAATATTGAAAAAAGGAAAACTGTTTTTCTTTTATAATAGATTTTTTTAAACCAAAGATAAAAAAGGACATAATTAGCAAGTTGATACAATTGCTTAAAAGGCGATTAAAAAGGCAAAAAAACTGTGGGAAAGTATTAAGAAAAGTAAGAAAAGTTTTAGAGTTTTTTTTTTAGGGACCTGTTAGGATATTTGATAAATAAGAAAAATTAAGAAAAATGTTATGATTTGTTTTAGGAACATGTTAAGGATATTTGTAAATTTATGCTTAAATATGAAAAGGATAAAAATTAAAAAAGTAATAATTACAAAAACATTTTTGACGGAGATAGATGTAGAATAGATTATATATAAGAATAGAGCACTATATTATATTATAGATATATAGTGGTAGAGAGGATGATAAACTGTCGAATATTATATAAGCCAATACCTTGTTGATCATTGGAAGCAAAGACATTCTCTTCCAATTGTGGCATTCTATCAGATCACCCTTTTTCGTTACTTTCACAACGACACCAACATTGAGTTCTGGTGGTAGTGAGTGTGTATTCCAAACGAGGGGTACCTTTTATATTTTGTGAAAAACGTATAAAACAATATTTCTTTTTGAAAAGGGCATTATTGTTACCAAGAGTAGTATTCATGACAGTCAATACCTTTTCGGATGCGTTTGAACCAAGTCTTATGGCAGTTTTTCCACTTTGAATTATGGACCTCAAAAACATGTATTTTTGCTGCAATAACAGATTTTCCAAGTGTTGAAATAAGTTGTCCATGCAATTTATTTTGATACTGGGTAATGCAATGAAATAATTGGATAATAAAGCAGAGTTGCATCGCGGAAAATTTTAGAATTCGATGTTTGTAGTGATACTATTGGCGGTTGTTTCAAACTCTGTATAAAACCCAGTATTATCGTAGTGAAGAATGATCTTGTTTTGGCAGATAATTTTTTTTTACTTCTTGAAAATTGTTTGTCAAACAAAGAAAACAATTTTGTCATTTATGACAATCTAATAAATACCACTTCAAGGACATAGGACTAATTTTTTCTTCCTTTTCTTGCAAAAATCAACACACAATTAAACAATTTTAAACTTATATGGGGTAAAGGGAGAAAAACTGTTCTGGACGCCCAAATTTTATGAAATATTTAAAACTTTTTAGTGGAATTAATGCCTAGGAATTTCTCGATCACACGACATCTCATATGTTGGTATTGCATAATCTGTGCATATACAGCATCAGTGTTTTTTTAACAAAACAACCCTTTTTAGAAGACCTTTACAAATTTTAATCTTAAGCCAAGAGTATCCATGAATGAACTCCGCATACCAGCGATATAAGATGGCCTCCTTAAAAACATCATATTTTATGATTCTGTTGACAGATTTAACATAAGTGACGTAGTTTTGCCGTTTCGCAAAATATAAAAGGCACTCCTCATAACATCCTCGCACTGAGTTCAGATTTTACTTTGAGAAGTTAAGGGCTGCTGCCTTTCCGCTTTTAGGTGTTCTAATGGCTCTAGCGGTTTCCGTCTCCTCCGGGCATGTTGTATTTATGTTATTTCTGACTTGGTGTTTTAAATATCGACAGCGTAGTATTGTGGTGGTTTCTGTTGTTGCCATTATACCAGCATAGTAGCCGGACCATATTTTTAGTTGACGCTGGATATTTGATATTCATGGCAGCATCTGTTCGCTAATAACTCCTTCGCTATTCTATATAGATCTCTGGTATTTGTTTCTGCTGCAGCTTGTGCCTCGGATGCCATACCACCCATTCATGATCTCTTATCTTGACGAACGCTATGTTTGACCATGCGATCTATGTACGCATACTGTTACTGAAGATATGCCTTTATAACTGTTTTTATCTGACTTCTTTTCGGTGTTATCTGAAATCCATAATATGCATTTTCCTTGTTTTAATCCAATATGTTGATTCGCGCTCCCATTGAAAATCTTTTTACAGTCCTCCATTGTGTTCTTCCTTATTTCGTTATTTGATCATAATCACTTGCCAGCGAAACTTTCACATACAGCTATGGACGCGTCCGGAGCATTTCAGCCAAATGCTCTTATATGTCCTTTCATTGATAGGCACAAAGAGAGGACATATAAATCCATTGGTCGATCTGTATAGTCTAGTTTACGATGTAGACTATAGTCTAGTCTATAATATAGACTATAGTCTAGTTTATAATATAGACTATAGTCCAATTTATAATATAAACTATAGTCTAGTTTATGATAAAAACTATAGTCTAGTTTATGATATAGACTATAGTCTAGTTTATAATATAAACTATAGATTAGGTTATAATATAAACTACAGTCTAGTTTATGATATAGACTATAGTCTAGTTTATAATATAGACTATAGTCCAATTTATAATATAAACTACAGTCTAGTTTATAATATAAGCTAGTTTATAATATAGACTATTTATAATATAAACTATACTCTAGTTATAGTCTAGTTTATAATATAGACTATAGTCTAGTTTATAATATAGACTATAGACTAGTTTATAATATAGACTATAGTCTAGTTTATAATATAGACTATAGACTAGTTTATAATATAGACTATAGTCTAGTTTATAATATAGACTATAGTCCAATTTATAATATAAACTACAGTCTAGTTTTTAATATAAGCTATAGTCTAGTTTATAATATAGACTATAGTCCAATTTATAATATAAACTACAGTCTAGTTTATAACATAAGCTATAGTCTAGTTTATAATATAGACTATAGTCCAATTTATAATATAAGCTATAGTCTAGTTTATAATATAGACTACAGTCTAGTATATAATATAGACTATAGTCCAATTTATAATATAAACTATATTCTAGTTTATAATATAGACTATAGTCCAATTTATAATATAAGCTATAGTCTAGTTCATAATATAGACTATAGTCTAGTTCATAATATAGACTATAGTCTAGTTTATAATATAAACTATAGTCTAGTTTATAATATAGACTATAGTCTAGTTTATATTATAAACTAGACTATAGTCTAGTTTATAATATAGAATATAGAATAGTTTATAATATATACTATAGTCTGGTTTATTATATAGACTATAATCTAGTTTAAAATATATACTATAGTCTAGGTTATAAAATAGACTATAGTCTAGTTTATAATAAAGACTATAGTCTGGTTTATAATATAGACTATAGTGTTGTTTATAATATAGACTTTAGTCTAGTTTATAATAGAGATTATAGTCTAATTTATAATATAGACTATAGTCTATAATAAAGACTATAGTCTGGTTTATAATATAGACTATAGTGTAGTTTATAATATAGACTTTAGTCTAGTTTATAATAAAGATTATAGTCTAATTTATAATATAGACTATAGCCCAATTTATAATATTGACTAAAGTCTAGTTTATAATAGAGATTATAGTCTAATTTATAATATAGACTATAGCCCAATTTATAATATAGGCTACAGTCTAGTTTATAATATAGACTATACTCTAGTTTATGATATAGACTATAGTCTAGTTTATAATATAGACTATAGTCTAGTTTATAATATAGACCATTTATAATAGTCTATATTAGACTATAGCCCAATTTATAATATAGGCTACAGTCTAGTTTATAATATAGACTATAGTCTAGTTTATGATATAGACTATAGTCTAGTTTATAATATAGACTATAGTCTAATTTATAATATAGACTATAGTCCAATTTATAATATAGACAATAGTCTAGTCTATAATATATACTATAGCCCAATTTATAATATAGACTATAGTCTAGTTTATAATAGAGATTATAGTCTAATTTATAATATATTATATAGACTATAGTCCAGTTTATAATATAGACTATAGTCTAGTTTATAGTAGATATTATCGTCTAATTTATAATATAGACTATAGTCTATAATAAAGACTATAGTCTGGTTTATAATAAAGATTATAGTCTAATAGACTATAGCCTAATTTATAATATGGACTATAGTCTACTTTATAATAGAGATTATAGTCTAACTTATAATATAGACTATAGTCCAATTTATAATATAGGCTACAGTCTAGTTTATAATATAGACTATAGTCTAGTTTATAATAAATACTATAGTCTGGTTTATAATGCAGACTATAGTTTAGTTTATAGTAAAGACTATAAACTAGTTTATAGTTTATAATATATACTATTGTCCATATTATATAGTCAAGTCTTTAGCATAGACTATAGTCTGCTCTTTAAATTGCTTTTTAAATTGCCTTTTCTTAACACGTGTTTTTTGTTGACATTTATAAGCACGTGTTTTCCGATTGATCATTTAATGTCACTTTTTTATCACTTAAATAAGATTGCCTTTTAAAAATCTTTAACTCAAAATCATCCCCTTTAATGCAATTTGTGGGAAGTTTTTTTCTTTGGGATTTATTACTAATTTGATTTTGATTTTTTTCCTATTAGATTCTCATCTCTTGAAGAGATATTTAATCCTATTAGTGGCACAATTATGATGGCATAAGTCAACAGAACAGCGGGTGTTAAAATATCAATTTAATTTAATCTAACGTGTGACTTTTTTGTTTGTATGTAATAATCTATATTTGGTTAGGTTTGTTGGGTTGTAATTATATGACTTATACATGCTCTTTCTTTTTCTCTCTTCTTTAATTGGCTATAGTGCTCTTTCATTCTAAAGTGTTTTGTTGTTTTGTTTATATTATTGTTGACTTTTTGAGTTAAATATTTATTTATATGTACTCGAATGTGTGTATGTAAGTATATAAAATCGTTACTTTTTAACTGTGATAGAGATTAAGAGCAGGTTCTCATGCCACAGATAGTTTGATTAAATTAGTTGTTGATAGAGGGTGACAAATTGAAATAAAGTGTTTTATGGGGGTATTTAAAGGATGTGTAGGATTTTGTGTTAAGATTTTTTCTTGAGAGAAGTTTTACTTAGCTGAACTCAAATTTATTATTAGCTGTATTGAAATAAATTTATATTTTTGCTATCATAATAAATATCTACTTAGTTGAATTAAATTTTTTATTAGCTGAATACCTATAAATTTATGAGAAATCGTATATTAATTTTTCATTAATATTTTTCCAAATTTTGAGAATTTTACTTCAGCTGAATTGAAGTTTTATTAGCTGATGGAATAAAATGACTGAAAAAAAAAAATAATAAATAAATTGTTAGCATTTTTAGGAAATTTACTTAGCTGAATTAGAAATTTGCTAGCTGAATTGTAAAAAAATTAAATTAAATTTGAAATTTTGGATAATTTCAGAAAATTAACTTAGCTGAATTGCATATTTATAAGCTGAATAGCGATAGCTATACAAGAAATTGTATTAAAAAAAGTTTTCACTGATATTTGCCTACTTTTTGAGAGTTTTACTTCAGCTGAATTAAATTTTTATTAAAAGAATTGTTATAAAATTACAGAAAAACCAACATTTGTATCTAGTAGCTTAATTGTAAGAAATTGACATACAAATTAATATTTTTATTATAATATTGCAAGTAAACTTAGCTAAATTAAATTTGTATTAGCTGAATAGCATTTTATAAACAAGACATTTTATTATTTTAATACTTATATTTGTAAATTTTTTTTGAGAATTTCAGTTAGCTGAATTACATTTTTATCGGCTGAATTGTAAGAAAATTACTATGAAGTAAATTTTTTAAGATTTTAAGGAAATTTTCTTAGCTGAATTAAGTATACATTTGCTGAATGTTAAGAAAAAAAAATTTATCATGATTATCATGAAAATTTATATTTTTCTATTATAATGCAAATAAACTTAGCTGAATTCGATTTCTATTGGCTAAATAACTTTAAAATTATCCGAAATCTTTCAAAAATTGTGTCTAGTTAATCTTTAACAAATTTTTGAGAGTTTTATTTAGCTGAATATAAAATTTATTAGCCGAATTGTAAAAAAAAAAAATGACTTAAAAATCAATTATTTTAAATATTTAAGTAATTTTTCTCAGCTGAATTGTATTTTTAGCAGCTGAATAATTTTAAAAATATTTAAAATCTTATGATAATTATATTTTACTAGTAATTGATCTATTTTGGGGAACTTTAATTACCTGAATTAAATATTTATAAGCTGAATTGTAAAAAAAATTATTTAGAAAACAATAATTTCAAAATTTCATGCAATTCCATTTAGCTGAATTGTATTTTTACTAGCTGAAAAGCTTAAAAAACTATTACAGTTCTTATAAAAATAATGTTTTACTAATATTTTTTAAATTTTGACGAATTTTATTCGGCTGAATTAAAAATTTAATAGCTGAATAGTAATTTTTGCTGTTATTTTATAAAAATACACTCAGCTGAATTACATTTTTATTAGCTGAATAGCCTTAAAACTATGAGATTTCTTTTTAAATTACGATTTACTACTATCATTAATTTTGAGAAATTTTTTTCAGCTGAATTAAAATTAAAGTAGCTGTATTGTAAAAAAAAGCAATAGTATTTAGCTGAATTATAATTTTACAAGCTGAATAGCTTTAAAACTCTAAGATATTTTATAAAATCTATGTTACACTAATATCTGGTAGATTTTGAGGAAATTTACTTAAATGAATTGCAAATTTAGTAACTGAATTGTAAGAAAATTTTAAAAAAACTAATTATTTTAAAATTTTAAGTAATCGCTGAATTATATTTTTATTAGGTGAATTGCTTTAAAACTGCTGAAATCTTATTGAAATTATGCTTGATTAATATCTGTTTAAATTTTTAGAAATTTTCCTTAGCTGAATTCAAAATTTTGTAGCTAAAATGTAAGAATATTATTTGTGTTAAATTTTTAAGCAGTTTTATTTAGCTGAATTAGAAGTTTATTAGCTGAAAAGCTTAAAAACTGTTACATAACTTATAAAATCTGCGTTTCATTAATGTTTCGAGCAATTTTACTTGGCTGAATTGCATTTTTTCATAGCTAAGTTGTAGAAAAGTAAATAAAATTTAATATTTTTAATATTTTAAAGAAATTTACTTAGCTGAATTATATTTATATCAGCTGAATAAATTTTAAACTATTAGAAATCGTATAAAAATGATGTTTCATAAATTTTTATGCCATTAATATTTAGCTGAATTAAAAACTTTTAAGCTGAATTGTATAAAAATTAGTAAAAATAAATTTTTTCGTTATTTTAAAGAAATCTACTTAGCTGAATTTTATTTTTGTTAGCTGAATAGCTTTTTGACTGCTTAAAATTTTAGCAAAATTAAGTCTTAGCTTCTGATGAATTTTAGTTAGCTGAATTTAAAATTTAGTAGCTGAATAGTAAGAAAATTAAATAAAATTTGATATTTTTGTTATTTTATAAATAATTTACTTAGCTGAATTATATTTTTATTAGCTGAATGTCTTTAATACTATTATAAATTTTATAAAAGTTATTTTTCACGCATATTTGATAAATTTTGTGGAATTTTACTAAGCTGAATTAGAAATTCATAAGCTAAATTGTAAGAAAATTAGCTAAAATAATTGTTTTCGGTATTTTAAAGAAATTTACTTAGCTGAATTATATTTTTATTAGCTGAATAGCGTTATAGCTACCTAATATTTTATCAAACATATATTTCACTAACATCTGATAAATTTTAGTAAATTTTACTTAGCTGAATTGCATTTTGCTTAGCTGAATTGTAGAAAAAATAAATAAAATTTAATATTTTTGTTATTTTAAAGAAATTTACTTAGCTGAATTTCATTTTAATCAGCTGAATAGCTTTAAAATTATTAGAAATTTTATTTCCACTAATATTTGACAAATATTTGAGGGATTTTCCTTAGCTGAATTACATTTTTATTATCTAAATAATAAGAAAATAATTGAAAATATAATTTTTTGTCAATTTTAAAGAAATTTACTTAGCTGAATTACATTTTTATAAGCTGAATAGCTTTAAAATGAATAGCAGTCATATAAAAACAATCTTTCACTACTATTTAATAAAAGTTAGGGGAGTTTTACTTAGCTGAATTACGGTCTTCTTAGTAAACTTGTAAGAAAATCACTAAAAATACATAATTTTTGAGTTTTAAAGGAAATTTTAAATAATTTTTTTGAAATGAATTAAATAACAATTTAATATTTTTTAATTTTGCCTGTTCAAAAACCGTTTGCTGGGTTATTAAATAAACAATTAAGGGTAGTAGTTGCCTTATCAGCATTGAAACACTCGTTTGTGGATTTATATTGACACACACACGCTTTTGGAAAACAAGTATAAACTCCGCCTTCTTTTACTGCAAAAAGGAGGGTGGGTATTGAGTACAAGTATGTAGAAAATTTTGCAACAAATATGGCATACTGTTAGGATTTAAGGACACTATAAAAATTGCTTTGCTACAAAAAGGACATAAAGCGGAAGAACTTAGTATTTAAATAAAATTAAAAAAGTCTAATAAGAAGAGCAGGTTGAAATTTGAATGGCAGCAGAAGCTGGACAGGATAAAAAATTATTAAATATGGAAACAACTAATACTAAAGAAAAGGAAAAATCTAAGGACAAAGATTGCAACAAGGATAATATGAGCACAACTAATAATTCTAAGGAAAGAGTTTTAATGCCTATGAGATCTACAACTGTGAGAGGTAATCCACCAGCCTTGATTAGAGGTTCGGCAGGGCATACATTTTTAAATCCTAAATCTGAAACTTTATCAGATGGTGAACTATCGGATTTTTCTTTAAATGATACGGAAGAGGACGAGGAAGAGTTTCGTAATTGTGTTTTATTAAACGGTTCACATAATGAAGGTAAAATGTTAAAGAAATGAGTCACAAATAGTATTTTTAAAAGTCTCCTTATTTATCGTAGGTGCTTCTCTAAGCAATCATAGTGCTTCCTCACAAGGTCTTCCCATACCTCCCTCACCACCTATAAATCCCTTAGCAGGCTCTAATACTACTGAAGTCTTTGGTAAAAATGGTTTTCCTTTGGTACGTAAAGTCTTTACCAATACTCGGGAACGTTGGCGTCAACAAAATGTTTCTAGTGCTTTTGCTGAACTTAGAAAACTAGTGCCCACACATCCTCCCGATAAGAAATTATCGAAAAATGAAATACTACGCTCGGCCATTAAATATATAAAGTTGTTAACAAAAGTCTTGGAATGGCAAAAGGAACAGGAGGATAAACAAGAAAATGAGCCAAATAATAACAATAATAATCGTATCACTTTAAATGGTCACTTAACGCATAATGCTTCTAATAACCTTAATTGTTCTCTGGACAATAAATGTAATATTAAGCCTCAAATGTTAACCTTTAATAATCCTCCTAGTGCCAACAATAATAATCTACTCATGATAGCTCCTTCCAATATGTTAGCACAGCATTATATAAAAACTGAACAATTGGAGGGTGCGGAAGTAATGGTAGCCTCCACAAGAGTTAATGCAGCAGGAAATAATTCTCATTCTATAACGCCCTTGATGGCGGTAAGAAATGTTAATGTAACCAAAGGAGTTAAGGTCAATAAACGCAAATCTTTGGAAGAAAACGCAGCTAAGGATGATAAAAAACGTAAAAAGGAAGTGGCAGCTACTAGTGCTACTCCCTCAAATTCCAATAATCGTATCTAAAATAAGCAATTAATAGTTAAAAAGTGTTAAAACTAAAAATTATAATAATCACTTTAAGTGAATAAAATAAAGTTTAAATTAAATTTAAAAAGTGATCACAAATTTTGGCTATAACTCCACTATAAAAAAAAAAATCGATTTTTGGTATAAAAATCGATTTTTGGTAGGAAATATAAGTGATCACAGATTTTTGCTATTTAAGCTCTATCTCTTCTAGTTTAGCTTTAAAATCGATTTTTGTGTTTTTCATATAAAAATGGATTTTTGGTAGGAAATATGAGTGATCACAGATTTTCGCTCTTTAGGCTCTATCTCTTCTAGTTTAGCTTTAAAATCGATTTTTATGTTTTTCATATAAAAATCGATTTTTGGTAGGAAATATGAGTGATCACAGATTTTCGCTCTTTAGGCTCTATCTCTTCTAGTTTAGCTTTAAAATGGATTTTTATGTTTTTCATATAAAAATCGATTTTTGGTAGGAAATATGAGTGATCACAGATTTTCGCTATTTAGGCTCTATCTCTTCTAGTTTAGCTTTAAAATCGATTTTTATGTTTTTTATATAAAAATCGATTTTTGGTAGGAAATATGAGTGATCACAGATTTTCGCTATTTAGGCTCTATCTCTTCTAGTTTAGCTTTAAAATGGATTTTTATGTTTTTCATATAAAAATCGATTTTTGGTAGGAAATATGAGTGATCACAGATTTTCGCTATTTAGGCCCTATCTCTTCTAGTTTAGCTTTAAAATGGATTTTTATGTTTTTCATATAAAAATCGATTTTTGGTAGGAAATATGAGTGATCACAGATTTTCGCTCTTTAGGCTCTATCTCTTCTAGTTTAGCTTTAAAATGGATTTTTATGTTTTTTATATAAAAATCGATTTTTGGTAGGAAATATGAGTGATCACAGATTTTCGCTCTTTAGGCTCTATCTCTTCTAGTTTAGCTTTAAAATGGATTTTTATGTTTTTCATGTAAAAATCGATTTTTGGTAGGAAATATGAGTGATCACAGATTTTCGCTATTTAGGCTCTATCTCTTCTAGTTTAGCTTTAAAATGGATTTTTATGTTTTTTATATAAAAATCGATTTTTGGTAGGAAATATGAGTGATCACAGATTTTCGCTATTTAGGCTCTATCTCTTCTAGTTTAGCTTTAAAATCGATTTTTATGTTTTTCACATAAAAATCGATTTTTGGTAGGAAATATGAGTGATCACAGATTTTCGCTCTTTAGGCTCTATCTCTTCTAGTTTAGCTTTAAAATGGATTTTTATGTTTTTCATATAAAAATCGATTTTTGGTAGGAAATATGAGTGATCACAGATTTTCGCTCTTTAGGCTCTATCTCTTCTAGTTTAGCCTTAAAATGGATTTTTATGTTTTTCATATAAAAATCGATTTTTGGTAGGAAATATGAGTGATCACAGATTTTCGCTCTTTAGGCTCTATCTCTTCTAGTTTAGCTTTAAAATGGATTTTTATGTTTTTCATATAAAAATCGATTTTTGGTAGGAAATATGAGTGATCACAGATTTTCGCTATTTAGGCTCTATCTCTTCTAGTTTAGCTTTAAAATGGATTTTTATGTTTTTCATATAAAAATCGATTTTTGGTAGGAAATATGAGTGATCACAGATTTTCGCTCTTTAGGCTCTATCTCTTCTAGTTTAGCTTTAAAATGGATTTTTATGTTTTTTATATAAAAATCGATTTTTGGTAGGAAATATGAGTGATCACAGATTTTCGCTCTTTAGGCTCTATCTCTTCTAGTTTAGCTTTAAAATGGATTTTTATGTTTTTCATATAAAAATCGATTTTTGGTAGGAAATATGAGTGATCACAGATTTTCGCTATTTAGGCTCTATCTCTTCTAGTTTAGCTTTAAAATGGATTTTTATGTTTTTTATATAAAAATCGATTTTTGGTAGGAAATATGAGTGATCACAGATTTTCGCTATTTAGGCTCTATCTCTTCTAGTTTAGCTTTAAAATCGATTTTTATGTTTTTCACATAAAAATCGATTTTTGGTAGGAAATATGAGTGATCACAGATTTTCGCTCTTTAGGCTCTATCTCTTCTAGTTTAGCTTTAAAATGGATTTTTATGTTTTTCATATAAAAATCGATTTTTGGTAGGAAATATGAGTGATCACAGATTTTCGCTATTTAGGCTCTATCTCTTCTAGTTTAGCCTTAAAATGGATTTTTATGTTTTTCATATAAAAATCGATTTTTGGTAGGAAATATGAGTGATCACAGATTTTCGCTCTTTAGGCTCTACCTCTTCTAGTTTAGCTTTATATAAAAATCATATAAAAATCGATTTTTGGTAGGAAATATGAGTGATCACAGATTTTCGCTATTTAGGCTTTATCTCTTCTAGTTTAGCTTTAAAATGGGTTTTTATGTTTTTCATATAAAAATCGATTTTTGGTAGGAAATATGAGTGATCACAGATTTTCGCTCTTTAGGCTCTATCTCCTCTAGTTTAGCTTTAAAATGGGTTTTTATGTTTTTCATATAAAATTCGATTTTTGGTAGGAAATATGAGTGATCACAGATTTTCGCTATTTAGGCTCTATCTCTTCTAGTTTAGCTTTAAAATGGGTTTTTATGTTTTTCATATAAAATTCGATTTTTGGTAGGAAATATGAGTGATCACAGATTTTCGCTATTTAGGCTCTATCTCTTCTAGTTTAGCTTTAAAATCGATTTTTATGTTTTTCATATAAACATCGATTTTTGGTAGGAAATATGAGTGATCACAGATTTTCGCTATTTAGGCTCTATCTCCTCTAGTTTAGCTTTAAAATGGGTTTTTATGTTTTTCATATAAAAATCGATTTTTGGTAGGAAATATGAGTGATCACAGATTTTCGCTCTTTAGGCTCTATCTCTTCTAGTTTAGCTTTAAAATGGATTTTTATGTTTTTCATATAAAAATCGATTTTTGGTAGGAAATATGAGTGATCACAGATTTTCGCTATTTAGGCTCTATCTCTTCTAGTTTAGCTTTAAAATCGATTTTTATGTTTTTCATATAAAAATCGATTTTTGGTAGGAAATATGAGTGATCACAGATTTTCGCTCTTTAGGCCCTATCTCCTCTAGTTTAGCTTTAAAATGGGTTTTTATGTTTTTCATATAAAATTCGATTTTTGGTAGGAAATATGAGTGATCACAGATTTTCGCTATTTAGGCTCTATCTCTTCTAGTTTAGCTTTAAAATGGATTTTTATGTTTTTCATATAAAATTCGATTTTTGGTAGGAATAATGAGTGATCACAGATTTTCGCTCTTTAGGCTCTATCTCTTCTAGTTTAGCTTTAAAATGGATTTTTATGTTTTTCATATCACACAGATCACAGATTTTCGCTCTTTAGGCTCTATCTCTTCTAGTTTAGCTTTAAAATGGATTTTTATGTTTTTCATATAAAATTCGATTTTTGGTAGGAATAATGAGTGATCACAGATTTTCGCTCTTTAGGCTCTATCTCTTCTAGTTTAGCTTTAAAATGGATTTTTATGTTTTTCATATAAAAATCGATTTTTGGTAGGAAATATGAGTGATCACAGATTTTCGCTATTTAGGCTCTATCTCCTCTAGTTTAGCTTTAAAATGGATTTTTATGTTTTTCATATAAAATACGATTTTTGGTAGGAAATATGAGTGATCACAGATTTTCGCTCTTTAGGCTCTATCTCTTCTAGTTTAGCTTTAAAATGGATTTTTATGTTTTTCATATAAAATTCGATTTTTGGTAGGAATAATGAGTGATCACAGATTTTCGCTCTTTAGGCTCTATCTCTTCTAGTTTAGCTTTAAAATGGATTTTTATGTTTTTCATATAAAAATCGATTTTTGGTAGGAAATATGAGTGATCACAGATTTTCGCTATTTAGGCTCTATCTCCTCTAGTTTAGCTTTAAAATGGGTTTTTATGTTTTTCATATAAAATACGATTTTTGGTAGGAAATATGAGTGATCACAGATTTTCGCTCTTTAGGCTCTATCTCTTCTAGTTTAGCTTTAAAATCGATTTTTATGTTTTTCATATAAAAATCGATTTTTGGTAGGAAATATGAGTGATCACAGATTTTCACTATTTAGGCTCTATCTCTTCTAGTTTAGCTTTAAAATCGATTTTTATGTTTTTCATATAAAAATCGATTTTTGGTAGGAAATATGAGTGATCACAGATTTTCGCTCTTTAGGCTCTATCTCTTCTAGTTTAGCTTTAAAATGGGTTTTTATGTTTTTCATATAAAAATCGATTTTTGGTAGGAAATATGAGTGATCACAGATTTTCGCTCTTTAGGCTCTATCTCCTCTAGTTTAGCTTTAAAATGGGTTTTTATGTTTTTCATATAAAATTCGATTTTTGGTAGGAAATATGAGTGATCACAGATTTTCGCTCTTTAGGCTCTATCTCTTCTAGTTTAGCTTTAAAATGGATTTTTATGTTTTTCATATAAAATTCGATTTTTGGTAGGAATAATGAGTGATCACAGATTTTCGCTCTTTAGGCTCTATCTCCTCTAGTTTAGCTTTAAAATGGGTTTTTATGTTTTTCATATAAAAATCGATTTTTGGTAGGAAATATGAGTGATCACAGATTTTCGCTCTTTAGGCTCTATCTCCTCTAGTTTAGCTTTAAAATGGGTTTTTATGTTTTTCATATAAAAATCGATTTTTGGTAGGAAATATGAGTGATCACAGATTTTCGCTCTTTAGGCTCTATCTCCTCTAGTTTAGCTTTAAAATGGGTTTTTATGTTTTTCATATAAAATTCGATTTTTGGTAGGAAATATGAGTGATCACAGATTTTCGCTCTTTAGGCTCTATCTCTTCTAGTTTAGCTTTAAAATGGATTTTTATGTTTTTCATATAAAAATCGATTTTTGGTAGGAAATATGAGTGATCACAGATTTTCACTATTTAGGCTCTATCTCTTCTAGTTTAGCTTTAAAATCGATTTTTATGTTTTTCATATAAAAATCGATTTTTGGTAGGAAATATGAGTGATCACAGATTTTCACAATTTAGGCTCTATCTCTTCTAGTTTAGCTTTAAAATCGATTTTTATGTTTTTCATATAAAAATCGATTTTTGGTAGGAAATATGAGTGATCACAGATTTTCGCTCTTTAGGCTCTATCTCCTCTAGTTTAGCTTTAAAATCGATTTTTATGTTTTTCATATAAAATTCGATTTTTGGTAGGAATAATGAGTGATCACAGATTTTCGCTCTTTAGGCTCTATCTCTTCTAGTTTAGCTTTAAAATGGATTTTTATGTTTTTCATATAAAATTCGATTTTTGGTAGGAATAATGAGTGATCACAGATTTTCGCTCTTTAGGCTCTATCTCTTCTAGTTTAGCTTTAAAATGGATTTTTATGTTTTTCATATAAAAATCGATTTTTGGTAGGAAATATGAGTGATCACAGATTTTCGCTATTTAGGCTCTATCTCCTCTAGTTTAGCTTTAAAATGGATTTTTATGTTTTTCATATAAAATTCGATTTTTGGTAGGAATAATGAGTGATCACAGATTTTCGCTCTTTAGGCTCTATCTCTTCTAGTTTAGCTTTAAAATGGATTTTTATGTTTTTCATATAAAAATCGATTTTTGGTAGGAAATATGAGTGATCACAGATTTTCGCTATTTAGGCTCTATCTCCTCTAGTTTAGCTTTAAAATGGATTTTTATGTTTTTCATATAAAATTCGATTTTTGGTAGGAATAATGAGTGATCACAGATTTTCGCTCTTTAGGCTCTATCTCTTCTAGTTTAGCTTTAAAATGGATTTTTATGTTTTTCATATAAAATTCGATTTTTGGTAGGAAATATGAGTGATCACAGATTTTCGCTCTTTAGGCTCTATCTCTTCTAGTTTAGCTTTAAAATCGATTTTTATGTTTTTCATATAAAAATCGATTTTTGGTAGGAATAATGAGTGATCACAGATTTTCGCTCTTTAGGCTCTATCTCCTCTAGTTTAGCTTTAAAATGGGTTTTTATGTTTTTCATATAAAATTCGATTTTTGGTAGGAATAATGAGTGATCACAGATTTTCGCTCTTTAGGCTCTATCTCCTCTAGTTTAGCTTTAAAATGGATTTTTATGTTTTTCATATAAAATTCGATTTTTGGTAGGAATAATGAGTGATCACAGATTTTCGCTCTTTAGGCTCTATCTCTTCTAGTTTAGCTTTAAAATCGATTTTTATGTTTTTCATATAAAAATCGATTTTTGGTAGGAAATATGAGTGATCACAGATTTTCGCTCTTTAGGCTCTATCTCTTCTAGTTTAGCTTTAAAATGGATTTTTATGTTTTTCATATAAAATTCGATTTTTGGTAGGAATAATGAGTGATCACAGATTTTCGCTCTTTAGGCTCTATCTCCTCTAGTTTAGCTTTAAAATGGGTTTTTATGTTTTTCATATAAAATTCGATTTTTGGTAGGAAATATGAGTGATCACAGATTTTCGCTCTTTAGGCTCTATCTCTTCTAGTTTAGCTTTAAAATCGATTTTTATGTTTTTCATATAAAAATCGATTTTTGGTAGGAAATATGAGTGATCACAGATTTTCGCTCTTTAGGCTCTATCTCTTCTAGTTTAGCTTTAAAATCGATTTTTATGTTTTTCATAAAAAAATCGATTTTTGGTAGGAAATATGAGTGATCACAGATTTTCGCTCTTTAGGCTCTATCTCTTCTAGTTTAGCTTTAAAATGGATTTTTATGTTTTTCATATAAAAATCGATTTTTGGTAGGAAATATGAGTGATCACAGATTTTCGCTCTTTAGGCTCTATCTCTTCTAGTTTAGCTTTAAAATGGATTTTTATGTTTTTCATATAAAAATCGATTTTTGGTAGGAAATATGAGTGATCACAGATTTTCGCTCTTTAGGCTCTATCTCTTCTAGTTTAGCTTTAAAATGGATTTTTATGTTTTTCGTATAAAAATCGATTTTTGGTAGGAAATATGAGTGATAACAGATTTTCGCTCTTTACGCTCTATCTCTTCTAGTTTAGCTTTAAAATGGATTTTTATGTTTTTCATATAAAGATCGATTTTTGGTAGAAAATATGAGTGATCACAGATTTTCGCTATTTAGGCTCTATCTCTTCTAGTTTAGCTTTAAAATGGATTTTTATGTTTTTCATAAAAAAATCGATTTTTGGTAGGAAATATGAGTGATCACAGATTTTCGCTCTTTAGGCTCTATCTCTTCTAGTTTAGCTTTAAAATGGATTTTTATGTTTTTCATATAAAAATCGATTTTTGGTAGGAAATATGAGTGATCACAGATTTTCGCTATTTAGGCTCTATCTCTTCTAGTTTAGCTTCAAAATGGATTTTTATGTTTTTCATATAAACATCGATTTTTGGTAGGAAATATGAGTGATCACAGATTTTCGCTCTTTAGGCTCTATCTCTTCTAGTTTAGCTTTAAAATGGATTTTTATGTTTTTCATATAGAAATCGATTTTTGGTAGGAAATACGAGTGATCACAGAATTTCGCTATTTAGGTCCTATCTCTTCTAGTTTAGCTTTAAAATGGATTTTTATGTTTTTCATATAAAAATCGATTTTTGGTAGGAAATATGAGTGATCACAGATTTTCGCTCTTTAGGCTCTATCTCTTCTAGTTTAGCTTTAAAATGGATTTGTATGTTTATGCCCTATCTCTTCTGGTTTAGCTTTAAAATGGATTTTTACGTTTTTCATATAAAAATCGATTTTTGGTAGGAAATATGAGTGATCACAGATTTTCTCTATAGGCTCTATCTCCTCTAGTTTAGCTTTAAAATGGATTTTTACGTTTTTCATATAAAAATCGATTTTTGGTAGGAAATATGAGTGATCACAGATTTTCTCTATAGGCTCTATCTCCTCTAGTTTAGCTTTAAAATGGGTTTTTATGTTTTTCATATAAAAATCGATTTTTGGTAGGAAATATGAGTGATCACAGATTTTCGCTCTTTAGGCTCTATCTCCTCTAGTTTAGCTTTAAAATGGGTTTTTATGTTTTTCATATAAAAATCGATTTTTGGTAGGAAATATGAGTGATCACAGATTTTCGCTCTTTAGGCTCTATCTCCTCTAGTTTAGCTTTAAAATGGGTTTTTATGTTTTTCATATAAAATTCGATTTTTGGTAGGAAATATGAGTGATCACAGATTTTCGCTCTTTAGGCTCTATCTCTTCTAGTTTAGCTTTAAAATGGATTTTTATGTTTTTCATATAAAAATCGATTTTTGGTAGGAAATATGAGTGATCACAGATTTTCACTATTTAGGCTCTATCTCTTCTAGTTTAGCTTTAAAATCGATTTTTATGTTTTTCATATAAAAATCGATTTTTGGTAGGAAATATGAGTGATCACAGATTTTCACAATTTAGGCTCTATCTCTTCTAGTTTAGCTTTAAAATCGATTTTTATGTTTTTCATATAAAAATCGATTTTTGGTAGGAAATATGAGTGATCACAGATTTTCGCTCTTTAGGCTCTATCTCCTCTAGTTTAGCTTTAAAATCGATTTTTATGTTTTTCATATAAAATTCGATTTTTGGTAGGAATAATGAGTGATCACAGATTTTCGCTCTTTAGGCTCTATCTCTTCTAGTTTAGCTTTAAAATGGATTTTTATGTTTTTCATATAAAATTCGATTTTTGGTAGGAATAATGAGTGATCACAGATTTTCGCTCTTTAGGCTCTATCTCTTCTAGTTTAGCTTTAAAATGGATTTTTATGTTTTTCATATAAAAATCGATTTTTGGTAGGAAATATGAGTGATCACAGATTTTCGCTATTTAGGCTCTATCTCTTCTAGTTTAGCTTTAAAATGGATTTTTATGTTTTTCATATAAAATTCGATTTTTGGTAGGAATAATGAGTGATCACAGATTTTCGCTCTTTAGGCTCTATCTCTTCTAGTTTAGCTTTAAAATGGATTTTTATGTTTTTCATATAAAAATCGATTTTTGGTAGGAAATATGAGTGATCACAGATTTTCGCTATTTAGGCTCTATCTCCTCTAGTTTAGCTTTAAAATGGATTTTTATGTTTTTCATATAAAATTCGATTTTTGGTAGGAATAATGAGTGATCACAGATTTTCGCTCTTTAGGCTCTATCTCTTCTAGTTTAGCTTTAAAATGGATTTTTATGTTTTTCATATAAAATTCGAATTTTGGTAGGAAATATGAGTGATCACAGATTTTCGCTCTTTAGGCTCTATCTCTTCTAGTTTAGCTTTAAAATCGATTTTTATGTTTTTCATATAAAAATCGATTTTTGGTAGGAAATATGAGTGATCACAGATTTTCGCTCTTTAGGCTCTATCTCTTCTAGTTTAGCTTTAAAATGGATTTTTATGTTTTTCATATAAAATTCGATTTTTGGTAGGAATAATGAGTGATCACAGATTTTCGCTCTTTAGGCTCTATCTCCTCTAGTTTAGCTTTAAAATGGGTTTTTATGTTTTTCATATAAAATTCGATTTTTGGTAGGAAATATGAGTGATCACAGATTTTCGCTCTTTAGGCTCTATCTCTTCTAGTTTAGCTTTAAAATCGATTTTTATGTTTTTCATATAAAAATCGATTTTTGGTAGGAAATATGAGTGATCACAGATTTTCGCTCTTTAGGCTCTATCTCTTCTAGTTTAGCTTTAAAATCGATTTTTATGTTTTTCATAAAAAAATCGATTTTTGGTAGGAAATATGAGTGATCACAGATTTTCGCTCTTTAGGCTCTATCTCTTCTAGTTTAGCTTTAAAATGGATTTTTATGTTTTTCATATAAAAATCGATTTTTGGTAGGAAATATGAGTGATCACAGATTTTCGCTCTTTAGGCTCTATCTCTTCTAGTTTAGCTTTAAAATGGATTTTTATGTTTTTCATATAAAAATCGATTTTTGGTAGGAAATATGAGTGATCACAGATTTTCACTATTTAGGCTCTATCTCTTCTAGTTTAGCTTTAAAATCGATTTTTATGTTTTTCATATAAAAATCGATTTTTGGTAGGAAATATGAGTGATCACAGATTTTCGCTCTTTAGGCTCTATCTCTTCTAGTTTAGCTTTAAAATGGATTTTTATGTTTTTCATATAAAAATCGATTTTTGGTAGGAAATATGAGTGATCACAGATTTTCGCTCTTTAGGCTCTATCTCTTCTAGTTTAGCTTTAAAATCGATTTTTATGTTTTTCATATAAAAATCGATTTTTGGTAGGAAATATGAGTGATAACAGATTTTCGCTCTTTACGCTCTATCTCTTCTAGTTTAGCTTTAAAATGGATTTTTATGTTTTTCATATAAAGATCGATTTTTGGTAGAAAATATGAGTGATCACAGATTTTCGCTATTTAGGCTCTATCTCTTCTAGTTTAGCTTTAAAATGGATTTTTATGTTTTTTATAAAAAAATCGATTTTTGGTAGGAAATATGAGTGATCACAGATTTTCGCTCTTTAGGCTCTATCTCTTCTAGTTTAGCTTTAAAATGGATTTTTATGTTTTTCATATAAAAATCGATTTTTGGTAGGAAATATGAGTGATCACAGATTTTCGCTATTTAGGCTCTATCTCTTCTAGTTTAGCTTCAAAATGGATTTTTATGTTTTTCATATAAACATCGATTTTTGGTAGGAAATATGAGTGATCACAGATTTTCGCTCTTTAGGCTCTATCTCTTCTAGTTTAGCTTTAAAATGGATTTTTATGTTTTTCATATAGAAGTCGATTTTTGGTAGGAAATACGAGTGATCACAGAATTTCGCTATTTAGGTCCTATCTCTTCTAGTTTAGCTTTAAAATGGATTTTTATGTTTTTCATATAAAAATCGATTTTTGGTAGGAAATATGAGTGATCACAGATTTTCGCTCTTTAGGCTCTATCTCTTCTAGTTTAGCTTTAAAATGGATTTGTATGTTTATGCCCTATCTCTTCTGGTTTAGCTTTAAAATGGATTTTTATGTTTTTCATATAAAAATCGATTTTTGGTAGGAAATATGAGTGATCACAGATTTTCTCTATAGGCTCTATCTCCTCTAGTTTAGCTTTAAAATGGGTTTTTATGTTTTTCATATAAAATTCGATTTTTGGTAGGAAATATGAGTGATCACAGATTTTCGCTCTTTAGGCTCTATCTCCTCTAGTTTAGCTCTAAAATGGGTTTTTATGTTTTTCATATAAAAATCGATTTTTGGTAGGAAATATGAGTGATCACAGGTTTTCGCTATTTAGGCTCTATCTCCTCTAGTTTAGCTCTAAAATGGGTTTTTATGTTAGGAAATATGAGTGATCACAGATTTTCGCTCTTTAGGCTCTATCTCTTCTAGTTTAGCTTTAAAATGGATTTTTATGTTTTTCATATAAAAATCGATTTTTGGTAGGAAATATGAGTGATCACAGATTTTCGCTCTTTAGGCTCTATCTCTTCTAGTTTAGCTTTAAAATGGATTTTTATGTTTTTCATATAAAAATCGATTTTTGGTAGGAAATATGAGTGATCACAGATTTTCGCTATTTAGGCTCTATCTCCTCTAGTTTAGCTTTAAAATGGGTTTTTATGTTTTTCATATAAAATTCGATTTTTGGTAGGAAATATGAGTGATCACAGATTTTCGCTCTTTAGGCTCTATCTCCTCTAGTTTAGCTCTAAAATGGGTTTTTATGTTTTTCATATAAAAATCGATTTTTGGTAGGAAATATGAGTGATCACAGATTTTCGATATTTAGGCTCTATCTCCTCTAGTTTAGCTTTAAAATGGGTTTTTATGTTAGGAAATATGAGTGATCACAGATTTTCGCTCTTTAGGCTCTATCTCTTCTAGTTTAGCTTTAAAATGGATTTTTATGTTTTTCATATAAAAATCGATTTTTGGTAGGAAATATGAGTGATCACAGATTTTCGCTCTTTAGGCTCTATCTCTTCTAGTTTAGCTTTAAAATGGATTTTTATGTTTTTCATATAAAAATCGATTTTTGGTAGGAAATATGAGTGATCACAGATTTTCGCTATTTAGGCTCTATCTCCTCTAGTTTGGCTCTAAAATGGGTTTTTATGTTAGGAAATATGAGTGATCACAGATTTTCGCTTTTTAGGCTCTATCTCTTCTAGTTTAGCTTTAAAATGGGTTTTTATGTTTTTCATATAAAAATCGATTTTTGGTAGGAAATATGAGTGATCACAGATTTTCGCTCTTTAGGCTCTATCTCTTCTAGTTTAGCTTTAAAATGGATTTTTATGTTTTTCATATAGAAATCGATTTTTGGTAGGAAATATGAGTGATCACAGATTTTCGCTATTTAGGCTCTATCTCCTCTAGTTTAGCTTTAAAATGGATTTTTATGTTTTTCATATAAAAATCGATTTTTGGTAGGAAATATGAGTGATCACAGATTTTCGCTATTTAGGCTCTATCTCTTCTAGTTTAGCTTTAAAATGGATTTTTATGTTTTTCATATAAAAATCGATTTTTGGTAGGAAATATGAGTGATCACAGATTTTCGCTATTTAGGCTCTATCTCTTCTAGTTTAGCTTTAAAATGGATTTTTATGTTTTTCATATAAAAATCGATTTTTGGTAGGAAATATGAGTGATCACAGATTTTCGCTATTTAGGCTCTATCTCTTCTAGTTTAGCTTTAAAATGGATTTTTATGTTTTTCATATAAAAATCGATTTTTGGTAGGAAATATGAGTGATCACAGATTTTCACTATTTAGGCTCTATCTCTTCTAGTTTAGCTTTAAAATCGATTTTTATGTTTTTCATATAAAAATCGATTTTTGGTAGGAAATATGAGTGATCACAGATTTTCGCTCTTTAGGCTCTATCTCTTCTAGTTTAGCTTTAAAATGGATTTTTATGTTTTTCATATAAAAATCGATTTTTGGTAGGAAATATGAGTGATCACAGATTTTCACTATTTAGGCTCTTTCTCTTCTAGTTTAGCTTTAAAATGGATTTTTATGTTTTTCATATAAAAATCGATTTTTGGTAGGAAATATGAGTGATCACAGATTTTCACTATTTAGGCTCTATCTCTTCTAGTTTAGCTTTAAAATCGATTTTTATGTTTTTCATATAAAAATCGATTTTTGGTAGGAAATATGAGTGATCACAGATTTTCGCTATTTAGGCTCTATCTCCTCTAGTTTAGCTTTAAAATGGGTTTTTATGTTTTTCATATAAAATTCGATTTTTGGTAGGAAATATGAGTGATCACAGATTTTCGCTATTTAGTCTCTATCTCCTCTAGTTTAGCTCTAAAATGGGTTTTTATGTTAGGAAATATGAGTGATCACAGATTTTCGCTCTTTAGGCTCTATCTCTTCTAGTTTAGCTTTAAAATGGATTTTTATGTTTTTCATATAAAAATTGATTTTTGGTAGGAAATATGAGTGATCACAGATTTTCACTCTTTAGGCTCTATGTCTTCTAGTTTAGCTTTAAAATGGATTTTTATGTTTTTCATAAAAAAATCGATTTTTGGTAGGATATATGAGTGATCACAGATTTTCGCTCTTTAGGCTCTATCTCTTCTAGTTTAGCTTTAAAATGGATTTTTATGTTTTTCATATAAAAATTGATTTTTGGTAGGAAATATGAGTGATCACAGATTTTCGCTCTTTAGGCTCTATCTCCTCTAGTTTAGCTTTAAAATGGATTTTTATGTTTTTCATATAAAATTCGATTTTTGGTAGGAAATATGAGTGATCACAGATTTTCGCTATTTAGGCTCTATCTCCTCTAGTTTAGCTTTAAAATGGGTTTTTATGTTTTTCATATAAAATTCGATTTTTGGTAGGAAATATGAGTGATCACAGATTTTCGCTCTTTAGGCTCTATCTCTTCTAGTTTAGCTTTAAAATGGATTTTTATGTTTTTCATATAAAATTCGATTTTTGGTAAGAAATATGAGTGATCACAGATTTTCGCTCTTTAGGCTCTATCTCTTCTAGTTTAGCTTTAAAATGGATTTTTATGTTTTTCATATAAAATTCGATTTTTGGTAGGAATAATGAGTGATCACAGATTTTCGCTATTTAGGCTCTATCTCCTCTAGTTTAGCTTTAAAATGGGTTTTTATGTTTTTCATATAAAATTCGATTTTTGGTAGGAAATATGAGTGATCACAGATTTTCGCTCTTTAGGCTCTATCTCCTCTAGTTTAGCTCTAAAATGGGTTTTTATGTTTTTCATATAAAAATCGATTTTTGGTAGGAAATATGAGTGATCACAGATTTTCGATATTTAGGCTCTATCTCCTCTAGTTTAGCTTTAAAATGGGTTTTTATGTTAGGAAATATGAGTGATCACAGATTTTCGCTCTTTAGGCTCTATCTCTTCTAGTTTAGCTTTAAAATGGATTTTTATGTTTTTCATATAAAAATCGATTTTTGGTAGGAAATATGAGTGATCACAGATTTTCGCTCTTTAGGCTCTATCTCTTCTAGTTTAGCTTTAAAATGGATTTTTATGTTTTTCATATAAAAATCGATTTTTGGTAGGAAATATGAGTGATCACAGATTTTCGCTATTTAGGCTCTATCTCCTCTAGTTTGGCTCTAAAATGGGTTTTTATGTTAGGAAATATGAGTGATCACAGATTTTCGCTTTTTAGGCTCTATCTCTTCTAGTTTAGCTTTAAAATGGGTTTTTATGTTTTTCATATAAAAATCGATTTTTGGTAGGAAATATGAGTGATCACAGATTTTCGCTCTTTAGGCTCTATCTCTTCTAGTTTAGCTTTAAAATGGATTTTTATGTTTTTCATATAGAAATCGATTTTTGGTAGGAAATATGAGTGATCACAGATTTTCGCTATTTAGGCTCTATCTCCTCTAGTTTAGCTTTAAAATGGATTTTTATGTTTTTCATATAAAAATCGATTTTTGGTAGGAAATATGAGTGATCACAGATTTTCGCTATTTAGGCTCTATCTCTTCTAGTTTAGCTTTAAAATGGATTTTTATGTTTTTCATATAAAAATCGATTTTTGGTAGGAAATATGAGTGATCACAGATTTTCGCTATTTAGGCTCTATCTCTTCTAGTTTAGCTTTAAAATGGATTTTTATGTTTTTCATATAAAAATCGATTTTTGGTAGGAAATATGAGTGATCACAGATTTTCGCTATTTAGGCTCTATCTCTTCTAGTTTAGCTTTAAAATGGATTTTTATGTTTTTCATATAAAAATCGATTTTTGGTAGGAAATATGAGTGATCACAGATTTTCACTATTTAGGCTCTATCTCTTCTAGTTTAGCTTTAAAATCGATTTTTATGTTTTTCATATAAAAATCGATTTTTGGTAGGAAATATGAGTGATCACAGATTTTCGCTCTTTAGGCTCTATCTCTTCTAGTTTAGCTTTAAAATGGATTTTTATGTTTTTCATATAAAAATCGATTTTTGGTAGGAAATATGAGTGATCACAGATTTTCACTATTTAGGCTCTTTCTCTTCTAGTTTAGCTTTAAAATGGATTTTTATGTTTTTCATATAAAAATCGATTTTTGGTAGGAAATATGAGTGATCACAGATTTTCACTATTTAGGCTCTATCTCTTCTAGTTTAGCTTTAAAATCGATTTTTATGTTTTTCATATAAAAATCGATTTTTGGTAGGAAATATGAGTGATCACAGATTTTCGCTATTTAGGCTCTATCTCCTCTAGTTTAGCTTTAAAATGGGTTTTTATGTTTTTCATATAAAATTCGATTTTTGGTAGGAAATATGAGTGATCACAGATTTTCGCTATTTAGTCTCTATCTCCTCTAGTTTAGCTCTAAAATGGGTTTTTATGTTAGGAAATATGAGTGATCACAGATTTTCGCTCTTTAGGCTCTATCTCTTCTAGTTTAGCTTTAAAATGGATTTTTATGTTTTTCATATAAAAATTGATTTTTGGTAGGAAATATGAGTGATCACAGATTTTCACTCTTTAGGCTCTATGTCTTCTAGTTTAGCTTTAAAATGGATTTTTATGTTTTTCATAAAAAAATCGATTTTTGGTAGGATATATGAGTGATCACAGATTTTCGCTCTTTAGGCTCTATCTCTTCTAGTTTAGCTTTAAAATGGATTTTTATGTTTTTCATATAAAAATTGATTTTTGGTAGGAAATATGAGTGATCACAGATTTTCGCTCTTTAGGCTCTATCTCCTCTAGTTTAGCTTTAAAATGGATTTTTATGTTTTTCATATAAAATTCGATTTTTGGTAGGAAATATGAGTGATCACAGATTTTCGCTATTTAGGCTCTATCTCCTCTAGTTTAGCTTTAAAATGGGTTTTTATGTTTTTCATATAAAATTCGATTTTTGGTAGGAAATATGAGTGATCACAGATTTTCGCTCTTTAGGCTCTATCTCTTCTAGTTTAGCTTTAAAATGGATTTTTATGTTTTTCATATAAAATTCGATTTTTGGTAAGAAATATGAGTGATCACAGATTTTCGCTCTTTAGGCTCTATCTCTTCTAGTTTAGCTTTAAAATGGATTTTTATGTTTTTCATATAAAATTCGATTTTTGGTAGGAATAATGAGTGATCACAGATTTTCGCTATTTAGGCTCTATCTCCTCTAGTTTAGCTTTAAAATGGGTTTTTATGTTTTTCATATAAAATTCGATTTTTGGTAGGAAATATGAGTGATCACAGATTTTCACTATTTAGGCTCTATCTCCTCTAGTTTAGCTTTAAAATGGGTTTTTATGTTTTTCATATAAAATTCGATTTTACATAAATGGGTTTTTATGTTTTTCATATAAAATTCGATTTTTGGTAGGAAATATGAGTGATCACAGATTTTCGCTCTTTAGGCTCTATCTCTTCTAGTTTAGCTTTAAAATGGATTTTTATGTTTTTCATATAGAAATCGATTTTTGGTAGGAAATATGAGTGATCACAGATTTTCGCTATTTAGGCTCTATCTCCTCTAGTTTAGCTTTAAAATGGGTTTTTATGTTTTTCATATAAAATTCGATTTTTGGTAGGAAATATGAGTGATCACAGATTTTCACTATTTAGGCTCTATCTCTTCTAGTTTAGCTTTAAAATCGATTTTTATGTTTTTCATATAAAATTCGATTTTTGGTAGGAAATATGAGTGATCACAGATTTTCGCTCTTTAGGCTCTATCTCTTCTAGTTTAGCTTTAAAATGGGTTTTTATGTTTTTCATATAAAATTCGATTTTTGGTAGGAATAATGAGTGATCACAGATTTTCGCTATTTAGGCTCTATCTCCTCTAGTTTAGCTTTAAAATGGATTTTTATGTTTTTCATATAAAATACGATTTTTGGTAGGAAATATGAGTGATCACAGATTTTCGCTATTTAGGCTCTATCTCCTCTAGTTTAGCTTTAAAATGGGTTTTTATGTTTTTCATATAAAAATCGATTTTTGGTAGGAAATATGAGTGATCACAGATTTTCGCTATTTAGGCTCTATCTCTTCTAGTTTAGCTTTAAAATGGGTTTTTATGTTTTTCATATAAAATTCGATTTTTGGTAGGAATAATGAGTGATCACAGATTTTCGCTCTTTAGGCTCTATCTCCTCTAGTTTAGCTTTAAAATGGGTTTTTATGTTTTTCATATAAAATTCGATTTTTGGTAGGAAATATGAGTGATCACAGATTTTCGCTATTTAGGCTCTATCTCCTCTAGTTTAGCTTTAAAATGGGTTTTTATGTTTTTCATATAAAATTCGATTTTTGGTAGGAAATATGAGTGATCACAGATTTTCGCTATTTAGGCTCTATCTCTTCTAGTTTAGCTTTAAAATGGATTTTTATGTTTTTCATATAAAAATCGATTTTTGGTAGGAAATATGAGTGATCACAGATTTTCGCTATTTAGGCTCTATCTCCTCTAGTTTAGCTTTAAAATGGGTTTTTATGTTTTTCATATAAAATTCGATTTTTGGTAGGAAATATGAGTGATCACAGATTTTCGCTATTTAGGCTCTATCTCTTCTAGTTTAGCTTTAAAATGGATTTTTATGTTTTTCATATAAAAATCGATTTTTGGTAGGAAATATGAGTGATCACAGATTTTCGCTATTTAGGCTCTATCTCTTCTAGTTTAGCTTCAAAATGGATTTTTATGTTTTTCATATAAACATCGATTTTTGGTAGGAAATATGAGTGATCACAGATTTTCGCTATTTAGGCTCTATCTCTTCTAGTTTAGCTTTAAAATGGATTTTTATGTTTTTCATATAAAAATCGATTTTTGGTAGGAAATATGAGTGATCACAGATTTTCGCTCTTTAGGCTCTATCTCTTCTAGTTTAGCTTTAAAATGGATTTTTATGTTTTTCATATAAAAATCGATTTTTGGTAGGAAATATGAGTGATCACAGATTTTCGCTCTTTAGGCTCTATCTCTTCTAGTTTAGCTTTAAATTGGATTTTTATGTTTTTCATATAAAAATCGATTTTTGGTAGGAAATATGAGTGATCACAGATTTTCGCTATTTAGGCTCTATCTCTTCTAGTTTAGCTTTAAAATGGATTTTTATGTTTTTCATATAAAAATCGATTTTTGGTAGGAAATATGAGTGATCACAGATTTTCGCTCTTTAGGCTCTATCTCTTCTAGTTTAGCTTTAAAATGGATTTTTATGTTTTTCATATAAAAATCGATTTTTGGTAGGAAATATGAGTGATCACAGATTTTCGCTATTTAGGCTCTATCTCTTCTAGTTTAGCTTTAAAATGGATTTTTATGTTTTTCATATAAAATTCGATTTTTGGTAGGAAATATGAGTGATCACAGATTTTCGCTCTTTAGGCTCTTTCTCTTCTAGTTTAGCTTTAAAATGGATTTGTATGTTTATGCCCTATCTCTTCTGGTTTAGCTTTAAAATGGATTTTTACGTTTTTCATATAAAAATCGATTTTTGGTAGGAAATATGAGTGATCACAGATTTTCGCTCTTTAGGCTCTATCTCTTCTAGTTTAGCTTTAAAATGGATTTTTATGTTTTTCATATAAAAATCGATTTTTGGTAGGAAATATGAGTGATCACAGATTTTCGCTATTTAGGCTCTATCTCCTCTAGTTTAGCTTTAAAATGGGTTTTTATGTTTTTCATATAAAATTCGATTTTTGGTAGGAAATATGAGTGATCACAGATTTTCGCTCTTTAGGCTCTATCTCTTCTAGTTTAGCTTTAAAATGGATTTTTATGTTTTTCATATAAAAATCGATTTTTGGTAGGAAATATGAGTGATCACAGATTTTCGCTCTTTAGGCTCTATCTCTTCTAGTTTAGCTTTAAAATGGATTTTTATGTTTTTCATATAAAAATCGATTTTTGGTAGGAAATATGAGTGATCACAGATTTTCGCTATTTAGGCTCTATCTCCTCTAGTTTAGCTTTAAAATGGGTTTTTATGTTTTTCATATAAAATTCGATTTTTGGTAGGAAATATGAGTGATCACAGATTTTCGCTCTTTAGGCTCTATCTCCTCTAGTTTAGCTCTAAAATGGGTTTTTATGTTTTTCATATAAAAATCGATTTTTGGTAGGAAATATGAGTGATCACAGATTTTCGATATTTAGGCTCTATCTCCTCTAGTTTAGCTTTAAAATGGGTTTTTATGTTAGGAAATATGAGTCATCACAGATTTTCGCTCTTTAGGCTCTATCTCTTCTAGTTTAGCTTTAAAATGGATTTTTATGTTTTTCATATAAAAATCGATTTTTGGTAGGAAATATGAGTGATCACAGATTTTCGCTCTTTAGGCTCTATCTCTTCTAGTTTAGCTTTAAAATGGATTTTTATGTTTTTCATATAAAAATCGATTTTTGGTAGGAAATATGAGTGATCACAGATTTTCGCTATTTAGGCTCTATCTCCTCTAGTTTAGCTTTAAAATGGGTTTTTATGTTTTTCATATAAAATTCGATTTTTGGTAGGAAATATGAGTGATCACAGATTTTCGCTCTTTAGGCTCTATCTCCTCTAGTTTAGCTCTAAAATGGGTTTTTATGTTTTTCATATAAAAATCGATTTTTGGTAGGAAATATGAGTGATCACAGATTTTCGATATTTAGGCTCTATCTCCTCTAGTTTAGCTTTAAAATGGGTTTTTATGTTAGGAAATATGAGTGATCACAGATTTTCGCTCTTTAGGCTCTATCTCTTCTAGTTTAGCTTTAAAATGGATTTTTATGTTTTTCATATAAAAATCGATTTTTGGTAGGAAATATGAGTGATCACAGATTTTCGCTCTTTAGGCTCTATCTCTTCTAGTTTAGCTTTAAAATGGATTTTTATGTTTTTCATATAAAAATCGATTTTTGGTAGGAAATATGAGTGATCACAGATTTTCGCTATTTAGGCTCTATCTCCTCTAGTTTAGCTCTAAAATGGGTTTTTATGTTAGGAAATATGAGTGATCACAGATTTTCGCTCTTTAGGCTCTATCTCTTCTAGTTTAGCTTTAAAATGGGTTTTTATGTTTTTCATATAAAAATCGATTTTTGGTAGGAAATATGAGTGATCACAGATTTTCGCTCTTTAGGCTCTATCTCTTCTAGTTTAGCTTTAAAATGGATTTTTATGTTTTTCATATAGAAATCGATTTTTGGTAGGAAATATGAGTGATCACAGATTTTCGCTATTTAGGCTCTATCTCCTCTAGTTTAGCTTTAAAATGGGTTTTTATGTTTTTCATATAAAATTCGATTTTTGGTAGGAAATATGAGTGATCACAGATTTTCACTATTTAGGCTCTATCTCTTCTAGTTTAGCTTTAAAATCGATTTTTATGTTTTTCATATAAAAATCGATTTTTGGTAGGAAATATGAGTGATCACAGATTTTCGCTCTTTAGGCTCTATCTCTTCTAGTTTAGCTTTAAAATGGATTTTTATGTTTTTCATATAAAAATCGATTTTTGGTAGGAAATATGAGTGATCACAGATTTTCGCTATTTAGGCTCTATCTCTTCTGGTTGAGCTTTAAAATCAATTTTTATGGTTTTCGCTCTTTAGGCTCTATCTCTTCTAGTTTAGCTTTAAAATGGATTTTTATGTTTTTCATATAAAAATCGATTTTTGGTAGGAAATATGAGTGATCACAGATTTTCGCTATTTAGGCTCTATCTCTTCTGGTTGAGCTTTAAAATCAATTTTTATGGTTTTCGCTCTTTAGACTCTATCTCTTCTAGTTTAGCTTTAAAATGGATTTTTATGTTTTTCATATAAAAATCGATTTTTGGTAGGAAATATGAGTGATCACAGATTTTCGCTCTTTAGGCTCTATCTCTTCTAGTTTAGCTTTAAAATGGGTTTTTATGTTTTTCATATAAAATTCGATTTTTGGTAGGAAATATGAGTGATCACAGATTTTCGCTCTTTAGGCTCTATCTCTTCTAGTTTAGCTTTAAAATCGATTTTTATGTTTTTCATATAAAAATCGATTTTTGGTAGGAAATATGAGTGATCACAGATTTTCGCTATTTAGGCTCTATCTCTTCTGGTTGAGCTTTAAAATGGGTTTTTATGTTTTTCATATAAAATTCGATTTTTGGTAGGAAATATGAGTGATCACAGATTTTCGCTCTTTAGGCTCTATCTCTTCTAGTTTAGCTTTAAAATCGATTTTTATGTTTTTCATATAAAAATCGATTTTTGGTAGGAAATATGAGTGATCACAGATTTTCGCTATTTAGGCTCTATCTCTTCTGGTTTAGCTTTAAAATGGGTTTTTATGTTTTTCATATAAAATTCGATTTTTGGTAGGAAATATGAGTGATCACAGATTTTCGCTCTTTAGGCTCTATCTCTTCTAGTTTAGCTTTAAAATGGGTTTTTATGTTTTTCATATAAAAATCGATTTTTGGTAGGAAATATGAGTCATCACAGATTTTCGCTCTTTAGGCTCTATCTCTTCTAGTTTAGCTTTAAAATGGATTTTTATGTTTTTCATATAAAAATCGATTTTTGGTAGGAAATATGAGTGATCACAGATTTTCGCTCTTTAGGCTCTATCTCTTCTAGTTTAGCTTTAAAATGGATTTTTATGTTTTTCATATAAAAATCGATTTTTGGTAGGAAATATGAGTGATCACAGATTTTCGCTATTTAGGCTCTATCTCCTCTAGTTTAGCTTTAAAATGGGTTTTTATGTTTTTCATATAAAATTCGATTTTTGGTAGGAAATATGAGTGATCACAGATTTTCACTATTTAGGCTCTATCTCTTCTAGTTTAGCTTTAAAATCGATTTTTATGTTTTTCATATAAAAATCGATTTTTGGTAGGAAATATGAGTGATCACAGATTTTCGCTCTTTAGGCTCTATCTCTTCTAGTTTAGCTTTAAAATGGATTTTTATGTTTTTCATATAAAAATCGATTTTTGGTAGGAAATATGAGTGATCACAGATTTTCGCTATTTAGGCTCTATCTCTTCTGGTTGAGCTTTAAAATCAATTTTTATGGTTTTCGCTCTTTAGGCTCTATCTCTTCTAGTTTAGCTTTAAAATGGATTTTTATGTTTTTCATATAAAAATCGATTTTTGGTAGGAAATATGAGTGATCACAGATTTTCGCTATTTAGGCTCTATCTCTTCTGGTTGAGCTTTAAAATCAATTTTTATGGTTTTCGCTCTTTAGACTCTATCTCTTCTAGTTTAGCTTTAAAATGGATTTTTATGTTTTTCATATAAAAATCGATTTTTGGTAGGAAATATGAGTGATCACAGATTTTCGCTCTTTAGGCTCTATCTCTTCTAGTTTAGCTTTAAAATGGGTTTTTATGTTTTTCATGTAAAAATCGATTTTTGGTAGGAAATATGAGTGATCACAGATTTTCGCTATTTAGGCTCTATCTCTTCTGGTTGAGCTTTAAAATCAATTTTTATGGTTTTCGCTCTTTAGGCTCTATCTCTTCTAGTTTAGCTTTAAAATGGATTTTTATGTTTTTCATATAAAAATCGATTTTTGGTAGGAAATATGAGTGATCACAGATTTTCGCTCTTTAGGCTCTATCTCTTCTAGTTTAGCTTTAAAATGGGTTTTTATGTTTTTCATATAAAATTCGATTTTTGGTAGGAAATATGAGTGATCACAGATTTTCGCTCTTTAGGCTCTATCTCTTCTAGTTTAGCTTTAAAATCGATTTTTATGTTTTTCATATAAAAATCGATTTTTGGTAGGAAATATGAGTGATCACAGATTTTCGCTATTTAGGCTCTATCTCTTCTGGTTGAGCTTTAAAATGGGTTTTTATGTTTTTCATATAAAATTCGATTTTTGGTAGGAAATATGAGTGATCACAGATTTTCGCTCTTTAGGCTCTATCTCTTCTAGTTTAGCTTTAAAATCGATTTTTATGTTTTTCATATAAAAATCGATTTTTGGTAGGAAATATGAGTGATCACAGATTTTCGCTATTTAGGCTCTATCTCTTCTGGTTTAGCTTTAAAATGGGTTTTTATGTTTTTCATATAAAATTCGATTTTTGGTAGGAAATATGAGTGATCACAGATTTTCGCTCTTTAGGCTCTATCTCTTCTAGTTTAGCTTTAAAATCGATTTTTATGTTTTTCATATAAAAATCGATTTTTGGTAGGAAATATGAGTGATCACAGATTTTCGCTATTTAGGCTCTATCTCTTCTGGTTGAGCTTTAAAATGGGTTTTTATGTTTTTCATATAAAAATCGATTTTTGGTAGGAAATATGAGTGATCACAGATTTTCGCTCTTTAGGCTCTATCTCTTCTAGTTTAGCTTTAAAATGGGTTTTTATGTTTTTCATATAAAAATCGATTTTTGGTAGGAAATATGAGTCATCACAGATTTTCGCTCTTTAGGCTCTATCTCTTCTAGTTTAGCTTTAAAATGGATTTTTATGTTTTTCATATAAAAATCGATTTTTGGTAGGAAATATGAGTGATCACAGATTTTCGCTCTTTAGGCTCTATCTCTTCTAGTTTAGCTTTAAAATGGATTTTTATGTTTTTCATATAAAAATCGATTTTTGGTAGGAAATATGAGTGATCACAGATTTTCTCTATTTAGGCTCTATCTCTTCTAGTTTAGCTTTAAAATCGATTTTATGTTTTTCATAGATTTTCTCTATTTAGGCTCTATCTCTTCTAGTTTAGCTTTAAAATCGATTTTTATGTTTTTCATATAAAAATCGATTTTTGGTAGGAAATATGAGTGATCACAGATTTTCGCTATTTAGCCTCTATCTCTTCTAGTTTAGCTTTAAAATGGATTTTTATGTTTTTCATATAAAATTCGATTTTGGTAGGAAATATGAGTGATCACAGATTTTCTCTATTTAGGCTCTATCTCTTCTAGTTTAGCTTTAAAATCGATTTTTATGTTTTTCATATAAAAATCGATTTTTGGTAGGAAATATGAGTGTTCACAGATTTTCTCTATTTAGGCTCTATCTCTTCTAGTTTAGCTTTAAAATGGATTTTTATGTTTTTCATATAAAAATCGATTTTTGGTAGGAAATATGAGTGATCACAGATTTTCGCTCTTTAGGCTCTATCTCCTCTAGTTTAGCTTTAAAATCGATTTTTATGTTTTTCATATAAAAATGGATTTTTGGTGGAAAATATGAGTGATCACAGATTTTCGCTCTTTAGGCTCTATCTCTTCTAGTTTAGCTTTAAAATGGATTTTTATGTTTTTCATATAAAAATCGATTTTTGGTAGGAAATATGAGTGATCACAGATTTTCGCTCTTTAGGCTCTATCTCTTCTAGTTTAGCTTTAAAATGGATTTTTATGTTTTTCATAAAAAAATAGATTTTTGGTAGGAAATATGAGTGATCACAGATTTTCGCTCTTTAGGCTCTATCTCTTCTAGTTTAGCTTTAAAATGGATTTTTATGTTTTTCATATAAAAATCGATTTTTGGTAGGAAATATGAGTGATCACAGATTTTCGCTCTTTAGGCTCTATCTCTTCTAGTTCAGCTTTAAAATCGATTTTTATGTTTTTTCATATAAAAATTGATTTTTGGTAGGAAATATGAGTGATCACAGATTTTCGCTCTTTAGGCTCTATCTCTTCTAGTTTAGCTTTAAAATGGATTTTTATGTTTTTCATATAAAAATGGATTTTTGGTAGGAAATATGAGTGATCACAGATTTTCGCTCTTTAGGCTCTATCTCTTCTAGTTCAGCTTTAAAATCGAGTTTTATGTTTTTCATATAAAAATTGATTTTTGGTAGGAAATATGAGTGATCACAGATTTTCGCTATTTAGGCTCTATCTCTTCTGGTTGAGCTTTAAAATCAATTTTTATGGTTTTCGCTCTTTAGGCTCTATCTCTTCTAGTTTAGCTTTAAAATGGATTTTTATGTTTTTCATATAAAATTCGATTTTGGTAGGAAATATGAGTGATCACAGATTTTCTCTATTTAGGCTCTATCTCTTCTAGTTTAGCTTTAAAATGGATTTTTATGTTTTTCATATAAAAATCGATTTTTGGTAGGAAATATGAGTGATCACAGATTTTCGCTCTTTAGGCTCTATCTCTTCTAGTTTAGCTTTAAAATCGATTTTTATGTTTTTCATATAAAAATCGATTTTTGGTAGGAAATATGAGTGATCACAGATTTTCGCTCTTTAGACTCTATCTCTTCTGGTTTAGATTTAAAATGGATTTTTATGTTTTTCATATAAAAATCGATTTTTGGTAGGAAATATGAGTGATCACAGATTTTCGCTATTTAGGCTCTATCTCTTCTAGTTTAGCTTTAAAATCGATTTTTATGTTTTTTCATATAAAAATCGATTTTTGGTAGGAAATATGAGTGATCACAGATTTTCGCTATTTAGGCTCTATCTCTTCTAGTTTAGCTTTAAAATCGATTTTTATGTTTTTCATATAAAAATCGATTTTTGGTAGGAAATATGAGTGATCACAGATTTTCGCTCTTTAGACTCTATCTCTTCTGGTTTAGCTTTAAAATCGATTTTTATGTTTTTCATATAAAAATCGATTTTTGGTAGGAAATATGAGTGATCACAGATTTTCGCTCTTTAGGCTCTATCTCTTCTAGATTAACTTTAAAATGGATTTTTATGTTTTTCATATAAAAATCGATTTTTGGTAGGAAATATGAGTGATCACAGATTTTCGCTCTTTAGGCTCTATCTCTTCTAGTTTAGCTTTAAAATGGATTTTTATGTTTTTCATATAAAAATCGATTTTTGGTAGGAAATATGAGTGATCACAGATTTTCGCTCTTTAGGCTCTCTTCTAGTTTAACTTTAAAATCTCTTCTAGTTTAACTTTAAAATCGATTTTTATGTTTTTCACAGATTTTCTCTATTTAGGCTCTATCTCTTCTAGTTTAGCTTTAAAATCGATTTTTATGTTTTTCATATAAAAATCGATTTTTGGTAGGAAATATGAGTGATCACAGATTTTCGCTCTTTAGGCTCTATCTCTTCTAGTTTAGCTTTAAAATCGATTTTTATGTTTTTCATATAAAAATCGATTTTTGGTAGGAAATATGAGTGATCACAGATTTTCGCTCCTTAGGCTCTATCTCTTCTAGTTTAGCTTTAAAATCGATTTTTATGTTTTTCATATAAAAATCGATTTTTGGTAGGAAATATGAGTGATCACAGATTTTCGCTCTTTAGGCTCTATCTCTTCTAGTTTAACTTTAAAATCGATTTTTATGTTTTTCACAGATTTTCTCTATTTAGGCTCTATCTCTTCTAGTTTAGCTTTAAAACCGATTTTTATGTTTTTCACAGATTTTCTCTATTTAGGCTCTATCTCTTCTAGTTTAGCTTTAAAATCGATTTTTATGTTTTTCATATAAAAATCGATTTTTGGTAGGAAATATGAGTGATCACAGATTTTCGCTATTTAGGCTCTATCTCTTCTAGTTTAACTTTAAAATCGATTTTTATGTTTTTCACAGATTTTCTCTATTTAGGCTCTATCTCTTCTAGTTTAGCTTTAAAATCGATTTTTATGTTTTTCATATAAAAATCGATTTTTGGTAGGAAATATGAGTGATCACAGATTTTCGCTATTTAGGCTCTATCTCTTCTGGTTTAGCTTTAAAATCAATTTTTATGGTTTTCGCTCTTTAGACTCTATCTCTGCTAGTTTAGCTTTAAAATGTATTTTTATGTTTTTCATATAAAATTCGATTTTGGTAGGAAATATGAGTGATCACAGATTTTCTCTATTTAGGCTCTATCTCTTCTAGTTTAGCTTTAAAATTGATTTTTATGTTTTTCATATAAAAATCGATTTTTGGTAGGAAATATGAGTGATCACAGATTTTCGCTCTTTAGGCTCTATCTCTTCTAGTTTAGCTTTAAAATCGATTTTTATGTTTTTCATATAAAAATCGATTTTTGGTAGGAAATATGAGTGATCACAGATTTTCGCTCTTTAGGCTCTATCTCTTCTAGTTTAGCTTTAAAATCGATTTTTATGTTTTTCATATAAAAATCGATTTTTGGTAGGAAATATGAGTGATCACAGATTTTCGCTCTTTAGGCTCTATCTCTTCTAGTTTAGCTTTAAAATCGATTTTTATGTTTTTCATATAAAAATCGATTTTTGGTAGGAAATATGAGTGATCACAGATTTTCGCTATTTAGGCTCTATCTCTTCTAGTTTGGCTTTAAAATCGATTTTTGGTAGGAAATATGAGTGATCACAGATTTTCGCTATTTAGGCTCTATCTCTTCTAGTTTAGCTTTAAAATCGATTTTTATGTTTTTCATATAAAAATCGATTTTTGGTAGGAAATATGAGTGATCACAGATTTTCGCTCTTTAGGCTCTATCTCTTCTAGTTTAGCTTTAAAATCGATTTTTATGTTTTTCATATAAAAATCGATTTTTGGTAGGAAATATGAGTGATCACAGATTTTCGCTATTTAGGCTCTATCTCTTCTGGTTGAGCTTTAAAATCAATTTTTATGGTTTTCGCTCTTTAGACTCTATCTCTTCTAGTTTAGCTTTAAAATGGATTTTTATGTTTTTCATATAAAAATCGATTTTTGGTAGGAAATATGAGTGATCACAGATTTTCGCTCTTTAGGCTCTATCTCTTCTAGTTTAGCTTTAAAATGGGTTTTTATGTTTTTCATATAAAAATCGATTTTTGGTAGGAAATATGAGTGATCACAGATTTTCGCTATTTAGGCTCTATCTCTTCTGGTTGAGCTTTAAAATCAATTTTTATGGTTTTCGCTCTTTAGGCTCTATCTCTTCTAGTTTAGCTTTAAAATGGATTTTTATGTTTTTCATATAAAAATCGATTTTTGGTAGGAAATATGAGTGATCACAGATTTTCGCTCTTTAGGCTCTATCTCTTCTAGTTTAGCTTTAAAATGGGTTTTTATGTTTTTCATATAAAAATCGATTTTTGGTAGGAAATATGAGTGATCACAGATTTTCGCTCTTTAGGCTCTATCTCTTCTAGTTTAGCTTTAAAATGGGTTTTTATGTTTTTCATATAAAATTCGATTTTTGGTAGGAAATATGAGTGATCACAGATTTTCGCTCTTTAGGCTCTATCTCTTCTAGTTTAGCTTTAAAATCGATTTTTATGTTTTTCATATAAAAATCGATTTTTGGTAGGAAATATGAGTGATCACAGATTTTCGCTCTTTAGGCTCTATCTCTTCTAGTTTAGCTTTAAAATGGGTTTTTATGTTTTTCATATAAAATTCGATTTTTGGTAGGAAATATGAGTGATCACAGATTTTCGCTCTTTAGGCTCTATCTCTTCTAGTTTAGCTTTAAAATCGATTTTTATGTTTTTCATATAAAAATCGATTTTTGGTAGGAAATATGAGTGATCACAGATTTTCGCTATTTAGGCTCTATCTCTTCTGGTTGAGCTTTAAAATCAATTTTTATGGTTTTCGCTCTTTAGACTCTATCTCTTCTAGTTTAGCTTTAAAATGGATTTTTATGTTTTTCATATAAAAATCGATTTTTGGTAGGAAATATGAGTGATCACAGATTTTCGCTCTTTAGGCTCTATCTCTTCTAGTTTAGCTTTAAAATGGGTTTTTATGTTTTTCATATAAAAATCGATTTTTGGTAGGAAATATGAGTGATCACAGATTTTCGCTCTTTAGGCTCTATATCCTCTAGTTTAACTTTAAAATGGGTTTTTATGTTTTTCATATAAAATTGGATTTTTGGTAGGAAATATGAGTGATCACAGATTTTCGCTCTTCAGGCTCTATCTCTTCTAGTTTAGCTTTAAAATGGATTTTTATGTTTTTCATATAAAAATCGATTTTTGGTAGGAAATATGAGTGATCACAGATTTTCTCTATTTAGGCTCTATCTCTTCTAGTTTAGCTTTAAAATCGATTTTTATGTTTTTCATAGATTTTCTCTATTTAGGCTCTATCTCTTCTAGTTTAGCTTTAAAATCGATTTTTATGTTTTTCATATAAAAATCGATTTCTGGTAGGAAATATGAGTGATCACAGATTTTCGCTCTTTAGGCTCTATCTCTTCTAGTTTAGCTTTAAAATGGATTTTTATGTTTTTCATATAAAAATCGATTTTTGGTAGGAAATATGAGTGATCACAGATTTTCGCTATTTAGGCTCTATCTCTTCTGGTTGAGCTTTAAAATCAATTTTTATGGTTTTCGCTCTTTAGACTCTATCTCTTCTAGTTTAGCTTTAAAATGGATTTTTATGTTTTTCATATAAAATTCGATTTTGGTAGGAAATATGAGTGATCACAGATTTTCTCTATTTAGGCTCTATCTCTTCTAGTTTAGCTTTAAAATCGATTTTTATGTTTTTCATATAAAAATCGATTTTTGGTAGGAAATATGAGTGATCACAGATTTTCGCTATTTAGGCTCTATCTCTTCTAGTTTAGCTTTAAAATCGATTTTTATGTTTTTCATAGATTTTCTCTATTTAGGCTCTATCTCTTCTAGTTTAGCTTTAAAATCGATTTTTATGTTTTTCATATAAAAATCGATTTCTGGTAGGAAATATGAGTGATCACAGATTTTCGCTCTTTAGGCTCTATCTCTTCTAGTTTAGCTTTAAAATGGATTTTTATGTTTTTCATATAAAAATCGATTTTTGGTAGGAAATATGAGTGATCACAGATTTTCGCTATTTAGGCTCTATCTCTTCTGGTTGAGCTTTAAAATCAATTTTTATGGTTTTCGCTCTTTAGACTCTATCTCTTCTAGTTTAGCTTTAAAATGGATTTTTATGTTTTTCATATAAAATTCGATTTTGGTAGGAAATATGAGTGATCACAGATTTTCGCTCTTTAGGCTCTATCTCTTCTAGTTTAGCTTTAAAATGGGTTTTTATGTTTTTCATATAAAAATCGATTTTTGGTAGGAAATATGAGTGATCACAGATTTTCGCTCTTTAGGCTCTATATCCTCTAGTTTAACTTTAAAATGGGTTTTTATGTTTTTCATATAAAATTGGATTTTTGGTAGGAAATATGAGTGATCACAGATTTTCGCTCTTCAGGCTCTATCTCTTCTAGTTTAGCTTTAAAATGGATTTTTATGTTTTTCATATAAAAATCGATTTTTGGTAGGAAATATGAGTGATCACAGATTTTCGCTATTTAGGCTCTATCTCTTCTAGTTTAGCTTTAAAATCGATTTTTATGTTTTTCATAGATTTTCTCTATTTAGGCTCTATCTCTTCTAGTTTAGCTTTAAAATCGATTTTTATGTTTTTCATATAAAAATCGATTTCTGGTAGGAAATATGAGTGATCACAGATTTTCGCTCTTTAGGCTCTATCTCTTCTAGTTTAGCTTTAAAATGGATTTTTATGTTTTTCATATAAAAATCGATTTTTGGTAGGAAATATGAGTGATCACAGATTTTCGCTATTTAGGCTCTATCTCTTCTGGTTGAGCTTTAAAATCAATTTTTATGGTTTTCGCTCTTTAGACTCTATCTCTTCTAGTTTAGCTTTAAAATGGATTTTTATGTTTTTCATATAAAATTCGATTTTGGTAGGAAATATGAGTGATCACAGATTTTCTCTATTTAGGCTCTATCTCTTCTAGTTTAGCTTTAAAATCGATTTTTATGTTTTTCATATAAAAATCGATTTTTGGTAGGAAATATGAGTGATCACAGATTTTCGCTATTTAGGCTCTATCTCTTCTAGTTTAGCTTTAAAATCGATTTTTATGTTTTTCATAGATTTTCTCTATTTAGGCTCTATCTCTTCTAGTTTAGCTTTAAAATCGATTTTTATGTTTTTCATATAAAAATCGATTTCTGGTAGGAAATATGAGTGATCACAGATTTTCGCTCTTTAGGCTCTATCTCTTCTAGTTTAGCTTTAAAATGGATTTTTATGTTTTTCATATAAAAATCGATTTTTGGTAGGAAATATGAGTGATCACAGATTTTCGCTATTTAGGCTCTATCTCTTCTGGTTGAGCTTTAAAATCAATTTTTATGGTTTTCGCTCTTTAGACTCTATCTCTTCTAGTTTAGCTTTAAAATGGATTTTTATGTTTTTCATATAAAATTCGATTTTGGTAGGAAATATGAGTGATCACAGATTTTCTCTATTTAGGCTCTATCTCTTCTAGTTTAGCTTTAAAATCGATTTTTATGTTTTTCATATAAAAATCGATTTTTGGTAGGAAATATGAGTGATCACAGATTTTCGCTATTTAGGCTCTATCTCTTCTAGTTTAGCTTTAAAATCGATTTTTATGTTTTTCATATAAAAATGGATTTTTGGTAGAAAATATGAGTGATCACAGATTTTTGCTCTTTAGGCTCTATCTCTTCTAGTTTAGCTTAAAAATCGATTTTTATGTTTTTCATATAAAAATCGATTTTTGGTACAAAATATGAGTGATCACAGATTTTCGCTCTTTAGGCTCTATCTCTTCTAGTTTAGCTTTAAAATCGATTTTTATGTTTTTCATATAAAAATGGATTTTTGGTAGAAAATATGAGTGATCACAGATTTTTGCTCTTTAGGCTCTATCTCTTCTAGTTTAGCTTAAAAATCGATTTTTATGTTTTTCATATAAAAATCGATTTTTGGTACAAAATATGAGTGATCACAGATTTTCGCTCTTTAGGCTCTATCTCTTCTAGTTTAGCTTTAAAATCGATATTTATGTTTTTCATATAAAAATGGATTTTTGGTAGGAAATATGAGTGATCACATATTTTCGCTCTTTAGGCACTATCTCCTCTAGTTTAGCTTTAAAATCGATTTTTATGTTTTTCATATAAAAATGGATTTTTGGTAGGAAATATGAGTGATCACAGATTTTTGCTATTTAGGCTCTATCTCTTCTAGTTTAGCTTTAAAATGGATTTTTATTTTTTTCATATAAAAATCGATTTTTGGTAGGAAATATGAGTGATCACAGATTTTCGCTCTTTAGGCTCTATCTCCTCTAGTTTAGCTTTAAAATCGATTTTTATGTTTTTCATATAAAAATCGATTTTTGGTAGGAAATATGAGTGTTCACAGATTTTCGCTCTTTAGGCTCTATCTCTTCTAGTTTAGCTTTAAAATGGATTTTTATGTTTTTCATAAAAAAATAGATTTTTGGTAGGAAATATGAGTGATCACAGATTTTCGCTCTTTAGGCTCTATCTCTTCTAGTTTAGCTTTAAAATGGATTTTTATGTTTTTCATATAAAAATGGATTTTTGGTAGGAAATATGAGTGATCACAGATTTTCGCTGTTTAGGCTCTATCTCTTCTAGTTTTGCTTTAAAATCGATTTTTATGTTAGCCTATAATATAATCTATTCTATAGCCTATAATATAGTTTATTCTATAACATTTGTTGCATAATGGCCAAGATTAGTGTTTTAGTTATCTCTCAGTATTGATGCTATTCTTAATTATTATCTTTGTGGGCCTCTTGTTTATGAGATATAAATAAACTTTTTAAATAACGCAATTTCTGCATTCAAGTGGAGTAAATGCATTAATGTTTTTAAAGCTTTATAAGGTTGTAAATCTTTTCAAATTGAAATTTCCCAATTTATAAAAATAAAATTTAAAGTATTAGCTTTATCTTTATCAATATACCACCAACAATCGTTTTAGTCGTATATAAAATTGGATTTCTTAACAAATACAAATGAATAGAACCTGGTAACTATTATTTAATTTTTAGTAAATAAACCATATATTTAGGCATTTAAATTGATAAGAAATAGAAAAATATTTAATTTGCAAAAATCAAATACTTGGCAAAGCTTTATCAAAGATAACAAACAAGTGAATAAGAGTTGAATGAAATTGAAATAAATATAAAAATAAAATAAAATAAAAATCAAATAAATAGGGAATAAATAAAAAAATATAAAAAAATCAATCTTATCGTTAAATAGGAAACAATAACAAAATCAACAGAAGTTTTATATATGTGATATAAAAGATTAAAGACGTTTGAAAGGCTGGCTGGTTGGCTAAATAGGTCTAACTACCTGTCCCGATGTTATTTCAAACAACAGTCACGTATAAACCTTAAAGCGAACAAGTTGTAAATTTTAAAGTTAAAGTGGAAAATGGCTGATTTAGTTTTAGCCTCTTTTGGCACTTTTGGTGTCATCTTCGGTTTATTGATTTTAATATTTTTGATCTTAAGACATAAATCTAGTCTTATATTTGGCATATATCCACGTAAATCTTTATTTTATCATTTAAAATATGCCATAGCCTTAATGGTTTTAAAACGTTTACGTCATCGTTTCTATCATAATAGTGAAAAACATTCCGAGGAAGTAATGCAAGAATTGGATAAACCACAAATACTCTCCGATAATCCCAAATCTTATGATGTAGTAAGCTTTATGGCTGCCAATACTAAGGGACAAAAATTAATGATTTCTTTGGAGAGAAGAAGACGAGGCATTAATCGAGCTGCTTTGTATTTGTGGCTGCCAGAATATGGTCTTTTGTCTTCACCCAATTTACCCGATATGTTATATTTTACCACTGACGGTGAGGAGGAGAGTAAAGAATTTAAGGGTAATGGTTTTCATATTTATCCCAAAGAACCCATGAAATTATGGTGCATTAAATATGAGGGAGAATTAAAACAGTCCTCTTTGAAAAACTCTGATTTAGTAAAAGTTAATTTGGATTTGGAATTTCATACGCACAGCAATCATTTTGATTATAATCGTGATTTAAGTCCTGGAGTTATAGCTGATTCTATAGCCCGAGAAGCCTGGAATGAATCTTTCTATATGCTGCTCAAAAGTGTAGATACTATATTGGCCAAGCGGACCCACTATGAACAAAGTGGTTATATTACCGGCAACATACAAGTGGATTCGAAAATTATGTCTTTAAAAATGAATGGTTTTAGAGATCATAGTTTTGGCACTGAACGTTGTCTCTCCACCATTAATCGTTACGTTTATTTTGCTCTGTATCTGGAAGATGGTACCAGCATGGTGGTAGGCAATCTCTCACAACCTTCTTTCTTCCTATCCTCCCTTAAAGTGGGTTATGTTTGCACAGAGCCTGGAGTGTATAAACCTATAACCAAATGTAATTTTGAACTTTATTCTTATGGAGAAAAAGGCATTCCACCCAAACATCAAAATTTCATTGTACACACCGAAGAAGCCAAATATTTTGTACAAATTAAAGAAGAAGATCAAGCCATACGTTATGTGGGTGGCAATTGGGAATCCAAGGTATATAATCAATTTGTTTCCTGTACAGTAAATGGTGTCCAAGGTCAGGGTATAACTGAATATCTATATCGTTATAATGGTGGACGTCCCGAAGAGGTGTGTGCTAAGGATCCTGAATGGTATCAACGTATACGTAAATTTGAAAGAAGTTTAAGTAATTGTGAGAATACAGATGATAGTGAAGAGTTTTTCTTTTAAAAGTGTTGAAAAGGGAAAATAAAATTAAAGTGGGTTAAAGGCAGTGTTAGATTTAAGTTTAAAAAATGTTTTTTAATTTTAAGTTAAAATATAAGGGACTGATTAATTTATATTTTAAAATAACAAATGTTAAAATAAGTGCATTTTTTATAATCAAAGAAAAGAAAAAATAAAATTGTTTAAAAATTAATTAAATAAATAATTTTATTAAAAAAGAACTGTTAAAATTAAAACAAATGAAATTGAAAAATAGAAAAGAAATCTGACAGTGAATTTCTAAAAGCTTTTTAAACAACAGTACAGAGAAACTTTCACAATAAAAAGTTTAAAATTTATCTGAATTAAAGTTTCGAAAAAAGTAGTACCTTTCTAAATTTGGAAAGTTTTCGAAGTTTAAAAAGGATTCAAAATTATACCTAAATAACGTTGCGAATAAAAACTTCTAAAATTAAAGCTCTTTGAATCGCAGCTAAAAAATGTATCTGAACTAAAGTTTAAAAAAATAGAAAGATAAATTAATTTGTTTAAACATTTTTTATTTAAAAGGACTTCTGAATTCTAATTAAAAATTCAACCCAAATTATAGCTTTAAAATTAAATTTTTAAAAGCTTTACAATTGAAACAGTAAAATGCTTTTGAAATATTCAAATTTATATACTTTAAATTAAGGCTAATATTAATATAATAAATGATTTTCCAAATGTTTACTTCAGTTTTTTGAATAGTTATTAAAAAAGCTCTCTGGATAGAAACTTTAAAAAATTGCGTAGAGATTTAAAGCTTCAAAAAAGAAAATTTCCTTCAGGATGGAAACTTAAAAAAAAACTTTCGTATTTACAGTATTAATTCTTACAATTTATGTATTAAAGTTTTCTAAACTTTATATTGCTATATCTAAGCTTTCAAAACTTTCAGATTTGGAATTGAAATTCCTATTGGAGAAATATTACTAAATTAAAGCTTTAAAAGTTTTCTGAAATTAAATGAAATATTGAAACTGAATTAAAAAGTTTTATAAGTTAAAGTTTTTAAAAATCTTATCTGTTTAAACAAAAGCTTTGAAAACTTGTTTTGAGTTTCAAAAAGCCTTTTAAATTAAAACTCTACATATAACCTTCGTTTTTTAAACTTTTTGTTTTGAGTTTCAAAAATATCTTGAATGAATTTCAACAAGCTTTCGGTTTTAAGCTCGAGCATTAACAAAATAAATTTTTCAAAAATTTCTTCAGAATATAAACTTCAAAAGTTTTTCGAGTAAAAGCTTTTCAATTTTAGAAAGGTTTGTAAGATTAAATAAGGCCTTAAATTTCGTTTTTAAATTGTTACGTAAGCTTTAACAAACATTTTAAAATAAAAGCTTTTTTAATTAAAACTTCAAACAAGCTGTACAAATTTAGACTGCAAAAAAATAACTAAATCTTAAAGCTTTATATATTAAAGCTCTAATTAAAAGAGATCTCTCTTTATTAAAGCTTTAATTCTAAACTAAAGCTTTGAAAGTATATCCGAAATCTTTCTTGATAAACACCCAAAAACCTTTATATCTGTAAAAAGTAAATGTTTTATAATTAAAAGCCTTAAAAAGCCTTGTGTTCAATTTTAAACTCATACTAAATTAACCTTAAAATTTTTTTTTGAAATTAAACTTTAAAATTTTTGCTAAATGAGATTGAAAAGCTTTCAGTATGAAAACTTACAAAAAGCTTTTGTATGTCAAGCATTGAATAAATTTATAAATTGAGATTATGCTTACAGGAAAAAAACTTTACTAAAATGTTTTCGGATTTAAAGCTTCGATACAAATTTCTGACTTAATGCTTTCCGAATTTTAACTTAAAAATCTTTAAAGTTCCTGAATGTTTGCCAAAAATTTTTTCTTAATTAAAATTTTTAAATTTAAAAACATTTTTAATTTAAAAAGCTTCCTTAGATGCAGCAAAATGTATTTTTATTATTAAATATTGAAAAATTTTCCATATTAAAGTTTTCAAAATTGGAACAGAAAACTTTCGCTATTGAAAGAAAAATTAAAAGCTTTTTTAACTTAAAACTTATAAATTCTAATTCTAATTAAAGATTAAAAAGTTTTTTGAATTTAATCTGACAAAATATTTTTCTTAATTAAAGTTTTTTTAAATTAAAACTTAAACATCTTCACACTTTTAAGCTAAAGAGTTGTCTAACTTAGAACATACAGTGTTTTTAATAGAAGCTAAAAAGCTTTATAAATAAAAAGTTCCAAAGTTGTCTAAATTAGAACTTTCAAACTGCTTAAATTCAAGCTTTTCTGAATTTAAGCATTCCGACGCTATTAAAATTTAAATCAAATTTTCTAGATTCAAGCGTTACATTAAAAAATTTTATATATTAAAGCTTTTAAACAATTTTCTAGAGCTTACAGAGTTTTCTAATTAAAACTAAAAAGTTTTTTGAATTAAAACTTCCAAAAAAAAATACCTTCATTCAATAAATTAAAATTTCAAAAGCTTTACATATTAAAGCTTAAAAAGCTTAATTTGAAGGCTTTTTAAAGTTTTAAAAGCTTTCTTGAGTAGAGTTTGAACTGTTCTATAAATTAAAGTTAAAAGGGCTTTTTAAATCAAAGTATTTTTTGAATTAAATATTGTTACAAAATTATAAAGTTTTAGAAATTAAAGATTTAAAAACTTTAAAGGTTGTTCAAGCTAAAACTTTTTCGATTAAATCTTCAAAAGCTTTCTGAATTAATGATACAAAATTAAAGTTTAAAGAACATTTTTTAGATTAATCCTTTAAATAAAGATTTTGTTATAGAACTTTTGAAGTTAATTTTTTTTCTGTTTCAAAAATATTTCTCGTTTAGATAAATTTTAATTATTTGAGACTAGAAAAAGACAACAATTTATGTTCGAAATGTAAGGAAAGAGCGTTTTATTAAAGGTATTAATAGTTAATTTTGGGGCTTAAAGTTTAGTTTTATAAAAAAAAAAACAATATTCGGAGGAAAATCAAAACTCTTTTTGATTAGAAGTTATTGCTTTTTTGAAATCTTTTGATATTTGAAGGTTAGTGTTTAATTCATTTTATTGTTTTTTGTATTACTTTATATTTAAGTTTATTATTTTTTGTTTATTATTAAATTTATAAATATTTTTGTTTAATAAATCTTAAAATTCTAAGTTTGTTTATTTAACAATATGTTAATGTATCAATTAAAAATAAATTACATAAAAAAATGCCATTAATAAAAAAACACAAATGTATTATTTTTCATTTGTGCAGACAAGTCTGATACCTGTCCAAAGACCTCAACCATTATTAACGTCATTATCTTTTGACAAAGAAACAAAAAAATACCACCATAAAAAGAATTCACTAGATTTGATTATAAAAATAAATAAATAGAACGAGCAAATCAAAACAACAAAATGTTATCAACATTTTCTAGACTTTAAGAATTATAAAAACTAATTTTGTTTTTTTTTTTTTTTTTTTTTAATAAAGAATAATAAAAAAAGCCAAGAAATGAAATTAATGGGGGAAAATTGGTTTAAGTTTGTAAGGGAAAAAATACCCACCTGCTTTTTCGTTAAGAATTAAAAAGAAAATTTTAATTATTGTTGTCTTGTGTTTTAAAGTTTGTTTTAATAATTTATTTATCAAAAGAAAAATTGGGAGAAAAATGTTTATACGTTACTTAATATTTAATTAATTTTTTATTTAATATTTTTTTCTATAATTTGTTTATTTAGTTTTTTATGTTGTTTTCTTTGCATTTTGAAGCAATTAAACTTATTAACTAATTTGTTAAATTGTTGCAATTTATTTAATGTTATTAATAATTAATATGCTCTTGTAAAGATCAGTGTATTAGTTTTAATTTTTTTTAATGCAGTTTAGAATTGTTTTTTAAATTTTATTTTTCCATCTTTATTTTATTTCAATTCATTAACCTTTTTTTCTTTTTTCTTTTTTAAAACAATTTAAAAAAATCTACTTAATTTAACTATTTAATATGATTTCAAAAAAAATTGTTTCTTTTGTTTTAATGCATTTATGTATCTAATACTAATAACTAATTTTGTTTAAGGATTTCTTTCTTATTTGATTTGTTTTGTTAAAGTACATAGAAATATTTATAATACTATTAAGGTGATAAGATTGGGTTTGACAAGAAAGATATTTTAGAAATTATAATACAAAACCATATAAAGGAAAAAAGGAAATTCGAGTTAGAGTTTTATAAATATAAATAAAAACAATAAAATTAAATTTTATCTTAAAAAGGAAATCAAAACAATTGTTTAAAAAGATAACAAAAAGTAAAATAATCTAAAATATAAGAATTCCAAATTTATTTTTTAATAAATAATATCAATAATAAAGTTTTTAGAGCTTCAAAGTTTAGATAACTATTCCAATTTATTCAAAAAGAGGAAAATTTTTGAGATTCAAGTGGTAAGAGATTTAATAACACTATTAAAATTTTGAATATTTTTAAATTTAAAATTACAATACTGGGAATTTCTTTTAAATAAATACATTTAATCAAACAAATTTTTAAAACTTTTGGAATTTGATTTCAATAATAAATTTATATACAATAAATATAATTTATAATTTTACTTTATAAATAAATGTATTAATAATTTCTTTAATAGAAATCATTTACAGATTGGAAATATTATAAAATGCATTTTAAAAAATGCTTTGAAACTATAAAAACTTAATAAAATTTAAATCTATTTAAAGAATTTTTTTAAATCTAGAATTAATATTTAAGTTCTAAAGGGATTTTTTTAGAGGGGAAAAAAGTTATCATTTAGAATTTTTTAATGCTCCACAAATTTAGAAGATTTTTTATCCTAAATATAAATAAAGTTATCGCTTTTTTAAACATTTTTAAAGGATTTTTTTCTAACACTATTAAATATCAAAATTTGTATAATAAACATTTCTATATGAAATTTTTCAAGTAATCGCTATATAAAGAAGTTTTTAAAGATAAATTTTTTAGAATTATCCCTAACTACAGATAATTTTTATAAATATTTTAAGCACCTAGCAAATGCTTAAAATTATCGACACTGAACAAATATTTCCATATCTCAATAAAATTGTATGGAAAATAAAGTTCATTAACGAATCAGTAAAATGAATAATGTTGACTGGTTCTTTCGTTCATTTATGACTCGGACATTATTTTATTTAAATTTATTTTATGGAATTTTGTTAACTTTTATTAATAATTGTTAAAAACAAATAATTTAAATTTATTCTTATTAATAAATTTTTGCTCATAAAGTATTCTAAGAAACAAATGAAACAATTGTTTTAGTTTCAAATGATGTCTCTTCATTCAAACATTAATCGTTCAGAATCTGTTTCATTTGATTAATGTTAAAAAATTAACGATGAACGAAATGAACGTACTGAATCATTTTACAATTTTGAACGATGTGAACGAAATAGTAAAATGAACGATTATGCCCAACTTTAATGAAAAACAATTTTAATTTATTTTGAAAATTAGTCAATTTAAAAAAATAGAGTATTTTATAGGATTAAAACCACGAGATCTAGTGTATTTAAATTAAACTAGAATTACCATGACATAGAACCAGTGTTGCTTAGTGTTATTTTTTATTTATTATTAATTTATTTTATTTTTGAATAATAAATTGCAAAAATTTCAAAAAATAAAATAAAACGAAAGAGTTTAACAAAATTAAATTGATTTTAAAAGTAGACTTTAAGAAGTGCCTCATTAGAATAAAAAAAAAAAAAAACAATCTGAAACCGTACCCTAACACTTCTATAAAACTAGTTCTGAACGTGACAATTTCGAACAAAAATAATTGATTAAAGAACGTTTCATAGTATGGTTACTGTCTAGGTAACAGTTCTACTGAACTAGTTCTGGAGGTGAAAGTTACAAACAAAAATCATTGGCCGTAACGCCACAGTAGAACAAGTACTGGCTATTTTCATACGTTATAGAACTAGTTGTAAAACTAATAAATTTTTTGCAGGGTTTCTATTTTTGTTTACTTTTCTATAAAATTTAGTTTAAAGTTGTTTCAAACATTATTTTAAAATCCAATAAACATTTTTTTAGGAATTCAAGCATTGAATTAAATTCGTATTACACTATAATCCAAAAGCGTTCTTCAGTCAAAAGGAAATTTAAATTCCATAAAAAAATTTATTTTACTTGAATATTTTTAATTTTTTCAATCATATTTCATGTTTAAATTTGAATTTATGTCGGATTCCAGCAACATTTTCAAGGTTAAATTTTTCTAAACTTGTTTGCTTATTAGGAAGAATTAAAAAATACTAATACGAGGGGTACATTTTATATTTATACTTTTAAAGATAGCAGTAATGTTTTTTAAAGCAGTATACATAACTATTAATACCCTTACCAATACGTTTGAGCTAAATATTAAGGAAGTTTTTTTCACTTTGAATTATTGTTAACAAAGGCACCTCAAAAACTCACATTTTATTACAATAACCAATTTTTCTAATATCAAAGCAAGTTGGCCAAGTTATTGGATCTTAAAGTAGTGTTGGATGATGGATAACCCAACAAATGAAAGTTTGTGCTAACAATATTGGCGGTTTTTTTATAATGTGTAAAAGCTTAAATTATTGTATCAGAAAATGATCCACATTTGAATGTTAATTATTCTTACTTTTTGTAAGACTTTTGGCCAACAAAAGATTACGAACCATTCACAACTAACAGCTTTTTGATACCCTAACAGTATAGCACAAAAGTGACCGAATATCAGTGTCGTTCGAACGACAATTGGATCTTTGCTCCGGAACGAACCGAGCTCATCTCGGCCAAAGATAGTCAACTCAGCAACAGCTGTGTCAAATGGAAGTTTTTTCTCCAGGGAGGAACCACAGCAGAACTGTTACAACAACAACAATCTCCGTGTTACTATGCAAGAGTTTGATTTTAAATGCTTCAAGGATATGCAACATTTGTGGGATTGGGAAAACTTTGAAGGAGTAATTCTGTTGACTAATTAATCACTTCTTTCAGTCTCATAACCATATAACCAAATCCGTTACAATCTTTTAAACTTGATTCGAATAACGTAGACCAAATTTGTTTATGGTTTCCTTGCAAAATTCAGAGTGCGAGTTATTTTTTAATGATTGTTAAATTATATAAGGTTAAAAAGGAAAACTGCTCTGGACGTTAAAATATTTAGGAAATATTCATTATGTGTCAGTGGAATTAATGCCCAGAAATTTCTCTATTCTACTATGTGTTGCGTATCGGAGTTTCTTAATCAGGACACGCACAGCATCAGTGGTTTTATGGGAAAACAATTTTTAGAAAATTAAATATTTTGTTGAAGTAGATTTTTTAATTAACTTTAGCAAACAGAAATAGCCCTGGTATAAAACATTTTCTGAGAACAAAAGACCTCAAAAACTTCATATTTTAATATTCCGGTGTCAGATTTAACGTAAGTTGCATAGTTTTGCAAAATATAATAACCTCTCGTAATACCATGTATCCGAATTGACTGAGAAACTCCGTGCCGTAGATTTTTTTAGTAAACATGTGTTATTGTATCAATTGAAATTCAAACTAAAAAAAAAAATACCCTGGTCGACAAAAATAAAATTCCCTAAAGATGAATATTTAGACTATAAGAATTTGCTTGAGTTATTCTCATCAGGTCTAAATATTTTTTTATGAGCGGGTCTAACATTACGCCCATAATAACACAATTTTTGCAAATTTTGTTTATTCTTCTTAAAAGTTCTTTTAAAAAGAGAAAAAATTCAAAAATGTTTCCGTTTTTTTGTCGTTAACATAAAGCTACGAATAAAATAAGCCATGTATCATTAACATTTATGCACAAATTTTGATTTTATTTACAGTAAAGTAAATATACTCTTGTATACCTACAATTAAGGGGAAACACAGTTGGGCAAAAGAAAAAATTATTATTTTTATTTTAGTATTATTTTTCTTTTTATGATTACGAACTGATTTGTTTATGGCACGGCTAATATTTTCAACCATAATGTTAGAACTCGAGAACAGTTTGTCTAATGTAGACTTAACTCAAGAACCGTTTGTATATGAAATGAATATGAAAAGTAAATAAAAAACAATTATATTAAAATATCTCAAAGATAATTTGAATCCGTATCTTTTGGTGTGTAATTTATGTTAATTGGACAAAACGTTTTTGAGTTATACAAGTGCGACTGCCTAAAAAGGGCATAATATTAGTCACTCCCATAAAAAATCAATATATGAGATACAAAAAACTGAAAGCAGATTCGTATTTACCAGATCAAATTATATTTAGTCCACATTTTTTTAAGAACAAACAGTGCATTTAATTTATCACAGAAATTTTGAACAAAGACATTTGATATATGTTGAAAAATTCGAACTTAATTTCGAAATCAAAAAGTCTTACAGCCTGTCCCACGATGTCGAACGACAAATTCGTTCGACAAAATATAAGGGAAACAAAAACAAAATTTTAAATTTATTTGTTGTTTTCCATATAAATTGTCGAAACGAATTTTTCGTTCGACATCGTGGGACAGGCTGTTATTCTTTTTCTATTTTTATCATTAAAAAAATTAGAAAAAATTGTTTTATATAGTTTATAAATTTTAACAATTTGAAAAACATTAAAAAAAATGTTTGTAATAATTGTCTTAATTAAAATTAAGAACATATTTGAAATTTTAAATAAAATTGTCGAATCTGTTGAATAAAGATCGATCGATCGAAGAGTGACTGTCTTCATACAAAAAATAAAAATAAGGTTCAATTATGGCCAAAAGCCCATAGAGGTTACGGAATATTATTTAAATAAATATAAATTCTACTTAAAAAATTGTTTGGAACCCAGTAAAAATTGTATTAGTTCTACAAAAAGTTCCTGAACCCATGAAAATAGCCTGTTCTCGTTCTACCTTAGCGTTACGAACAATGATTTTTGTTTGAAATTGTTAACTCCAGAAGTAGCTCTGTAGAAGTGTTACCCATTCTTTGGAATGGTTCTAGAACTTGTTCTTTATTAATGATTTTTGTTCAAAATTGTCACATTCAGAACTCATTACATAGAAAAGTTAGAGAACGGTTTCAGAACCTATTTTTTATATTCCAATGAGCACTGAGACACTTAAGTGTCGATAATATTTAAAATTTTATACAAATTTTAATAATTTTAGGCAGTTTAAAAAAAAAAAAACTATTAACGATAACTTTAAATATTTACGATAACTAAATATTAGTTTAGAAACCAAATTTTTGTTTAAATTCCATTTAAAGGTGTTTTTTTAATAATTTCTTTTAAATCTTATGATATTAAAAGCATTTTAAATAGTAAAAAATTGTAACAAAAAATCTATGATTAAAGAAAAATTTTAAAAAATTTTTTGTTTTTTAAATTAATAAATTAACACTGTAAAAGGTGGGGTCTTGGTTAATGAAGAATTTTGGTTAATTTTGTTTTTTCTAATAAATTAATAAATAAGTTATAAATAGGGGAGAATGTTTTTCATAATTTAAAAATTAATTAATTAAAATTAGAGTAAAAAATTCGATTTTTTCAAAATCTTAAAATTAAAAATAAAAACCTATAACGTGCTAGAATTTTTAGGGTGGGAATGATAAGAGAGGGTATTTGTTTTTGTTAAATAAATAATTTTTAGTAATTTTGTTTTCTAAATATGTTTTCTAAATGATTTTTTTTCTTTTCTTAAGAAATTTAAGTATAAAAGCCTTTTTATAAAAGTATTTAGCTGGATTTGTTTAAGTGTGTTTGTTTTAAGTTTAATTTAAAATTTAAAATAATAAAAAAGTAAAAAGATATTTTAGGTTTTAGAGAGAAAAAGAAATTTAAACAAATTTCTTTTACTAAAAACTCTACAATTTAAGCTTAATATTTATAAAAAATCGTAATATATCAAGGGATTTCCTTAATTCTGGTGCTTTTTTATAAAAAAGTGGAAACAACTTAAAAGTAAATTAAAAAAATTTAAAAAAAAAATATATATATATAAATAAATGAGTTCAAAAAGAAAAGCATTTAGAATTTCAGTGCTTTCTGATGACTTTTTCATTTTAGAAATTATATTTTCTAAAATTTTCGTTTTGCTAAAAGGTTTAAAATATTTGATGCTATGTAACTATTATTTCCTGTTCTGTATCAATTAAAGAAGCCATAAAATATTGATCTAATTGGTTGTCATTGGCCGTAGATGAACCACTTGTGGGTACTAAAAATATATTGCTGGCATCATTGCTTACTAAATTTAAATTATGATCACTAGAGGAGACCAAACCATTTAAAGACAAAGTAGTACCATTTGAATCATGAGCATCGTTAGCAAACATGTTACACAATTGTTCATGATCTGTATGATGATCGTGATGATGGTCAACATCATTGATTATATGATGAGATGAACTTATTGTAGTAGTATTAGAATTTAAATTATTATTAGTACCTGCTATAGAGGAAGATGTTAAACAAGATGTAGCAGTTGATGTTATGGTTGGAGTTAATAATGTATTAGATAATGGCGATGTGGATGACGATGATGAACAAGATATGGTTGTTTGTGTTTGATTTAAAGTTTGAGCCTCAGCTAAAGATGTTTCAACTAATGCTGATGATGAAGATGATGATGTTATTAATGTTGATGCTGACATTTGAGGTGATAATTTAGCTAATTGAGTTTGTTGTTGTTGCTGTTGAGTATTAAGTAAATTAAACGAGATTTGTGTAATATCATTATTATTATTAAGTAATTGAGATTTATAATAGTTATCAGATTCGCCAGCCAATTCTACATCTATTTCAGAACGATGAATTTTGCGTAAGTGAGCTGCAAAGGAAAAGAAAAAGAAATTTTAAATAAAATTTTTATTGGACAAAAAATTTAAGAATTTTTCTTATTTACCTGTTAACTTCTGTCTGGTAAATTGTTCATGACAATATTCACAAGACAATAAACGATGTTTGTGACGTATATGATCATTTAAGGCCTTTTCATTTTTACAAGCATAATCACAACCTTCTTCGGTGCAGCGGACATTGATTTCTAAAGAAAATAACAAAAAGATATTTAAAAAAAATTTAAAAATAAATAAAATGCAAAACATTATTCTAAAGTCTCCTAAATTTTAAAAATATCGCTTTTAAAATATTTTATAAAAAAATTAATTAATTTCGATTTTTTTTTAAATTTGGAATTAATAAGCAACAGTAAACGAAAAACATAATAAAAATTTAAAAGATTTTTAATTTTCGAACATAAATTTCTAAATTTCTAACATAATTTTTCAACAAAAATTTTATTTATTTTACTTTTTATATGAAAAATTAACCAAAAATATACAAATATTAAATTTTAGGTTAAGTTCGAAAATTCGAAATTAAATTCGAATTGTCGAAACTAAATAAAAAAATTATATTTAAACATTATTAACAATTACAATAAAAAACATCTTAAAAAAAAAAAAATAAAAAATTAAAGATTTCAAATTTTCGAACATAAATTTCTTAATTTCGAATATGATTTTTTGAACAAAAATTTTAATTTTTTTAATTTTCTTTAGATAAATTAACGAAAATTATAAAAATTTTAGATTTTAGGTTGATTTTTAATTTTCGAACATAAATTTCTAAAATCGAAATTAAAATAAATTAAAAAATTAATTAATTTCGAATTTTTTAAAAATTTAGAAAAAGTTTATATATTAAGCTCAATTTAATAGCCAAAAAAAAAAAAAATATATATATATAAAATTTGGAAATTTTAAAAGTTTTTAATTTTCGAACATAAATTTCTAAACTTCGAATATGATTTTTTCAACAAAAATTTAATTTATTTTACTTTTTATTTAAAAAATTAACTAAAAATATACAAATTTTAGATTTTAGGTCAAGTTCGAAAATTCGAAATTAATTTCAATGTGATAAAATTTTAAAGAAAATCACATTTTTTGCATAAATATGTCTAAAAACTTATTTGTTGGCTTTATTTTGAGAATTTTAAACATTTATGATATGTTCGAAAATACGATTTTTATTTCGAATTTTCTAAATTAAGTAAAATAAATTATTTTGAAGCGAAATTTTTATGAAAAACATGTATTTTACTTATAGTTTTGCTTTATTGAGAGAATTTCAAACTTTTTTGATATGTTCGAAAATTCGATTTTAATTTCGAATTTTTAAAATTGAGTAAAAAATCTATGTTAAAGCTAAATTTTTATGGAAAAAATAAAAATTTATTAGTTTAATGTTTTTTCTTAACAATTTTAAACCATTTTCAGCATGTTCGAAAATTCGAAGTTAATTTTAAATTTTTAAAATTTACTAAAAAAATTAATTTTAAAGCTAAATTTTTATGAAAACGAAGTTTACTTTTTGTTTTACTTTATTTTGAGAATTTCAAAAATTTTTGTATTCGAAAATTCGATCTTAATTTAGAATTTTTAAAATTTAGTAAAAAATCTATGTAAGCAACATTTTTATTGAAAAAATAAAAATGTATTAGTTTAAAGGTTTTTCTTTACAATTTTAAACGAATTTTGGCATGTTCGAAAATTCGAAATTAATTTTAAATTTTTAAATTAAAAAAAAAAATTAAATTTTAAAGTAAAATTTTTATAAAAACATTAAGTTTACTTATTTTCTAGCTTTATTTTGTGAATTTTAAACATTTTTGATAAGTTCGAAAATTCTACTGTAATTTCGAAATTTTAAAATTTAGCGAAAAGATAAATTTTTAAATAGAATTTTTATGGAAAACATAAAATTTATTAATTTAATGCTTTTCTTTTACAATTTTAAACCATTTTCAGCATGTTCGAAAATTCGAAGTTAGTTTTAAATGTTTAAAATTTAGTAAAAAATTAATTTTAAAGTGAAAAGTTTATGAAAAACATGAAGTTTACGTGTTTATTACTTTATTTTGAGAATTTCAAACTTTTTTCATATGTTCGAAAATTCAATTTTAATTTCGAATTTTCAAAATTTAGTAAAAAATCACTTTCAAAGTAAAATGTTTATTGAAAAAATAACAATTTATTAGTTTAACGTATTTTCTAACAATTTTCAACGATTTTTAGCATGTTCGAAAATTCGAAATTAATTTAAAATTGTTTAAATTTACCAAAAAAATTAATTTTAAATTGAAATTTTTATGAACAATATATAATTTTTAATTTTCTAATTTTTAACACTTTTGGAGAATGTTTGAAAATTCGATTATAATTTCGAATTTTTAAAATTTAGTAAAAAACCGTTTTAAAAAGAAAATTTTTAAAGAAAAATTTCCAATTGAACTAATTTTTATTGTATTTGATGAAGTATTTTTATCCTAATTTCGATTTTATTTTCGAATTTCAAAAATTTTGTGGAAAATTGTTTTCAAAATCAAATTTTTATGGAAAATATAACATTTTTGTTTAAATTGTTCTATTTTATAGAATTAAGACTTTTAAAATTCTCTCTTGAAAGTGTTCAAAAATTCGAACTTAATGTCGAAATTTCAAAATCCTCTAAAAAGTAGTTTATAAAACTTAATTTTGTTAAAAGTTCATTCAAAATGGAAAAAAAAATAAATATATTTAAAATTTTTATTCTCCCAAAAACTTACCTGCATGGAAAAGCATATGATCTCTTAGATCCTTCTTATAACCAAAACATTTACCACATTTATCGCATGAAAATGCCTTTATATTCAAATGAGCCACATTAACATGCTGTTTCAGCTCAAATGCCGAACGACATCTTGTTATACATTGTTCACACTGGAAGGGTCTTAAACGTGCATCGTGTGTATTTAAATGTTTATCGAGTTGTGAACGTAAATGAAAACGACGCGGACAATGGAAACAGGGAAATACACCCTGACGTTGCAGTTTACGACGTTCTAATTTGTTGCAAGAACTATACAAACAATTACCATTACTATCGCGACCCAATAATAAATGACTTTGTAACTTTTGCAGTGTTTTAAAGCCTACATTACAATTTAGGCATACATGCTGATCTGTAGGTGAAGAGGCTGATGAAGAGGATGTTGAGGAAGTATTACTATGGTCTGGATGAAATTGATTCATGTGGCGTTGTAAAAATACTTTTGAAGAGAAACCTAATGGAGGCAAAAAAGGGTATTAGAAAAAAGAATAAATTTAATTGCATTTCTATTCTTTTTTGTTTAGTACCTCTATGGCAAATTTTACATTTAAGTGGGTGTTCGGCATTGTGCTGCTGATATTTATGACGTTTTAGCTCATAGTCATCGACAAAGTCTTTTGAAAAAGTAATTAAAAAAAACACACACAAGGTTAATAAACACAATAAATCTTTTGCAATACACTAATCAATATTTTCCTTTAACAAGATTTTCTTTTAATGATAATAAAAACAATAATAATAACAAAAACTTACTTGCTTTGCATAAATTACATGTATGTGTTGTTGTTTGTACATCTGCTTTATGCATTCTTTGATGCGCTTCCAAATTGGCTTTTTTAGCAAAAGTACGTTCACACAAACGACACTTGAATTGTTTGACGCGTTCATGTTGACGCTGATGTAAACGAAAACGATATAAAGGCGTTTGTGGAAATTTCTCCTTGCACTGTTGACACTCCCAATCACCTACGTATTGGCAATTGTATTGATGTACCTCAGTCGAACCCTTTAAACGTTTCTGACAATAATTACAAGTTTGTATTTCAACAATTTTGTGTATAAGTCGTACGTGATTGTCACGTAATAGTTGAGTTTTGTATGATTGTGAACATTTGGGGCAAGTGTAGGGTCGATTGGGATCGTGTATGTCGAAGAAATGCTGTGAAAGAGCATCTTCATCGGGGAAGACGAGATGATCGATGGGTCCAGTTTCAGGACAGAAGCAATAATGGCAAGCATAAGATTGTCCCTTAAGACGGGTATTCATATCTGAATCATCGCATTCGAGATCAGAATTGGTGTCTTCGTGATTTAAGAATGTTATGGTGGCGTTTTGAAAGTCTGGAATGAAAACAGGATAAACAAGAGATATATTTATTGGAATTTAATTTAAATTGAGCTAGGCTTTATAAATAAAAGAGAATGCCTTTACAATTTTATTTAACAAAGAAAATAAAGTTTCGTTAAGTTTTCAAAATGTCCGTTAAGTTGAAATTTTCTTTAGAATAAAATAGTTTATTGTTTACTTATCCTAATCCAGAATAATAAGCATGAAATTTCATTTCGTTTAGGAAATAAAGTTTCGTTAAGTTTTTAAAACTTTCCTTAAGTTATAAATTTCTATTAAAATTATTAATTTATCATTTATTATTATTTACTCAAGAAAAATAATAATTAAATTCCATTTGGTTTAAAAAATAAAGTTTCTTTAAGTTTTAAAAACTTTCATTAAGCTAAAAGTTATCCTAGATTTAATATTAAATTGAAGTACGTTATTAAAATATATGAAATTAATAAAGAAAATAAAATTTCGTTAAGTTTTTCAAACGTTCGTTTCAACAGAATTTAACTTATGTATATTTAATCCAGAAAAATTGTCATAAAATTCCATGTGGTTTAGAAAATAAAGTTTCGTTAAGATTTAAAACTTTCGTCAAATTAAAAATGTTTCTAGGATTAACATTAGATACATATAAACTTTTGAGTTATCTAAACAAAATTAAAAAAAAAATTGTTAATAATGAAAAAAGTTTCGTTAAATTTTAAATCTTCCATAAAATTAAATTTTTCTCTGTAAATAATATTAGATGAAGCTAAGCTTTTCAAATATACAAAATATTTTTTAATCGATCGATGGAGAAAATAAGGTTTCGTTAAGTTTTTGAAACTCTTATTAAGTTGAAAAAATTGTTGGAATTAACATTACTTTAAGCTAAGCTTTCTAAATGTGTGAAGAAATTGTTAAAATGTGGCTTATTAAAGAAAATAAAGTTTCGTTAAGCTTAAAAAAATTTCGTTATACTTTTGAAGGATTAATATTACGCAAGCTTTTGAAATATGTGAAAAAAATTTTAAAATTTTACTAATAAACAAAATAAAGTTTAGTTAAGTTTTGTAAACACGCGTTAAATTTAAAATTTCTTCCAACATGAACATTTTATCATTTTCGCACACTTAATCAAGAATAAGTAATAAATTTAATTTCGTTTAGCAAATAAAGTTTCGTTAAGTTTTTAAAATTATCGTTAAGTTATACATTTTGCTTAAATTGAATATTTTATAGTTATCAATAAAACATTTAAGGTTTTTTTTCTTTTTTGCATTAATCGATAAATCTAATCGATAATTTTTTACTACACTTACCATTTCTCCCTCTAATACCATAATTGCTATTAAATTGATTTCCTTCTTCTTTTTTATTATCCTCTTCTTCCATTTTTATGGTCATGGTATTGGTCTCCATTGGCTGTTCTTGTTGTTGTAGTGTTAATTTGGTAGTTGTTGGTATAATACTGTGCTTTAACATTTCCTCGAGATCATCTTGTTTTAAAATGATTTCCTCTCCTTGCGGTTTGTTGGCGAGCATTTCATTCATAATGGACGTACTATCAGTCTCAACTAATGGCAGTGTACCCGTTGAGGGTGGTTCGGCAGTCTCAAATGTAAATAAGTTTTGTGACGGTAAAAAACCCAATTCTTGTGTTGTCTCGCCCGCTATTAAATTACCATCGAGCAAAGTGGAAGAATCATCCATTAAAGTGGGATTATCAAAATGTGAAAATTGTTGATCGAATACGGGAAAATCATTTAAAGAAACATCGGATTGTGTTAGATTAACGGAAGAAACTAAAACATTGTTACCCGCATCTAAGACAACACTAGCTGACTCATAATTACCCATCAAGGGTAAAGTATTATCAGAATTTTTTATAACATTTTGTTCTTCTGGTTGATTTTGATTTGTTTGCTGCAAAACAGTTTCTATTAACTTTTCCTGGGCCGATTGACATTCTTTGCGAAATGCCTCAATGCTACAGAATTTGGCAAAACAATTTGCACATATACGTTGTGGCAAACCATCTTCGGGTTGTATCTTTAATTGCCACTGGCGTATTTCGCCTTGTATAAAATCAAGTTCTTGTTGAAATTCTTCATTTGGCTGGAACAAATGGATAAAATCCATTTCTTGCAAAGGAAAACAAGTTACACAAATGCGACATGCTTCCAATTGTTCCAGATCCATAACTCCATTTATTTCTTAATTTTTTTGCAATTTTCCTTTTTTTTTTTTGCTAATGGAGATTTTTTTCACTGATTTTTATCACAAAAAAATAAGAAAACTAAACTCTTTGTTTATGACATTTGTTTTTTTTTTTTGGCTCTTTCTCTTTTTGTTTATTTCAAACTTGTTAATTGCACATTTGTTGTTATTTTTCTTCCAAAATTTTTGTTTAATAAATAATGTTTTTTTTTCACTCCAATTAAATCTTGTTGTTGCTGCAAAATATATATAGAAAAAGTATTTTCTCACTGATAATAATGATGATTATTGGATTCGCTGGTTGATAAAATGCGCAAAACAGCTGTTTTGATATAAAATTTTGGCGTATTATATGCTAATAACAACTCTGTGTATACACTGATAAGGCGGAGATGTTTATATTAGTAGTAAAAGGGATTTGTTTTGTTATAGATTTTATTTGAGGTGTTGCCACATGGTTTCTGTTAGAAGAAAACGGTTATTTTGAATATTTCAAAAGGTTATTTTATAAAAATATGATTGAAATTGAAACTTTAAAGATTATTTTCATGAAAATTTTAGCTATTATCATGGCTATAATTAAATTGAATCTAGCAATAGCTTAAAAAATTGTTAGATATAAATCAAAATATGAAATAAAAAGTCTTCGAAAGCAAATTAAATTATGTTGGAGATCAAATTTCGCCTTGATGAATCTTATTTATTTCAATAATGAATATTGCAAGAAAGGCATGATGAAATTATACCAGGTGACAGTACCTCTACAACAAATACAACAAGGCAAAAACAACCATGCATTTTGTTTTTGGTTTTTCCAGCACAATGTCAAAACATTCGACAAAATAACAAAACAAAGTAAACAAAAAACAAGAAAAAGTAAACAAAAGAAGAAGTAAACAAGCAAATAACAGCGCCTAAAAAATATGAATTGAAAAATTATAGAATATTTACATTTTAAACGCAAATGTATTTATTTCAAAACAAATATTATTATTCTTTTTTACAACAAATATTATTTTTTCTACACAAATTTGCACAAATATTAAAACTTTTTCTGTATCACGCAATCACAATGCACAAATTATTCATAAAAGAAAATAACAAAAAACCAATATTAATTGAAAGAGTATTTAATATTTTCATTTTAAACGCAAATTTATTTATTTCAGAATAAATATTATTATTCTTTTTTAAAACAAATATTATTTTTTCTACACAAATTTGCACAAATATTAAAATTTTATTTTGTACCACACAATCACAATGCACAAATTATTCACAAAAGGAAATAACAGAAAACCACGTGTATTATGTAAACAATTTTTGACAGTAATCTGGAAAAAGTATACGTCGGCAAAAAATCATCAGCTGATTTCGTACTGTCACCTGGTATAATTACATCATGAAGAAAAGTTAACTGTAGTGCAAAATACAGAAATTATATGGGACTACATGGGTACCATGGGTATTGACTCCTGTAGAAATATTTAAAGTCTTTTTACATATAGACCAAGTTAATAAAACTTAAGCTTTTTCAGTTTTTATACTATATAAACACCTTAATAACGACGATTAGTTTCGTGGCTATATCATTATTAATAAAGAAATGCGAAATGGGTTAAGTTTGGGCGCTATTATAATTTTACTTTTAGTTTTTCATTTTATTTTTGTTTATTTTAGATTTTTTTCGGCTTTACTACCAATTTTCTATTTTTCCAACCTTTTTATAACATATTTTGATATGAGTTTTTCAGGGAAGTACGATTTTCAAAGAACTATAACTTTTAAACTACATAATTGCACCAAAAATTTTTCAAAAATTTCACCGTTAAAATTATTATTAATGATGCAATTTATTAAAAATTCGGAGATGAATCAGAACATACAATTTAAGCCATATTAAATATAAATAAAATATATTTAAAGTTTGTTCATTTATTTTAATAATGTGTATATTTTATTTCCTAAAATTTATAAACAATATTTATTTTACTTTCAAATTATTATGATTAAAAATATATTCTAACCATAGAAAACAACTAGAAGTCCAACTCTTTTCATTCGCTCAAAAACAAAGAATGACTCTCTTCATACGTATAAATTTGTTCTGTTGAAAATTTTACTAAGAGTTAGGTTTTTTGACAATTGAGTTAGGATTTTTGTGAGCAAGTTGGACTTCTAGTTGTTTTCTATGATTCTAACCATCATTATTTTCTCCTTAATAAGTAAATTATACTTTTCTACTATTAGCATTTTTCGAGTGCTTTCCCTTTAACATCTCTGTGCTTTCTTGTGCATTCCCCTATTCTCCCTATCTGGTAACACTTTCATTCTGCCCTCTCCAATTATTTACATTGCACTCGGTGTTTTTGTTGTAACAATTGATAAGACAATACACTACTTCACTTTTTTAATCTAATAAAATTTAAACAATTACAGTAAATTACAGACTTTTCAGTAATATATTGTCGTAAATAGGTTAAAGAAGTGTGTAGACACTTTTAAGTTCATATTGAAAAATATAAAAACAGGTAAGAAACAATTTAAATTAAACTGTTGAGTTAGCAAAAAAATACATGACGTGTTGTTGGTAAATTAATAATAATTGTGCTAAAATGTCAAATAGTTTGAGGGGGACGGAGTGTAAAAGTGATGCCAATGGGCTATGGAAAAAACGTTGATTAAGAGAGAATTTAGATCTCCACAGATATTTTGACAAAATACCTTAAGTCGAAATAAGATAATTTTTAGATTATTTAATTAACATGTTAAAACCCCCTCGCTTGCTTTATTCGGTATTGTCAGCTTTGGAGATATATGTAGTTGGCCAAAAGTTTACGTTTCCGCAGAAATTGTTGATTTTTTTGAACAGTTTCTTATCTTTCCTACAAAAATTTTATAATTTTAATTATAAAATTATTTTAATTTATAATAAAATACACTAATTTTCAACTTTCATGGAATGTAACTTAAAATGTTACAGGATCTTTGTTCTGAAAATTTTCTGAAAAATTGTATATATTGTCCACTTTAATGATATGGAAAATACACTAATTTTCAACTTTCATGGAATGTAACTTAAAATGTTACAGGATGTTTGTTCTGAAAATTTTCTGAAAAGTTGTATATATTGTCTACTTTAATGATATGGAAAAAAATCTTGCGCATATATAGCCCGATTTGAGAAAAAATTTTTTTTTTCTAAAAAACTCCAGTAGATTTCATATATAAAACAGCTTAATTGCAGACATTTTCTTTTCTTCATCAAACATTAAACAATGGGGAAGAATCGAAATAAATCTGTAAGTTCTAATCAGCTGGTTGGATTTGTATGAAATTTCACACAGGCTTAGCAGAGGACAGTAGCACGATCCAATATACACATCAGGAGCGGAACTATTGGGGTTCAAAATAGGGTACTAGTGTCATGGAAAAAGTATAACCACTACTGAATTTTTGTTCTTTACCCGATTTCCAAGATTTTTATATATCCTTAAAGTCCTTTAGAAAATATGCTCGCATGTACTACTTATCTTATATATTTTTCGAGTTATATACATTTGAAATTTCAAAAATCTCAATTTTAAAAGATCTTGGTTAAGATTTTTCCATATATAGCCGAATATTTTCAACCGGTTTTATTATGTTTTATGTATTTGGTTAAAATCAAAATTATCTATCGAACAAAGAAAATTTTGAGTCGTTATCTTTATTGGGTAAAAGTTAAACGATTTTAAATTGGAAAATTTGCAAAAATTAACAAACAGACGGACGGTTGGACGGACGTTAGAATTCTTTCCAAAAAAATCTTAAAATTGGAAAAATATTCTTTTTCCACTTCTCGATTAATATGAAAACCAAATGAAAGTACTAAAATTTTGATATCACCTTTCCCTGAATTAAGTGGAATTTTCGACCCATTTAACCCAAATGTATAGACGGACGGACATTGCCATGCTGCAAAAAAATATTTTAGAATTCTAAAAATGCATTTTTTTTACTAACTAATAAATAGAAAAAATAGAACGTGATCATAAAAATTTAGATATCACCTTTTCCTGAATTAAGCGTCATTTAGTCCCATTTAACCCAAATGTATAGACGGACGGACATTATCATTCAGCCAATTAACATCTTATAATTCTAAAAATTATTTTTTTTATTTACTAATAAATAGAAAAATTAAATGTGATTATTAAAGTGATGATATCACCTTTTCCTGAATTATGCATAATTTTCGACCCATTTAACTCTAATGTATAGACTGACGGACAGACATTACCGTTATGCTAAAAAAAATCTTAAAATTCTAAAATTTAATTTTTATAAATAATAATTAATAAAAAAATAAAACGTGATCATTAAAATATTGATATCACCTTTCCCTGAATTAAGCGTTATTAACATTAACATCAGATTTAACGATCTACATTTTTCAGTAACATGATGTTAGTGTTAATGTTAAATATTTTATGTTACGTGAAGACGACTAGTTATTCTACTTAACTTTGAGTCTACATTAGAGAAATTTGTATCACGACAAACGTCGAATTTCTGTTTGAGTTGCAGATAATTTTTTATCTCTGTCAATTATAGGGGAAAACGTATATCATAATAAACCATACAAAAAGTACCAACAACAATCAAGATGGCGTCTTTTATCAAGCATTATCAAGACAAAGTTGTCAGAGCTCGAGCGCTGACAATTTTCTTTTAACGCTGCAATAATACTAACAAATTCAGTCTACATTAGACAAATCTTTATCATGATAAAATTTTGACGTTTGTCTTGATAAAAATTTGTCTAATGTAGACTCAAAGTAAGTATTTGAGTCTCCAATTTCTTAGCTTACTCTCTTTGTCTCGCTCTCAATCTGAAAGCAGCGCCGTGAATTTAGAAACACGGCTAAATAGAACAGCACTGCAAACTGCTGCAGACCAAATTTAATCAACTCCATAATAAACAGTGCATTACAAATTATCAGTTGATTCTCTAATGTAATTTGGGCCTTAACTTGGCCATTCTTGCTCTTTATTTTTTTATATTCTATTTCCATTTTTAATATTAGACGGAGAGAGTACTTCTTAAAAACGGTTATTCTGATCATCAGGGCAAGTTTTTCAAGCTTTTCGCTTGGAAAGTAAGCATTTGCATATTTCAAAAGAATATCACAAAAAATGCTTATATTTTAAATCTTTGCATAAATTTGCATATAATGGATACAAATGTTAGTTTTCTTAACAAAAATACCGTTTTTTGGTGATTTGTTGGAGTTTAGTCAAATGATTTTTAAAAATTTTTTTGTGAGTATTTTGAGTACATTGTAAATATTGTAAAGAAAAAAATTCGGAAGCGTCAAATATGATACTTAAAATTAAAATAGTTATATTTTTATAAACATCGAAATCTATTTGAGATTGAAATTTAAAAAATGCATATTTGTGCATATTTTCTTCACATTAATATATAAGAATGCATAAATTCGTTAGTTTTTATATTCATATTCATGCTATTTTTGCATATTTCTGTGTATATTGTACCATTTTTTCGTGCTTTTTCAAGCGCATATTTCAATTTATTTTGTGCATATAAAAACTTGCCCTACTGATCATTATTCTTGTTTATTTGTAATTTAAACGCCTTTTTATTTAAAACCTATTTTGTACATTGGCAGCACTGTTTCTAAATGGAATATAGAAATCTGAGAGCAAGTTTAATTATAACGGTTATATTGGATTTCCCTCTTTCATTGTTTATTTTTGACTACACACGTTTGTTTTGAACACATTGGCATCTCTGTTCTTTTTTAAGAAACAACAGAGAGCGAGAGTTGTTTATTTTCTCTCTGATTTTATTGATATACACTGTTAGAAATTTATTCTTTTTTTATTTTTCAGCTTTTACAATGACTTCCAATCATGAAACTTATATAGAAAAATATTTAATACCCGAAATTTTATCACAATTGGATAATGAAGAATTGTTAGCATTTAAAGCGGAAAATTCTGCAGGCTTAGATGGTTTTATGTCTAGTTTGTATAATATACAATTAAAAACTAAAACCAAAGAAGGGTAAATTTGGGGAATTTAATAATTTTAAAATAGTTTAAGTAAATATTTAATTTTATTTTTCTTATTTGCAGCGAAAAAGAACGTTTGTTAATTGCCAAATTTATGCGTGGCGATGTGGCCTTTAGAGAGTCTAGCAAATCCTATATACAATTCGCCAATGAAATTTATATTTATGCCACCGTATTGCCTTATTATGATAAATTATTAAAGGAAATGAATATAACGAATATTAAAATCAAGGATTTAGTGCCGCCTACTTATGTAGCCAAATTTGGTTATATAGAGGGTAAGACAAATATATATTTTTAAATTTCATATTATTTTTTGTCATTAAAATTCAGGTTTAAGTTCTTCCCCTACTGAAAAGGAAGCCTCCTTGGTCATGGAAAATTTGAAACCTTTGGGTTACCAACTAGGACCCCGTTTGATTTTAAACCGTGATCATTTGTTGGCCATGTGCAAACCTTTAGGACAATATCATGCCATGTCTTATGCCTTAAGAGCCTTAAACAATGCCCAATTGGAGCGTTTAAAGTCAGGCATTATTCCTCTACCCTTTATCAATGATGATGATCCCAATGATGCTAATAATAATCTTTATCGTGTTTTATACCGTTATGCCTTTGATCGTTTATTTGAATTTTATGATCGTAAATTTAAAACGAATTCTTTTGATCGTAAATCTGCCAAAGATTTGAAATTAATAGAATGTATGCAAAAATTAAGAGATAAATATTTTGATGAACCTACACGTCTTATGGAAAGATTAAGAACCAAAGTGGAAGATCATGAGGAAGATAAAAAATTTGCTGCTATTTTGCATGGTGATTATAATCGTAATAATGTTTTGTTTAAATACAAGGAGAATAAAGATGGAAAAGGGGACGAAGAAAAATTGGTGGAAGATATGAAAATGATAGATTTTCAGGTAAGTAGTGAAGAAAATTGTATAAAAAATTTAAATAATTTCTTTTAAATATCTTTATAGGAACTACGTTATGGCTCTCCTTGTATAGATTTATCTTTCTTTATGTATTTCAATTCTTCCCAAGAGGAACGTTATGAAATTTGGGGTACTTTATTAAAAACCTATCACACTTCCATGTTTTCTACTCTATCAACGATTTTAAATGCCTCCCAAAAATCTAAAAAAGAAATTGAGGACATTTTACGTCATTATAGTTTTGAAAAATTCCAGTCGCATTTTTCCCGTTTTGCTATTTATGGTGTAATGATTTGTTTACATTTTCTGCCCTGGATTTTATGTAGTGAGGAGGAATGTACCCGATTTTCGGAAACTTTTGCTTCGGATTTATATGGTGAAGAATTTCGTCAACTGTCTTTGAATGCTGGAGGAGATGAAGTTAATATGCATTTGTTGGCTGCCATAAGACATGCCTGTGAAATGGGTTATATGGATGATTTGTGAGAGTTATATGGGTTATTTTGTATTAAATATTTTTAGCATTTTTATGATATTTGGAAAAGCTATTATATTTTTAGTAAATATTACAAAACAATAAACTATTTAAATAAAATAATTTTTACTAATTTGAATTAAAAAATTCTGACATTTAAACAAATGAATTGTAATTTTTTATTATTTAAAAAGCTTAACTTTAATTTCTTATTATTGATTGTATTGTGTTTTCTAACCCTGGTTTTTTTGAATGTCCCACTCTCTTTCTCTATAGTTCCTAAGTCTGGCATCTTTTTTACAATGCCAGAGTCTGGAAAACTCTTTGTTTATTTTACTCTATTACTTTTCTTTACACCCCCTAAATCTGGCATCTTTTTTATTTTTTTAAATGCATGTTGTAAATATTGTAAGTGATAAAAGGCCCAACAATAAATATTTTTTTTATTAAATTGTTTAATCCACAACAAGTTAAATAAATGTTAAAAAATTAAAATAAATTTGTAAAAAAATTACTAATGAAATTTATTTAATAAACTATGTAAGTAAAATATTAAATAAATTGCAAGTATAGCTAGGCAAGAACAAATTACTGAAAATTTTTTTTAATTGTTTAACAATAATAAAAAGCTTAACATGTCACACAATAAAAGAAGGTCTATAAATCTTTCTATTATCTTTATTATTTATTTTATTAAATAAAAAAAAACTACTTTATAAAATAGTAATAATAGTTATTTACGTAAAAGATATCCACAAAATACTGCTTTAAAATTAAAAAAATTGCTGCAAAATTTTGTTGAAATTCAAATGCAAATTAAATAAGTAAAGTTCATAGCCATTGGTATTTATTTTCGTATAAAAGATACAAATATATCTAAAAGATATTTTTCGAAAAAATCTAAAATTTTTCAAAATTTTTTAAAAATTTAAATAAAATAAAAGTAAGTAAAGTTTATTGCAATTTTCATTGATTTTTGAGTAAAAGATACAAATGTATCCTATAGATACTATTTAAAAATTTTGAAAACATAATACAAATTAATGGAAATTAATTATAAATTTCAAAAACTACATTTAAAAGCAGTTGTCACTATTATTTAAGCAAAATATGTAAAAGTATCTAAAAGATGCTTGTTGAGAAATTTCAATAAGTCAGCAAAAAATATATAATAATTTTATTAAAACAAAGTTATTAGAGTTTATAGAGATTTACGTTTTCTTGCTAGAGATAAAAATATATCTAAAAGATACTTTTCTTAAAAAAATTAAAATAAATTTCAAATTTTTAAAAATATAGATAAAGTAAGGTTCATTAACATATTCATCGATTTCAAACAAAAGATACAAATGTATCTCAAAGATATTTCTTAAAAATTCATAAAAATTTTACATAAACTAAAATAAAAGTAAAACAATAGAGAAATTTGTGATGTTTGTTTATTTTCGAGGAAAAGATACAAAACAAAGCAAAAGATACTTTTTGCAAATTTATTAAAAATACAAAAAAATAATAGACATTTATTATAAAATTAATAAAAGGTAATTTTGTGGCTATTTTAATATATATTAATGCAAAAGATAAATATGTATCTAAAAGATACTCTCTGAAATTTTTCAAAAACTTAGCCAAATTTTGTAAAATTTAAAAATTAATTGAAATAAATATAAATTATAGACACCCTTACTAATTTTCGAGCTACTAATTTATCTTAAAGATAATTTTCAAAAATGCATGTTTTAAAATTTCAACTAAAAGATACTAATTAATCTAAAAGATACTTTTTGAAAATTTTGTAAAACAAAAAAAAAAAAAAAAAAAAAAAAAAAACGGATAAAGTTGATGAAGATTTCAAATAATGAAGAAGAAATATTTTTCATAAAATTGGTGTACATTATCAGCAATAAGATATAAATGTATCTTAAAAATACTTTTTCACAATTTATGAAGATCTTGTTATTTTTTTTAAGATTGAAATTAAGTTAAAAGAAATGTATATTTGCTTTTTTGCTAATTTTCTTAAAAAAATATACAAATACAAGTAAGCGAAATTAAAAAAATAAAAAAAAAAAAAATTGTTAGCTATGAAAAATTCATAATTTTAATATATTATCTCAAAGATACTTTTTTAAAAAGACGAAAATAGTTAATGACATATATAATTCATAGAAATTTTAGATAACTTTTTTACCAAAAATAAATTTGCATTTAAAAGATTCTTTTTTTTTTAATTAAAAAGGCATTAAAATTTTAACAAAATTTAATGTTTTGTGATAATTGTCATTTAAATGTAATTTTCATAGATTTTCAATTAAAAGATACAAATGTATCTCAGATACTTTTATAAAAATGTTCCAAAGATCCAAAAATACAAAAAAATAAATAATGCAAAATAAATGTAAACTATTTCAATTTTTTATGAAAAAGATACAAATGTATCTAAAAGATACTTAAAAAAATGTAAAAATAATAGCAAAATTTAATGTTATGAAAAAATTTATAATTTTAATGGAATTGCTGCAGATTTTCAACTTAAAGATATAAATGTATTTTAAATATACTTTAAAAAAAATTTTAAAGATAACCAAAAAAAAAAACTAGTTAAAACTTTAAATGAAATAAAAATAATAGAATTTATTGCATTTTGTGCTTATATTCAATTGAAAATTTCTTAAAATTAATAAAAGAAAGTAAAATTTAAAATTAAATAAATAAAATATTTTTTAAAAGCAAAAATGAGGGATTTTGCAGCAAGTAATATATTTATTAATCCGAAAGATACTGTTTTATTTAATTTTTTTTATTTAACATTAAATAATGTAAATTCGAAAATAATGTAATAACATTTTTATTAAAAATATATAACTCAAAAGGAGCTTGACGGTAACGTTTACCCCAAACTTTCTTCTTGACAATTTTTTTAATTTAAACGATGTGTTTTCATCTTAAACACCTTTTATACCATTGTTAACACAGTGATCGAGTTGTTTTTGCATCTCCAATATCTCTCGCACCTGGTTTTTGAAAAGCGTTAAATTTAAAATTGTTTTAATTAATTGTTTTAATTGTTTGTACACTGGCATCTCTGTTTTTTTTTTTTTTTTCATAACGGTTATTTTAAGTTATGAAAAATTGTTATGGGCACCACTGTTTTACAGTGTAAACAATAGAGTATGTGAGAGAGAGAGATATATAATGATAGCGAGCGGATGAGTGTTTCAAAATAACGTTTATTTAGTTCTTTTATATTTATGTATAAGCAGGGATGATAAATGTGATTTTTATAATTGCATTAAATTGAATATAAAATTGTACTTTTTATGCCGTAATTGTACTAAAACGTTAGGAATCTTTGGAAAAATCCCTTTGAGTTCTCAAAATAAACAGCATTATTATTTTAAAAAGTCAAAACTAAGTAATTGGCCTATTTTTCGAGCTATTAAAAATTGTTTAAGTTGGGTCTTAGCGGGTACTTTTCATTAAAAACCGCTAAGTGGTTTTTCTGGCTGCAAATTTTTTCTATCTGGCGGTTTCTAGCGACTTTTTTCTTTATTGAATTACATGGATTTGAAACCTATGGTGGTGTAGGGTATACAAATTGTAGAATTAATTGTACTAAATTAATCATAGGAGTACTGTTGTACTTTCGAAGAGCGAATTGCACTGAAAAAAGTACAATTGTACTGAATTTAGCATCCCTGAGTATAAGGCATCTTTGTTTTTAAGTGTAAACGAAGCGTATGTGTATGAGAAAGAATAATATAACGGTTATTTTAAGTTCTCCTTGTATTTATTTAATTTTATATATTTTGCTTTTTTTTAGCCTTTACAATGTCATCTAAGCTGGAAATTTATATAAAAAAATATTTAATAGACGAAATTTTAACGCAGTTGGACAATGAGGAACTGGTAGCATATAATTTGGAAGATGCAGCCAGTTTAAATGGTTTTATGTCCTGTGTTTATACAATAAGACTAAAAACTATAACAAATAAAGGGTAAATTATTAAAATTAACTTTAATGAAAATAATTAAATTAAAAGCAATTTTAATTTTTAAAATTAATTTTTATATTTTCATAATTTTTTTAATTAATTAAATTATAAATTTATTTTAATTTTATTACTTTTTAGTATTAAGGAACGTTTATTACTAGCCAAATTTATGCGCGGTGATTATAGTTTTCGAGAATCTAGTAAATCCTATATACAATATGCCAATGAAATTTATACCTATAATACAGTTTTGCCTCAATATGAACAATTATTAAAGGATTTGAAAATATCTCATATAAATATCAAGGATTTAGTGGCGCCCTGCTTTTTAGCCAAATATGGCTATATAGAAGGTATGATTTTATTACTTAAATAAAATATAAAAAAAAATATACTAATAATTCTAAAAAATTTAGGTTTAAGTTCCTCTCCTAACGACCAGGAGGCTTGCTTGGTTTTGGAAAATCTTAAACCTTTAGGCTATGAAATGGGTCCTCGTTTAGTTCTTACCACACAACAGCTGCTAGCAATGTGCAAACCTTTAGGACAATATCATGCCTTATCCTATGGCTTAAAAGCTTTAAATCTCTCACAATTTGAACAATTAAAAGAGGGCATAATAGATTTTCCTTTCTTATATGAAAATGATCCAGAAGAAAATAGTAAAAATGCTAATCGTGTACTACTTCGTGGTGGTTTTGATCGTTTCTTTGAATTTTATGAACGTAAACTTGAAAGCAATTTCTTTAATAAAAAATGTTCCAAGGATTTGAAATTAATGGCAAATTTGTCTAAATTAAAAGCAAAATATTTTGAAAATCCTGCAAGATTGCAAGAGAATTTGAGAATAAAAATTCTAGATCATAAAGAAGATCAAAGATTTGCTGCTATATTGCATGGTGATTATAATCGTAATAATGTTATGTTTAAATTTCAAGAAACTAAACAGGGAAATGGAACTAAAGAGAAATTAGTTGCAGATGTAAAATTAATAGATTTTCAACAACTACGTTATGGTTCTCCCGCCTTGGATTTGTCTTTCTTTATGTATTTTAATTCCTCGTCTCATGAACGTTATACCATTTGGAATGATTTATTAAAAACTTATCATGATTCCATGTTTGCTACTCTATCTTCTATATTACAAGCTTCTCAGAAATCTGAACGGGATATTAATGAGTTATTACTTGATTATAATTTTGAGAATTTTAAAAAGCATTTTTCACGTTTTGCTTTTTATGGTGTAATGATTTGTTTGTATTTTTTGCCTTGGATGTTGTGCTCTGAAGAAGAATGTGCTCGTATATCAGAGCTATTTGCCTCTAATATACATGGAGAAGAATTTCGTCGTCTATCTTTGGAGGCTGGAGGAGATGAGGTGAATATGCTTTTATTGGAGGTGGTGAGACATGCTAGTGAAATGGGTTATATGGAAGATTTGTAAAAGTATTATGTATGTAAATTATGAGGTTATTATAAATAAAGTAAATTTATTTTGTTAGTGGTGAATATTTTAATATTGAAAAATATATTTTAATCTAGAAATTTGTAAATTTTAGGTAAATTTATATTAAATTAGATGATTTTTTTTAGTGGTGAATTTATTTTATATTTATTAGTGGTGAATGTATATTTTATATTTTTTATATTTTTATTAGTGGTGAATTTATTTTATATTTAAAAATATATTTTAAACAAGAAATGAATAAGTGCTGAATACATATTTTATATTGAAAAATACATTTCTATCAAGAAATTTGTAAATTTGAGGCAAATTCCGGGTGTGGTGAATTTTTTGTTAGTGGCGAATATAAAAATTTTCAGAATATTAAATTTAATAAAATTTCAATTAAATAATTATGATTTTTAGCCATGGTGAATTATTTTCTTAGTGGTGAATACGTTTATTATACAAAAATATATTTAAAACAAGAAATTCATACATTTTAAGCAAACTCAGGGTGTGTTGAATTTTTTTGCTAGTGGTGAATATAAAATTTACCAAAATATTTAATATTTGGTATGATTTTATGAATGTGTAAAGTTTTTGGTGTGGTGAATTAATTTTTGTTAGTGGTAAGTTTGTTTTTTTTAGTGGTGAGTATAAAATTATTGAGAATATTAAGTTTACGATAAGAAAGAGCAAAATTTTTATATTTTTAGTGTGGTGAATTTCTTTTTATTAGTGGTGAGTATAAAATTTGTTAGAATATTTAATATTTGACATATTTTTATAAAATTTTTAAAATTTTTGATCTGGGGAATTTATTTTTGTTAGTGGTGAGTATAAAAATTTATCAGAATATTCAATATTTGCTATGATTTTATGAAAAATGTTAAATTCTTGGTGTGTAGAATATATTTTTACTAATGGTGAGTATATTTTTTTTTAGTGATGACTATGAAATTATTATAAATGTTAAGTTTATGATAAGAAAGTATTAAATTTGTTATATTTTAAAAGTGGTGAATTTGTTTTTGTTAGTGTTGAGTACAAAATTTGTAAAAATATTTAATATTTGCTACGAATTTGTTTTTTGTTAGAGGTGAGTGTAAAGTTACTGTGAATATTATGTTTATGTGAAGAATTTATAAAATTTATCATAATTTCGGTGTGGTGAATTTGATTTTGTTAGTGGTGAATAATAAAATTTATCAAAATATTTACTATTTGCTAAGATTTTTTGAAATTTTTGATATGCTAAATTTATTTTTGTTAGTGGTGAGTTTGTGTTTTGATAGTTGTGGGTATATAATTACTGTAAATGTTAAACTTCAAAAACTGATAAAAATTTCTGTGTGGTGAGCATAAAATTATTGTAATTGTTAAGTTTATGTAAAGAATTTAAAAAATTTTTCGCATTTTCTGTGTGGTGAATAATGTTTTGTTAATGAATATAGAATTTACCAGCATATTTAATTCTTGTCATGAACAATTTAATTCAATAAAATTATTTTTTGTTTGTGGTGAGTTTGTTTTTATTAGTGGTGAATATAAAATTTGTGTGAATGTTAAGTTTATGGTCAAAATTAACGAAATTTATCACATTTTTTTTTTTTTTTTTGGATAATTTAGTTTTTGTTAAAACAAAGAAAAAAAAAAAAAAAAGTGGTGAATATAATTTTCTTCAAAATATAGTTTTCATTCACAAAATGTAAAATAAGTTGAAATTTTGGTGTGGTGAATTTATTTTTGTTAGAGGTGAGTATGGAAATTTTCGGAATATCACATTTTTGCCATGAATTAAGGAAATTTGTTGAATTTTTAGTGTGGTGAATTTCTTTTTGTTAATGGTGGTAATGAAAAATTTGAAAATACATAAGTTTTTCCATGAATTTACAAAATTTGTTAAATTTTAGGTGTGGTGAATATTTTTTTTTTTATTAGTGGTGAGTATACAATTTTTCAGAATATTTAATTTTTGTTAAGAACTAATAAAATTTGTTCAATTTTATGCGTGGCGAATTTATTTTTATTAGTGGTGAGTTTGTTTTTAGTAGTGGTATGTATAAATTATTTCAAATACAAATTTACGAAAAGAATTTTTAAAATCTGTCATATTTTTGGTGTGGTGAATATATTTTTGTTAGATGGGAGTATAAAATTGTGGAGAAAATAAGGTTTTAAATAATAATTTACGAAATTTTACGCTGCAGATTTATTTGTTAGTAATGAATTTACGTTGGTAGTGGTTAGTATACAATTATGCATAATTATTTATAATAAGAATTATTACAATATTAATTCAGAATTTAAAAATTAAACAAATTTGTTTCAAAAATCAGTTTTAATTGAAAATTTACGCAATTTTTATTTATTTATTGTATTAAAAGATAAACAAATCAACATTTTTATTTTCCTAAATCCCTGACATAATTTCTTTGCTTTATTTTTAAAATTTATTAGATGCACATAATGTTACCTTGAAAAATACCCGCTTAACAGCTAAACTTAGCTAAGAAATTAAAAGAACTTCAGCATATTAAAAATATATTTACACAAGTGTTTTATTTTAAATTTAACATAAGTTTAGATTAAACATATAAATTCTAAAGCACACTATAATTTAGTAGTAGTTTCAATTAAAAAACCAAACAAACAACAACATTTTAAACCATTAAAAAAAAATTAATACAAAATTAATAAAGAAATTAAAAAATTAATAATTTTAAAATTAACAATATAAAAGTAATAAAATGAAATTTGTCATATTTTACATGTTAATGGCCACAATATTCAGCCAAATAAAAGCTTATTATATAAATAATGATGATGCCAGTCTTAATAACGCCAATTCTTCATCCCTGGGTAAATGTGAGGAACGAATTTGTTCGCGCATCTATCGCCCTTTATGTGTCTCCGTTGATGGCATACAAAAATCTGTGCCTTCACGTTGCCATATGACTAAATTGCGTTGTGATGCTATGAAACGAAGTGCTAAGAATTCGAAAAATTCTAGACCTATTATAAGGGTAGTACATCATGGGCTTTGTTATGAAAATACCAAGAGGAGACAAAACTCAAAACGGATGAGATTGCCCGGGGAAGAAAACAGCAAGGGAAGTTATAAAAAATCCAAAAGAAGACAAAATTCAAAAAGAATGAGATTGCCCGAAGAAGAAAACAGCAAGGGAAGTTATAAAAAATCCAAAAGAAGACAAAATTCAAAAAGAATGAGATTGCCCGAAGAAGAAAAAAAACAAGGCTAGTTATTAGTAAGAAGGAGGGGGAATAGTTTTTTATATTTTATAAAAATCTAATTATGTAAATTATTTATTTAGTTGAATAAAAAAATTTAAAAGAAATTTAAAGCAGTTTACATCTTGTTACTCACTTAAAAAGAGAATAGTTTATTGTATAGACTATTTTATAGTCATTTCTATAGACCATTTTATAGCCAATTCTTTAGACTATTTTATAGTCTATTCTTTAGACTATTTTACAGTCTATTCTATAGACTATTTTATAATCTATTCCATGGACTATTTTATAATCTATTCTATAGACTATTTTATAGTCTATTCTATAGAATATTTTATAATCTATTCTATAGAATATTTTATAGTCTATTTTATAGACTATTTTATGGTCTATTTTATATACTATTTTATAGTCTATTCTATAAACTATTTTATAGTTATTTTATAGACTATTTTATATTATTTTCTATTGACTATTTTATAGTCTATTTTATAGACTATTTTATAGTCTATTCTATAGACTATTTTATAGTCTTTTCTATATTCTATTTTATAGTCCATTCTATTTATAGTCTATTCTATAGACTATTTTACAGTCTATTCTATAGACTATTTTATAGTCTATTCTATAGACTGTTTTATAGTCTATTCTATAGACTATTTTATAGTCTATATATTCTATAGACTATTCTATAGACAATTTTATAGTATATTCTATAGACTATTTTATAGTCTATTCGATAGAATATTTCATAGTCTATTCTATAGACTATTTTATAGTCTATTCTATAGACTATTTTATAGTCTATTCTATAGACTATTTTATAGTCTATATATTCTATAGACTATTCTATAGACAATTTTATAGTCTATTCTATAGACAATTTTATAGTCTATATATTCTATAGACTATTTTATAGTCTATATATTCTATAGACTATTTTATAGTCTATTCTATAGACTACTTTATAGTCTTTAATAGACTATTTTATAGACTATTTATAGTCTATTCTATAGTCTATTCTATAGACTATTTTATAGTCTATTCTATAGACTGTTTTATAGTCTATTCAATAGACTATTTTATAGACTATTTATAGTCTATTCTATAGTCTATTCTATAGACTATTTTATAGTCTATTCTATAGACTGTTTTATAGTCTTTTCTATAGACTATTTTATAGTCTATTATATAGACTATTTTATAGTCTATTCTATAGACTATTTTATAGTCTATTCTATAGACTATTTTATAGTCTATTCTATAGACTATTTTATAGTCTATTCTATAGATTATTTTATAGTCTATTCTATAGACTATTTTATAGTCTATATATTCTATAGACTATTTTATAGTCTATTCTATAGACTATTTTATAGTCTATATATTCTGTAGACTATTTTATAGTCTATATATTCTATAGACTATTTTATAGTATATTTTATGGACTATTTTAAAGTATATTTATGGACTATTTTATAGTATATTCTATAAGCTATTTTATAGTATATTTTATAGTCTATTTTATAGACTATTTTATTGTCTATTTTAAAGTCTTTTCTATAGACTATTTTATAGACTATTTATAGTCTATTCTATAGTCTATTCTATAGACTGTTTTATAGTCTATTCTATAGACTATTTTATAGACTATTTATAGTCTATTCTATAGTCTATTCTATAGACTATTTTATAGTCTATTCTATAGTCTATTCTAGGGACTATTTTATAGTATATTTTATGGACTATTTTAAAGTATATTTATGGACTATTTTATAGTATATTCTATAAGCTATTTTATAGTATATTTTATAGTCTATTTTATAGACTATTTTATTGTCTATTTTAAAGTCTTTTCTATAGACTATTTTATAGACTATTTATAGTCTATTCTATAGTCTATTCTATAGACTGTTTTATAGTCTATTCTATAGACTATTTTATAGACTATTTATAGTCTATTCTATAGTCTATTCTATAGACTATTTTATAGTCTATTCTATAGTCTATTCTAGGGACTATTTTATAGTATATTTTATGGACTATTTTAAAGTATATTTATGGACTATTTTATAGTATATTCTATAAGCTATTTTATAGTATATTTTATAGTCTATTTTATAGACTATTTTATTGTCTATTTTAAAGTCTTTTCTATAGACTATTTTATAGACTATTTATAGTCTATTCTATAGTCTATTCTATAGACTGTTTTATAGTCTATTCTATAGACTATTTTATAGTCTATTCTATAGACTATTTTATAGTCTATTCTATAGACTATTTTATAGTCTATTCTATAGACTATTTTATAGTCTATATATTCTATAGACTATTCTATAGACTATTTTATAGTCTATTCTATAGACTATTTTATAGTCTATATATTCTATAGACTATTTTATAGTCTATATATTCTATAGACTATTTTATAGTCTATTCTATAGACTATTTTATTGTCTTTAATAGACTATTTTATAGACTATTTATAGTCTATTCTATAGTCTATTCTATAGACTATTTTATAGTCTATTCTATAGACTGTTTTATAGTCTATTCAGTAGACTATTTTATAGACTATTTATAGTCTATTCTATAGTCTATTCTATAGACTATTTTATAGTCTATTCTATAGACTATTTTATAGTCTATTCTATAGACTATTTTATAGTCTATTCTATAGTCTATTTTATAATCTATTCTATAGACTATTTTATGGTATATTTTATAGTATATTTGTGGACTATTTATAGTCTATTCTATAAACCATTTTATAGTATATTTTAAAGTCTTTTCTATAGACTATTTTATAGGTCGATGGTCTTGCCTATAGTCTATTCTTGATTATAGTAAAGTATTATAGTAATCTGGTCTTTAATCCCTGTAGTCGATCCTTTATGTTTAGCTCCCTTGATTTGTTTTAAATAAAACTCTTTCGGTTTTTTTGTAAATTTTTTTATACATCTTTATTTTTTTATTGTTTAAAATATTTTTTTTTTTTTCATTAATTATTGTGGTTTCATTTACAGGATATACTTTTTCTTTATTAATTTAACATTTTGTGTTTCTTTTTTTGTTTTAATTTGAAAATTTATTTATTTGGTATTTGGTAAAGGAACATATAAAATTTGGAACAATTAAAAAGTGTTAGAGTGAATGTGAATTGTTTAGGGGGGAAAAGGGATTGAGTTAAAGTTTTAACATTTAAAAAAATTAGGTTTTTGTTTTTATGGTTTAAAACATTTATTAATAATTTTTATATAAAAGTATGGAACTATGGTTTCTTATGCTTCTGGAGTTTATTATTCTGTTGAAATAAAGAAATAATGTTTTTTTTTGTTAAATGAAAATTTTATTAATTTTTGTTTGTTTTTATTTTTAATTATATTTTAAATTATTAACTTATTTATGTATTTATATGTATGTTTATTGGTGGGTTAAATTGTTTGTAATTTGTTTAAGTTTTCTTTATTATGATGGGTTTTCTTTAAACTTTTTTTTTTGGTTTAACAAGAAAATAATTATGTTTATTTTATTAATTTTCTTTTAATTGTTAAATATATTTATTTAATCTTAACTATTTTACGCACACACATTTTGATGAGCTGGTTGGGTTTTTAGCTTTAAAAAAAAAAAAAAAAAAATTGTAAACGAAAAATTTGGATTTTAAAATTTAATTAAAAAAGTAAATGTAAATAAAATATTTATAAAATTATAAATTATGTTTTTTTTTATCAAAATATTTTTTTTTTTTAATTTTAGGATTTTTTTGTATTTTTGTTTAATAAAAAAACTTTTTGAACAATTATTTTTTTTATATTGCTAAATGGTTTTCTGTTTTTTTATATAATAAAGTACCTAAGCAGTATCAAAACATTTATTTTTTAAATCTTATTAATTTTTTTTTTGTAACTTGTTGTTCTGAGTGTATAATTTTAATATATTTTAGTAGTTTTATATGATTTTTTTTAATTTTATTTTTTAACCTTTTTATATGTTATTTGTTTGTATATAAATATCTATATTTTATATTTAATATTAATTATTATATAATTAAATTCAATTTCATTTTTTTTATAAATAATTTTAACTATTTTTTTTCAGATTTTTTTTTATTTTTTATTTTTAATAAATTTTCTTTTATTTTTATCAATTAAAATCTATTTAACATTTATATATGTAGGTATATATAGTTTAATTTATCTAATTATAATATTTTATACAAATTTTTATAACTTTCAACATTTAAAAAAGCTTTTTTTTTAATTAAATAATATTTATAATTTTTTTTTTTTTTTAAATTTAAATTATTTTTACAAAGTTTATTTTTTTTATATTTTTCAATAAGTTTACAAATGCAGCTGGTAAAACAGTTTTTTTTTATAGATTTCGTAATAAATTTAAATATATTTTATAATATTTATACAATAATAAGGAGAATAGTATTTAGATAAAAAAAGAAACCTCTAGGCAAAGGAAATGGGGAAATAAAAAAAATCCTAAAAATCTTTTAACATTTAAATTTTAAAGACAAAATCTTTTAAAGTTCATTAACGTAATAATTTTTGTAGAATACAAAAAAAGATTTTATTAGACACTAGCAGGATGGAATGCATATTCTGATCCGCTACGAACATCATCAGCATCCATTGTGCCTTTAGTGCTAATCGTAAAGATCTTTCTTTTAACTTACACTTTTGAAGAATTAGAATCCATCCTGCTAGTGTTTCCTGGTGCGCTTCGCAACCCCATTTGATGCGTTACCTAATATTTAATTTATGTGGAGGCTTCTACTCCCTCTGGAGCTATCCACCCTATACGAAATTTGATACGAAAATTATTTGTAAACATTTTTCAGACTTTTAGGGGATTAATATTTTTCTTATATGGGAGCTACCTCTCCCTCTGGCCCTATCCTTACAATTTTCATTTAATCAATACAGTATAATAATAAAATAGTTCCCACAAAATTTTAAAACTCTTACTATAATAGTTCTTTAGATATACCATTAAGAATATTTGTTTTGTGTGAGGGTACCATTTCCCTAGGTCCTACCCATCCTATTTATATCTGAACTTACATAGGTTGTTGAAAAAGTTATTCTTACAGAATTTTAAAACTTTTGCCATAATAGTTCTTAACATATACGATATTTAATAATTTCGATGTATGGGGGATACCATTTCCCCTGGTCCTATCCATTTCATTTTCATTTTCATTTTAAAATTTGGTGATTGGATTAGACATTCCCGCAAAATTTTAAGACTTTTGGTGTAACATCATTAAAGTTATCTAATAATTAGTATTTTATTTGTCTGGGGGCTATCACTCCCCCTAGACCTACCCGCTTTATTTTCATCTCAATTATACAAATTGAAAATAATATTATTTCCACAAAGTCTCAGGACCTTATCTGTAATAGTTCTGGAGTTATGTAATAATAAATGTTTACTTTATATAAGGGCTACCATTCCCCCTGCTCCTAACGAAAAATAAAGTTTACTATTTTACTTTGGGGTATTACAAAATGATACTGAGAAAAACTTCAAGAAAATCGGTCCATTGTTTTAGCTTTCTATAAAGCCCATATAAACAAATAAACAAACACAGTTTCATTATTATATATAAAAGAAGAAGATAACAATTCAAGATTTAAACAAATTAAGAATTCCTCCTGAATTCCCAACTGTTTTTCTTTTAAATACCCAATACTCCCAAAGGAAAATTTTGCCCTAAAATGTGTAAAGTATATTTTTTTTTGTTTAAAATTTTATAACGAGACTTTAAATTCAAGGTTTTATCAGTTATGTCTAAATTCCCAAAAAGTTTTTCGAAATACCCAAAAATTCCCCAACGAAAATTTTGTGGGAATTTTGGCTTAAAATTACAAATAAAATAGTTTTTTTTTTTGTTGTTTCCGTATTAAAATTCAAAATTTATATAAATTAAGAATTTCCCCTTAATTCCCAATTTCTTTGAAAAATACCCAAAATTCCCTAAAGTAAATTTTGTTGCAAAAATAAGTACAATTTATTTTTTCTTTTAAATTATTTAACAAATACTTAAACTCCGGGCTTCTTTCAGTTGTTTGTAAATTCCCAAAAAGTTTTTCAAAATACCCTAAATTCCCCAAAGAAAATTTTGTGGGAATTTTGGTTTAAAATTACAAATAAAATAGTTTTTTTTGTTGCTTCCTTATTAAAATTCAAAATTTATATAAATTAAGATATTCCCCTTAATTCCCAATTTCTTTAAAAATTATCCAAAATTCCCTAAAGTAAATTTTGTTGTAAAAATAAGTACAATTTTTTTTTTCTTTTAAATTTTTTAACAAATATTTAAAATCCAGGCTTCTTTCAGTTGTTTCTAAATTCCCAAAAAGTTTTTTAAAATACCCAAAAAATACCCAAAAAATACCCAAAACAAATTTTGTGGGAGTTTTGGTCTAAAATTACAAACAAAATAGTTTTTTTGTTTATTTCATTATTAAAATTAAAATTTTATTAAAATTAAGAATTTCCCCTGCATTTCCAAAATTTTTTAAAAAATACCCAAAATTCCCAAAGGAATACTTAGACCTAAATTAGTGAAATATATATATTTTTTTTGCTTAAAATTTTATAAAAAACAAAATCCAATTTATCTCTAAATTCCCAAAAAATTTTTGAAAATATCCAAAAATTTCCCAAAGCAAATTTTGTGGGGGTTTTGGTCTAAAATAGTTGGTCTTGTTTATTTCACTATAAAAATTTAAGATTGACTCAAATTAAGAACTTCCCAAGAATTCCCAAATTTAAAAAAAACACCCAAAATTTCCAAAGGTAAATTTTGGTGTAAAAATAAGTAAAATTAATTTTTTCCTTTAAATTTTATAATAAAATACTAAAAATTTAGAAAATTTACAGTTTTCTCTAAATTCCCAAAAAGTTTTTCAAAACACCAAAAAATTTCCCAACGAAAATTTTGTGGGGATTTTGGTCTAAAATTAAAAACAAAATAGTTTTTCTTGTTGTTCCGTTATTAAAATTTAAGATTGATTCAAAATAAAAATTTTCTTTGAATTCCCAATTTTTTGGAAAAATACCCAAAATTCCCTAAAGTAAATTTTGGTGTAAGAATAAATAAAATTATTTTTATTCTTTTAAATTTCTTAATAAAACACTAAAAATTTAGAAAATTTACAGTTTTCTCTAAATTCCCAAAAAAATCAAAATACCCAAAATTTCAGTTATCTTTAAATTCCCAAAAAGTTTTTCAAAATACCCAAAAATTTCCCAACGAAAATTTTGTGGGGATTTTGGTCTAAAATTAAAAACAAAATAGTTTTTCTTGTTGTTCAGTTTTTAAAATTTAAGATTGATTCAAAATAAGAATTTTCTTTGAATTCCCAATTTTTTGGAAAAATACCCAAAATTCCCTAAAGTAAATTTTGGTGTAAGAATAAGTAAAATTATTTTTATTCTTTTTAATTTCTTAATAAAACACTAAAAATTTAGAAAATTTACAGTTTTCTCTAAATTCCCAAAAAAATCAAAATACCCAAAACTTCCCCGGAAATAATTAATGAATTTTGTATTTTTTTTATTTTTTTTTTTTTATATTTTTTTGGCATATTTTATTATAAAGGTACCAAATCTTGAATTTTTATAATAAAATAAAATAAGAATTTCCTCTGAAAAAAAAAAAATATTATTTTGTTTTAAATTCTTTAATAAATATTAAAAATCCAGCTTTTCTTTAAATTCCCCAAAATTTTTTCGAAATACCCAAAATTTTCCCTGGAAAAATCAGTACCAAAAACAGTTTTATTTAAAAATTTTTTTGTTCTTTTATAAAAAATCTTGAAAATTCTTTTAAAAAAATTAAAAATTTTAACTTTAAATTTCCCCTTTTTCTTGTATTCTTTAAGCCTAGAAGTTTCCCTTTCTGTTTTTATTTATTATAATATTTTACAGTTTTTTTCTTGTGTGTGTGTGTGTTTTTTTTTTTTTTTTTTATACAATTTGTTAATTTTTTTAGTCTTTATTATTTCCAGTAAGCGTAAGTTAAGATTTTATAGATTTTCTTTTCAAACTTTTATAAAAATTCTATCTATAAAATCTTGAGTTTTTTTTTTTTATTAAAAAAAGGTAAAGATTTTAGGGTTTCTCTTTTAAGAGATTTTTTTGTTGTTGTTGTTAATTTAAGGGGTGGATGTAACAGTTTAAAAATTTGTTAGTAACAATATTGATGGAGGTGGTTTTAATAATTTCAAAGGGGAGGGAAGGGACAAACATTTAATATAAAAATAAATTGGAAATTATTAAACTAAAATTAATAAAATTTAGTAACTAATTTTTTTAAAATCTATTTTAAAAACATTTAAATACAAAATTTTAAAAAGATTTTGAAAATTTTTTATTTATTATAAAATTTTACTCCCCTTTTTCAAAATGTCTGATTAATACTTTTTCACCACACTACTACTACCACATTCACTACTACCCGCCGAGGAACCATCACCCGCCCATCTACGTCGCCTGGCCTCTTTGGCTGCTTGCATTTGGGCCGCCACTTTACTAGTCGTAGGAGTTGCATCAAAATCATTATAAAATTCCACCTCATCATCGGCTGTGGAATCGTAAGCGTTTGAAACATCTCCACCACTGGCCCCACTGCCACCACCACGATCAATATCGAAACTAACATTCTTACTATCTCATCCACCCCTATGTACCTGTACCGTTGCCTCCGCCGATTCTTGACTGCGTAATTGTTGACGATATTCATCTAGTTCCTGCATGCGATAGGTGCCTAAATTCACCTGCATCATTAGGGTTTCCATGATACGTTCATTTTTCAAAGCCTTGGAGGGTAAAACTATGGACAATAATTCTGTGGGTGATATACGACACAGATTAAGGTCTCGGGTCAGTCTCTCCATAATACATTCAAATTCAAATTGGGTATCACGATTTGGCTGGATTTTCATTTTGGAAACTTTATTACGGGCCCAGGCCAGCATAGCTTCAAATTTGCGTATTTCAGGACACTGTAATTCACGACACATGATCATTTGTACCATGGATTCGGAGAGATTTAAAAACTCGGGACATTTAAATAAGCCATGGGCCTTATTCTCCACAAAGGATAAAATCATATTAACCAATTCCGAGGCTGAGGTATAGCGCCAATAATAATTCTCCAAAGAAATCAGCATGGGACACACCACTTCTATACGCAAAAATTGTTTACAGTGATGAAAACAAGCCTGCAATAGTTCGGGTAAATCATAATGCTCCGCCGCACATAAAAGACCTAAATTATCCATAAAAAAAATTAATTAAACTTAATTTTAAGAAAATTCTTTTTCCTCCACTTACCCGGTATTGAAACACAGGTCAAAGGACATGTTCCCGTATGCAAATAATCCAATAGCACTCGAAAGGTATCCGGATCAAATTCAATTATGGTAAATTCAGTTTGAGCCAATTTCGCTCTATCCACCTTCTGAGCATCGGCACAAACGGACAGTCTGGGTACGGCCAAATTGTTGCCCGATTTATCTTTGTCTTTTTCTTTGCTATCCCTGTCTATAGATTTGTTTTCGTAGTTGTTGTTGTTGTAAATTTTTGAAAATAATTTAAGCAACACAAAAATTTTTGAAAAGTAAAAAAGAAACAAAAACGAAATCATATTTGCAAATTATAATAAAGAAAATTTGAAATTCACCATTAATGGAGGTGAATTAATTTTTTTTTGAAAATGTCATGAAGAAAGATAAAAAAAATGAGAATAATTTTGTTTAGTTTAATGGTTTAACGAAGAAATTAAAATATTTATGAGACAAACAAATTGAACGGGCACACAAAACATTAAAAACATTGGTGAGGGTGAGAGAGAAATAGAGAGAGAGTGAGTGTGTGAAAAAGTGAGGTGAATACGACAACAAAATAAAAAGGTGAATAACATTTAGAAAAACATTGTTGACAAACCAGAAAAAACATTAATAAAGAAATCAAATAATAAAGTATATGTTAAAGATGGTGAATAAGGTGAATTTAGGCAACATGAAGGTGAATTTTGTAAATATAAAAATATTAAATACTCAATGAAATATTTGTTGTTATAACAAATATTGTGGAAAAACAAAAACATAAAAATATAAATGGAGGTGAATTTTATTTTATTAGAGGTGAATATGATTTTCATATAAAAATATGGTTTTGTAATAAAAAAGATATAATTTTTAATAATATGGATGATTTGAGGTATGGTGAATATAGGTGAATATTTTTCGACAGTAGTAAATATATTATCATATAAAAATATGATTTTGTAAAATAAAAAGGTTCAATTTTAATAATATGGATGATTTGAGGTGTGGTGAATATATTTTTTTGTTAGTAATGAGTTTAGAATTTATGAGAAAAATTAATTTTTGACCAGGATGTATGACATTTTTAAATTTGGAGGTATGGTGAATTTATGTTTAATAGTGGTGAGTTTTAAATTCGTAAAAATTGTAAATTTTTTATGAAGATATATGAAATTTGAAAAATTTTAGTGTGGTGAATTTAATTTTGTTAATGTTAAGTATGAAATTAATCAGAAAAATTAATTTTTGGCAATAATTTATGAATTTTTATTAATTTTCAGGTGTGGTGAATTTAGATTTTTAAGTGGTGAGTTTAAGATTTAATAGAGAAATGTTTTTTATATCATAATTTATGAAAATTGTAAAATTTTTGGTGTGGTGAATTTGTATATGTTAGTGGTGAGTATGGGATTTTAGGAAAAAAATTATTTTTATCAGGATTTATGAAATATTTAAAGTTTTCGAAGTAGTGAATTTATATTCCATAGTGGTGAGTTTTAAATTTATCAAAAATTTGCATTTTTAATGAGTATGTATGAAAATTGATGAGATTTTTGGTGTGGTGAATTTTTTTTTGTTAGTGGTGAGTATGGAATTTATTGAAAATTCATTAAAATAAGAAATATTAAGCAAGGATTTATGAAAATTTTCAGTGTGGTAAATTTTTATTTGTTAGTGGTGAGTATATAATGTATTGAAAGTTCATTAAAATAATAAATATTAGGCAAGGATTTATGAAAATGTTAATATTTTTGGCGTGGTGAATTTTTTTGTATTAGTGGTGAGTATAGAATTTATGAAAATAATTAATTTATGATCAGAAATTATGAAATATGTAAAATATTCAGTGTGGTGAGTTTTTATTTATAAGAGGGGAATATGGAATTTTGTGAAAAATTGTATTTGTTGTAATTTGTTATGAAATATGTAAAATTTTCAGTGTGGTGAATTTTTATTTTCAAGAATAATTAGTTTTTAATTAGGTTTTATGAAAATAGTAAACATTTATGGTGTGGTGAATATGATTTTTTATGTGGTGAATGTTTTTTATTTAATTATTCGATATTGTTTTGAAATTTGTATTTTTTGTTGAAAATTTATGAAATTTTTGGTGTGTTGAATTTTGTTTTATTATGGTGAGTTTAAAAATTAATGAAAAACATTAGATTTTGATTAGAATTTATGACAATTTAATGATTTTATATATAATGAATTTGTTTTGTTTGGTTTTGAATGAGTTTTATGTAAAGAATTTACGAAATTGTTTATTTTTAATGTGGTGAATAAGGTTTAGGTGAATTTAAATTGAATATGGATATGAATTTATTTAAAAATTATATTTATTTGTATAAATTATGAAAATTGTTGAGGTGGTGAAATTGTTTTGTAAGTGGTGAATTCAAATATTGTAGTGGTAAGTTTAATTTTAAATGAAATATTAAATTTTATGTATGTAATTGAATTAAATTATGACAAATATAATAAATTTTTAGTGTGGGGAATTTATTTTTGTTAGTGGTGAGTTTAATTATGAGTTAAAAATTCAATTTTTAAATATGATTTATCAAAATCATTAAATATATGAAGAATTTACAATGTGGTGAAATTGTTTTTGTTAGTGGTAGGTTTAAAATAAACATGAAAAAGATAATTTTTAAAAAGTGTATGGAAATATGAATACATTTGAGGTGTGGTGAACATTTTTTGTTAGTGGTGAATATGTTTTGAATTTGAATTTTACAAAAAATATTTATTTTGAATACATTTATGAATAAATGAACATGGATTTAGGTAAATATTGAGAAAATTTTAAGTGTGGTAAATATTTTTTATTAGTGGTGAGTACGATTTGTTCAAGAAAAAATTATTTATAATGAATTTATAATGATATGAAAAAATTTTAGACGTCGTGAAAAAAAAATTTGTTTTTAATAGTGGTGAATATGATTTTTTCCAAAAAAGTTAATTTTTAAGCAAGTTATGAAAATATGAGGTGAATTGAAGTGTGGTGAATAAGTTTTTGTTAGTGGTGAATTTTGTTTTATAATGAAATTTCATGATTAGTGATTAATTTGGTTAATTGAATTTATATGAATTCGCATATATAATGATATAAAAAATTTTACATGTGGTGAATAAAATTATGTAAGTGGTGATTTTATTTTTATTAGTGGTGAATATGATGTTTTCCAAAAAAGTTCATTTTTAATAAATTTATGAAAATATGACAAAATTTTAAATGTGGTGAATAAAATTTTGTTAGTGGTGAGTTTTGTTTTATAATGAAATTTCATGATTTATGATTAATTTGGTTAATTTTGGAAAAAAAGAAAGAAATTAAATAACAAGCCAATCCATTTAAAAGAATTGTTGGAAAAAAGTGGTGAATTTTGAAATAAAATAAAAAACAAACGTAAAGCAATCAAAACACAAGCCAATTATTGAAATGCCATTAAACAAGCCAAGAAAATCAATAAATTAAAAAATAAGAAAAACAAAAACCAAAAAAGAAAGTTTTCAATTCACAATTGTTGCAACACATTACAATATTATTATTTTTATTTTATTTTTTATACAAGGACATTTTATACACCATATTTTATACAGGGCAAAGTCAAAGTACAAAGGACACGTATCGTAGTGTTTGGTATATTTGATTAAAAAAAAAAAGGAAAACATAAAGAAGACGGAAAAAAAAGAACACACATCGATATATTTGTATTTATAGAAATTCAAACTCTTACTCGAACAATCTGTTGATGAAATCCATTTCTTTTTATCCTCTGGATTTAATTGATTGGCATTCTTGTTGCGTATGGAACGACCCCAGCCGGCAGTGATGGTGCCGAGGCGTGAGAAGGCCCGCTTAACCATTGGCGAGGAAGGAACACTTTTCGGTCGTATCGAATCGGAATCGGGTACGGTGAGATAATTATTACTTTTGGGTTTTTGATTTTGTGGTGAAACCAATGATGGCGCTGGACGCGCAAATATTTCAGCAACTGGTATTTGTGGTGAACCGAAACCGGTTTGGATGCCATAAAGCATTTCCTAAAAATAAGAAAATTTAAAATATTTTTTTGTTTGTAATTTTTTTCAAAATAACAATAAACTTACCTGAAACACTCTACTTCTTACACCCAGTATCGCTCGCACACCTATAAAGCGTGCTTTTTGTTTTGACTGTCCCACCAGAAAGGTGACATCAAATAAATGAGCATTTGTTAGGCACGATGGTTCTACATTTAAGAAAACTCTAGTAAAATCTTTTGCCAACTGATCGTAATCTTCAAACTGATCACGCACAGAATCCAGCAAAGGTGATGATGGTCTCATGTGGCCTAGATAAGTGATTAAATTTTATTTTTTATAAATTAAAATATTATTTTTAGGGTTTTTGTTCTCGGGGTAGCTTGGATATACGTTTAATGAGCTATAAAAAAAATATATGTGCATGCATTTCATAGCAAAACCAATTTTTATTTGTTGAACTGTATGCAAAATGGGAGGGACCACTTTTTTTTTATTATTTGCTTGAGTTGTAGTTTGGAAATGAGAAAAGATACAATGAGACTTAATACATTTTTAAAGGAAAATTAGAATTAGGAAAGAGTAGTAAGAAAAAATATTAAAAAAATTCCTAAATAAATTGTTTTATTCTTATAAAGAAGATTTCCTTACAAAAAAGGAGCAAAATTTTTAAAATTAAGGTGTGGTGAATTTTGGTTTGTATGTGGGGAGTATGATTTTGTTACAATAAGTTAATTTTTTTAGAGCAAATTAAGTTTTTTTATAATTTTTGTTGTGGTGAGTTTATTTTTGTAAGTGGTGAGTATACTTTTTTCGTCAAGATATTAAAATTTTGTGTAAAAATTTTCTAACAAACGTTGAATATTGAAGAAATATTATGAATTTCATAAATTTTTTTGGAGTGGTGAATTTATTTTGTTAGTGGTGAAAAAAAATTATCTGGAATTTTGTAAAAATTTGTGTGTGGTGAATAATTTTTGCTAGTGGTGAATAAAAATTATCTGGAATTTTGTTAAAATTTTGTCGAGTTGAATAATTTTTACTGGTAGTGTATAAAAAATTTGTGAAAAATCCGTGAAATCTATAACAAATTTGTTTATTTTGAGGTGTGGTAACTTTCTTTGTTAGTGGTGAATATAGATTTTGCTTAAAAATAAAGAATTTTCTTTTAAAAATGAAGTTCCGATGAGAAATCTGTAATTTTGTTAACATTTTGGAGTGGTGAATTTATTTATGTTAGTGGTGAATAAAATTTGTTGGTATTTTTATAACAATTTTCACTTATAGTGGGAAGTCCTTCAAAACTAGTTGTAAATTCGTTAATTTTGAGGTGTGGTGGATTTGTTTTGCTAGTGGTGAATTTAGATTTAGCCAATATAATTCAGAATTTGGTTGAACGAATTAAGTTTTGATGAGAAATCTGGAATTTGGTAAATATTTTGGTAAGAATTTTATTGTAAGAAATAAGTTTCAACAAGAAATCAGGAATTTTGTAAAAGTTTTGGTGTGGTGAATATTTTTTTGTTAGCGGTGAATACAAATTTATTTTAATTGTATAACTATGTTTATTATTACGATGATGTTCTTCAAAACTAATTTCAAATTTGTTAAAATTGATGTGTGCTGAATTTATTTTGTTAGGGGTGAATATAGATTTTGCTAGAATAACAAAGAATTTTGTTAGAAGAATTAGATTTCGATGAGAAATCAATAAATTTATAATTTTTTTTTGGTGTGGTGAGTTAAATTTTGTTAGGGGTGAAAATCAAAAGGATTTAATTTTTGCTAATTGCAAATGAAAATTATAATAGAATTAGAACTTTTTAGGTGTGGTGAGTTTAATTTTTTTAGTGGTGAATAAAAAAAAAGAACCAAAAAGAGAAAATTTTCGATAAGAATAAACTAAACTCATTAAAATTTTAGTGATAGTGTTCATGAAATTTATGAACAAATTCTAGATTTTTATATTATTTTGACTGTTATCATAGAAATTTATCAGATTTTTGGTGTGGTGGATTTCATTTGGTTAATGGTAAATGTTATTTTCATAAGAGAATCTAATTTCTGAGTAGCATTAATAAAATTTATTAAAAAATTTTCAAAAATTTTAGTGTGGTGAATTTATTTTTATTAGTGGTGAATTTAATTATTATAGTAATTTAGAAATTTATGAAATTTTTTGCAGATTTTGACTAAAGTATATGATATTTATATTAAATTGATGAGATATTTGGTGTGGTGAATTTCTTTTTGTTAGTGGTGAATATTTTTTTTACAAGGTATATTAATTTTTGAGGACTGTTAATGAAATTTTATAAAAATTTTTAAAAATTTGCAAAAAATTTTAGTGCGGTAAATTTATTTTTTATTAGAAAAAACGTATTTTTTTATAAAATTTTAAATATTCGATGGGAAATTTTTAATGATTCTAAAATATTTAGAAATTTATAGAATATTGTTATGATCTTTGGTATGGTGAATTCATTTTCCTTAGTGGTGAATATAATTTTTTTTAAAAAAGTTCAATGTATTTTAGAAATTTATTAAAAATTTGTAAAAAAAATATGGAGTGGTGAATAATTTTTTCATAAGGAAAGCTTTTTTTAGGCTATAAAAAATGTATTTAAAATTTATAAAATTTATATAATTTGTTTTTTTATTTATTTACTTTTGTTAGAGGAGAATATAAATTTCATAAGAAAACTTAAATTTTGACATATTTTTCATTAAATTGTTGCTAAATGTGTAAAATTTTGAGTGAATATAATTTGAACAAAAAAGTTAATTTTTAAGGTCTATTTAAGAAATTCATTAAATGTTCATAAAAATGATGGTGTGGTGAATTTTATTTTGATAGTGGTGAATAATTTTTCACGAGGAAAGGACATTTCTGATGACTAAAAAGACACTTTTCAAAAATGTACAAAAACTTTAGGCGTGGTGAATTGATATTTGCTAGTGGTAATTAGAAATTCCATAAGAAAACTTATTTTTTGGCAAGTATTTATGAAATTAATAAGATTTTTGGTGTGGTGAATTTGTTGTCTTTAGTGGTGAATAATATTTTATTAAAAAAATTATTTTTTTTTTAGATCTATTTTTGAAGTTAATGAAAAATTTACAAAAATTATGATGTGGTGAGTTTCAATTTGTTAGTATTGAAAATTTTTTTTAACAGAAAAAATTATTTTTGAGAAGTATAATAAAGAATTATTCAAAAAGTATAAAAGTTTGGGTGTGGTTAGTTAATATTTGCTAGTGGTGATTAGAAATTCCATAAGAAAACAAAATTTTTGGCAAGTATTTATGAAATTAATAAGATTTTTGATGTGGTGAATTTATTATTCTTAGTGGTAAATAAAATTTTAATAAAAAAATAAAATTTTTTAGCTCTTTTTAAGAAATTTATGAATAATTTGCAAAAATTATGGTGTGGTGAAATTTATTTTGTTAGTGGTGAATTATTTTTCACAAGGAAAAAGCATTTTTGAAGGCTACAAAAGAGACTTATCAAAAATGTAGAAAAATTTAGGTGTGGTGAATTAATATTTGTTAGTGATGAATAGAAATTTCATAAGAAAACTTAAATTTTGACAAGTATTTATTTAGTTTTTGGAAAAATTATAAGAGCTTTAGTGTGGTGAATTTATTTTCCTTAGTGGTGAATATTTTTTTTTTTAATTAAATTTTTAAGTTTATTTTTTTTTTTTTAATTAATGAAAAATTTACAAAAACTAGAGTGTGGTGAACTTTATTTTGTTAGTGGTGAATAATTTTTCACGAGGAAAGGTATATTTGTTGGCGGTGAATAGAAATTTCATAAGAAAATTTAATTTTTTAGAAGTATTTATTTAGTTTTTGGAAAAACTATAAGATCTTTAGTGTGGTGAAATTATTTTCCTTAGTGGTGTATAAAATCTTATTAAAAAAATTAAACTTTTAAGGTCTTTTTTTGAAATTTATGAAAAATTTACAAAAACTTGGGTGGGTACATTTCATTTTATTAGTGGTGAATATTTTTTTCCATTAGGAAAGGTCATTTCTGAGGTTTATAAAAGGTACTTATTAAAAATATAGCAAAATTTAGGTGTGGTAAATTAATATTTGTTGGTGGTGAAAAAAAATTTCATAAGAAAACTTAATTTTTGAGAAGTTTCAATGAAATTAATTAAACATTTTTAAATTTTTGATGTGGTGAATTTTTTTTGTTAGAGGTGAATTTTATATTTTGAAATAAACTTATTTTTAACATCTATTTCAAAAATGTAAGTTAAATTTTTAAAAATTTTGATGTGGTGAATTTATTTTATTAGGTGGTGAGTATTTAAAAATAGATATTGTAAGATTTGAAAGGTTTTATAGGGAATTTCTTTAACTTTTGCTTTACTTTAGGGAATGAAATGTCTTAATAAAGAAATAAATATTAATTTTACTTCAATAAATTTGTGCTTTTGTGGTTTTTCTTAACTATTTTCAATAAGTAGTTTAAGTTTTATTAAGTTTATGGCAAATATTTTGCTTTAAATCTTCTTTAGAATTATAAATAGCATTTTAATTGTTTCTCTTATATAAATAAATAAATATTTATTTTACTTTATGAACATTTACTCATAATTCCTATTGGCTTATAATTTTGTTTTCCAATTTTAATCTCTATTAATATTGATTTTGCACTTAAAATTACTCAACCATAATTTATATTGGTTTACATGGATTTAACAAATAAATTATTTGATGATGTATTCCTACATAAAGTTTTTGTGGCTAAAATCTATGTTAAAATATTTGATTTACTTAAATCAATACAACCTATTGTGTGTGGTATAAAATAGAATATCAAATAATTGTTTTAATATTTAGTTGCCTAAAAATGTTTTACTTGCAAAGAGAAGTTTTTTATTTTAAAAACACTTAGAGAAATATATGTAAAAGAATAAGAAGAAAATATAAAATCTAAACAAGCGCAAATATTCGGCCCGGCCGAATCTAAATACCCACCATCAACTTTTTCAAATTTTGCGTTATAATGAAGAGGGTGGTAAAGTGGGAAGTAAAGTGGGCGGACCACGCGCATTTTTTGTTTCCGAGTTTACATTGGTCTTTGAACTATTTGAAAACAATTTTGTTGATTTTCACCTTATATGGGAGGTGGGCGGTAAAGTGGGCGGACCACGCCCATTTTTGATTTTCGAATTTACATCGATCTCCAAACTATACATACAAAATTTCGCTGTCGTACATGCTTTTGTTGCAGAAATATCGGCAGAAAAGTGTAAAATGGACACCCTGTGTTTGTTTATTAACCGATTTTGTGCATTTTCAATCCCAAACAAACCTTATATAAGACAAACATTTGTGCCAAATTTCGTCCCCCTACGTTGCTCCGTTCGAGCCCTATCCTGCTTTCAACAGACGGTCAGACGGACAGACATAGCTAGATCGACTCAGAATCTAACCAGGACCCAGAATATATATACTTTGTGGGGTCTTAGATGATTCCTTCGACATGTTACACACGGAATGACAAAATCAATATACCCCCCATCTTTTTGATGGTGGGTATAAAAATTACTACATACATTTAGTTAATACTTTATTAAAGTTTTATTTAATATTTAGCTTAAACTGATTTAGTGCTGTAGATTTTGCTAACATTTAGCCAATGAAAATGTCCTCAAAGAGAAGCATCTTAGGCTGTAAAATATCTTCTTTCTCTTCCTCTTTTTTCTTTGCTTTTAGAAGATTTTTTTGTATTCTTTTTAAGGAATTTTTCTTGTAAAAAACCCATCCCTGATATCTGTCATAATTTGTTTAATCATAATTTTTAATTTCACAAGTATGAGGTTAAGTACTTTTCAAAAAAACATATTTTTCCTTTTTAATAATTTCTTAAGGTATTTCTTGAAAATATTTATTGCTGTAAATATGAAAGCTTTATCATTCATTCCCTTATAAAACAAAACTTCTTCTCTTGCTGCTGCTTAGCAACATATGTTTGACTTTGTTTCCTTTTGTGTTTGCCTTTTTTTTTTTTTTTGCTTTTTAAATTAAAATTCTTTTTGTAAAGATTTTAACAGATTTCTTTCTTTTTTTTACATATATTCTATTTAAAATGTAGGCATTATTATAATATTTTTTTCTTGATATGTTTAAGGAATTCTTAGATTTTTGTTGCCCTTTTTTTTTGTTTGCTATTGCTTGGCATTTTACAAAGGTATGGGTATTTAAATTGTATGTGTAGGTTTTAAAGAGAGTTTTTTTTTTATGTATGAGAATTGTTAAGTGTATTGTATTATATTATGTTTTTTTTTTTGGTTAGTATTTATTTAAATGGAAATTTAACACCTCAATTTATGACTATTAATGTGTTTTAAATATATGTGTTAAAAAATAACATACTTAAGTTTATTATGGGGACCAGAGAGAGTATTTTGAGATTTTATTAGGCAATCGAATAAACCACAGTTATGTGAGGAGTAAAATAACATTAAAAGGTTTCAAAAGCATTTAATAAAAATACAGATTTTTTTAATATAAGTACGTTGGGAATTAAAAAAAGGACTGTAGCTAAGAAGCCACAATAAAATCTATGACAGTAGGATATAAAAGCTACAATAGAATCTAAACTAAAATGTTAAAAGAACCCAAGATTGTATCTCTTCGAAAACCTTGCAAAGATATATTCTTAAAGCCTTCTAAATACCTTACATGGAAAGTAAACTAAAACTAGCAAGGTCTATCTAAATACCTAATAAAAAACTATTCAAAGATCTGCAATTTAAGTGACTTTAGAACTATCCAAAGAAGTAGAACTTTAACTGCTATAGAACCCTTCAAATGCCTAGACTTGAAGCTACCTTAAGGCTGCTAAAAATCTACAATTGAGGCTACTATTTGAAGAAGTAGAACTTCAACTGCTATAGAACCCTTCAAATGCCTACACTTGAAGCTACTTTAAGGCTGCTAAAAATCTACAATTGAGGCTACTATTTGAACTATTTGAAGAAATAGAACTTCAACTGCTATAGAACCCTTCAAATGTTTACACTTGAAGCTACTTTAAGGCTGCTAAAAATCTACAATTGAGGCTACTATTTGAACTATTTGATGAAATAGAACTTCAACTGCTATAGAACCCTTCAAATGCCTTCAACACTTGAAGCTACTTTAAGGGTGCTAAAAATCTACAATTGAGGCTACTATTTAAATCCTTCAAATACCTTAAATATAAACTAATCTTAAACTACCAAGGACCATCTAAAGACCTTCAATTAAAATTACTTTATATCTGTCCAAGGACATGCAATTGAAGCTGCTTCACAATTACTCAAAGGACTGCTATAAAAGCTACTCAAGGGTTATGGAATAAAAATCTACAATTGACAATATAATACTGTTAAAGTATTCCAAAAGAAGTAGAATTAAAGTTGCTGTAGGACTATCCAAATGTCCGTAATTGCAGCTACTTTAGGGCTACTATTGAAACCCTTCAAATACCTTAAGTAGAAACTAATGTCAAACTACCAAGGATCATACAAAGACCTCTAATTTAAGTTACTCTAAGTCTGTTCAAGGACATCCAATTGAAGCTGCTCTACAACTAATAGAAACAAATATAAAATTACAAAGACCTCCAATTTAAGGTAATCTAGGTCTGTCTAAGGATGTACAATTGAATTTGTTATGCAGCCATCAAAAAGCCTGCAATTGAAACTATTATTAGACTATCAAAAAATCTACAATTGAAACAACTCTAGGAATATTCATAATCGTATTTTTAAAGTATATTTAAAGACTATCAAAGACATACGTTTAAAGTAATTTTTGGACTATTTAAAGACCCACAACAGATTTCCATAAAGCTCCAATTAAAGTCAATTTAGGCCTGTCCAAGAATGTATAATTGAATTTGCTTTAGGGCGACCGAAGCAGCTTTAAATTTAAAAATTTTCAAATACTAACAATATACTATCGAAAGAAATACAATTTAAGTTACTCTAGGACTATTGAGACCTACCTTAGAAACTACGCACTTTGGAGTAAAATGTGTCAAAATTGGCGATTAATTGAATTTGCGTAATGAAATAAAAATAGATAAAACTATGTGTCAACATCAATTAAAATAATCAATGTCAAAGTTAACATTTTGGAAAAATAATAAACAAATAAAATTTCATAAAATTTCGTTGAATTTTTTTTTTTTAATAAAAAGTTTTTTAACAGTAAAAAATTTAAATGGAACCATCAACTTCACACAGTGGTTCCAAAACGTTTTTTTTTTTTTTTTGGAAATAATTCAGTAACTAAAGAACCGTTAGAGGTATCTCAATAAAATTTCACATGGTCAGAGCTGAGGTGTTTTCGAGTTGATTTGAAGGAGTACAGACCCCTAGCGGGTCAGTGGGGAAGTGGGTGGCCCTCCAAAGTTGCCCATCTCGGATATGTCATTTTTTTAAAAAAATTTCCAAAAATTCATTTATGATATGACAGAAAAGAAATTTTATATATTGATAGTCCTTCTAAATCTCTACAAAAAATACGCTTACATGTGTAGGTTATCTCTTTAGTTTTAGAGATATTCGGTTCGAAATAAATTTTTACCTCATTTTTAGCCTCCAGTTTTTTTAACTTGGCGGGCTTAATATAGCCCCTAGAATTTTTTTAAAACATTTGCCAGATTCCTTACAAAATTCTAAATAATATTGCTGCAAGAATCATTTAATTATAAGAATTCGTTAAAAAGTTATATTAATCTAAAGTTGGAACTTTAAACAAATTTTACATTTTTTTGGGTTTTTTTCCAAAAAGGTGGCCATATTTATTTAGTGATAAAATTTGTTTTTTGTTCTGGACTTTATCATTTTTTTAATTTTTTCAAAAGAAATCTTAATGTAAATGCGTATAAAGTAAATCCTGAGCAGTTGGGGGCAAAAGTCTGCCCACAAGCCCTATCCAAATTTGGTCAATTTTGGAATATTTTTTTTTTCTTATTTTATTATGTTCTCAAATTGCAAAGCTGGGATCGACTTAAAATCATTTTAATTTTTTACCTCTATATGTAAGGTATACACCCAAAAAGTATTTTTTGACGGGGGCTTTTTATAACGACAGGGTGACCATTTCAATGAAAAAAGTAAATTTTTTAAACACGTTTTATAGGGATTGGAATTTTGGATATTTTCATGTAAAAAAGTGGGAATTTTTTTAATTATATGATCTTAGGACAAGTTTATATATATTATACTGAAATTTCAATAAAATATCACTATTCGTTTAAATTTTATTAATGTTTAAATATTAATTTTATTAAAAAAAAAACGCAAAAATGCTAAATTTTAAGTCTTTCAAAAAATTCTGCTATCAAATTACATTCCAATAACTTTTTTTTTACAAATTATTAATCACCGTATTTTAATCTTTTCTTAGATACCAAATACTTGTATAAAAACTTTATACTTTTGCTTAAAACTTAATAGAAACTTTGCCTCCTCTAGCCACATTAAGCTATTTTTCATACATTTGTACGCAAAAATAATGATGCTAGATACAGGTAAAAATAAAAATTATTTAAACTTGTTACTTGCGTGTATAAATTTGTATTCCTCCAAATCAACTCGAAACACCTCAGCTCTGACCATGTGCAGTTTTATTGAGATACCTCTAAAGGGTCTTTAATTACTGAATTATTTAAAAAAAAAAAAAAAAAAGCGTTTTGGAACCACTGTGAGTTGGTAGAATCTAACTCATTTTGTACGCAAAAATAATGATGCTAGATACAGGTAAAAATAAAAATTATTTAAACTTGTTACTTGCGTGTATAAATTTGTATTCCTCCAAATCAACTCGAAACACCTCAGCTCTGACCATGTGCAGTTTTATTGAGATACCTCTAAAGGGTCTTTAATTACTGAATTATTTAAAAAAAAAAAAAAAAAGCGTTTTGGAACCACTGTGAGTTGGTAGAATCTAACTAAGAGATAATAACTGAAAAAGAGGTCCTATAAGGTCCAACATCGAGTTTTTAAAAACATGATTTAAAAGTCTTTCATAACTGCTCTAAAAGTACAAAAAAGGGATTTCAATTTTTAGCACATAAAACTAAGATAAAAAATTATTTAAATTTTTTTTTAATTTTTGGAGAATTTAAAACATTTTTTATTTTATTCCGTATATCTTATTTTTTATCAATGATCTGTTTATTACCATAATTTGAATATATTTTTCTTAACATTTGTCTAAAGTCAATATTATAAGTCTTTACCTCCTCTCCCAGATAACAAACTATTTTTTTAACTGCATTCAAATAAAGTCATAAAAGCTTTTTTTTTTCTTTCTATTTAACTTTTGCCCATTTTGCAAAATAGGAAATCAATATATTGTTAAACAAATTTTTGTGCTTGTTTCAACGATTAATGTCACCGGAAGTTGTTACCCATATCCACAACATACCTATTCACACACACACTCGCATACACAGAGATCTATGATACTACACTGACAATGTCATTGATAACCAAAAATAAAACATTTGATGATGTATGTTGCCAAAAACGAAAAAAGGAAAACAAAAATAAAAGAGAAACAGTAAAATGGCATCATTTATTATATACCAAGATTAAAAACATAACATTAAGGCGTTGAAAGGGATATAGAGAGAGTGGGTAAATGAATGTATATGTGTATGCAGAGTCCTTAAACCATGTTTGGCTGAGTTTCATTTTAAGATTTTACCTAACAAAACCATTAATCACATTGACATGTGATTGGATTTATTTACAAACGTTAAGAAAGACAACCAGCATAAATTTTAAGACATTTATGGTAAGACATTAAAAATGAAAAGGGCAACAGTTTTAAAAGAAATGCAAGTTAAAAGGGTTACAAAAGAAAAAAAAAATGGAGGAGTTGGAGTAGCAGGATAACTAACAAGTTGTAAATAAAATTATAAACATGCCGTTGATAAGTTGATTATTTTTCTTTTTCCAAAAAAAAAGGGACTATTATTATTCTTTAAAGCCTTAGGACTTACTAAAGGGGAATAAATGGGTTTTTGTCTTGACTAATATTTATATATTTTTTTCTAAAGACATTTTTTTTGTAAGCAAAAAAGCCAAATAGTTAAAGTTATGGAAAAAAATCGTTTAGCTTAAGAATGAAAGTAATAGTAATAGTAGTAGTAGTTGAAGTTTAAAAGAAAAAAGCTGAGAAAGAAAGAAATAAAAAAAGGGTCTCACTCCCAAATAACTACATACTATGTTTAACACACAGTAGCACACAGCACACATCAACGTCCAACGATGACGAGAGAGGTGTGATTGGCGCATTATTGGCTAAAACTCTTGCATGCAACATTTTTCTATATTCTTCCTCACCAATTGGTCGCCATGAGCCGCGTCGATAGGGTTTTGGTATTTGGCCAGTCTCAGCATGATTTGATAAATTCATTACCAAATCTTCGAGCATTTGTGAGCGGGTACGTTCCTGCATGCGGGCAAATTTGGGCGCTGAATATGAGGCACGTTCGCCATTGACGATTTTCGTTAGAAGCCATTCTCTGTGTTAGAAAAAAAAGGGAAAAGAGAAAAATTTATTTAGAACAATTAATTAAAATTTTCTTTTTATTTTAGTAGAAGATTAAGAAGTCTATTACCTAAACATTGGTCCTTTCTCGAATACCGATTGTTCCCACAAATAGGGCTTATAGGCTCCCACTTCGTCTCGTGTCACTACCGACACTTCATAGCGGGTGGGTTTGTGTTTAATTCGGGCAGATACTCGCACCTGTTAGGAAGAAAACAAGAAACATTTTTTTATAAAGATTTAATATTTTTTGGTAAGACTGAAGAGCTTTTTATAAAAGTTTTACCAGATTTTTATAAAACTTTTGCTTAAAATTACTGAGGTTTTTATACAAATTTGATGTGGATTTCTTACAAAATTTGAAGAGATTTTTCTTAAAAACATCCAAAGTTTAAGGTTCTAGAGAAAGTAAAGCTTTCTAAGCTCTATATCAAACCTTTTGGTTTTAAATAAAAACTCCTAACTATTTTAAAAAAGTTTTCATCAAATTTGTATAATTTTTCTAAAATCTTGCAAAACTTTTGCACTTCAGGCATACTTTATCAAGCTTTTATAAAAGCTTAAAAACTAATTATTAACTTATATAACTTATAAAGCTTTTACAAATTTAGTAAAAGTATTTATGACTTTTTTAAAAAGCTGGGAAGCTTTTTCTAGAAATCAGAAACAAATTTTTTAGAACTATTTTTTTACATTAAATATTTACCAAAATTTTTGCAAAAATTTTTATAGAATCCATAAAGCTTTTCATACAAATTTGACGAAAAGTTTTCATATACAGATCTTTTTCAAGCTTAAAAGCTTTCTTTAGAAACTTGTGCTACTTTTTACAAAATTATCGAAAGCTTTTGCTTTTTTAAAAAAACTATGAGTTTTTAAAAAGACTTAATATGAATCTTTTAATATAAATGTGACGAGGAGTTTTTAAAAGCTTATCAGTTTTTCTCTAAAACAGTAAAGGTTTTATATGAAACTTGAGAAGACAATTTTTTAAAGGTTTTCTCTAGAAACTTGTGATACTTTTTCTAAAATTATCGAAAGCGTTTATTCTTTAATAAAAATATAAACTTTTTATAAAAGCCCTAATATGTATTTTTAAATATTCTTTTATGAAAAATTTTTGAAAGCTTAGAACCAATTAAAAAAGTTTTATAAATGCTTACAAGCTTTTTTCTGGCCAACTAGAAAAATTTTTTTTACGAATAAAGCTTCTTTTCCAGAAAATTTAGTTCTTTGTAAAGGTTATGCTTTTTATTAAAGCTTTCAAAGTTTTCAAAATTTCTCTAAAAGCTCAGAAATATTTTTTTGCACTTTGAAAGTTTTGCTTAAAAGCTTTTTGTAGAATTAAAGCTTATAAATTAGTTTAAATTTCTCTTAAATCTTAGCAGTATTTTTTTTAGTAGTTTGGAAAGTTTTACTTAAAGCTATTTTTTCAGAGAATGAATAAATTTCATTAGAGCTTTTTCTGAAATCATCGAAATTGTTTTCTAAAAGGATTTAAATCAACACTCAAAGCTTTTTGAGAGCTTGCAAACTTGTTTACTTTTCATAAAAGATCTTTGTTAAAGCTTTTGCTCTTTGTTTTAACGAACGTTTTTTTTTTTTTACTTCTTTTTCTAAAATCAAAAAGCTTTAAATTTTTCGATAATTTTTGTAAGCTTTAAAACTTTTGATAATGATTTTTCACAACTTATAAAGCTTTTTTGAAGTTTAAACAATTTGTAAGCTTTTTGCAAGCTTAAAATATTAAAATGCTTTTGTTGTAAAAAAATCTTTGGTAAAGCGTTACATTTTTGATATTATGAAAAAGCTTTAAGAAAAGTTTTTTGAAAGCTAAGAAACTTTTGATAAAGCATAGAAAGCTTTTTCTTGAACATTTTGAAGCTTAAAAGAAGCTCTGGATATTTTTTCTGAGATCTTCGGAAGTTTTTGCTTTGCTATTTATAACAGCTTATAGAGCTTTTATAAATGATTATGAAGCTTTTAAATATTTTAGTAGCTGAAAAATGCATCTTTATTAGCTTATAAATAAAGTTTTTCTCAAAAATATATAAATTTTTTTTTAGAAACTGAGAAAATTTTTTCGAAAAACTTTAAATAATATTTTCTAAAATCGTCTAGAAGCTTCTATACATTTTGTTACAAAGCTTTTTCTTAAAAGCTAAACAGCTATTAGTGAAAGCTTAATAGGTTTTTTTTGTGAGAATTAAATATTTTTTTTGTAAAAACTTTGGACTTTTGTCTATAAAATTTTGCAAAGCTTTTTTGTAAAGGCTTTGCTTTCTGGCAAAGCTCCGAAGGTTTCCTTAATCTCTTCCTTCATGTTTTATTTCCTTTTTTTTCAAAAGCTTAAATTTATTTTTTTAAAAACCTTCGGAGTAAAAAGCTTATAGAGCTTTTATAAATGATTATGAAGCTTTTAAATATTTTAGTAGCTGAAAAATGCATCTTTATTAGCTTATAAATAAAGTTTTTCTCAAAAATATATAAATTTTTTTTAGAAACTGAGAAAATTTTTTCGAAAAACTTTAAATAATATTTTCTAAAATCGTCTAGAAGTTTTATAAACTTTTAGTAGCTTATGATGAACGTTCTTCTTAGAAGACTATAAATATTTTTTAGAAACTGAGAAAGCATTTTTTTTTTTTTTGAATCTTAAGAAAAGTTGCCTAGAAATCTTTTGTTTTTATAAAGCTTTTATAAAATCATTAACAGTTTTTCTTTTAAATTATAAATATGAAATATGAAAAATATAATTATAAAATTTTTCTTGAAAGCTGCTCCTTAAAAGCTTGTTTCTAAAAGCTCAAATGTAATTTTTTGAAAGCTCAATGGCATATATCGAAAACCTAAATAGATTTCTTGAAAAGTTTTTTGTAAAAGCCCTAAAATTTCATTTGTAAATTCTAGCTAATCTTTAATAAAAACTTATAAGCTTTATGCTTAATCTTTCTTAAACTCTTTTCTGAATGTTTCAAAACTGTTTTTGTGAAAGTCTACAAATTTCATTTGTAAATTTTTACAAAGCTTTAAAAAAGCTTAGAAAGCTTCATACCAAATCTTTCTTAAATGCTATCTTAAACTCTATTTTAAATGTTTTAATACTTTATTTTGCTAAAACGAAGTTTTATTAAAAAGCAGAGAAAGCGTTTTTGTCAAAGCATTGAAGCTTTTTTCAGCTTTAGAACATTTTATAAACTCCCTTAAAGCTTCCTTTTAAATCTTAAAAAGCTATAATCTTAGAAAGTTATAAAACTTATATTTAGGTTTAGAAAGCTTTTGTTAAAAGCTAAAAAAAGTTTTACTTGAAACTTTAAATCGTTTTGTTAAATTATTTTAAATATTTAATCATATAAAGCTTTTCTTGTTTATAATATTTTAAAGGTTTTCCGTATAAATATTTTTTTTTTTTTAAGATTTTGAAAACTTTTCCCCTTAAAAGCTTGCTTTTAACACTTACCAATATAAACGTATGCAGAAAATGACTCTTTATGCAGGCAGGACTAAAGCGGGTATTATCAGCTTCCAGAAACACCACACAAACAATATCATTGCCTATATGACGTTTCCTTTGAAGCTTTTGAGGATCATGACGTTCGTAAGGCAATAATGTAGAAACATGAAACATAATCTCAATATTACGCCAATTTGTATAAACAGAGTACAGACCTAAAAAGAGAAAAATAATAATTTAATTGACAAAATTTTAACAAAATTTGTTAATGAGTAGAATTTTTTGGTAAATAAAAGTACCTGTCAAGTCATGTACTGTATCAAGGCCACCTTTGTATTTATCGAAACCCTTTAATCTAACACGATCACCCAAAAGGGTTAAAAACTCATCAAAGAGCAGAGAATTTTCATTATTGTCTAAAATTTGCTCTTCCGTATATTGATCCTCTTTAACATAAATAACACCAACTTTTAACTCAGATTTAATAAAAACCTAGAGGGGAAGGGAATTAAAAATAAATTATTTTAATGTTGAAGGGAGAGAAATGAAACCCACTTGATCTAATTTTAATAATTCCTCAGGAGTATCCGGCAGTTGACCTAAAGTCAAAGGAGGATTTAAATTAACTTCTTTGCCCAAAGATCTAACCACTTCTTCGCGATTATATCTTAAAGAGAAATGAAAGATTGTTAAACTAATTTGCTGCTTAATAATTGAAATGGTTCTCACCTATCAGCAAATACACAAGAGGCGGGTATCAGACCATGTACTGTATAGGAACCGGCACGCACCAATATTCTAAATTGATCTCTGCCATTTAAGGTCTCCTGTTTAATCGATAATATCACCGGTCCCAAATCTTCATCACTGGTAAAATAATTCCAATGTTCGCAGCCAAAGAAATATTTTTCATAGGTTTCCTGTTCCACAGAGATCAACTCGAAGGCGCCATTTTGTTCCCATTGTTCTTCGATTGTAGTCTTTTTCCTAGGACTTAAACATTCGCATAAAAATACAACAACAAGGGAACGGAAATAACCAAAAAGATAAATGAACGAAAATAAAGAAAGAAAAAATAAAACAGGAACCATGACAGGGTAGGGGTTATAGAGGGCAGGAAAAATTAAACATGTAATGAATATGTAACAGGAAAATGGTTTAGATGTTAAGTGATGATAAAACTTAATTTAAATTAAAAACTAAAAAAAATAATTTGGAGTTGGATAATTTAGGTTACCATCTACATACCTGGGTGTAGCCTCTGAGTCTTCATCATCCTCATATAGATCACTGCATTCCCTTTCCAAATAGGCATCACTACTATTACCTCCTCGTATATCTTCATGTTCTGAATCGCTTTCATCCCAAATGGTATGTGTGGGCGGTAGAGTGATTTTTTGTCGTGAACACTCAATCCAATAGCCAGGGGTGGGCATTAAATTGTGAGGATATTCTTCACAAAATTCATCTAAAAGAGAAAGATCAAGGGTAAGAGGAATATTAAAACTTATTATAGAGATTGCAAGTTGAAGAATAAAAAGTAATTTTCAAACCCTAATTTCAACTAAAACTCGATTTTTATATGAAAAAGGAACAATTAAATTTATAGTTTAACTAGAGTAAATAAAGCAAAAAGGATATAAATTTAGGATCATTTATGTTTTCCACCTGAAATTGATTAGTGCACGAAAAACAGAAATATGTTTAATATTCGAAAAGGTTTAATTTTATTTTTCTAAATATAAACCAGTTTCAAATTATGTTGCCTACATTCAGGCGAATAATATTTAATATATTTTTTAATTTATAGTGAAATCTGGAAGTAAAAACTGGAAAAGATAAAATATTTTTACACCAAATAATAGACCAGTGTCCCAGCTACTGAACGTGAGCAAAATTATTCAAATTAATTAATACTTTTATTTTTAATTTTTAGACAAACAAAGTACTAATGGCAAACATATCCTAGACGTTAAGCATCTCAAGTATTAATCAGAATTTATTTTAAAACAACAAATATGGCAAATTATTTTTCAACTGAATGAAAAAACAAGATATCTAATACTAAAAGGCGTTAAATTTTGAAAAATTACTTAATATCTTTAATTTTAAAATTTAATCATATTTCGACAAATTTGCTTGAATTTAAAAAATGAAAACTTCTAGATATAAATAATGTTTTGTAAAAATGAAAGCATATTTTTAAAGCTTTGATTTTAACGGATGATGCTAAAATTGATTTAATGTACAGATGATTTCATACATTACTTGCAAATTCAAAATGTGTAGCCTATTTTTAGGTCAGCAAAATTTAAAATGCCTTTAAATTTATACTGAAATTTTAAAGTAAAAACTGGAAAAGATAAAATATGTCTGCACTAAATGATAGACTAATATCCCAGCAGCTGAATATGAGCAAAATAATTCAAATAAATTAATACTTTATTTTTTAATATTTCGATAAACATTGGATTAATGGCAGACATATCATATCGCCTCAACCTTTAATAAGAATTTATTTTAAAATTGAATTATTTTTTAAATAAATGATAAAACAAGTTAATGTGAAACAAATTTTCTGCAATTTAAAAATATGTAGCCTATTTTTAGGTGAATAAAATTTCATATACCTTTAATTTTATTATGAAATTTGGAATTAAAAACTGGAAATGGTAAAATATTTTTTCACAAAATAATAAACTAAAGCTCAAGCTATGAAACATGAGTGAAATTATTAAAAACTATTAATACCTTTATTTTTAATATTTCAACGAGCTATAGGCCTAATGGCAGACGTTTTTTCATACATTAAGCTCTTGAACTATTAACCAGAATTTATAACCAAAAGGGAAATAACAAAATAGTTTTTACTTAATGATAAAACAAGTTTTTTACTATCAAAATGAGTTAAAATTTCAAGATTTGGTTAATAACTTTATTTTTAAAATTTAATCAAACTTAGACAAATTTGCTTGAAAATTAGAAATTAAATTAAATAATTTTAAAAAGTCAAAGTCTACTTTTAGGCTTTTAACTGAAAAGAAATAATACAAAATTTAATCCATAATTTGATTCATAATAGTAAATTTAGCGTCATGCATTTTTTGGTTTTTTTAAATTTATTGCCTACTTTTAGGTCAAGTAATTTTATAGACCTCTAAATTTATAATAAAAATTTGAGTTAAAAAAAGGAAATGGTAAAATGTTTTTTCGTGAAATAATAGATTAAGGCTCAAATGTTTGAACAAAGATATAATTATTAAAATTTCATAATACCTTTACTTTTAATAATTCAACAAACTTTAGTCATATTTTCCTTCTTATTAAGCGTTTAACATAATAATCAAAATATGTATAAGAAATAAATATGGCAACATATTTTAAATCGTAAAACAAGTCATTTATAAAATTAAAAAAAAACAATACTTTTATTTTTAAAATTTAATCAAACTTTGGCAAATTTGCTTGAAATTTAAATACGATTTTGTAAAAAAAATCAAGCATATTTTTAGGGTTTCTGTTTTAAATTATGGGGCTAAAATTCAGTTAAAACTAGTTTACAAATAATTTTATGAATTTTAAGCAGATTTAAAATATGTAGCCTACTTTTAGGAGAATAAAATTTCATGTGTATTTAAATTTATTTTAAAAATTTATGGTAAAAATATAAAATGGTAAAATATTTTTTTATTAAATGATAAACTAAAACTTTAGCTACCAGATGAAAGTAAAGTTACTAAAATTTATTAATACTTTTATTTTTAATGTTTGAACAAACTTCAGATAAAAAGGGAAATATTTCTTGTATATTTTGCTTTGATACTATTGATCAAAACTTTTTTTAGAAATAGAAATGATTAAATATTTTTTAATTTAACAATAGACCATAGCCTCAGTTACTAAAAAGTAAGAAAATGTCAAGAATTACTTTGTACTTTTATTTATAATTTTTGTTCAAACTTAGCTGCATTTGCTGGAATTTTTGTAATTAAATATTTTTGTTTAAACATAATTGTGCAAATAATAAAATAAAATAATATAATATAGCATAGTTTTAGGGTTTTAATTTCAATTAATGATAACAAAATGGATTTGAAAATATAAATGTTTAACTATTTTTTCACTAAATAATAAAACTTGCCAAAAGTTACAAAAAAGTAAGAACATTTCAAGAATTGCTTAGTATTTTTGCTTTTAATTTTTGTTTAAACATAATTTTGCAAATATTAAAGCATATTTTTAGGATTTTAATTTAAATTAATAGTAACAAAATGGATTTGTAGTTGTTGTAGATTTTATTTATTAATATCTGATGCGTTTTTAATATATGTAGCCTATTTTTAGGTTAACTAAGTTTATGTTTATATGTATTTAAACTGATATTAAATATTATTAGTGAAAGAATGAAAATGGTCAAATATTTTTTTACTAAATGATTGACTATGGCTCAAGCTACCTAAAAAAAATAAAATTATTAAAATATATCAATACTTTTATTTTAAATATTTGAACAAACATCAGATATAAAGTTAAATATTATTTTACATATTATGCATTAAAACTATTGATCAAAATTTGTTTTAGAAATACTAATGTTTAAATATTTTTGCATTGTATAGTAGATTATAGCTTCAGTTACTAAAAAGTAAGAAAATTTCAAGAATTGCTTAGTACTTCTATTTATAATTTTTGTTCAAACTTAGCCGTATTTTCCGGAATTTTTATAATTAAATATTTTTGTTTATAACACAATTTTGCAAAGCATACTTTTAGGGTTTTAATTTAAATTAGTGGTAACAAAATTAATTTGTAGTTATTGTAGATTTTATTTAAAGAGTTTTGTTTTTTATTTTTTCTTTTTACGCGACATATAAATTGTAACAGGTATATAGTGTTATAAAATAAAAAATATTATTTTAGGCTAAATTTACAAAAAAAAAAAAAAAAAAAGCTATATATACCCAACAAAAAAAAAAAAAAAAGAACTGAAAATGCCATGATTTTAACATTGTGTTGTCATTGGAAGGAAGTACTTAGTGGTGAAAAAAAGCTGCAGAAGTTCTTTTTTTAACCCATGGTTGTCATTGGTAGGATGTTATTCTTTTATACTGCTTTTTCATTCCTTTTGAAGTACTTCCCTTAAAACTATGTTTATTTTTTTTATTTTTTTTATAAAAATTCTGTTTTTGCCTTATTAAATAATAACAAAAATGCTTTAAAATTTAATTTTTGTTAGAAATTATTACCATTTTTTCCCGCTAAAAATTCATTTATTTTCACTTTTTTGTAAATAATTATTAAGAACTTCCAAAAATGTTTAAAATATGCACTTTGTTCTTTTTTTGTAAGAACTTCATCGTTTTTTGCTGGGTATATATATGTTTTGTTTCTCGTCCAATTTCAAATATTTGTATGCAATATTGTAGGCATTAATAAGACCTACAAAAAACATGCTTGCATGTCGTATTTATCTCTTATAGTTTTTGAGTTATTTGCATTTAAATTTTTAAGTACCTTGATTTTGCATGTTCTTGGTCCAGTTTTTTTTTCATATATATCCTAGTGTTTCCGACCGATTTCATTTGTTTTTTCTTTAGCTAATTAAAAAACAAAATTATCTATTGAATATAAAAAATTTGAAGTCGATATTTTTACCGAGTCCAAAAATAAACGATTTTGAATTTGAAAATTGCAAAAATTAAAATTTTTTTTGTTTTTTTTTTTTTTTTTTTTTTTTTTGGCCGAAAAAGTATCTACACTCTTTTTTCTCTAAAATTTAATTTCCTTTAACAACATATAATAATTTTATATTTTTCTAAAAGGTATCTTCACAGAGAAGACTTTAAAATAAAAATCAAGCTTAATAACTCAAATGGTTAAGATACACACCCTCCCGAATTCGACCCATTTTAAATGAAAATTTTGAATTTAGTCTATATTTTCTCAAATCCCAAAGCACGAATCGGCAAATGGAATACAGTCGAAGGATCTGTAATATGTTGTTAAAAGTTTTCAATCAAAATCTACGTGACTTCAGAAAAATGTGGATTTTATAGCCGAAAGTGTGAAAAAACTCATTTTTGGGAATACGCAAAAAATTAAATTTTCCGTGACACCAAAAAAATATTTTGCCATTTCGCTTTTAAAAAAGCCATACAAATAGTTAAAAATGTTTGACAAAAATTTAAAAAATCAAAATTTTAAAAAATATTTAATATTAAAAAACCATTATAAATTTTTATTTAAATAATAATCTATAATATTGTCTCTTAGCTATAGACAAAAAATTACGATTTCTTCTTTTAAATAAATTATAAAAATTATTAATATCTGCAAATTGTGGTAAAAGTTTTTAAAGTTTGTTAATTTTTTAAAAATAAAGGTATTAAGATTTTTCAAAATTTTCAAAAGAAATAAATTACCTGTATTGTTGCTTTTTATACAATGAAAAAATATTTTGCCATTTCACTTTCAAAATAGCAATTATTTTAAAATTAAAAAAAAAACTAATACCTATTTTTAGGCTTCGTAAACAACTTGTTGCTTTTTCTATAAATATATTTTATTTACTCAATCATTTTTATTTATTTTAGTTCTTTTGTTATTAATTTTTATTTACAAACAAACGTATAAATTATATATTTTTAGATATTTCATTATTATTTATATAAATTATTTTTTGGCACGTTTTTTTTCCCCAAAGACTTGTGGTATTACTTATTCTTTTCTGCTTTTTTTCATTAACATAATAATAATTATTTAACATTTCTGTTTATTTGCTAATTAATTAATAGTGTAAATAATCTATAACAGAAAACATAAAAAAAAGTATTATATTTAGCAACAACTGTTATTATATAATTAACAGCCTAAAGTAAAATGATATAGAGTTTATTTATTTGGCATACATTTAGGCGTAACCAAGCTATACATATATAATACATATGTATGTATTTGTATAATACATATAAACTGTTTTGCATATTTATTAATATATTTTTTTATTAAATTTTGGTTTTTAATTTTTAATTAATGGAAAGAAACAAAAAAAAAAAAAAAAAAATATATATATATTTCCTCGAAAACTTGTGTGTAAATTTAATTATAAATAAAATGAAATTAATTAGCTATAGACAACAGAATAAACTCGTACAGAAAAAAAATTATAAAGCTGTCATAACAAATAAATTAATATGAACATATTTTATAAAAATAGTAATGGAAAAACGTATTACATATTTATTTAAAAAGAATAAAAAAAAATTAATTGTATTTAATTTAAATTTTCTCTTTAAATTTGTCTTTTAAAATATTTTTAATATTAACTATTTAAAAATTTAAACAATTCAAAATTTTTCTATTTACTTAAATCTTATTTCAAACCTAAGTTCTAACAATCTAAAATAATTTTCTTTCTTTTTTCAAATAAGTACAATGACCCAGCCTAAATATACTCTTAAGCTTTCTTATATTCTTATTTAAATAAAACATTTTTAAAAATGTATTTAATAATCATAATTTTATTTATTTTCTCTGCCTAAATAAATACTATACAAAGCTTATTTGCCTAGTTAAGCTTTTCTAGTCGAAAACATTTGTAAAATATGGCAACAAATATTTGAAATATTCCTAAGCATACCTTAAGGCTAGCTAAATAAAAATTATAAGTACTTGTAAGTGAAATAAATACATTTATTGTATTAATGATTTGTTTACTTTACTTCTACCCCCTCTTTAAAAATTTAAATTCAAAATAGCGTAATTATGCTAAATAAGTATTGAAATTCTTAGAATTTTTTATTTTATTTAAAATACAAGTTTGCTTAGTTAAGCATCAGTTATTTTGTATATTGTTAGGGGCAACTTTAAACAAGTGAAGCATATAATTAGGCTGGCAGATAAGGTGAAGATGTTTTTGCATGTGGGAATGTGAAAAAAAGTAAAGATAATTTTAATTTAATAATTAATAAATAAAGGATGAATATTTAAAGATCATAATAGAGGAACATAAATAAATATTTATAAAGAATAGATGAACTAAAAATTAAAAAGAGTTGAGCTAGAACCGAACTAGAACTGAACCAGAACTGAACTAGAACTGAACTAGAACTGAACTAGAACTGAACTAGAACTGAACTAGAACTGAACTAGAACTGAACTAGAACTGAACTAGAACTGAACTAGAACTGAACTAGAACTGAACTAGAACTGAACTAGAACTGAACTAGAACTGAACTAGAACTGAACTAGAACTGAACTAGAACTGAACTAGAACTGAACTAGAACTGAACTAGAACTGAGCTAGAACTGAACTAGAACTGAACTAGAACTGAACTAGAACTGAACTAGAACTGAACTAGAACTGAACTAGAACTGAACTAGAACTGAACTAGAACTGACCTAGAATTGAACTAGAACTGAACTAGATCTGAGCGAGAACTGAACTAGAACTGAACTAGAACTGAACTAGAACTGAACTAGAACTGAACTAGAACTGAACTAGAACTGAACTATAACTGAACTAGAACTAAACTAGAACTGAACTAGAACTGAACTAGAACTGAACTAGAACTGAACTAGAACTGAACTAGAACTGAACAAGAACTGAACTAGAACTGAACTAGAACTGAACTGGAACCGAACTAGAACTGAACTAGAACTGAACTAGAACTAAACTAGAACTGAACTAGAACTGAACTAGAACTGAACTAGAACTGAACTAGAACTGAACAAGAACTGAACTAGAACTGAACTAGAACTGAACTGGAACCGAACTAGAACTGAACTAGAACTGAACTAGAACTGAACTAGAACTGAACTAGAACTGTGTGTAGTTTTAGTGTAGTTCAGTTCTAGTCAGATTCTAATCCAGTTCTAGTTAATTTCTATTTTAGTTCCATTTCAGTTCTAATTTAATTCTGCTTTAGTTCAAATTCATTTTTAAATCAGTTTTAGTTCTATTCTAGTTCAATTCTATCTTAGTTCTAGTTCATATTAAGCTTTAAAAATTTAAAATTTTGTTTGCCCTTTAAAATTTTATTGTTCTGCTTTAATTCTCTTAAAAGCAAAAAAGTAATTTTAGCTCAGCTTATCTAACATGAAATGAAATAATATTCCATGTTTTTTGCTTCCTAACAAATAACCATATGTATATTTTTTAATATAAATATAGTGTTCTTTAGTGTATACTTTAAGGCGTTGTCTATTATTGTTGATATTTGTCTGCTGTAACACTTTTCACCAGCTCGTAAAAAAAACTTTAAACAATTTTATATTCTACTAAAGCTACACAAAAAAATAAAAATAAAAACATTTTCATGCTCCCTTTTATGTTTTTTTCATTCATAAATAATTCAATGCATACTTTTAAGCGTACGACTGGCAGTAGCAAGTCAAAATTTTTTATTTATATTTTATTTTTTTTTTACATATAGAGAGAAGGTGGATTCGCATATAACTTATACATTTATATATTATTATTTCTGTTATATATTTTTTGAAAACTTGAACACATGAGTTTTTGACATTTCGCCTGCAAATATGCATTCATATTTGTTTCTTTTTAAATAAAATTTTCTTGAGAAACTTTTGCTTGTTTTATAATAATTTGTAACAAGAAGAGAGTTGAGTTTTAGTATAAATGAAACAAACTGAATATTAATTAAATGTTTTTTTGTTTTTCTGTTTCTTTTTTGTTTGTTTTTTAAGTGAAATGAAGTAGACTTTATTTGGTAACAAACAGAGAAAAAATATATACTTTTGTGTGTTAGCTTATTATTTTTCTGCCTTATTACAAAATAATTTTGTTTAAGGTAAATTTAAATTGGCTTAACATATAAGAAAAAAAAAAAGGGTCTAATTGCTTTTTAATAGAAGTTTTGTTTTTAAATAAAAATTTTGTAAAGAGAACAGAAATCCCCTGAAAAAAAATTTGCATAATTTAATAGCATAAGCTTAGGTATATTGGTTTTCCGGGAAAATCATTAAGGGTTAAATGTATTTTTCATGGAAATAAATTATGTTTGAATATACAATTTAAAGACGAAAGAAATAAAAAATTCATCGAAAAAAAAAAAAAAATATAAGAATCTTAACTAGACTGTAGAAGACTATAGAGTAGACTATAGACTAGACTGTAGACCAGACTATAGACTAGATTATAGACTAGACTGTAGACTAAACTGTAGACGAGACTATAGATTAGACTATAGATTAGACTATAGACTAGACTATAGACTAGACTATAGACTAGACTATAGACTAGACTATAGGCTATACAATGGACAAGACTATAGACTAGGCTATAGACTAGAATATAGACTAGACTATTGACTAGACTATAGACTATATTAATAGACTAGACTACAGACTAGACTATAGACTACATTATAGACTAGACTATAAACTAGACTATAGATTAAACTAAAGAATAGGCAATATACTATAGACTACACTATAGACAGTATAACTGTTTTTTATATAGAAAAAATTCTGTATATCAATTTTACTATAAAAAAATTCCATATAACACCTTTTTCTGTAGAAAAAATTTTGTATAACACATTTATCAATAGAAAAAATTCTGTATAACGGTTTCTCCTATAGAAAAAATTCTGTATAACAGCTTTTTCTATAGAAAAAATTCTGTATAACACTTTTTTTATGACAAAATTCTGTGTAATAGTTTTTTCTACAAAAAAAAAATCCGTATAACAGTTTTTTCTATAGGAAAAATTTCGTATAACACTTTTTTCTATAGAAAGATTCCGTATAACAGTTTTTTCTATAGAAAAAAGTCTGTATACCAGAAAAAAATCTTTATAACATTTTTTTCTATAGAAAGGAAATCTTTATAACAGTTTTTTCTGCTGAAAAAATTCTATATCAATTTTAATAGAAAAAATTTCCGTATAACAGTTTTGTATATATACAAATTCCGTATAACACTTTTTTCTATAGAAAAAAAATTTGTATAACACTTTTTACTATAGAAAAAATGCTGTGTAACTGTTTTTTCTATAGAAAAATTCTGTATAACAGCTGCTCTATAGAAAAATTTTGTATAACAGCTTTTCCATAGAAAACCTCTGTATAACAATTTTTTCAATAGAAAAAATTGTGTATAACACTTTTTTTTATTGAAAAAAAAAATCTGTACAACAGGTTTTGCTATAAAAAAATTCTGCATAACAGTATTTTCTATAGAAAAAATCTGTATAAGAGTTTGTTCTATAGACAAAATTCGGTATAACGGTTTTTTCTATAGAAAAAAGTCTGTATAACACTTTTTTCTATAAAAAAACTGTATAATACTTTTTTTCTATAAACAAATTCTGCGTAATACATTAATCAATAGAAAAAATTGTATAACAGCTTTTGAAAAATTTCCTATAAAAAATAAATTTTTGAAAAATTTCCTACAAAAAATAAATTTTTTAAAAATTTCCTATAAAAAGTAAATTTTTGAAAAATTTCCTATAAAAAGTAAATTTTTAGAAAATTTCCTATAAAACGAAATTTTTTAGAAAATTTCCTATAAAACGAAATTTTTTAGAAAATTTCCTATAAAACGAAAATTTTTAGAAAATTTCCTATAAAACCAAATTTTTTTAGAGAATTTCCTATAAAACCAAATTTTTTAGAGAATTTCCTATAAATCGAAAATTTTAGAAAATTTTCTATAAAAACTAAATTTTTGAAAAATTAAATTAAATTTTTTTTTAAGTTTCTTTAAATTCTTTTATAATTTTTAGTTTAAATAAATTGTAATATTTGCTGCCTATCTTAAGGGGTTTAGACATTATATTTTCGTCTTGATTTCTTTAATAACTAAAGCTTACTTTTAGGGTTTATCATAATTAATTAAAACTATAAATATTTATACACTAAATCTTTTACAAAACTTTTTAATTGATTTCTATTGCCTAATGCTTAACATTTAAAGTCTATTTTACGACAGTGACTTATTTATTAAAGACAAATTTAAACAGTTTTATATTAAATTTAATTATTTATGTAGTTTATGTTTCTCTTACTCTTATTCCCCACCATATACTAATGCTGTCTGTATTTATTTCAAATTTTTAAACATGTTACCCTTTTACTTTATTCCTAGAAATCTACTTAATTAGCTAAAAGTCTTTAGCTGGTAGTGTGTCATTTACAAAAAATGTTATTCATTTTTAGACGAGTATTTTTTTTAATTTTAATTAAAAAAACATAAAACATAATTACAAAACTTTCCATTAATTTTCCATTACTTTTAGTTAAAGAAAATAAAAAAAAAAAAAAAAAAAATAAAAATGACAAGGCATACTTTTAGGTAATCATATTTTATTTTAAAATAATTAAGGCAAATTCTTAAACTGTGGCTCCTTTAACCTTCCCCTCCTGCTAGGTTTTTTAGCAGCCAAGACAAATTAATAAAGCAACAAAAGAAAGTTACAAGGAAAAGTAATACATATATATATTTGTGAAAATTGTAATTGTGTTTATGTTTTGTTTAACAAATGTTGCCTATATTAAGGCTTTTTAAACACATGTTGCCTTTAAAATGTTTTCTTTTTTTTTCACTTACAAAACAACTAAATGAGTTTGTGTTTTTTGTTTTCTTCTAACACGTAAATGTGTTCAATTATGTTTTCTAAAACCATATAGACTTAATTATGTTGCTGTAAATATTACAGCAGCTATTTTCATTTTAAATAAACGGGGGTAATGATTTTCATATGCTGCCTGCCTTGTTGCTAAGGATTATTAGTCAAAAGTTCATAGACATGAGTTAAATGAACAAATACATTAAAAAACAAAAGAAAGTGATGCAAAAAAATTTTCATTATTACTTTTTCGGCCTTAAAATAGGCAATAATTTTTAATATAAATTATAAGCCTACAAATAGGCAAACAATTTTGCAAGTAAAGCTATTAATGTGAATTTAAATTTGAAGAAAGAAAATTAAGTTAAAGAAATTTAGGATTTTTTTTTAGAAATTTAATTTTTATAAGAAATTTTAAAAAAATTGAATGAAAATTTTAAATTTTAATGCTTTAAAAATAAGTCTCCTTTTATATCTTTAAAACTCTCCTCCTTTTGTTTTTTCTCCCAAAAATAGTTCAGAAAAATGTTCCTATTTGTGGAAAAGAAAAAAAACTTTTGCTATATTTTTGTTTTAATCCCCCAAAGTATGCTATGCTACATTTATTAAATAAATTCTTTATGACTTGAATACCAATGTAATTGTTATTTAATTGTATAAGTTGTAAAAAAAAATAAAAGAAAAAAGTTTAAAAATACCAAGACTATTGTCTCTAATTAAATAATAAACAGCAGCATATTTTTGGGGAACTTTAAAACCTCCCCAAAAATCTTCACAACCAGCAGCTACAAATGTAAAATAAAAAAACCAAAAAACAATATTTTGTGGGGGATAAAATCACTTCTCAAAAAAAAAAAAAAAAAAAAAAAAAACATTTAGAAAACTCTTATAGGCAATAGCTATTTGTCTCCCTGCTCTGCCCTCAAAAGTATGCAACAAAGCATACAATTGTTGTGGTTTTAACTATTACTGTTTTGACAATAGAAACAACATCAAAACAAAAAAAGAATCTTTAAACATTTTAAGCTTTAATTAAGATAAACTTATCAAAACTGTAAACGTTGCAGAAGATTTTTTCCTATTCAGGGATTAAATATCTGTTCAATTTGATTGTAACATTTTTTTTTTGTTTTAGCCTAAAAATATGTATAGTTTTTGCATCAACACAAACTACAAACATACGCACAGTAGCTTAAAAATTCCAACAAGAAAACTTTATTTTAGTTTTTCTTTCCCTACAGTAGAACAAGAGAAATATACAAGACACAAGAGAGAGGGGAGATATCAAAAAAGTTTTGTGGTTTTGTGTCGAAGGATTTGCTTGCTTTTATTTAACAAATCTCAACCTGTCATTTTAACATTTGACAGTTCATTAAGCCTTGGTATCGTCTCGTTAGAAATTAGTTTCACTTTTATTATAGAGTTTTTTTTGTTTTTTTATTGGCTCAGTGTGAGGAGGGTAAGAGGTGTTAGTATATTGCCCATGAAATTTTATAGAAATAGATCAGAGAAACTCTTAGTGGAATTAATTAATGGTAAATATTTTGAAAAGTTTGTTTTCTATTATTGAAGGGAATTAAACATAAAAACAGGCACAAAAACTTTTTTCTACTAAAGAAAAATAATAAGATTATTAATGTTTAATTACTGCAAAAATTTAATGGAGCACAAAGTTAAAGCAATTGTCTAGTCTAGTAAACAAAAGTTTTGCATAACATTTTTTTTCCATAGAAAAAATCCAGTTTAACACCATTTTCTAAAGGAAAAAAATGTGTATAACAGTTTTTTCTATAAAAAAATTTCAGTATAACAGTTTTTCTATAGAAAAATTTGTGTAAAACACTTTTTTCTATAAAAAAATTTCAGTATAACAGTTTTTTCTATAGAAAAACGTATGTATAAAAATTTTTCTTATAGAAAAAACTTGTGTATAAATGTTTTTTCTATAGAAAAACATATGTATAACATTTGTTTCTATAGTAAAACGTATGTATAACAGTTTTTTTATAGAAAAAATTTGTGCATAAATCTATTTTAAATAGAAAATTTTGTGTATAACACTGTTTTCTATAGAAAAATTTATGTATAACACATTTTTCTATAGAAACATACTTTTTCTGTAGGAAAATATTCGTATAACACTTTTTTCCATATAAAAATTTTTGTATTATGCTTTTTTCTATAGAAAAGTTTATGTATAACAGTTTTTACGACACTTTTTTCTATAGAAAAATTTATGTGTAACAATTTTTTTCTATAGGCAAATTTTTTGTATAACTCTTTTTTTCTATAGAACAGCTTGTGTATAGCTTAGAAAAATATATGTATAACAGTTTTTTTTATAGAAAAATTTGTGTATAACAGTTTTTTCTATAGAAAAATTGGCGTATAACAGTTTTTCCTACAGAAAACTTTGTGTATAACACTTTTTTTCCCGAAAAAATTTGTGTATAAAAGTTTTTCTCATATAAAAATTTGTGTATAACACTTTTCTTTGTAGATAAATTAGTTTATAACACTTTTTCTATAAGAAAATTTGTGTATAACACTTTTTTCTTCAGAAAAACTTATGTATAACGTTTTTTTCTATAGAAAAATTTTTGTATAACAGTTTTTTCTAAAGAGAAATTTGTCTATAAGTTTTTTCTAAAGAAAAATTTGTATTTAACACTATTTTCTTTAGAAAAAAATTGTATAACACTTTTCTATGGAAAAATTCTGTATAACACTTTTCTATTGGAAAAATTCTTTTCGCTTTTCTATTGGATAAGTTCATTTTAACGCTTTTTTCTGCAGAACAAATTCTGTATAACACTGTTGTCTAATTTAAGTCTATAGTTTGTCTTATGGCCCAGTCTATAGTCTTCGTTTAAATTAATGTTTCCTTTGTTTTTGAACAATATCTATTATCTACTTTTAGGGGTTTCTAGTTAATAACTTTCTTCCATTTATAATATTAAATTACTACTTTAATCTATTATGTCTGCCTGAATCTCCATTTCATACCTTTTAATTTTCCTGTAAATGTTTGAATAAAACCATAAAGTAAATTGAAAAGAACTATAGCATACTTTAGAGCTCATTGTTTAACTATTTCATAGTTATGACTTGTTAAGTTGTTATTAAGGAAAATAAGCACTCGAAACAAAGGTGTAGACTATTGTTATACTCAAGACATAAACAATTAAGCTAAATGTTAAACAAAAAACTATAGTATACATTAAGAAGCCATAATGGAAAGAGATATAAATTTAAGTAAACATTTATTTAAAACTTTGTTATTATTTTAAAACAAAAATTTAATTCCTTTTTCAAGGATATCAAGGAATTTTTATTACTTTTCATTGGCTTTTAAAAAATTCATAAACTATATCAATATAAATTTTAAGAAAATGTTGATTTGCTACTTTTTTTTTTTCTTCAAATACTTTTTATATTTATTCAACTGTCAAAAACTTATTTTACTTCTACGGCTCTAGCATATTTCTGTTGAAAGAAAATACATATAAAATGAATTGTATTAGAAACAACCATTAAAATAAAAAACAACAAAGATAAAAAGTATAAAGTTTTTATATAAACCAAAAAAATAACAAAAAATAAGAAAAAAATCTACAAAAATAAAAAATGAAAACCCCCAAAAGTATGCTATGCCAAGGTAAACTGCCAAAACAAACCCAAAGAAAACAAAACACAAGGCACGAGCAAAAGATATAGAAGTTTTAAATAAAAGTAAAATGTAAAAAAAAAACTTAAAAATACTTTCTTTTAAATACCTCAAGAAAAAAAGGAAAAAAAAAACAGAAAACTAAAGCATATTTTGTAGGAGGCAAGTAGCTTCCTTAAGATATGCTACAAATTTTCTCTTTTGTTCTTTGTTTGTATTTGTGTTATTAAATTACCTTAAAATAAATATTGAATGACTTGTTTTACATAATACTATTATTATGATTATTATTAAAGTAAAATTTCAATTAAACGTGATATGTGGCATATTTTCAGGCATTTATAACTTACAAAACCATTTGTGCGTAAATAATTAATGGTGATATATTACCACATTTAATACGCACAAAAAACCGCAAACAATTGATTTCAAATGTATATATAATAACCAGCAATTACCGTTATAATGAGAATGGAATTTAAATAAAACTTAAAGGGAGATTAAAACATTCTGTATAACAGTTTTACTAGAGAAATAATTAAAAAAATGTGTTTAATAATTTTTTAATTATATAAAAATTTGTGCAAAAATGTTTAAAGAAAAAATTGTTAGATAATATTTTTCCACAGAAAAAAGTGTTATACACAAACTTTTCTATAAATAAAAGTGTTATACAAAAATTTTTCTACAGAAACTAGTGTTATATACAAATTTTTCTATAGAAAAAGTGTTATATACAATTTTTTCAAAAGAAAAGAGTGTTATACACAAATTTTTCTATAGAAAAAACTGTCATACACAAACTTTTCTATAGAAAAAACAGTTATACACAAAATCTTCTATAAGAAAAGGTATTATACACAAATTTTTCTATAGACAAAAGTGTTATACACAAATTTTTCTATAGAAAAAAGTGTTATACACAAAATTTGTCTATAGAAAAAAGTGTTATACACAAATTTTTCTATAGAAAAAAGTGTTATACAAAATTTTTCTATGGAAAAAAGTGTTATATACAAATTTTTCTATAGAAAAAAATGTTATACAAAAATTTTTCTATAGAAAAAACTGTTATTCACAAATTTTTCTATAGAAAAGTTTTATATACAAATTTTTCTATAGAAAAGTTTTATATACAAATTTTTCTATAGAAAAGTTTTATACACAAATTTTTCTATAGAAAAAAGTGTTATACACAAGTTTTTCTATGGAGAAAAGTGTATTTTTTTTTTTTTTTTTTTTATAGAAAAAAGTGTTATACACCATTTTTATAGAAAAAAGTATAAAAAGCCATTCTTTCTATAGAAAAAAGTATTATACACAAACTTTTTTATAGAAAATAGTGTTATACACAAATTTTACTAAAGAAAATAGTGTTATACACAATTTTTTTTGTAGAAAAAATTTTTATACACATTTTTGTCTATAGAAAATTTATTCTATAGAAAAAACTGTTATACACAAATTTGTCTATTAAAAATAGTGTTATACACAAATTTTTCTATTGAAAATAGTGTTATACACAAATCTTTCTATAAAAAAATGGTATACACGAATTTTTCTGTAGAGAAATATTGTGTTATACACAAATTTTTCTATAGAAAAAAGTGATATACACAAATTTTTCTAAAGAAAAAAGTGTCATACATAAGTTTTTCTATAGATAAAAGTGTTATACAAAAGTTTTTCTCTAGAAAAAAGTGTCATATACAAATCTTTCTAAAGAAAAGAGTATTATACTCAAATGTTTCTATAGAAAAAAGTGTTAAAAAGTGTTATACATAAATTTTTCTATTGAAAAACGTGTGATACAAACATTTTTCTAAAGAACAAATTTTATACACAAATTTTTTACAGAAAAAAGTGCTTTGCACAATTTTTTCTAAAGGAAAAAGTGTTATGCACCAATTTTTCTATAGAAAAATGTGTTATACACACAGTTTTATGTGGAAAAAACTGTTATACACAAATTTCTCTATGGAAAAAAGTGTTATGCACAAATTTTTCCATAGAAAAGTGTTATGCAAAAATTTTTCTATAGGAAAAAGTGTTATACACTAATTTTTTTATAGAAGAAATTATTATACACAAATTTCTGTATGGAAAAAATTGTTGTACACAAGTTTTTGTATTGAAAAAAATCTATACACAAATTTGTCTATGGGAAAAAGTGTTATACACAAATTTTTCTAAAGAAAAAAGTGTTATACAAAATTTTTCTATAGAGAAATTTGTTATACATAACTTTTTTTGTAGAAAAAAGTGTTATACACAATTTTAGCTCTAGAAAAAGTTTTATACACATTTTCTTCGGTAGAAAAAAGTGTTATACAAAATTTTATCTCTACAAGAAAGTGTTATATAAATTTTTTTCTCTAGAAAAAAGTGTTATGCAAAATTTTTTCTATAAAAAAATGTGTTGAAAATAATTTATGTCACATTTTTTTTCCTTACGCTTATGTAAATAATTTTCTATTATTTAATTCATTTGTTAAAGCAATTTACACTCCAGAGCTTTGTTTGCTTGATATAACAACAATGGTTTAAATTTAAATTCTTTTGCTATAATTTATATATTCCAAAACTACATAAGTGTTATGAGGGTCATTTAATAAAAACTGACAAAAAATATGATATTTTTCGGGGAAAAAATATTTTTACTTAAGTTTTTTCTCTTTTTTTTTTTTTTAAAGTTTATTTACTTTATTGTTTTTTTTCCACATGAGTTGATACAAAAAAACTTGAATTTTTATATTATGTCAAGAACAAAAAATTTAAAAAAAGTAGTATAATAATATGTTGTTAATTCAAGAATAAAGAAAAAATAGTAATTATTTAAATAAATTATGATTTTTCCTTCAATAAGAAATTAATTTTTAAATTAAAAAAAAATTAAGAAGTTAATTTTGTTAGATATTATTTAATTTTTTAATTTCATTTAAATTTTTATTAAAATTTTATAAATTAAATTTTTAAGGGGAAAACAAATTTCATAAATAAATGTAAAGCTATACTTTAGCAATACTATGACAACTTTTATAGAGACCCCATACATACCAATAGCACGTGTTCAATATGACAATACCGACAAACAATAAAATCAAATTGATAAGTTTATCAAAGAGAATATAAAACTCATACCTGGTTTTGTTATAACACAAAAATAAACAGAGGTTTAAAGGAATAAAAAAACAAGAAATTTTAGGAAAAATTTAAATGATTTTAGTTTATTAATAAAAAAATATTTGTAATAAAATTAATATATAATTTTTATTTATTTGCCAGTAGATTTTTTTAGATATTAAACATTTTATTCTTTTACATTTTATTTTGTTGTTTTATTATAAAACACAACAAAAATTTACATTAAAATACATACGTATTTTACATAACCTTCTTTTTGTTCTAGTTGTTACAACTGTATGTGACAATGTAATGGCAACACATACAGAAGACTACCTAGAGACCTACCATAAAATTATACACAGTGAAAAAAAATATATAAAGAAATTGAAAAAAAAAAAAAAAAAATACAAAATCCCCCACTAAGAAAACTGAACTTTACTGTAAAAAAAAAAAGAACAACAAATGTTATCAATACCTCTGTTATTGAATGAATTTCCCAAGAAGAGTAGAAATAATAAACAACAAATACACACACATACACACCATTAACTATAATACTTTTGAATAACAAGGGAGTAATAGTAGAACATTCCCTTCAAACATTTGGAAGATAAATTTGTTGCTAATCTTCCAGACGCCACTTCTTAGTGTCTTCTAGAAGATTGTCGGAAGATTTTTCGAAAAATACAAAAACAAAATACATTGCTATTGCGCATTAATCGTCCAGACGTCACTTCTTAGTGACTTCCAGATGATTGTGAGAAGTGTGTACGAAATTCACAAAAACAAAATACATTACTATCGTCCTTTGATCTTCCAGAAGTATACTTTGAAGTCATTTCTGGAAGATAATAAGATGATAATTCGAATTTAACAAAAACAAAATACATTACTATTGCGCAATAATCTTCTGGACGTGTGTTGGGAAGATTGTTGGATAATTTATGAAAAGAAAATAACACAATAAAGAAGCAGATAGAATCATGTTTTCAGTAACAATTTATCTTTGGTACAGTTCGGCAGCAATAATAAATATAAAAAAAAGTGTTCCTGATAATTACATAAGTGTTTTTTTATTGTTAATAATTTGGAAATTACTAATAAAGGACATTTTTAAAAGGTAAGTAAATCTTCTTAAACTTTTATTTAGTAATATCAGATTTTACTCACAATTTATATTAATTTTAGGAAAAATTTCATCGAACGAACAAGTATTTGCATTTTTAAAGAAGTCCAAAACTTTGCCTGTAATAGTGCCTTGCCGAATTCTTCATACAAAAGGTAATCTAAATACAATTTAACAATTAAAATTATTACTAATCTTCTTTTCTTCTTTTAAAGGTACCGGATTTGACCAGATGTTTCCCATGGTGATTTTATTTTAAATGTTAAATTAATTTATATGTAAATTATTTATTTTGTAGTTTTATATGTATAATAATTGTGAAATAAAGATAATAATGAAATATAAAAAAATAATTTTAATTATAAATACAGAAATAAAAAAACTAAAAATAATCTTCTAGAAGAGACTAAGACGACACTTCTCTGATTATCTTCCGGGTGGCGTCAGGAAGAGTCTTGTTCAACACTTTCAGAAGTGTCTTCTTCGAGTCGTCTGGAAGACACTTCCACGAGGAACAGTTCTTCCCGACGGAAGATGATTTTAATGATACTTTGGCAATAGTCGTGGCGATGAGTTTCAACTTCTGGAAGACTCTTCTTAGCCACTTCCGCAATAAAAAATGTTTGCAGGGATTATTCAACTACAGAATTTCACACAGCCACACATAGAACCAATATAGCAGCTAAAAGAAAAAACAACAAGCTTTACTTACGCAACTTGTTTTTCCACAACTTAATACAATAACAAATAATACAACAACATAACGCAAGGTTTAACGTATTCTTTTTTTTTATACACGACTAAAATGCGAGTGTTTGTTGTTTAAAGAACACGAAGAAGGGTTTATTGTATGAGAAAGGGAGTAAGTAAAAACAAAACAACTGAGTATGAGTAATAGTGCTTACTCTAAGAGTGGGGTGTTTGTAGGATTAATTTACAGGTGTGCGTGTGTGTGTGGATTGTTTGTGTATTTCTCTGTTTTGTTTTTCTTTTTAACTACTCCCTTCTCTTCGCTCAAAGAAAAAAAAAAATATTGTTGCGTATTTGTTTACATTATTTTTTTTTTATTGTTGTTTATATTGTATAGTGTTGTATGTGTCATGTCTTTGTTGTTGTCACTTTAAATTAATCATATATTATTGTTATTGTTTTTTTTTTCTACTTTTGGTTAATGTTAGATTGATGGTTTGGTTAAAGGGTTTTATGTATTTTCATCATTCTATTTAGCTGTTAAGGAGAGAGAGGTAGAGAGAGAGAGAGAGAGTAATAGAAGAGTTAAGAAACTAACTTGTTGGCTTGATTTTATAACTTATTTTTGGCTTGAACATATAATGTGTCAATCAATCATTTGAAAGAAATTTGAAATAACCACATTACATAAGAAAATAACATGTTTATATTAAAGTAAAACCGTGAAATATAATAATTTGTTAAAGAAATATGTAGAATATTTGAATAAAAATTTTAGGAAAAAAAAAAATCTAACCTTTAATAAAAAATTCCTCTAAGGGAAATTTTCTAAAATAATGGAAAATTGTGAAAATTAGAGCAAATTTTTTTTTTTTGCATTCAATAGCAACTTATTGAAAAACTATAACAATTTTAAAATTAGAACTAAAATAAAAATTTCCCTTAAAGAGAAAATTGGAAACAATGCTAATATTTTATACCCAATAGTAACTTATTAAAGTAATAATCAAATTTCCGAAATTGGACTTCAAATAAAAATTTTGCGTCAAGGGAAATTTCATTAATTAAAAAAAAAAAAAAAAAAGATTTAATAATTGATCAATTAAACTGCAAGTGCAATAAAATTTTCAAAATAAGACTTAAAGCAAAAATTTCCCTCATAGGGAAATTTTTTTAGATATGAAATTTGAAAAATTTAAATAAAAATTTTGAGCCCAGTCAATTTAAATTAGAAAAGTGAAAAATATTTCAAAATTTTACCTCAAATAAAAATTTTTTAAAATAAGAGAAAATTTTAAAACTGAACAAAAATTTGTATATTCAATAGCAGTTTTTTTTATAGAAATAATAAAATTTTCAAAATTGGACTTAAAATAAAAATTTCCCTTAAGGGGAAATTTGGAAAATTTAAATACAAATTTTATGTGTGATCAATTTAAACTATAAAAATAAAAAAAAAAAAATTAAATTGTACCACAAAGAAAAATTTCCTTTAAAGGGAAATTTTCTAAAAGAAGGGAAATTTGTAAAATTCTAGCAAATTTTTTATACTCGATAGCAATTTGAAATAGAAGAAATAAAAAATTCAAAATTTAACCTCAAATAAAAATTTCCCTTAAAGGGAAATTTTTTGAAAAAAGGGAAATTTAAAAAATTAAAGTAATTTTTTTATACTTGTTGGTAATATGTTAGAAAAATAATAAAATTTTCAAAATTAGACTTAAAATAAAAATTTCCCATTAAGGGAAATTTTTTTCAATTAGGGAAATTTTGAAAATGTTATTAAAATTTCCATATCTAAAAGATTTAAATTAGAAAAATTATAAAATTTTTAAAATTTGATTTCAAATAAAAATTTCCCATTAAGGGAAATTTTCTGAAAAAGGGAAATTTAAAAAGTTAAAGTAAATTTTTTATATTTGTTAGTAGTATGTTAGAGCAATAATAAAATTTTGAAGATTTTACTCCAAATAAAAATTTCCCATTAAGGGAAATTTTTTTTCAATTAGGGAAATTTAGAAAATTGTATTAAAATTATTATATCTCATCGATTTAAATTAAGAAAATTAAAAAATTTTTAAAATTTTATTTCAAATAAAAATTTCCCTCAAAGGGAAATTTTCTAAAAGAAGGGAAATTTTAAAAGTTAAAGTAAATTTTTTATACTTGATAGTAATATATTAGAAATATAAAAAATTTTCAAAATTGGACTTCAAACAAAAATTTCCCTTAAAGGGAAATTTTTTAGAAAAAGACAAATTTAAAAATTAAAGTAAGTTTTTTATACTTGTTGGTAAAAATAATAAAATTTTCAAAATTAGACTTAAAATAAAAATTTCCCTTAAGGGGAAATTTTTCATAACATGGAAAATTTAAATACAAATTTTATGTGTGATCAATTTAAACTATAAAAATAAAAAAAAAAAAAAATTTAAATTGTACCACAAAGAAAAATTTCCTATAAAGGGAAATTGTGTAAAAGAAGGGAAATTTGTAAAATTCCAGCATATTTTTTATATTCGATAGCAATTTGAAATAGAAAAAATAAAAAATTCAAAATTTAACCTAAAATAAAAATTTCCCTTAAAGGGAAATTTTTTAGAAAAAGAGAAATTTTAAAAATTAAAGTAAATTTTTTATACTTGTATGTTAGAAAAATAATAAAATTTTCAAAATTAGACTTAAAATAAAAATTTCCCATTAAGGGAAATTTTCTGAAAAAGGGAAATTTAAAAAGTTAAAGTAAATTTTTTATATTTGTTAGTAGTATGTTAGAGCAATAATAAAATTTTGAAGATTTTACTCCAAATAAAAATTTCCCATTAAGGGAAATTTTTTTTCAATTAGGGAAATTTAGAAAATTGTATTAAAATTATTATATCTCATCGATTTAAATTAAGAAAATTAAAAAATTTTTAAAATTTTATTTCAAATAAAAATTTCCCTCAAAGGGAAATTTTCTAAAAGGAGGGAAATTTTAAAAGTTAAAGTAAATTGTTTATACTTGATAGTAATATATTTGAAATATAAAAAAATTTTCGAAATTGGACTTCAAAGAAAAATTTCCCTTAAAGGGAAATTTTTTAGAAAAAGAGAAATTTTAAAAATTAAAGTAATTTTTTTATATTTGTTAGTAGTATGTTAGAACAATAGTAACATTTTGAAAATTAGACTTAAAATAAAAATTTCCCATTAAGGGAAATTTTTTTCAATTAGGGAAATTTTGAAAATTTTATTAAAATTTCAATATATGAAAGATTTAAATAAGAAAGATGAAAAAAACTTTAAAATTTGACTTTAAATAAACATTTTCCATCAAGGGAAATTTTTTTTTAATTCAACTGAACAACTAGCAAAAAAAAAAATACAAATTATCATAAAACTTTTAAATAATTTCTTTTCTATATTACTTTTACTTTTTCTGATCCTTTCAACATTATTAACATAGAAGGCAATTTTCATAAACTACCATAAAAGAAACAAAAAATGCAAGACACAAACAAGAAACAGCTACTGAACAAAAAAACTTTATTTGTACTTAACTAACAGCCAACAACACAACCTTCACTTTCAATACTTCATAAACTTTAAGAGCTGCATTATTTTTCTTTCATTTCATTTTTTTTTTGTTTTCAGTGTTTGCATCTTTAATGCATCAAAATACACTCCCCAATGTAAAAAAAAACTACTATCAATGTAAAAGCAACAAAAAACACTAAGAACAAGAGTAAAAAATAAAGGGAACTTAAAGTAAAAGAGAGAAAAAAAAAAAAAATAAAAAAACATTATGAAAGTTTAATGGCAACCATTGAATTGTAATACAACTTGTTGTAATGCAAAATCCATAAACACTGAGAGAAATTTCTCAATACTTGGAAAAACTTAAACCATTATCTTTTATGAGAGAGTTATAATATAAAAAGAGATTAGTTTGCTGGGGTGTTAAGTTTAAACTAATAAATTTATGAATTTTTGATAAGATTTTCTTGCAGGATTAAATTTATTTTTGTTTTTTTATTGGCAAAAAAATAAAAAAGAAAAATATTTAAAAATGGAAAAAATAAGTTTTTTTAAAAGGGAAATATTTTTCCCAGAAAATTATTAAAGAGACTTACAGCTTTAAGTTTGGAAATATAAATTACCTGCAAAGAGAAAAATAAGGAAATTGATTAAAATTTTGTTAAACAGTAAAATAAGAAAAATATTTTAAATAGACATTTTTCCCTCAAAGAAATTTTTTTTCAAATGAGGGAAATTTGGTTTTAAAAATTGGTCTTAAAATAAAAATTTCCTTTAAAGGGAAATTTGTTTTTAAAAGGGAAATTTTGAAAATTATACTTAAAATTGTATAAGCAAACGAAAAAGATAATAAAAGTGATAAAGTTTTAAAATTTGGTATTAAAATAAAAATTTCCCTAAAAGGGAAATTTATTCAAATTAGGGAAATTTTAGAAATTATTGCAGAAATTGTATAGACACTCAAAATATATTATAAAGGAAGTAAAATTTTCTTAATTGGACTTAAAACAAAAATTTCCCTTAAAGGGAAATTTTTTTGATACGGGAAATTTTGAAAATTATACTAAAAATTTTATAAATAATCAAAATAGATAAAATGTATTAACAAATTTTCAAAATTGTTCTTAAAATAAAAATTTCCCTCTTAGGGAAATTTGTTCAAATTAAGGAAATTTTAGAAATTATGGCAGAAAATATATAAGCACTCTAAACAGATTAGAAAGTGAATAAAATTTTCAAAATTGGACTTAAAATATAAATTTCCCTTAAAGGGAAATTTTTTGCAATAAGGAAAATTTTATAAATTTGTTTAAAATTTAAATGTTTATTAAATTTACACTAGAAGTGTGATAAATTTTTCAAAATTTATGTGAAAATAAAAATTTCCCTTAATGGGAAATTTTTTCCGGAATGGGAAATTTTGAAAATTGTAGTGAAAAATGTATATATATATTTATATAGACTGTAGAAATGAAAAAAATTTCAAAATCGAACTTAAAATAAAAATTTCCCCAAAAGGGAAATTTTCCAAATTAGAGAAATTTAAAAAACTATAACAGAAATTGTATAGGCACTCAAAATATATTTTAATGGAACTAAAATTTTCTTAATTGGACTTAAAGTAAAAATTTCCCTTAAAGGGAAATTTTTTGCAATAAGGGAAATTTCATAAATTTGTTCAAAATTTAAATATTTCTTCGATTGAGGCTGTAAATAAGATAAAATTTTCAAAATTGGTCTAAAAATAAAAATTTCCCTTAAAGGGAAATTTTATCCGAAATGGCAAATTTTTAAAATTATAGCAACAAATTTATAAGCGCTTGAAGTAAAATGTAAAAGTAAAAAAATTTTTAAAATTGGGCTTAAAATAAAAATTTCCTTCAAAGAGAAATTTTTTCAAATTAGGGAAATTTTGGAAATTTTTCCAGAAATTGTATAGACTCTGAAAATATATTACAAAGGTATTAAATTTATTTTAATTGGACTTTAAATAGAAATTTCCCTTAAAGGGAATTTTTTTTCAATAAGGGAAATTTTATAAATTTTTTTTTAAAATTTAAATATTTAATCGATTTGTTTTGTATATAAGATAAAATTTTCAAAATTTGGTGTGAAAATAATAATTTCCCTTGAAGGGAAATTTTGAAAATTAAAGCAAACATTTTATAAACATTTGAATTTGGTTATAAGTAAGTAAAAATTTTCAAAATTGGTCTAAAAATAAAAATTTCCTTTTAAGTAATTTTTTTTAGAAAAGGGAAATTTTGAAAATTTTTTTTTTAAAATTTTAATATTTTATCCAATTTTATTGCAAATATTAAAAAAAAAAAAAATTGGGTTTGAATTAAAAATTTCCCTTAAAAAAATTTTTGTTTAAGCAGGAAACTTCGAAAATTTTGAATGAAATTTTTATTTTGAATTAATAATGATTTGAAAATTTTTAAGAATTCATGCATTGGCCTTATAAAAGAAATTTTCTTGCTTCAAAAAGGGAAAATTTGAAAAATTTATATAAAATTAGTTTAAGTTTGTTTCAATGCGTTAAAGATATCGCTTAATAAAAAATCTTTTTAATGTTTAAGAGAATTAGAGACAAATAATCTTGCTCTTTTTTTTAGGTTAGATTCAAAACATAATCCTTAACATAATGACACATATAAACACACATATTCGTAAAGCTAAAATACACAGAGAAAATTTTTAATAAACATTTGTTTAGGTATAAGAGTTTACTACAAATAACTCTTCCCTTTTTAACTCTTTATTAAAGTTTATTTTTCTCAGTTTATGAGTTTTGCTCTTAAAGTTTTGAGTATATTTTTCGTTAAGAAATGTTTTCTTTTTTAAACTTTGATCTATGTTTTTTAACTCTTAAAGTTTATTTCTCTTTATGTTTGAGTTTATTAATAAAATTTCTCTCAGTGTTTTGAGTAAATTAATGGGTTTGATGATTTTATTTCTTTTTTTTTTGTCTTTCTTTTACTCTTGTATTAAAAAGGGATTTTTTTCATGCTTTTTGTAAATAAGAAATGAAAAAAGTTTGTTAAGAAATGTTAAGGAATGTTTCCTTATTTTTCCTTTTTGATTTAAGCTGCGAGAAAAAAGTGGGATTTTCCCTTTAAGTATTTTCTTTTTATTAATTCAAATATTTAAGAATTGTTGCAAACAATAAAATAGATTTTAATGATTTTTTTTTATTCCTAAAAGTTTCTGCCTGAGTCCTGTTAAACTAAAGTTCATTGTTGTAGAACTTTGATTTTATTTTTGTTACTTTTTTTTTCTTTTTTGGTGTTTAACAGGATGTTTTATATGTATTGTTAAGCATGATTAAACATGCTTAAATACACCATGAAATGATAACATGTACAAATATAAAACATTTGTTAATCTTGTTTTTAAAGTGTGTGAGTGTAAGGATAATAAAATTGAAAGAAACGGAAACTTAAAAGGGAAAATATCAAGATGGTTTTGGTTTTACAGTAAATGGAAATGTTAAAGAGGGGAAAGGAAGTACTAGAAGTTATTTATATAGTCCTACTATAAAGCTATATATAGCCCAACTTTGATTTTAATTTTTAAAGTCCATAATTTTCATTTAAATTTACAAGTCTCTTATACAAAATCCTATATTTATTTTATATATAAGAAAATAATAAATAAATTTAAAATTCTTTATCCTTTAATGTTTCTCACATACATTCTAAGCCATTTAGTGAGAATTTTTAAAAGCATATTTTTGCATAATAAATTTAAATTTCTTTATAATGTGCTTAATTTGTTTTACACTACATTTGCTACAGACTACTACAATAGCAAACAAGAAGAACAAAAAAAAAAAAAAAAACTCTAAATAAAAAGGCAACAAATCTCTGCAAAAAAATAAAAAGATTTTTTCTATAACAGCACGTTGCACAAGCAGTAGCACGTTTAAAGTTAAATCAACTTGTAGCTTTAACACGTCTAACATCCACACTACCCTCTCCACCCTCTACAAACACAAAACAAACTCTTTAAACATCACATTTGCTAAAAGCATAACTTGTTTTCAAAATACAAAAAAAAAAAAAAAAAAAAAATCCTTTATATTCCTAAGCTACTCCTTATGAGAAGGCGAGTCTTATATGCAGCATCATAAAATCTACTTACAAAAATTGCGTGAGTTGTTTTATATTTTTTTAAGGGTTTTACGCCTCATAGAATTCGTGTGTTGTTTCCTTTCCTTTCGTTTTTTTCTTTATACTAACAGATTTATGTGTGATTTTCTTTATATTACAAAAAGAGGAAAAAAGAAATCTATTTAATCTACATATGAACATAAATGTAAGTCTAGGTATATGTTTGTTTAAGCAAAAATTATATGAGTACATTATTTGTTTAACTTCCGGTGGTAAAAACGGAAATCCTTTTTTTGTTTCTTGATTTTTTTTCTTTTGCCATTTTGGCAAACGCACAAAACATTAACATTAACACCAGGAAAATGTAGAAAAAAAAAAAAAAAAAAAAAAAAAAACAGAGAAAACCCATTTAATAAAAGTAGTTTTGTATATTAAACATTTTAATCATTTTGAAATAATTTTTGAGGCGTAAAAAGATAGATTAAAACATTAATATAATGAAAAGAACTAAATGAAATAAAAAAAGTGTTAAAAATTATCTACAATACTATCAACTACATCATAGAATAGATTAAATCTAGTTCTAAACAAATGTTAGTTCAGTTCCAGATCCGTTTTGGTTCAGCTCTATTTCAGTTATAGCTCAGTTCTAGTTCAGTTCTAGTTCAGTTCTAGTTCAGTTCTAGTTCAGTTCTAGTTCAGTTCTAGTTCAGTTCTAGTTCAGTTCTAGTTCAGTTCCAGTTCAGTTCTAGTTCAGTTCTAGCTCAGTTCAAGTTCAGTTCTAGTTCAGTTCTAGTTCAAGTTCAGTTCTAGTTCAGTTCTAGTTCAGTTCCAGTTCAGCTCTATTTCAGTTATAGCTCAGTTCTAATACAGTTCTAGTTCAATTCTATTTCAGTTCTAGTTCAGTTCTAGTTCAGTTCTAGTTCAGTTCTAGTTCAGTTCTAGTTCAGTTCTAGTTCAGTTCTAGTTCAGTTCTAGTTCAGTTCTAGTTCAGTTCTAGTTCAGTTCTAGTTCAGTTCAACTTGAGTTCTAGTTCAGTTCTAGTTCAGTTCTGGTTCAGTTCTAGTTCAGTTCTAGTTCAGTTCTAGTTCAGTTCTAGTTCAGTTCTACTTGAGTTCTAGTTCAGTTCTAGTTCAGTTCTAGTTCAGTTCTAGTTCAGTTCTAGTTCAGTTCTAGTTCAGTTCTAGTTCAGTTCTAGTTCAGTTCTAGTTCAGTTCTAGTTCAGTTCTAGTTCAGTTCTAGTTCAGTTCTAGTTCAGTTCTAGTTCAGTTCTAGTTCAGTTCTAGTTCAGTTCTAGTTCAGTTCTAGTTCAGTTCAAGTTCAGTTCTAGTTCAGTTCTAGTTCAGTTCTAGTTCAGTTCTAGTTCAGTTTTAGTTCAGTTCTAATTTAATGTTAAATTTATATCTTAATACATTACAAAGCTCAATACTTACGTAAAATGTTTAAAATAATATAATATTCAATTGTTTGCATTAAGTCAACAATGTAAACAATTGATAAAATGACTGATTTTAATAAAAAAATTTACAAAAATTATTTATTTTTCTAAAAGAGTTACAAAATATAGAGTATTTTTCCTTATTTATTTAAAAATTACATTGTTTACACCAGGTAATAAAGTCAATTATTTACAAAAAATAGTCTTAAGTGATTTTTTAAAATAATTTTTTGAACATTTTTCAATAATGATAAAAAATTTAATTATTTACATAATTTTAACAAGGTAAAGAATTAAAAGTTATATTGTTTACAAGGTAAAAAATATGAAATTTAATAAAATATATTATCTTCACTGTATTTTACTGTTCAAAACTCTACTTTATATAAAAACTACAACAAATTTGATTATTTACCTAATATACTCAATATTACATTGTTTACATGGTTTACAATATGAAATTTTGCGTATAATTTCATTTTATATTTAAAATTCACTTTTTTACTAAATATTTTGTAAAATTTTATTAATTTTCATAATGTCAACTATGTAAAAATTTGAAATTTTTAAACAATTATAAATTACATTATTTTTCTTTAAGCAAAATGTCGTACTGTATGTGAAAATTAATATAAAACCTATTTAAAAGCAAAAAAAATTTCTTGTTTTATGGAATATTTTATAAAAAGAATTAAAACTTAAAAAAATATTAAAAAATTAGCCAAAAAATTTTACATTTACTCAAAATTCTTAAAAATTTAATTTTTATATCGTGTCAACAAGGTAAAAAATTAAAATTTACATTATTACAACATTATTACAACAATGTCAAAAATTGAATTTTTTTTAAGGTAAATAATAATTGAAATTGAATATAATTGAAAGAATAATAAATAAATAAATAAAAGTTCTAGTTCAGTTTTAATTCAGTTCTAGTTCAGTTCTAGTTCAGTTCTAGTTCAGTTCTAATACAGTTCTAGTTCAGTTCTAGTTCAGTTCTAATACAGTTCTAGTTCAGTTCTAATACAGTTCTAATACAGTTCTAATACAGTTCTAGTTCAGTTCTAGTTCAGTTCTAATACAGTTCTAGTTCAGTTCTATTTCAGTTCTAGTTCAGTTCTAGTTCAGTTCTAGTTCAGTTCTAGTTCAGTTCTAGTTCAGTTCTATTTCAGTTCTAGTTCAGTTCTAATACAGTTCTAGTTCAGTTCTAGTTCAGTTCTAATACAGTTCTAGTTCAGTTCTAGTTCAGTTTGTTACGTGTCAGGCTCTTATGAATGATAAACATTGTTGTACGATCTCAAATTCAAATAAAAAAAAACCAAAATCAATAAAATGATGTTAAGAGACATGTTGAAAGGTTTCCCAGCTAGCTATAAATTGAGGCAATGATGATTCTTAACTCATATTACTGCACGTAATCATATAGCATACTATCCATGCCTAAAACTACCTATAGTATGCAAAAAAAAATAAACTTTCACGTTGTCAATTACAAAAAAAAAAAAAAAATAAAAAACAAACGATGGCAAGTTGGTGTGCCACGTAGGGGTATAATACTTCCCTCCCACTGACTTGAAGTCAGACGCCATGACAGGAAAATACCCATGATGTTTATACCTGTCCCTTTTATAGACACAATCTAATATATATTACTTTTCATATTTTATAATGGTTATCATTCCCCTTTTTAAGTTATTTAAAAGCGCATTTTTAAGTTTTAATATACATTAAAATTAATATAATTTATTTGGTGCATTTGAAAAGATAAATAATTAATAATTCTACAATAATTATAATGATAATTGAAAAAAAAAATATATATACACAATAATGTATAAATTATATATAATAAACAAATTTATATATAATAAAAAAAAATTATACAAAGAAATATATGAAAGAAAAGTGAAGTTTTACTTACATAACAACTGCAAATATTTACTTGTGTTGTATAGTGTTGTGTTCTCTTATTATGTTATGTGTAATATCAGATGATGGGCCCAGCAATCTGCATGTCGATAATGTTTTGGATGTTTAGTGTTGACTTTTCAGAAAATTTTTAATTTAAATAGTGTTAAGTTAAAGTTTAACAAATGTTTTGTTTTTTTTTTTCAAATTTACATCTCTTCAAATTCATGTAATTTTTGTTATGTTTCTTATTTTTTTCTTTGTAGTTAATTTATATTATACGTCTAATTTTTTTTTTTGTTTAGATTTGTTTCCAATTAATTTTCTTTTGAAGATACATATTTAATTTAGATTTCAATCACCTTTTATCGTAATTCATTTCTTCATTATTCAATTTATAAAGTTCTATTAATTTATTTTTATTATGGATTATTTAGAAATTATACTTTTCAATTTTATGATTTAGAATACAATTTCAATTCATTTTGTTAATTTTCTTCTTGGAAAAAAAATAATTTTATGTTTTAAACTATATGAATTAAATTCTTTACCCTTTTTTTTTTTTTATTTTTAAATTCGATTCATCATTATTTTAAATTGTAAAGATTATTTTTTTTTTTAATTGTATTAAGTTTTTTTTTTCTTATTTTATAAACAAATTTTAATTTATAATTATTTCATTTCATTATTCCTTAACTATTAATTTAATTTTGAAATTTCAAAATAATTTTCAAATTTATTTCATCTTTTTTCCTTAATAATAATTTTAATTTTGAAATTTCAAAATAATTTTTAATTGTAATTAATTTTCAAATTTATTTCATTTATCATTTCGATTTTCAAATTTCATATAATTTTTTGAGCTAATTTTAATTATAATTTTGCAATTCGAAATAATTGTACATACTTGCAATTATTTTTATTCCTTGTATTTTTTTTTTGTTTTACTACTATTTTTAGGTATGATTTAAAAATTTCAAAATTACTTTTTTTTACATAAAATTTTCGCAACAATAAATCGTAATTAAGAATTTTTTATTTATTAATTTTCTATTTTTAAATTTTCGGAAAGTTTGTTTATTTCGGAAAAGTTTAATTATTTTTATTAATCAATCTTAATTTTATTAAGTCTATTGACTGGTATTTTTAATTTCGAAACTGAATTATGCATAATAAACTAGTTATACAATCTTTAAATATTTGAAGCTTATTGTCTGACATAAATATTCAGATCTTTTGTAGAAAACCGCGTGGTTCACCTTTATAGCTTTATATTTACGGACATTTTCTTGCCTAAAAATTTCCCGTTAGGAACCACGTGGACTTATTAATATGAAATAAGTTGTGATGTTTAACAATACCTGTACTTCCTATTCCGCAATTTTTATTCCGGGTAGATACACGTGGGTTCCTTATTAATGTTTGGAACACGTGGATGACGTCGTATCGACGTATTATAATTCTTTTTATACGAGTTGGGGCACGTGGTTACAGCTCAATATAATTATTAACGGTTTTTTTATTAAAAAAAATTAAGGCTCGCAATTCTCGCCTTTCCAAAAGTGAATTGGGGCTCCCACTTTATAAAAATCCAACTAGAAAAATTTACCTTGCAAGGAAAATTTATCAACGTTATTGTAAAATAAATTATTCTTAAGTCTTTATATAGTTTACCTTTGCTATCCAGCAAATAAAAAAAATAATGGCAAGTACTTGACAAAACTATACGATTCCACCATTTCTTCAAATTTTAAATAAGGTTTATAAAATTTAATTTTATAAAAAGAAATATATTCACTTTATTATTCACACTGTATTAGTTGTCTCTTCGAACTTTACTTTCTTAATGATTTTGTTTTGCAAAAACTAGAAGCTAATAACATTCCTTGTTGTTCAAATATAATGTCCCGTTACAATCTAAAAAAAAAAATTCCATTACTTGGATAGGAACAACCAGGAATTGAAACATTACTTGATTTAAAAATCCAAATAAGCATATCAAGGATGGAAAATTTACTAGTCAATTAATTTTTCTCAATGTATTTTAAATGAAAACAACTAAATACCACAGTACTTGCAGTTAATATTAAGTATGTTTCTAAAACAATTTCTATTAGAAAAGTGAACGATATAAATTTTATGTGATCAAGAAGATCTGTAACCTATTATTATTATTATTTTGCAATATGTTAATTTTCATTTAATTTAAGCAATTTTATGTTTCCAAATTTCATTTCACCATCTCTGGAAAAAAAATTAAAAAAAAGAGACAAGAAAAACTACAAACACTTAAGTATACTCTCTTAAAAAAATAAAAAATAAAAAAAAGCAGCAAACGGCATAAATTCTCTGTGTGTCTATATAAAATAAATAAATGAAGTGACAAAAAAGCGAATATAAAGTAAAGAGAGTTTGTGTATAAAGTGTGTCGCTCTTCAACATGATCAGAGAAAATAAGAGAGTAATAATGTTTATACATGCAGTATATGAAATGAGTTTCAAGGTTTAACCTTGAACTTGAAATTATTTTTTTTTTTTTTTTTTTTTTTTTTTTTTTTTTTATACATAGTAAAAGTATTGGTGTGTATGTGTATATGAGATGAGTTTAAAGGTTTAACCTTGAACTTGAAATTAAAGAATTTGGGAGAAGGAATCCCAAACACCAATTAAAAAATGTAAACACTGTCAACAAATAAATACAATTTTATTTAAACAAAAAGGAAAAAAAATCGTAACAAACCTGCTTCAAACTTAGGTTTTATTTAAATTAAAGTTTGAACAGGAAAGCGATTTGTTTTTATGGATGGTTCTGCAAAATCAGAAGTCTTATTTAATTATTATTATTTGAAATCCTTGTTTCATATATTTATAAAGGAAGCTTTTACTAATTATATTTCAGGTCAAGTTGATAAAGTTCATATAAAAAAAATAATAAACAAATAATTGTTTCTAGAATATAACAATTCCTATCATTCATAATTCCAAAGTGTGGCACGACCCACGAAAGCCGGGCAAAATTCAAGATTTTAAGTCTGAGGCATGGTATTTACCTATATATTTCCCATTAAGGTCTTCAATGTCGTATAAATTGTTGCCAATTTTATCTTTAATTCTACATTTAATATATTTTGGCATAAACTTTTTGTTGATATGTTTAGACATACTACTCAATACATGATTTTTTCTGAATACGATTTGACCTTTTTGAAATTGTACTGGCTGGCTTCTAAGGTTATATGATTTAGCGGCTTTGTTATGGGCAATAGTCAAGTTCTCTCGAATATTCTGTCGTAACTTTGACAATTTATCGCTATTGGTACAAATATTTACATCTTCTCCTGATGAACAACCTAATATATCCAGGATTTTATATGCCGAACCATGCTGAACCATGTTCTGGCCAAATGTCGCAAAATAAGGGGAACATTTTATAGCTGAATGGTAATCGCTACGTAATATCGACAAGATTTGAGGTATATATTTATCCCATTCTTTATGATCTTTATGGTCCTGTAAAAAGTATCTAATTTTTGTAATAATCTCACGGTTGGCACGTTCCGATGCATTGGATTGTGGTGCATAAAATCCTGTAGTTACATGGGATATATCATATAAATAAAAAAAATCTTTCATTTCCTTTGACACAAATTGCTTAGCATTATCGCTATGAATAACCCTTGGTACTCCGTAAGTTGGAAAAATTTCAGATTCAAAAAATAAAATTACGTTTGATGTTGTCGCTGCCTTCATTGGTTTTAAAAAAACAAATTTTGTCAGATGATCTAAACATATAAAAATTATGGAATTCCTACATTTTGAAAATGGATAAGGACCTAAAAAGTCGCAATACAGCCTCTCAAATGGTCGATTTGTAAGGACTTGATTGCCCATTAGAGGTCTAGTAATTTGATTTGAGGATTTTATAGTTTTGCAAATATCACAATTATCTATATATGTTTTAACATCTTTGAGCATTGTCGGCCAAAAATATTTTTGTCGAATTCTTGATAAAGTTTTTATGTAACCACCGTGACATGAACCAATGGAATCGTGAGCAGATTTAATAACGAATTGTACTAAGGACATTGGTATCCATATACGCCACAAACTATTTTCCTCATTTTCAGAGCCAAGTCTAAAATTTACCCTTTTCAGAATTAAATTTCCGGATATACATAGATCTGGCAAACACTCTTTATTTTCGGATATGGACGTTCGGAGCTGTTGGTATTCTTCTTCTTCAAATTCAGGCGCTGTTAGATTAATGTCTGTTGGTAGGTTTTCAAGTGATAGGCCATCTACATCCATCCTGGAAAGGCAGTCTGGGACAACATTTAAGGAACCTTTTCTGTGTTCAATACCAAAGGTATACCGCTGTAATTTTAGACTCCAGCGTGCTAAACGACCACTCAAATCCTTTTGCGACATAAGCCACTTCAAGGAGGAATGGTCCGTGATTATGCGGAAACGTAGCCCTTCAATATAAGGACGAAATCTATTTACACTTATGACCGCTGCAAGGCATTCCAATTCAGTTACCGTGTAGTTCTTTTGACTTTTATTAAGTTTTTGCGAAACATAAGCGATGGGATGTTCGCGTCCTTGATCATCATATTGGAACAATACACCACCCACACCAATTTTCGAAGCATCGCATTGTATCACAAATTCTTTCTTAAAATCAGGTTGCGCTAGTACCGGAGCAGATGAGAGAGCAATTTTCAGTTTCTCAAAAGATGTTATAGCTTCATTTGTAAGTAAAAATTTTCCTTTCGACTTTTTCAAACAATCGGTTAGAGGTCCAGCAAGATTTGCGAAGTTGTTTATAAAGGAGCGATACCAGTTAGCCATACCAATAAACCTGCGGATTTGTTTCGGTGTCTTCGGTAAAGGAAAATTTCTGATCTATTCAACTTTAATAGGGTCTACTTTTAAGCAACCGTTGCCCACAATATATCCTAAATACTTTATCTCCTTTTGACAAAACTTACTCTTACTCACATTAATTGTTAACTTGGCTCCTTTAAGACAAGACGCTACTTGTGACAACAGACCTATATGCGATTCAAAATCGGAACTACAAATAAGTAAATCATCGAGGTATATAAATACATTTTCACGCAAACGTGAGGGAATGACCTTATCCATGAGCCGACTCATGGTCTGGGGGCCATTACATAAACCAAAAGGCATGTATTTATAATGATATAGCGGTTTACCCGGTACCACAAAGGCAGTCTTTTCCTTAGATGATTCAGTTAATGGAATTTGTAGAAACGCGTCTTTGAGATCTAGTCCAGTGATATAATATGTGTCTTTGAGCCTACTTAGTAACCCATTAATGTGAGGCAGTGGGTAAGAGTCTTTTTTCGTTACTTCATTAAGCTTCCTAGAATCTATACAAAGTCGCACTTTTCCAGGTTTTCTTACAAGTACTGCTGGCGAACACCATGGAGAATTAGATTCTTCGATAACTCCTAGTTTTAATAGTCTATCAATTTCCTGAAAAGCCTCCTCTTGCCTAGGAGGGGATAAGGGATAGTGTTTGCATTTGATCGGAACTGCATCGCCTGTGTCAATGTGGTGTTGCAATAAGTCAGTACTACCTAAACCCTGCTTCTCATACGAGGGAAATTCTAAAATTGTCTTTTCCAAAATTAGCTTTTGTTCAGGAGTAAGTTCGTGAAAGTTTTCCAAGCTTGAGTTTAATGAAATTTCTGAAACCTGACCCAGGTTGGTTGGAATAATATCCGGAGCTAATGCAAACTCACGCCAAAAATTGATACCAAAATAAGCCTGTTGACTAAGTGATGGAACTACATAAAATGTAATGTGCTTAGTAACGCCTTTAAAAACTATTGGTAAAACACAAAAACCTATAACTTCTTGTTTATTGCCACTTGCCGTACGTACTGAAGACTTAATTCGTGTATAAGGTATTTTATTTTTCTCCAGAAAAGATAAACAATCTTTTCCTAATGCACAGACATTGGCTCCCGAATCAAGTAATCCTACTAGTATATCATCATTTACCTTTACCTTTGCGAATGGTCTGTCATCAGACCCATTAATAACTGTTGACTCTAATAGCTTTCGGAAATACTTGCGTTTCCTATAGCGTATTCTGCATTTAATTATATTAAAAGTGGGTTTTGCTGTCATTTTCTGTTTGGTTAGAACAACTTTATGATTATCATTAGCAGATTGACAATTTTTATGTGACTGAACAAGGCTATGTGTGGAAGAATGTTTCTGAAAATTGTTTAAAAATGACTTTTCGTAAAAATTATTTAGATTTTCGTCGCCAATATGGGTATGGTAAAGATCAGGGGTTTGTGTTAAATTTTCTTTAGTAATTTTAACATTTGATATATCAAGATGATCAATAGAATGTAATTTATCTTCGTTAGAATTTAATTCAAACTCGGGGTTTGTGGGGGTGGACGAGTGTCCCCGGTAGCCAGTTCGCCCACTTTCCGATTTTCCTGAAAAACGTGCTTGTTTGGACATTTTGGGGTCAAGGTACCCTTTTGACCACATTTAAAGCAAAACGGTTTTTTTATTTCATCGGAGCAATATATGTATGAGTGGCCTAATTCCAAACAATTCCAACATTTAATGCCAGAGTAATCGTAGTTTACCTTTCTATTTGGTAGTTTCAATGCCTCAACTTGAGGGTCTATATATTCTGATTCAGAAACTTCTGATAGTGAGGTACTAATTTCATTAATGTTTCGAGATGTTCCCATGTTGGGAGTCTGAAATTTGGTTTCCCGCAATACTTTCTCAGCCTTTCGAGCAATGTCTCGAAACTCATTAATATCCTTAGGTTCCGAATTAAACATTAAAAATCGCAAGTTCGGATTTAAATTTCTTTTCATAATGTCTATGAGTGTTATATCTGGAAGTGGATTTTGAAGCCTTAAGTTCATGGCAACCACAGAGGCATGGAAATCATCATATGTTTCCTTTATTTGTTGCTTTCGCAACGAAATTTTTAGCAATACCTCGTGATCAGACTCCAAATGCCCAAATTCTTTAATCAACGCATTGCGTAAAAACGAATACGTGATATTACGATTTTGTCTAGTAAACAACCAATACCAACTTTCAGCACGACCATCTAGAAGGATGTGAAAATTTGATAACAAATGTTCATCAGAACATTTAGTTCGGGTACTGAGGGTTTCGACCTTAAACAAAAAATCTGAAACAGATCCTGTTCCGTCGTACGATATCTTCCACTTTTCTATTTTTACATTGGCATTTTCACCTATTCTACTTTGATCAGACAAACGATTAGAATTAGGGGTTTGTGAAGTGGTAAAATTATTAAACGTTTCATGAGGTCTATTAAAAGCAACAGATGGAGCACTACCAATTTGCGAAATACTCTCCCTAATCGATGTCAACTCTCTTCGAAATTCTTCCTGTGTTGTCCTCATGGTTTGTTGCATTAGTGCTAACAAGGAGTCAAATGAATTTGTGGTATTAGGGTTTACATTGTTTGTATTTGGAACTAAAGGAGCATTGCTACTTGGAGCAAAAGTACGAATAAATGGGTCTACGTTTGGGTTAAGAGATGATCTGGGTGGAATTTCCTCAGAATCTGTAACTAATTGAGGTTGCGAAGTAGAACTTTGGTTATCCATTACAACTATATCCTGGAAAAGACTAGCTGACGATAAATTGCTTGAACTTTGAGCCTTATTAACGTGCGTCCTACTAGCAGGCGAATGAGCTACCTTAGGTTTTGCACCAGTACTGTCCTGAAGTTCAATTGATATATTATTTCGCGAAGCTGATGAGCCTCGTGCCCTAGTGAATGAATTGTTCTTAGAACCTCTTGAAGAGTTCCTAGTGTTCATTACGAAACAAAATTGAAATTTTAGCTATACAGCAAATTTTTATAGTCAAAAAACACGTTTGTTTCAAAAATTATATTCTTTTATAAAAAGAATTAGAAAATAATAATATTCACTAAACGAATTTTAGATCAATATTAAAATTCAGAATATGTAAATATATATATTTGTATTAAAATGTTCAGAAAAAGAAATATCATGAAAATTTGAGGAATGATAACCCACAAAAGTATTAAAGTAAATATTTTAAATTGTGTCTTTAGAAGTAAATAAATTCTCAAATAAAAATTTTATTTTTACAAAAAAAAAAAAAAACCAAACTAGCTAATGTTTGTCTACTAATCATAAACTGCAACGTAAGAATCTTTGGAAAAATTATTTGATCGATACGGACACGAATAATATTATTGACATAAATCTTTATTTACTTTTCAGTGCAACTAAAACCGATATCAACTGACAGTAATAGGACTCATAAAAAAAACAAAGATTTTATAGAGTTAAACTTGTATATATTAAATAGTTTTTCTAATTCGCAATTAGTTTCCAAGAGCATAAATCCGACAGAAATCTAAGACTTAATTAAAAAAACTAAATACCTGACAAATTTAACTCGCCATAGCTAATTTAACTAATAATAATTAAATCGACATTTTTTTTTAGTAATTGAACAAAAAATAAAACTTCCTATCTAAGTTTTACATTGGCCTTGTTTTGGCCTTTCTCGTTGGGCGCCATATATGTTACGTGTCAGGCTCTTATGAATGATAAACATTGTTGTACGATCTCAAATTCAAATAAAAAAAAAACCAAAATCAATAAAATGATGTTAAGAGACATGTTGAAAGGTTTCCCAGCTAGCTATAAATTGAGGCAATGATGATTCTTAACTCATATTACTGCACGTAATCATATAGCATACTATCCATGCCTAAAACTACCTATAGTATGCAAAAAAAAATAAACTTTCACGTTGTCAATTACAAAAAAAAAAAAAAAAAAAATAAAAAACAAACGATGGCAAGTTGGTGTGCCACGTAGGGGTATAATACTTCCCTCCCACTGACTTGAAGTCAGACGCCATGACAGGAAAATACCCATGATGTTTATACCTGTCCCTTTTATAGACACAATCTAATATATATTACTTTTCATATTTTATAATGGTTATCATTCCCCTTTTTAAGTTATTTAAAAGCGCATTTTTAAGTTTTAATATACATTAAAATTAATATAATTTATTTGGTGCATTTGAAAAGATAAATAATTAATAATTCTACAATAATTATAATGATAATTGAAAAAAAAAAATATATATACACAATAATGTATAAATTATATATAATAAACAAATTTATATATAATAAAAAAAAATTATACAAAGAAATATATGAAAGAAAAGTGAAGTTTTACTTACATAACAACTGCAAATATTTACTTGTGTTGTATAGTGTTGTGTTCTCTTATTATGTTATGTGTAATATCAGATGATGGGCCCAGCAATCTGCATGTCGATAATGTTTTGGATGTTTAGTGTTGACTTTTCAGAAAATTTTTAATTTAAATAGTGTTAAGTTAAAGTTTAACAAATGTTTTGTTTTTTTTTTTCAAATTTACATCTCTTCAAATTCATGTAATTTTTGTTATGTTTCTTATTTTTTTCTTTGTAGTTAATTTATATTATACGTCTAATTTTTTTTTTGTTTAGATTTGTTTCCAATTAATTTTCTTTTGAAGATACATATTTAATTTAGATTTCAATCACCTTTTATCGTAATTCATTTCTTCATTATTCAATTTATAAAGTTCTATTAATTTATTTTTATTATGGATTATTTAGAAATTATACTTTTCAATTTTATGATTTAGAATACAATTTCAATTCATTTTGTTAATTTTCTTCTTGGAAAAAAATAATTTTATGTTTTAAACTATATGAATTAAATTCTTTACCCTTTTTTTTTTTTTATTTTTAAATTCGATTCATCATTATTTTAAATTGTAAAGATTATTTTTTTTTTTAATTGTATTAAGTTTTTTTTTTCTTATTTTATAAACAAATTTTAATTTATAATTATTTCATTTCATTATTCCTTAACTATTAATTTAATTTTGAAATTTCAAAATAATTTTCAAATTTATTTCATCTTTTTTCCTTAATAATAATTTTAATTTTGAAATTTCAAAATAATTTTTAATTGTAATTAATTTTCAAATTTATTTCATTTATCATTTCGATTTTCAAATTTCATATAATTTTTTGAGCTAATTTTAATTATAATTTTGCAATTCGAAATACTTGTACATACTTGCAATTATTTTTATTCCTTGTATTTTTTTTTTGTTTTACTACTATTTTTAGGTATGATTTAAAAATTTCAAAATTACTTTTTTTTACATAAAATTTTCGCAACAATAAATCGTAATTAAGAATTTTTTATTTATTAATTTTCTATTTTTAAATTTTCGGAAAGTTTGATTATTTCGGAAAAGTTTAATTATTTTTATTAATCAATCTTAATTTTATTAAGTCTATTGACTGGTATTTTTAATTTCGAAACTGAATTATGCATAATAAACTAGTTATACAATCTTTAAATATTTGAAGCTTATTGTCTGACATAAATATTCAGATCTTTTGTAGAAAACCGCGTGGTTCACCTTTATAGCTTTATATTTACGGACATTTTCTTGCCTAAAAATTTCCCGTTAGGAACCACGTGGACTTATTAATATGAAATAAGTTGTGATGTTTAACAATACCTGTACTTCCTATTCCGCAATTTTTATTCCGGGTAGATACACGTGGGTTCCTTATTAATGTTTGGAACACGTGGATGACGTCGTATCGACGTATTATAATTCTTTTTATACGAGTTGGGGCACGTGGTTACAGCTCAATATAATTATTAACGGTTTTTTTATTAAAAAAAATTAAGGCTCGCAATTCTCGCCTTTCCAAAAGTGAATTGGGGCTCCCACTTTATAAAAATCCAACTAGAAAAATTTACCTTGCAAGGAAAATTTATCAACGTTATTGTAAAATAAATTATTCTTAAGTCTTTATATAGTTTACCTTTGCTATCCAGCAAATAAAAAAAATAATGGCAAGTACTTGACAAAACTATACGATTCCACCATTTCTTCAAATTTTAAATAAGGTTTATAAAATTTAATTTTATAAAAAGAAATATATTCACTTTATTATTCACACTGTATTAGTTGTCTCTTCGAACTTTACTTTCTTAATGATTTTGTTTTGCAAAAACTAGAAGCTAATAACATTCCTTGTTGTTCAAATATAATGTCCCGTTACAATCTAAAAAAAAAAATTCCATTACTTGGATAGGAACAACCAGGAATTGAAACATTACTTGATTTAAAAATCCAAATAAGCATATCAAGGATGGAAAATTTACTAGTCAATTAATTTTTCTCAATGTATTTTAAATGAAAACAACTAAATACCACAGTACTTGCAGTTAATATTAAGTATGTTTCTAAAACAATTTCTATTAGAAAAGTGAACGATATAAATTTTATGTGATCAAGAAGATCTGTAACCTATTATTATTATTATTTTGCAATATGTTAATTTTCATTTAATTTAAGCAATTTTATGTTTCCAAATTTCATTTCACCATCTCTGGAAAAAAAATTAAAAAAAAGAGACAAGAAAAACTACAAACACTTAAGTATACTCTCTTAAAAAAATAAAAAATAAAAAAAAGCAGCAAACGGCATAAATTCTCTGTGTGTCTATATAAAATAAATAAATGAAGTGACAAAAAAGCGAATATAAAGTAAAGAGAGTTTGTGTATAAAGTGTGTCGCTCTTCAACATGATCAGAGAAAATAAGAGAGTAATAATGTTTATACATGCAGTATATGAAATGAGTTTCAAGGTTTAACCTTTTTTTTTTTTTTTTTTTTTTTTTTTTTTTTTATACATAGTAAAAGTATTGGTGTGTATGTGTATATGAGATGAGTTTAAAGGTTTAACCTTGAACTTGAAATTAAAGAATTTGGGAGAAGGAATCCCAAACACCAATTAAAAAATGTAAACACTGTCAACAAATAAATACAATTTTATTTAAACAAAAAGGAAAAAAAATCGTAACAAGTTCTATTTCAGTTCTAGTTCAGTTCTAGTTCAGTTCTAGTTCAGTTCTAATACAGTTCTAGTTCAATTCTAATTCAGTTCTAGTTCAGTTCTAGTTCAGTTCTAGTTCAGTTCTAGTTCAGTTCTAGTTCAGTTCTAGTTCAGTTCTAGTTCAGTTCTAATTCAGTTCTAAATTAGTTTTTGTTTAGTTTTAGTTCATTTCTAGTTCAGTTCTAGTTCAGTTCTAGTTCAGTTCTAATTCAGTTCTAAGTTAGTTTTTGTTTAGTTTTAGTTCAGTTCTGGTTTAGTTCTAGTTCAGTTTTAGTTCAGTTCTTCAGTTCAGTTTTAGTTTTTTACCTACAAGTCCCTTTTAAAGACATTTTTGTTTTTTTTTTCTTTAAAAAATCTTATTTTTCATTCCTAATGTTTTTCCAGCAACAGTTGCTTTCATTGTTTTTTTTTCTCTCTCTATCATTTTCAAATTATTGTCACGTAACACTTCTGGTAATAAATACATTTTTTCTAATTCTCTTTATTACATTTTTGTTCTTCTGGTGACTCTACTTTCTAAATGTAACCTTTTATTTATGCACATGTAACATAAGAATATAATTTAAGAGAATTTAAGAAAAAAGGTTTTATAGAGACTACAGTAAGGTACATACATATGTATATATATGATTTTCAAGCTTCAAGTTTATCTGTCTGAATGTCTTACATTTTGACAGGTTTTGTTTTTTTATTTTCATTCTTTATATGAAAATCAAATTTAGAATTCAAGTCCAAACATGTTTTTCTACTTTGTTACTCTATGTCTGTCTGTCTTTATGTTGGAGTGATTTTAATTGTATGTTTTTGTTGTTTTACTCAGGTTGTTTTTTTGTTTTTTATCTACAAACAACGACAATTTTTATTAAATTTATTTTCATGATTGAGGTGGTTGGTTGTTGTTGTTATTTTGGTTAGAATGTTTGTTGTAATTCATTCGTTGTATAAGTATATTTCCGTTGTTAAGTGTTTCAGTTGTCATTTCCGTTTCCTTTATGTTTTGCTGTGCTTTTGTAACATTGTTTTTGTTGTTTTTATTGTTGTTGTTGTTGTTAGCGTTGATGTAACGATTTAATGAGTAGTTTATAATGTCAACATTATTTTCTAATTTTCATCCTTTTATTCAATTAGTCGTTGTCGTTCTCTACTTTTGTCTGTAAGTATGTCTGTCTTTTGCCTGTGAGACATTGATTTTTTTTTTTACGAAATTTTATTTTACATTGGAAGTGATGCTAGTGTTTGTGATGAAGAGGCTGACGAGGATGATGATAATGATAATGATGTTTGTAGACAAAAAAAAAAAAAAAAAAAAGAAAAAGGTTTCTTGTTGTTTGTTTTAATTCTTAAAATGTCAATTATTATTTATTAGTTTCTGCAAGATAGAAGATGAAAAATAACTTAAAATACAAGGGCAATGACAGGCGTAGAATAAAAGGATGAAATTTAATAAATAAAAAAAGAGCAAATTAAAGAATAGAAACAAATAAAAAACACAATAAAAATATATTTATATTGGGGCTGAGTAAAAACTGTTAATCAAATTAAGATAAATTTTAATAATTTTTGCAAATGTTGTTAATTTTTCCAAAGAATTTAAATTCTTTACATTGTTGACATTATGTAAACAATTAATTTTGTTAAAAATTTTATAATAAATTTAAAAATTTTTAAAAAAAATAACTCAAGAATATCAATTGTTTACATTATGTAAACAATTAAATTTTCTAAAATATTGTATCTCAAAAGGAATTTAAAGATTGAAAATATGTTTATAACTGTATTTAAAATGTAATGTGATATTTTATACCATGTAAATAATGTAATTTTTGATTATTTACATTGTTGGCATCATGTAAACAAGTTAAATTTTTAAACATTAACGTAAATTTTATTATTTTCCAAAAATTTGATAGTTTTATTTAAGAATTTTAATTGTTTACATTGTTGACATTATGTAAACAATACAATTTTGAAAAAAGTTTTATATAAAAATTAATTTTGAGCTTTAAAATATGTTTAGAATTTTATTTTTCATGTAATTTGTCATTTTAAATCATGTAAGTAATGTAATTTTACATTATGTAAACAATTACTTTTTTTCTGTTATGGGTAAATTTTTTATTATTTTCTTAATTTGTTGCAAGAATTTAAATTTTTTACATTGTTGTTATCATGTAAACAATTAAATTTTGTTAAAAAATTTTATAGAAAAATTTTCAGTGTCTAAATATATTTACAATTATATTTTACATATAAACTGTCAATTTACATCATGTAAATTATGTAATTTTTAAATATTTACATTTTCGACATTATGTAAGCAATACATTTTTTAATGTTTTGGGTAAATTTCTCATTATTTTGTTAATTTGTTGCAAGAATTAAAATATTTACATTGTTGACCTTATGTAAACAATTAAATTTTGCAATAATTTTAATTATTTAAATTTTTGACATTATGTAAACAATTAATTTTTTATGTTTTGGATAAATTTTTTATTATTTTGTTAATTTGTTGCAAGAATTTACATTTTTTTATATTATTGACCTCATGTAAACAATTATTTTTTGTTAAAAGTTTTATCTAATAATCAGTTTTCAGCTTTAAAATGTGTTAAAAGTTAAATATTACATATAGTCTGATATTTTACATTATGTAAAAAATGTAATTTATAAAAATTTACATTGTTGACATTATGTAAACAAATCAAAAAAAGTAAATTTAATAATTTTCGAAAACATTTTTGTATTTTTCTTTAGAATTTTAATTATTTACATTGTTGACATTAGGTAAAAAATTAAATTTTGCCTAAATTTTTATGCAAAATAGAAATGTTAGCTTAAAAATATGTTTAAAATTGTATTTTACATGTAGTGGAATATTTTACACCATGTAAATAAAGTAATTTATAGTTATTTACTTTGTTGACAACATGTAAACAATTTAATTTAAAAAAAAATTAAGGTAAGTTTTATTATTTTCCAACAAATTTTTAAATTTCTTTAAGCATTTTTATTGTTTACATTGTTGACGCTATGTAAACAATTAATATCTGCAGAAAATTTATACAAACAATGGGATTTAAACTTGGGAATATGTTTAAAATTATATTTAACATTTAGTATGACATTTAACATCAAGTATATAATGCAATTTTTTATAATTTACATTGTTGATATAATGTAAACAATACATTATATTTTAATTTAAGGTAAAATTGATAGTTAAAAAAAAAAAAAAAAAAATAAAGAATTTTCCTTAAGAATTTCAATTTTTTACATTGTTGACATGAGGTAAAAAATTAAAATTTGTAAAATTTTTTATAAAATAAGGAGATTTGAGTCTTGATATATATTTAAAATTAAATTTTATATTTGGTCTGACATTTGACACCATGTAAATAATGTCAATTTTAATTCTTTACATTGTTGACATGAGATAAACAATTATAATTTGTAAAATTATTATTAAAATAAGGAAATTTGATTTCCGTAATATATTTTAAAATGGAAATTTTTATTTAGTTTAACATTTTACATCATTTAAATAATGTAATTTATAATAAAATGTAAAAAATTAAATTTTTGTATAAAAACAAAATAAATATATTATTTTTTTTTCAATATTATATTATTTACCTTAAAAAAATAAAATTTTTGACATTGTTGACATTAGGTAAACAATTAAAATCTTTAAAATTTGTTTTAAAATAAAGAGATTTGAGCCCGAAAATATATTTAAAATTTATTTTGATATTTAGTATATCATTTTACATTGTGTAAATAATGTAAATTTTAATTTTTTACCTTGTTGACACGTTATAAAAACTAAATTTTTAAGAATTTTGAGTAAATGTAAAAATTTTTGGCTAATTTTTTAATATTTTTTTAAGATTTAATTCTTTACCTTGTTGACATTATGCAAACAATTAAATTTTATAAAATATTCCATAAAACAAGTTTTTTTTTTTTGCTTTTAAATAGGTTTTATATTAATTTTCACATTTAGTACGACATTTTACTTAAAAAAAAAAATAATGTAATTTATAATTCTTTACATTTTTGACATTATGTAAACAATTATTTTATTTAAAATTTAAGGAAAAATTTTATAATTTCGCACTAATTTAGTAATTTTTCTTAAGAATTTCAATCCTTTACATAGTTGACATTATGTAAATAATTCAATTTTACAAAATATTTCGTAAAAAAGTGAATTTTAAATATAAAATGAAATTATACGCAAAATTGCATATTGTGAACCATGTAAACAATGTAATATTGAGTATTTTACATTGTTGACATTAAGTAAATAATCAAATTTGTTGTAGTTTTTATATAAAGAAGAGTTTTGAACAGTAAAATACAGTGAAGATAATATATTTTATTAAATTTCATAATTTTTACCTTGTAAACAATATAACTTTTAATTCTTTACCTTGTTGACATTATGTAAATAATTAAATTTTTTATCATTATTGAAAAATATCCAATAAATAAACTATTTTTTGTAAATAATTGACTTTATTACCTGGTGTAAACAATGTAATTTTTAAATAAATAAGGAAAAATACTCTATATTTTGTAACTTTTTTAGAAAAATAAATAATTTTTGTAAATTTTTTTTATTAAAATCAGCCATTTTATCAATTGTTTACATTGTTGACTTAATGTAAACAATTGAATATTATATTATTTTAAACATTTAACGTAAGTATTGAGCTTTGTAATGTATTAAGATATAAATTTAACATTAAATTTCATATTCTACACTAGGTAAAAAATGTAATTTAAAATTTTACATGATGTAAACAATTAAATTTTGTTAAATTTTTAAGGTTTTCGTTTGTCATTAGTTGGAAAATATAGTTTATTTAAGATTTTATACAAAATTATATACTTTACCTTGCGTAAACAATGTAATTTATAGGTAAATATTTAAATTTTTAATATTTTAACAATTTTTTTCTTAAAATCTAGAATTTAAATGAATTTTTTTTCATAAAATCAAAAGATAATTTCCTTTTTTAACATTAGTTACTTTGATCCCTTTAAAAGAATTTGTTTACTTAAATGGAAACCTTTAATTTACGTCGTTTCACTTTTTAATTGCTTTACAGAACGTAGATGTATAAAGAAAAAAACGTTTGTAATGCAACACAATTTTATGACACTTAATTTGTTAAAACATGCAGAAAATACCCCGTCAGCAACAAAAAAAGTAAAACACAACACAATAAAAAAAAAAATATTCCACGTAGTGAATGACCAACCAGAATTAATTTCATTTAGTACAGTTTCTTTTTTTAATGTAACTGCAGCTACAGAAATATTCTCTAAAAAATGGAAGAAAAATGCATAAAGAGCAAATTGTTGTTGTTTAATGTTATATTCGTTATGGTATATTAAACCTCATCGACCTCCCAACAACGCCCCAGGGGTAACAAGAGTCATGCACTCAATTTTCTTTTTATTTTAATTTTTGGTCGAACATGTTGCTCGTTTTAATATTTACTTCTCTCAAATGCAAGAAAATTCTTGTCTAAATTATATTTGCTTGTAAATGTTGTTGGTATATGTGGCTTCCACACAGATTGTAATTTTGGTTTGATACTTATTTTTTTTTTTTGTTGCAACCACTACCAAGGATTCATTGTTGTTCAACTGAAATGAATGATGATGATTTTTAAAGTAAGTAGTTGTGTAGAAAGTTTTAACTCGAAACTAGTTGTTGTTGCTGTTATTTTTTGTTCATGCAGCAAATAGATGGGGAACTCCATAGTAACCACAAAATAAAATGTAAATGAGCTTAAATAAAAGGGTAACTAAAATTCTCCTTTCTCATTCATCTAATAAAAAAAAAAAAAAAAATACAGGGAAAAAAAGGTCAAGGAAACTGAGTAATTGTAACATATGAAAATCATTTGTTTATTTCAACACCTTTTGCCGCAGAGAGTAAGCAAACACATAAAGCAAAACACAAGTAAAAATAAAATTTAAATCTGTTAAAAGTGTTGGAGAAAATAAATAGCAGCAAAGCAATATAGATTCCTTAGAGGATAAATACTAACGAGGAAACAAATACATAAGTAGAAGAGAGTTTTAAAGAATAGAAATATAAACAAAGTTTATGTTTATATTTTACTTTAAAATAGCTGACTTATATTTCTCTGCTGACAGTCTTCTCTTTAATCTCAACTATGGTCTTGCATATAGTTTTGTCTATAGTATAGTTTGTAGTTTTAATTATACTTTAGCTAATTTATTCCATAGTAAAATCTAGTCTATAGTCTTAACTATATTCTAGTCTACAGTCTTGTCTATAGTCTAGTTTATAGTCTGGACTATAGTCTAGTTTATAGTCTGGACTATAGTCTAGTTTATAGTTTGAAATATAGTCTGGTTTATAGTCTAGTCTATAGTATTGATCGTATTCAAGTTTATAATTTTGAAAATCCTATAGTGTTTACTATATTCTAGTCTATAGCCTTGACTATAGTTTAGCTTATAGTCTGGCCTATAATGTTGTCTATAGTCCTGATTGTAGCTTCGTCTATAATTCTTAATATAGTCTAGTCTATAGTCTTGATTGCAAACCAGTTTAAAGTATGGACTATAACCTATTCTATACTCTGGACTGTAGTCTTGTCTATAGTCTTTACTATAGTATAGACTATAACCTTGACTATAGTATAGACTATAACCTTAACTATATTATAGTCTATAGTATTAGTACTTTAGTACTTTAGTTTATAGTTTTGACTGTCTATAGACTTGACATCTAGTCTACTCATATAGTCTTGACTATATTCTAGTCTGAGCGATAGTCAAGTCTGAACTAGAACTGGAGCAGAATAAGAATTGAACTAGAACTGAACTAGAACTGAACTAAAACTGAACTAGAATTGAACTAGAACTGAACTAAAACTGAACTAGAACTGAACTAGAACTGAACTAGAACTGAACTAGAACTGAACTAGAACTGAACTAAAACTGAACTAGAACTGAACTAGAACTGAACTAAAACTGAACTAGGACTGAACTAGAACTGAACTAAAACTGAACTAGAACTGAACTAGAACTGAACTAGAACTGAACTAGAACTGAACTAGAACTGAACTAGAACTGAACTAGAACTGAACTAGAACTGAAGTAGAACTGAATTAGAACTGAACTAGAACTGAACTAGAACTGAATTAGAACTGAACTAGAACTGAACTAGAACTGAAGTAGAACTGAACTAGAGCTGAACTAGAACTGAAGTAGAACTGAACTAGAACTGAACTAGAACTGAACTAGAACTGAACTAGAACTGAACTAGAACTGAACTAGAACTGAACTAGAACTGAACTAGAACTGAACTAGAACTTAACTAGAACTGAAGTAGAACTGAACTAAAACTGAACTAGAACTGAACTAGAACTGAACTGGAACTGAACTAGAGCTGAACTAGAACTGAAGTAGAACTGAAGTAGAACTGAACTAGAACTGAACTAGAACTGAACTAGAACTGAACTAGAACTGAACTAGAACTGAACTAGAACTGAACTAGAACTGAACTAGAACTGAACTAGAACTGAACTAGAACTGAACTAGAACTGAACTAGAACTGAACTAGAACTGAACTAGAACTGAACTAGAACTGAACTAGAACTGAACTAGAACTGAACTAGAACTGAACTAGAACTGAACTAGAACTGAACTAGAACTGAACTAGAACTGAACTAGAACTGAACTAGAACTGAACTAGAACTGAACTAGAACTGAACTAGAACTGAACTAGAACTGAACTAGAACTGAACTAGAACTGAACTAGAACTGAACTAGAACTGAACTAGAACTGAACTAGAACTGAACTAGAACTGAACTAGAACTGAACTAGAACTGAACTAGAACTGAACTAGAACTGAACTAGAACTGAACTAGAACTGAACTAGAACTGAACTAGAACTGAACTAGAACTGAACTAGAACTGAACTAGAACTGAACTGAACTAGAACTGAACTAGAACTGAACTAGAACTGAACTAGAACTGAACTAGAACTGAACTAGAACTGAACTAGAACTGAACTAGAACTGAACTAGAACTGAACTAGAACTGAACTAGAACTGAACTAGAACTGAACTAGAACTGAACTAGAACTGAACTAGAACTGAACTAGAACTGAACTAGAACTGAACTGGAATTGAACTAGAACTGATTTAGAACTGAATTAGAACTGAGCTAGAACTGAACTAGAACTGAACTAAAACTGATTTAGAACTGAACTAGAACTGAACTAAAACTGAACTAGAACTGAAGTAGAACTGAATTAGAACTGAACTAGAACTGAACTAGAACTGAACTAGAGCTGAAGTAGAACTGAACTAGAATTGAACTAGAACTGAACTGAAGTAGAACTGGACTAAAACTGGACTAAAACTGATCTAGAACTGAACTAAAACTGAACTGGAGCTGAACTAGAGCTGAACTAGAACTGAACTAGAACCTGATGTAGAACTCAAGTAAAGCTGAAATGGAACTAAAGTTGTATTTTGTTTTGATTTGGAGCTGAAATAAAAATTGTTTGGAACTAAGATAAAATTGATTTGGAGTTGAACTAGAACTAAAATAAGTATATATAACCTTTATTGATTTGAAGCTTAAATGGAACTGATATAAGAATGATTTGGAGCTTAAATTGAAAATTAATTAAAAATAGTTTCAGCCTAATCTAGTCCAGTATTCAAGCTATTCTTTGGTCTAGTCTATGGCTTTTTCTTGGTCTAGTCTATAGTTATTTTATAATTCATTCTGTAATGCAATTTGTGGTCAGGTGTATTATTTTTAATGCTTTCTTTTACTGCAAAATTATTTTTAACACTTTTATCTTCTTCTATCTGTGACTACAGTAACTTGGCCTCTACTTTTTATGGAACATATTAATACGTGTCGTTAAATTAAGACAAAAAAACACAGCCTGAGGTTATACTTAATTTTATTTATTTTCTTTATATTTTATACACTCTTTCTCCCTCTTATCCTTTTGTTATTTTGTTTTAACTTTAAATTGAATACATTTTTGTTGTTATAAAGCAAGGAATTCTCTGTTGTATGTTGTTCGTTGTATGATGGTGGTTGCATATTGTTTTGTATTTGTTTAAGGATGCATGTTAAGGCTGCCACTGCATTACGTTACACATACTTAAATTTTTACAATGAATACAAGAAAATCATCATCATCAACATCATCATAATCATCATTATCGTCAAAAATGTACATCATCATCAACATAATCATCATCATCTTAACATTCCACTTGGAAATGTTTACTATTCCATTTGAATACTAATGAGTTAAGAAATTATAATTCAAAATAATAAAAATAAAATTAAAATACTTTAACCTAAATATTTTCTTAGGAAATGAGTAAAGGATTAAAGTTAATGTTCTAAAGAATAGAGGAAGGAATTGAATTTTATAATTTAAAAGTTGTTATGGTCATGCATTGATTTTAGATGAAAGCAGGAAAAAGTTTAATAGAATCAATTTAATAAGTATTAGTTAAACTTTAAGTTAATACCAAAAAAAGTTATTAAAGGAAATAAAATATATTTTAAGGGATAGAATATTAATTTTAATACTTTGCTGAATTATGTTAAAATTTTAAAGAATTTTAATTAAGTTAAAAACTAACTTTTATTTTCTTTTTTACTTTCAATCTAAAAACTGTTAAGTGCATTTCACTGGAAAATGTAAACTTTATTTTAAAGGTTCTTTAGGCTTTTTTTTTTTTTTTTGTTATTACTCATTTTCTCTTTATATACACAAACATGGCCTACTTTTAGGCTTTTTTCTGCTGGCATAAAATGTAGCAGCATTATTTTTTTTTTTTTGTGAACTCAAACCATTAAATGTGGTGATTTTTATATTTTTGACAGCACCACTTAATTTGCAACATTTTATCTTTATTTGTTTTACATTTTTTTACACATTTTTTACATTTTTCTCGTTTTTGTTTATTTTATCACTCTTTAACAACGCTGGTCGCCATCATTCGCCCAGCAGTCACTGTAAGAAGTAACACCAAGCAATAATCAAAATTGGACATTAAGAATATAAAAAGTCACAGCTTTGTTGCTACCATCTTACAGCGACTGACAGGGAATTAACTGAAGCAAAATGAAACGTACGCACTTTTTGCTTAAAACGCATTTTCAGGGTTATTTTTATAACAGTTTTCTTTATTTTTATTATTATTATTTTTTTTTTTTTTGAGATTTCATTTAAACTTAATTTACACAGCCACACAGATTTCATTTTAATCATTTTATTCTTTTTTATTTTATATTTAAAGTTTTTTATATTATAGATTTTTTTTAAGATTTGTTAAAATTTTTAATTAAATTTTGTTTGCATTTGGCTTAAATTTTTTTGTCGTAGGAAAAATATTTTAATATCACTCATACAGTTTAAAATTTTGGTGTGTTTTATTAAGTTTTGTTTTGTGGATATGTTGCTGCATAAAGTAAACTAATTACCAAAATAAATCCAATTAATTTTCATTTTTTTTATATAAATAAAAGCTGCTACAAATCACTGTTTTAAAAAATTTTGGCGAAAGATTAAAATATAAATTTACCACAATCTATTTTCTAATTTAACTATAAAGATATGGCTTAAAAAGAAGACTAGGCTTTAGTTAAAATGATGATACATATTTAATATCAATTATCAACCTCATTCAAATCAGCTTTATTTTCTTTCTAACCTCAGTTCCATTTCAGTTTCAAATCAGCCCTTATTTAGCTTTAAACTATTTCCGAATAAGTTGTATTTTTTTTTTAGCTCTAGTTTAGTTCAAGTTATGTTCCAATTTTTCCAAAATTTAGAATTTTAAAATTTTTTTTTCACCCTAACCTCAAAATTTGTTTTTTAAATATCAAATTTTTTGAAAAATTTTAAACGTCTTTATAATAATTTTTTTTAAGAGAAAAATAAATAAATTTAATTTTTTTCAAAATCTTAATTTTTGCAAGATTTTTTCAACCTAACCTCAAAATTTATTTTCTTAAATATAAACTTTTTTCATAAATTTTTAACGTTTTTACGATAACGGTTTTAAGAGAAATATGAAGCAATTAAAATTTCTTAAAAATTTTAATATTTAAATTTTTTTTTCACCCCAACCTCAAAATTTATTTTCTTAAATGTTAAATGTTTTCCAAAAGTTTAAATATTTTCACAATAATTGCTATAAGAGAAAAATAATTAAATTTAATTTTTTTTCAAAATCTTGATTTTTGCAAAATTTTTTCAACATAACCTCAAAATTTATTTTTTTAAATATAAAATTTTTTAAAAAAATTTAAACGTTTTCACAATAATTGCTTTAAGAGAAAAATAAATCAGTTTAAATTTTTTAAAAATCTGGATTTTTGCAAAATTTTTTCAACATAACCTCAAAACTTATTTTCCTAAAAAGCAACTTTTTTCAAAAACTTTCAATATCTTTATTATAACTTTTTAAAAGAAATATAAAACAGTTAAAATTTTTTAAAAAATTTTAAAAATTAAATTGAATTAACTCATTTCTAGTTCATTTTTAGTTATGTTCAAATTCAGTTCTGGTTCATTTCTAGTTCAGGTCTAGTTCAGTTCTAGTTCAGATCTAATTCAGTTCTAGTTCAGTTCTAGTTCAGTTCTAGTTCAGTTCTAGTTCAGTTCTAGTTCAGTTCTAGCTCAGTTCTAGTTCATTTCTAGTTCAGTTTTAGTTCAGTTCGAATTCAGTTCTAGTTCAGTTCTAGTTCAGCTCTAGTTCAGTTCTAATTCAGTTCTAGTTCAGTTCTAGTTCATATTCGAATTTTAGTTTGGTTCTATATGTTCTAGTTTACTTCTAGTTCAGTTCTAGTTCAGTTTTAGTTCAGTTCTAGTTCAGTTCTAATTCAGTTCTAGTTCAGTTCTAGTTCAGTTCTAGTTCATTTCTAGTTTAATTCTAGTTCAGTTCTAGTTCAGTTCTAGTTCAGTTCTAGTTCAGTTCTAGTTCAGTTCTAGTTCAGTTCTAGTTCAGTTCTAGTTCAGTTCTAGTTCAGTTCTAGTTCAGTTCTAGTTCAGTTCTAGTTCAGTTCGAGTTCAGTTCTAGTTCAGTTCTAGTTCAGTTCGAGTTCAGTTCGAGTTCAGTTCTAGTTCAGTTCTAGTTCATTTCTAGTTCAGTTCTAGTTCAGTTCTAGTTCAGTTCTAGTTCAGTTCTAGTTCAGTTCTAGTTCAGTTCTAGTTTAGTTCTAGTTCAGTTCTAGTTCAGTTCTAGTTCAGTTCTAGTTCAGTTCTAGTTCAGTTCTAGTTCAGTTCTAGTTCAGTTCTAGTTCAGTTCTAGTTCAGTTCTAGTTCAGTTCTAGTTCAGTTCTAGTTCAGTTCTAGTTCAGTTCTAGTTCAGTTCGAGTTCAGTTCTAGTTCAGTTCTAGTTCAGTTCTAGTTTAGTTCTAGTTCAGTTCTAGTTCAGTTCTAGTTCAGTTCTAGTTCAGTTCTAGTTCAGTTCTAGTTCAGTTCTAGTTCAGTTCTAGTTCAGTTCGATTCTTTATCTGTTCTAGTTTACTTCTAGTTCATTCCTGCTTCAGTTTTGGTTCAGTTTAAAATCTGTTCAAGTTCAGTTCGCTTTCTATTCTTTAACTTAGTTTTAACTATTTACCGATTTAAACACATTGCCTATCATTAAGCGCTCTTTAAAAATATGGATTTGATTTAAAAATTATGAAGGGAGTATTAAATATTTATATATTTAAAGTTTGTTTGAAGTCTTGTATGTCTTTTTTGATTTCTACTATATAGAACATATTTTTTGAGACACCATCAAAAATGATTGCCTTCTTACAAGCCTCAATGAAAAATCTAATAAAAAACTTCACTTTTAAACTATTTTCATTACACCACAAGTTTTTTTCTTCTTTTCGTTTAACTTTCTTTATTATTATTTATACTCTTTCATATTTTAGCCTTGACACCAACACTTTATGAGTCATCATATGGTTGCTCCCCTTTCTATCCCTCTATCATAGACACTTCTTTTATTCTGGTATTTTTTTTTAGAATTTTTTTATTAAAAAATCTTCTCACGTAGTTTGTTAAATACTTGTTAGCATAAAGTTTTTTATGTCGTTATCATTTCTTTATTTTTCATATTTATATGAGTCGATTTATTTGGAAAACGTTATATGAGAGTTTTTCATAATCATGTTAACACAGTATCTATGAATGTAGTCTGTTGCTCTTTATAAACCCGACAATGATTTGATTGTCTTGTTTAAGAAAACCTACAACCCTGTTTATTTCGTTTCTTTATTCTTGGAATATTTGTTATGAAGTGTTAGCAAGAACATGAAATAAAAACAAAATCTAATATATTAAACTTCTAAGTGATGACATTTTAAATCATATACTTGCACACTTATACATATACTCATATCAAAAGCATGATAATGACTTATTTCAGTAATAGCTAGAGTGTAGAAAACAGCAATAGCAGCATCATATTTATTCTCATATTTTGTGATTATTGAGTTAAGCAAAAATATTTCCACGTTTCCAGTCTTCTGTTTTTTATGACTTTTTTTTTGTTATTGTGTTTGTTGTTGAAAATGGTATGTTGTTGTGAGTTGTTTGCCATAATTTATAATATTTATTAGAAAATAAAATAAATATGCACAAGAAAACTTTTGCTTTGAATAAAACTAATATTAATAATCATAAAAAATAGACCAACAACAACCAGCAGAAGAAATTGAAAACTATCAAAAGCCATAGAACAAATGCGTGCAGCTGCAAATAATAAACTGTTTTGGTATTTTTTTTCACTGACTAGCGTACACATGATGTTTGCGCCAGAAAATATGCTATAAATTAAAAAGTTTTTGCTGTTTTTATGGAAAATTGTTTTAAAATTCATATGAAACTGGAATAAGATTAGAGGATAATATTGTTAAAAGTTAATTAAAAACCATATAAAAAAATTCATATAAAAGTAAAAAATTTAAAAAAATCATATAAAAAACAAATGTATTGCCTACTTTAAGGGGTGTGTTTTAAATTCAAGTCTTAAGGTCTAAATTTATGAAAAATTAACAGAATAATTTTCTACTTAATATTTTTAGTTTAATTTTAAATTAAAGTATACTTTCATTTTTCCTTTTATTTTTAAAATTTGTTTTCTTTCTTTCATATTTTTGTCTATTTTTATTATTATCATTTTTGCCCTTAATGCATACACCCCGTTTTAGGGTTTATTAAACTCTTTATTCCCTTGTCTCCCTTTTTTTTATCTATAATTTACCAACAACCATTATATTTTGCCCTTTTATCTCCTCTTTTAACATTAAAACCTTTTATATTTAGTCCTCACTGAAAGTCTCTTGTTAATAATTATGTTTCCACTTTTATTTTCATTTCATTGTTTAGTTAAATTTATTCCTTTGCCCCCACAGAAAAAAAAATTTCACACCTAATTATACATTTCCTTTTTGTAGCACAACAAATACTTTTGGTCTATAGTTTTATTTAGCCTACATTTAGGCGGCATAAACTGTTTTTGTTTATAGTTTGATTGTCAGCAAATTAAATTTAGCGGAACAGTAAAACGTTTTAATGGTAAACAGCAAAAAACAAAAAAAGAAAAGAAATAGTTAAATTTTCTGCCTCGAAATATACATTTATTATGACACCTTCTATATATACAGCTACTCACGACAACAAAGTGAAAACATGTTTTAATATGTTTTACTTTGTGGCCTGTGTTTAAGTGTGTGTAACCGCGTAATTAATTAAATACAAACAAATTATATGGTGCTTTTTTGTTGGCGTTTTTTAAGGCCCAAAGTGTTATGCTTTGGATGAAGATGTAGCACGTGAGTTCTAAAGGTTATTTGGGGGGGAAGAAATTAAAGCAAAAATTTAAGGTTGATTTAACATGTGAACAATGAAAAAATAAAGGGGAAAACGATACGCTATAAAGTCAAGAGTGTAGCCGATACTGAGTTCAGAATATAGACTAGACTATAGTCTAAAACATAGACTATAGTCATGACTATAGACTGGAGTGTAGTCCAGACTATAGATTAGACTATTGTCTATAATATAGTAAACACTATTAACTAAACTATAGTCAAGACTATAAACTAAACTATAGTCAATACTATTGACTAAAATATAGTCAATATTACTGACTATACTATAGTCAAAACTATTGGGTAAACTATAGTCAAGACTACTGACTATACTTTAGTCAAGACTATTGACTATGCTATATTCAAGACTATTGACTATGCTATAGTCAAGACTTTTGACTAAATTATAGTCAAGACTATTGACTATACTATAGTCAAGACTATTTACTATACTATATTCAAGACTATTTACTATACTATAGTCAAGAATATTGACTATACTATAGTCAAGAATATTGACTATAATTTAGTCAAGCCTACTGACTATAAGTTAGTCAAGACTATTGACTATACTATAGTCAAGACTATCGATTATACTATAGTCAAGACTATTGACTATACTATAGTCAAGACTATCGATTATACTATAGTCAAGACTATTGACTATACTATAGTCTAGACTATTGACTATACTCTAGTCTAGACTATTGACTATACTATAGTCAAGACAATTAAGTATATTTTAGGCAAGACTTTTGATTAATCTATAGTCAAAACTATTGATTATATTGTAGTCCAGACTATTAACTCTACTATAGTCAAGACTATTGACTAGATTATAGGCCAGACTATAAACTAGGCTATAATTCAGACTATAAACTGTACTATAGCCCAGACTATATATAAGACTATAGTCCAGACTATTGACTATACTATATTCAAGACTATTGACTATACTATAGTCAAGACTATTTATTATACTATAGTCAAGACTATCGAATATACTACAGTCCAGACTATAGTCTAGACTATGAATTATACTATAATCCAGACTATTGACTATACTATAGTCAAGTCTATTGACTATACTATAGTCAAGGCTATTGACTATACTATAGACAAGACTATTGACTATACTATAGTCAAGACTATTGACTATATTATAGTCAAGACTATTTATGATTATATTATAGTCAAAACTGTTGACTATACTATAGTCAAAACTATTTATTATACTATAGTCAAGACTATCGAATATACTGTAGTCCAGACTATAGTCTAGACTATGAATTATACTATAAACCAGACTATTGACTATACTATAGTCAAGTTTATTGACTATACTATAGACAAAACTATTGACTATACTATAATCAAGACTATTGACTATATTATAGTCAAGACTATTGACTATACTATAGCCAAGACCGTTGACTAGATTATAGGCCAGACTATAAACTAGACTATAGTCTATACTATAAACTGGACTATAGTCCAGACTATATATAAGACTATATAAGAATTATGACTTTTTATGACTATATATGAACATATGCTATGAATTAGACTATGGTCCAGACTATTGACAATACTATAGTAAAGAATATTGACTATACTATAGTCAAGACTATTGACTGTACTATAGTCAAGACTATTGACTATACTATAGTCAGTACTATTGACTATACTATAGTCAAAACTATTGACTATACTATAGTCAGTACTATTGACTATACTATAGACAAGACTATTTACTATACTATAGTCAAGACTATTGACTATACTATAGTCAAGAATTTTGACTATACTATAGTCAAGACTATTTACTATACTATAGTCAAGACTATCGACTAGATTATAGGCCAGGCTGTAAACTAGACTATAGTCCATACTATATATAAGACTATAGTCTAGGCTATTCACTATACTATAGTCAAGACTATTGACTATACTATAGTCAAGACTATTGACTATACTATAGTCAAGATTATTGACTGTACTATAGTCAAGTTTATTCACTATATTGTAGTCAAGACTATATACTATGCTATACTTAAGTCGAGACTATTAACTAGACTATTGTCCAGACTATGGACTAGACTATAATATAGAATAAAAACTAGACCATAGTTTATACTAAAAGGCAGACTATAATCTATGTTATAAACTAGCTATAGTCCAGACTTTATACTCGACTTTAGACCAGCCCTTAGACTAGATTTTAGTCCAGACTATTGACTAAATTCTAGTCCAGACTGTAGAGTAGACTATAGACTAGACTATGGACTAGACTATAGTCCAGACTATGGATTCAACTATAGACTAGGCTATATTCTATACTTTAGACTAGACTATATTCTAGACTATTAAGTAGACTTAGTCCAGATTATGGACTAGACTATAAACTAGACTATAATCTAGACTATAAACTAAATTAAAGTTCAGAATATAGACTATAATTCAAACTATGATGGGATTATAGTCCAGATTATATACTAGACTATGGGATAAGAGTTTATCCTTTAGCTTTCTTTTCTAAACTAAAAGAAATATGAAATCTTTATTTATAATTTTATATACATATTTTCTGTTATTTATTTTTAAATTTAAATTAGATAAGCTACTTAAAAGAGTTTTAGTTAACTAAAGCGAAAGATAAAAAATAAAATAAAACAGAAATAACAAAAATATTTATAAATAAACAACTATAAAAAAAATTAACTATATGAAGTGAAAACTAGAAACTAGAAAATATTTAAGAGAAACTAATGGAATTTTGCTTATTCACAAATGCATAAACTCAGCAAATAATAATGTATGTAAATTTGTTTGAATATGTTACAATACTCATACATATATAATCTATAGTTTATATATAAACCCTTGCATACATACAATTAAATGTTGTCGATTTTGTTATTATTGTTGTTATTTGATAACAAGAAGTGTACCCAGAACATATGTTCTTTTGTATTTATGTTTACATGTCTTTCTCCTAAACTTATTGCTACATGTTGCAGTGGTTTTAACTGTATCTGTTATTTAAGTATTTTGTTCTATACATGATAAGTGTTGTAGTGTTAGTAGTTATGTTGTTGGTTATTGTGGTAGTATTCGTTGTAAAGTAGCAATACACAATCACAGAATACTTAAGAGTTATATCATGATTTATTTGTAGTTTTATCATCAATTTTTAGTTTAGTTAGTAAGTGTACTTTGAACTTGTTGTAATACAATTTTGTATTAATTGTTTTTTTTTTTTGCAATTTTAGAAAAGAGAATTAATTACAAAAAAAAAAAAAAAAAAAATAAGCAGTATTCAAAAGGATTTAATAAATATTAAAAGAGATTTAAGAATTTATATACATAGATTTTTAGTTAGTATATTTAAACTTAATTAAAAACAAATTTCAATGTTATTAAAATGAAAAAATTTAACAGGATTTTGTAATAATTTTCTAGCTGGCAAATTAAGTTACTATATTGTAATCTAAAGTCTAGTCTTAAATATGTTCCATAGTCTCACTAAAAGACCTTAGTCTTTAATTTAGAAGATTAGTCTACATTATAGTCTATTCTAACACAATTTCCTTTTCATAATACCTACGAGCCTTTATAAACTTTAAGTATCTGCCATTAAACTCATCCATTTAAATGATTTTAACTAAACAACATTAAATAATTTTCTTAATTTTACAATTATTTCCTAGGAAATTATATTAAATTATAATGAATTATCTACCATCCTAGTAATAACATAAAAAGCAAAAGAAACACATAAAGGCTGTTAAAGCAAAATGCTATTAAAAACTCAACTCATTAAAATTAAAATCAACATTAAAATACAGCTTCAAATTATGATGAAATTTTTGTGTCAAGATTTCCTGCAAAAATCTAGCAACAGATACTAACAATAAAATATGTTAAATTTTGTCACGTTTGTTTAAGAAACTTTAACATTACAACCCTCTCACCCTTCCAAACATTTCATTGAATATTGAATTAAGTTAGTGTTAAATATATAAAATCTCTGGAATTTTTATTTTTCTTTATAGCTTTTTCATAAATAAATGGTCATGTCCTCTATTTCTCAAATATTTTATATCTTTTATTGTCATAATTTTCTATTCTTTGTTTTATTTCAATTTGTTGTTTTTAATACAATTTTTGGTATTTTTCCATAAAGAAACAATAAATATTTTTATATTTTTTTCAAAACGTGTTTGTCATATTTGATACTAAAGGAAGAACCAAAAAAAAAAAAAAAAAAAGCAAAGTATTTGATACCTGTTCTAGCAATATTTATTAAGCGAAAACAATATTGTTTTATATTTATTTGTTATTTTTTATATTGCAGAGACATAAAACATAAATAATACAAGAATTTAATTTCCTTTTTTTTTTCATAGCTGAAAGATCTTTTGTTTATGATGTAAAGAATATTAAAAAAAAAAAAAAACAAGAAGAAAACATCTAAATCGACCGTTTGCTGCTAAACTAAAATAAATGATTTGGGGATGATATTAAATATTCAGCATAAAAAAGTCTTTAAAAAGAAAATTAAAGCAAAATTAACTAGAACTGAAATAGAGCTGAACTAGACCAGAAATTTAACTGATTTAGAACTGAACTAGAACTGAATTAGAACTGAACTAGAACTGAACTAGAACTGAACTAGAACTGAACTAGAACTGAACTAGAACTGAACTAGAACTGAACTAGAAATGAACTAGAACTGAACTAGAACTGAACTAGAACTGAACTAGAACTGAACTAGAACTGAACTAGAACTGAACTAGAACTGAACTAGAACTGAACTAGAACTGAACTAGAACTAAACTAGAACTGAATTAGAACTTAACTAGAACTTAACTAGAACTAAACTAGAACTAAACTAAACTGAACTAGAACTGAACTAGAACTGAACTAGAACTGAACTAGAACTGAACTAGAACTGAACTAGAACTGAACTAGAACTGAACTAGAACTGAACTAGAACTGAACTAGAACTGAACTAGAACTGAACTAGAACTGAACTAGAACTGAACTAGAACTGAACTAGAACTGAACTAGAACTGAACTAGAACTGAACTAGAACTGAACTAGAACTGAACTAGAACTGAACTAGAACTGAACTAGAACTGAACTAGAAATGAACTAGAACTGAACTAGAACTGAACTAGAACTGAACTAGAACTGAACTAGAACTGAACTAGAACTGAACTAGAACTGAACTAGAACTGAACTAGAACTGAACTAGAACTGAACTAGAACTGAACTAGAACTGAACTAGAACTGAACTAGAACTAAACTAGAACTAAACTAGAACTGAATTAGAACTTAACTAGAACTTAACTAGAACTAAACTAGAACTAAACTAAACTGAACTAGAACTGAACTAGAACTGAACTAGAACTGAACTAGAACTGAACTAGAACTGAACTAGAACTGAACTAGAACTGAACTAGAACTGAACTAGAACTGAACTAGAACTGAACTAGAACTGAACTAGAACTGAACTAGAACTGAACTAGAACTGAACTAGAACTGAACTAGAACTGAACTAGAACTGAACTAGAACTGAACTAGAACTGAACTAGAAATGAACTAGAACTGAACTAGAACTGAACTAGAACTGAACTAGAACTGAACTAGAACTGAACTAGAACTGAACTAGAACTGAACTAGAACTGAACTAGAACTGAACTAGAACTGAACTAGAACTGAACTAGAACTGAACTAGAACTGAACTAGAACTGAACTAGAACTGAACTAGAACTGAACTAGAACTGAACTAGAACTGAACTAGAACTGAACTAGAACTGAACTAGAACTGAACTAGAACTGAACTAGAACTGAACTAAAACTGAAATGTGACGTCTATTATATGGTCTAGTTTATTGTCTAGTCTATAGTTTTCTAATAAATATCGTACAACTTGCTGTGGACATAATTTTATCGAATATGAATACACATTTTTCATATTTTGCCTTTGAGCATGAAAAAAAGAATGTTTTTTTTTTCTATATTGAACACTAACTATGAATGGCCGAAAGAAAAAACTAATGAAAAAAATTGTCATAAAAAATGGCGTCATTATGGTCAATATGAAAATAAAAGCTTTGTTAAAAACCCCAAAAAAATTATATAAAATACATCAACCAATATTTAAAACACAAACACTCTCTTTTTTCATACACATACTCAAAATATTTACAACTACATTGCAATAGCATTATAACTGTCTGCTTCCTTTTTCCCTTAAACAGTAAAAAAAAGAATCATTATCTAGCAGGCTTTTTACAATAAATTTCTGAAGTATAAAGAAAAAGAGGAGTGCAGGGGTTTTGTTATGATTGCTGTTATTATTAGTAGCATAGCTGTATGTGTGTGTATAGTAAGTGGTTTTTGTTTGTGTTAAATATATGACCACCATAGTTGGCTAAATAATAACTGAAATATGTGTTGTCAAAAAAAAAAAAAAAAAAAAAAAAAAAAAAATAAATATTTAGTTTTTTTACACCTACAAGGAAAAAAAGATTTCCAATATATGATATTTTTGAAGAATTTTTGTTTTTGTTGCTTTTTGTAATAAAAAAATGTTGGAAAACAAATTTTTCTAACCTAAGGCCATGTGAATAGACTTTGTTACAGAAGTGATTGATTTGTTTTTTAACTGAAAAAATACAAAAAATATGAGTTCGTGTGAAATAAGAAAATATTAAAAAATTCTTTAAAAGAATTTGTTTTTCTTTGTAAAAAAAAATAACCCAAACTAAACAACAAGCATAAGGAAAAATATGATGCAAAAACTTTATTTCATAACAATTTAATATAAAAACGTTTGAAAAAATTTATAGAAATTTTAAGAAATTTACAAAAGTTTTAAAAACACTATACATATATTAACATATTCCCCAAAGTAATAATAAATATTAATCCTACTTTTAGTAAGTAGAATTATTGATATTTTATTTATAACTCTATCATATACTAATACCCAAAAATATTTCTATTCAATTTATATTTACCTTTAATATTAAATACAAACAAATATTTAATCACTATCCTTATTAAAAACAAAAAAAAAAAAAAAAAAACATTTTTTTTAATCATTACTTTATATTGATTGTTTCTTGGAAAAAAAAGCGTGTCCTTTTTTATTTTACTTTCCCTGTCATTGTTACATTTGTATTCCCTTGTTAAAATGTCTGGCAATTCAATTGTCAAAATATATTTATAGAAAAAAAAAAAAATAAATAAAAACACGCAGCTCATCTTCTCCTCCTTTTAACTAACTGAGACACTCTCAATTTACTAATTGATTTACTATGACGGTTCAGCTACCAAAGTTTCTTTGCAAATGTTAGAGGGGAACATGAGATTGATAAAAGTTGGTAGAATGATTGATTACCATGTGGTTGCATGAAATATGATGACGAAAAATGTTAGAGACAAAAAAACAAAATCAAATGCTAGTCAGTAATGAAAATTATTTGAAAATGAAAATGCTGAAATAAAGAAAAGTGAATAAATTTAAAGGAATTTATATAAAGACAGAGAAAAAATAAGATAATAAACTATACTTTAGCCTAGAATATAGTTAGAGTATAGTACAGACTTTCCTTTATATATAGCCCATAAAAAAATATAGTTTAGACTATAGACTATAATTCAGACTATAGACTAGACTGTAGTCCAGACTATAGAAAAAAAAAATACTGTCCTCACTACAGACTACATAAGATTCATATTATAGACTATATCTAAAGCATATAATAAGCAATATTATATTTTATAACAAAAGCTAAACTATAATCCAGACTATAGACAAAACTATAGTCAGATCATAGACTAAACTTTAGTTCAGCCTACCGAATAAATATAGTCCAGATTATTAACTAAACCAAAGTCCAGACTATAGACTATATAACTTATACTAAAACTATATTATAGTATAGACTATGGCCCAAACTATAGTCAAAGCTATAGACTAAAAGGTCATACTATATTAACTATATTAAAGTTTAGAATACAAGCTAGACTATAGTACATATTATAGGCCAGACTATAGTCTGGCTACAATCAGGATTATAGACTATGCTATAGGCCAGATTATAAACTAGTTTTAGCCCATACTATAAACTCTATTATAGCAAAAACTATAGGCTAAATTATAGTCAAGTCCATAAACTATAGTCCAGATTATAAATTAAACCAAAGTCCAGACTATAGACTATATAACTTATACTAAAATAATGTTATAGTATAGACTATGGCTTAAACTATAGTCAAGGCTATAAACTATATTAAAGTTTAGAATATAAGCTAGACTATAGTACATATTATAGGCCAGACTATAGTCTGGCTACAATCAGGATTATGAACTATTCTATAGGCCAGATTATGAACTAGTTTTAGCCCATATTATAAACTCTATTATAGCAAAAACTATAGGCTAAATTATAGTCAAGGCAATAAACTAAACTAGAGTCAAAACCATAGACTAAACTATAGTCGAGACAGCTCACACTATAGACGTAGCAATAGTCCATATTATAGACGAAACTATTGCTTAGACTATAAACTATTTAAAGACCACAATTTAAAATAAACTGAATTATATTCCAGACTATAAACTAAACTACAGCTATAGACGAAACTATAGTTTAGACTATAGACCAAACTTTAGTCAACACTATAGACTAAACTATAGTCCAAACTAGAGATTATATTTTAGTCATCACTATATACTATAATAAAATCTAGACAATAGACTTAGTTATAGTTCAGAATATTAACTAGATCTAGTTCAGTTCTAGTTCAGTTCTAATTCAGTTCTAGTTCAGTTCTAGTTCAGTTCTAGTTCAGTTCTAATTCAGTTCTAGTTCAGTTCTTATTCAGTTCTAGTTCAGTTCTAGTTCAGTTCTAGTTCAGTTCTAGTTCAGTTCTAGTTCAGTTCTAGTTCAGTTCTAGTTCAGTTCTAGTTCAGTTCTAGTTCAGTTCTAGTTCAGTTCAAGTTCAGTTCTAGTTCAGTTCTAGTTCAGTTCTAGTTCAGTTCTAGTTCAGTTCTAGTTCAGTTCTAGTTCAGTTCTAGTTCAGTTCTAGTTCAGTTCTAGTTCAGTTCTAGTTCAGTTTTAGTTCAGTTTTAGTTCAGTTTTAGTTCAGTTCTAGTTCAGTTATACTTCAGTTTTAGTTCAGTTCTAGTTCAGTTATACTTCAGTTCTAGTTCAGTTCTAGTTTTAATTTCATTTTAGTTCAATTCCAATTCACTGCTAAATCAGTTAAAATTTAGTTCTAATTAATTTCCACTTCTGTTATAAATAAATTCTTCTTCATTTTAAAGCTATCTTTCCCTTTTCTTTTCTTACATTTTGCTTAGCAAATTTTCTTTTAATCCCCTTTAAATTTACTCCCATAAGTATGCTAAATTATTATAATTTCGAAATAATTTTATTAAAACCCCTAAAAATACATAGTTCACACTTTGACATTTATCAGCAACCACGTAATATATATTTGTTGTATATTTTTAGGCAACAGTCAACCAGAATAAGCAACAAATCAACCATCAAGAGTTTTTTGACTTTTTAAAAGTGTCTGGCTACAATAAATTTTTTCCTTAGCTTGTTTTTTATTCAGTTGACTCGTGCCAAATAAAAATGTTAATAAATAAAATTATAAGTCTCGCTGGCCAAAATTTATGTTAAGAACAACATGATTATTATAATATTATACTAAGAAACTAAATTTGTTAAAGAAGCTTGGGCGTTTAGCTGCTTTAAAAAATTTAGTGAAGGGTTAAGGTTAAAGGTTAAGGTTATTTTAATGAAGTCTTTTTGAGCAGTAAATAGAATAATGTTATGAACAATTTTATTTAAATAAATTTCTAAGGAAAAAATTTGTGTTAATGTTAAGTTAAGTTATTCAAGAATTGTGACAAATTTTACATTTTTTAATGTTTAAGTGGTAAATTATTTTTTCAAGCCCCCTTAAGTAGGCTTTAATTTTATTGAGTGTTTATGGAATATTTGTTTTCAAATTTCTATTTTATTTTATTTTTTTTATTATTGACTTTTTATTTTTTTATAATAATTTTCTTTTGGCGTTTTTTTTTTTTGGTTTTATTTTTATTGAAATGTATTTTATAAACCCTCGCACAAGTGTTATTAATGTTGCCTAGAGATAGGCTACATTAGGGAGTCATTCAAGTGACTCTTGCCCTCTCCATTTTAATAATATTTATGGAGTGTTAAGAATATGATAAAGTAGTTTTAGCTACTGTTAACTTTTTCCACTCACACTCTTTTCATTCTTTTCTATATTTATGAAAGTTTTATTATTGTTAGAAGTTGTTTTGCTGTATATTTTGTAAAGGACCCTTAAAAATATGCTACACTTAACAAAAGTTTTGTTTTATAAAAGAGCCTGAAAATAGGCTAAAAGTTACAGTTGTTTGTTTTGTTTAGACTTTATACATTTTAAACTTTATTTTTTGGTTATTTTTCTTGTCGTTTTTTTTTCTGTTTTTGCTCCTAAAAGTAAACTTTGATTATGTTGAGTTTGAAAAGGAGTCTCTTTCATATTTCGAATATTATTAAATGTTCATAAGGCAAACTTTTGAACTTTTTCTAATTTAAAATATTTTTTCTTGTTCTTTCTACGATAAAAGTCCTTTTTTTATTGATGTTTGATGATGGATTGATTGATTATGGTGATTGAATTCTTTTTTAAATATGAAACATAAAAAGCCAGAGTTTTTGAGCTAAAGAAAAATATTTAATTTGTAAATAGAATGTAAGATATTTTACTAGATTAGAACTAAATAAGAACTAAACTGGATTTAAAGTAAAATTAAAACAAAATCGATTTATATTTGGACATGAAAATTCACTTATCTTTATTTTTCTTATAACAAATTAAAGAATTAAAAATATATTTTTAAAACTTCCGGTATTTATTTCCTCATCACTCTGAAATATTTTATTATGTCCACGTGTTGTTATCTTTAAAAAAAACTCCCCATCAATCAGCTCTATCAATCATAAACCAAAACTAATAAATTTTTTATAAAACAAAAATTTTTTAAAGCTAAAAAAAAAAAAAAATGTTTGCCATAATTTGTTCAAAGGAAATGTAAACTTTCCCTGGCTTCCCTAAAATGACCACCTTTTGGTTAACAAAAATATGTTTTTATTTCCAAAAGGAAAATATTTCTTATAAAAAGAAATATTTTTCTTTTGTCTATAAAAACCTGGGTGGAAGGACTTTTAGTTTAGGGGGTTGGTTTATGGCACAAACTTCCATTTGTTTAAATAATATTAGAGCATCATCAAATAAAATAGACTAATAAATCATACAACCAAATAATGGAACACAAACTCAAGCAATACAATATAAATTTTCTATGAAATATTTCATTGGAATGAAAATAAATAAATAATAAACATTGAATAATGTGAAAATAAAATACAATTCATTTACACGCTCTACAAGTACATACTTATATTTACACAAACACACATACATACACACAAAAGAGAAGCGATTTATTATCAGTAATTTGAAAGGTATTTCTTTTATTTTTTTCTGCTTTTCTACAGCTAAACATTAAACAGTAGGTTAACAATTTAGCCTCTAGGCAAAAGCAAACGGTGCAAATATTTAGATAGGCCAAAAGTGAAATGTTAAGTTGTCATAAAACTAAACAAAAATAAAAAAAATATTCTCCACATTAAATTGTTATTATTTGTTTGTTGGTAGGAACAAAAAAAAAAATAAAAAATTACTAAAACAAGAAACATAAAAATGCTTTTTAAAGCAAAAAAAAAAAAAAAAAAAATGTAAGCCTAAAAGTAGACAATAATTCTTAAAAAAAATATTGAATGACATCTACAACAATTGTCCAACGTTGTCCTCTCCTGCTTCTACGTTAAACAGCTAAAGAATAACAAACAATAAAATATTTTTTTTTTCTTTCTTGTTTTTGTTGGAATAAGTATAAAAAACATGATTCAACGAAAAACATTTGAAATGCCATTAAACTGTCACTTTTTTAAGTCTAAGAACAACATAAGAAGGTAGCCGGCTAAAATCTAAATACATACATAGACATTAAGATAACAATAAGATATAAAAGGAATAAAATCGGGGGAGAGAGAGAAGATGAACTTAATTTGAACACCTCGAAACTATTATACACTACTCTATATTTTAGTCCCTAGTCTATAGTTTAAGCTACAATATTTCCTATAGCCATGTTTATAATCCAGCTTATAGTCTGGTCTATAATATAGTTTACAGATTACTCTAAAGTAGACTAGACTCTTGATTACGATATAAACTAGACTATAGATAACACTATAACATAAACTATAGACTAGACTATAGATCAGACTAAAGATTTTACTATAGACTAAACAATAGTCTAGTCAAAAGTCAAATATATTATTCAGTCTATAGTTAAATCAATAGTCTAGATATTAATTTAGACTACAGACCAGTCCATAGTCTAGTCTATGGTTTAGTCTAGCTAATAGTCTGACTATAGACTAGTCAATAGTCAAGTCAATAATCAAGTCAATAGTCTGGACTATAGTCTAGTAAAATGTCTAGTAAATAGTCTGAGCTATAGTCTAGTCAATAGCCTGGACTATAGTCTAGTCAACAGTTTGGATCATAGTCTAGTCAATAGTCTTGACTATAGTCTAGTCAATAGTATGGATCATATTTTGGACTATAGTCTGGACTATAGAAAAGTCAATAGTCTGGACTATAGTCTAGCCAATAATCTGGACTATAGTCTAGTCAATAGTCAAATTGATATTCTGGACTATAATCTAGACTATAGTCTAGTCAATAATCTGGACTATTGTCTATTCAATAGGCTTGACTATAGAGTAGACTATAGTTTAGTCAATAATATGGAATAAAGTCTAGTCAATAGTCTAGACTATAGTCTAGTCAATAATAAGAACTATAATCTAGTCAATAGTCTGGACTATAGTCTGGACCATACTCTATTCAATAGTCTGGACTATAGACCAGTCAATAGCCGGATTATTGTCTAGTTAATAGTCTGAACTATAGTCTAGTCAATAGTGAGGAATATAGTCGGCACAATAGTATTGTCAATAGCTTAGACTATAGTCTAATCAATAGCTTGGACTATAGTCTAGTCAACAGTCTGGACTATAATCTAGTCTGTAGTTTGGATCATAGGCTAGTCAATAGTCTGGAGTATAGTCTCATTAATAGTTTCGACTATAGTCTAGTCAATTGTTTGGACTATAGTGTAGTCAATTGTCTGGACTATAGTCTAGTCAATAGTCTGGATTATAGTCTTGTCAATAGTCTGGACTATAGTCTAGTCAATTGTCTGGACTATAGTCTTGTCAATAGTCTGGACTATAGTCTAGTCAATTGTCTGGACTATAGTCTTGTCAATAGTCTGGACTATAGTCTAGTCAATAGTCTGGACTATAGTCTGGACCTATAGAGTATAGCCTCAGTTGGTACTTAACAGAACTGAATTAAAACTGAAATTGAACCGAAACTTGAACTGAACTAGAACTGAACTAGAACTGAACTAGAACTGAACTAGAACTGAACTAGAACTGAACTAGAACTGAACTAGAACTGAACTAGAACTGAACTAGAACTGAACTAGAACTGAACTAGAACTGAACTAGAACTGAACTAGAACTGAACTAGAACTGAACTAGAACTGAACTAGAACTGAACTAGAACTGAACTAGAACTGAACTAGAACTGAACTAGAACTGAACTAGAACTGAACTAGAACTGAACTAGAACTGAACTAGAACTGAACTAGAACTGAACTAGAACTGAACTAGAACTGAACTAGAACTGAACTAGAACTGAACTAGAACTGAACTAGAACTGAACTAGAACTGAACTAGAACTGAACTAGAACTGAACTAGAACTGAACTAGAACTGAACTAGAACTGAACTAGAACTGAACTAGAACTGAACTAGAACTGAACTAGAACTGAACTAGAACTGAACTAGAACTGAACTAGAACTGAACTAGAGCTGAACTAGAACTGAACTAGAACTGAACTAGAACTGAACTAGAACTAGAACTGAACTGAACTGAACTAGAACTGAACTAGAACTGAACTGAACTAGAACTGAACTAGAACTGAACTAGAACTGAACTAGAACTGAACTGAACTAGAACTGAACTAGAACTGAACTAGAACTGAACTAGAACTGAACTAGAACTGAACTAGAACTAGAACTGAACTGAACTGAACTAGAACTGAACTAGAACTGAACTAGAACTGAACTAGAACTGAACTAGAACTGAACTAGAACTGAACTAGAACTGAACTAGAACTGAACTAGAACTGAACTAGAGCTGAACTAGAACTGAACTAGAACTGAACTAGAACTGAACTAGAACTAGAACTGAACTGAACTGAACTAGAACTGAACTAGAACTGAACTGAACTAGAACTGAACTAGAACTGAACTAGAACTGAACTGAACTGAACTAGAACTGAACTAGAACTGAACTAGAACTGAACTAGAACTGAACTAGAACTGAACTAGAACTGAACTAGAACTGAACTAGAACTGAACTAGAACTGAACTAGAACTGAACTAGAACTGAACTAGAACTGAACTAGAACTGAACTAGAACTGAACTAGAACTAGAACTGAACTGAACTGAACTAGAACTGAACTAGAACTGAACTAGAACTGAACTAGAACTGAACTAGAACTGAACTAGAACTGAACTAGAACTGAACTAGAACTGAACTAGAGCTGAACTAGAACTGAACTAGAACTGAACTAGAACTGAACTAGAACTGAACTAGAACTGAACTAGAGCTGAACTAGAACTGAACTAGAACTGAACTAGAACTGAACTAGAACTGAACTGAACTGAACTGAACTAGAACTGAACTAGAACTGAACTGAACTAGAACTGAACTAGAACTGAACTAGAACTGAACTGAACTGAACTAGAACTGAACTAGAACTGAACTAGAACTTTTTTTTTTTTTTTTTTTTTTTTTTTATTAAGAAATTTTTTATTAACAAATTTTAAAATTCACAGGAACTGAACTAGAACTGAACTAGAACTGAACTAGAACTGAACTAGAACTGAACTAGAACTGAACTAGAACTGAACTAGAACTGAACTAGAACTGAACTAGAACTGAACCAGAACTGAACTAGAACTGAATTAGAACTGAACTAGAACTGAACTAGAACTGAACTAGAACTGAACTAGAACTGAACTAGAACTGAACTAGAACTGAACTATAACTGAATTGGATCTGGACTAGAACTGAATTAAGCCTGAAGTAACATTTTTTTGAACTGATTTGGAATTGAAGTAGAATAGTAATAGAACTGAATAGAGATGAATTAAAAATGAACTGGAATTAGTTCAAAACAGAAGTAAATATAATTAGTCCAGAACTCATTTGGAACTGGACTTGAATTAGAACTTAACAGAAACTGAACTAGAACTGATTTGAAACTAAATTAAAACAGAGCCAGAACTGTTTTGGAATTTAACTGATTTGAAACTGAACTGCTGATGCAAGAACTGATTTTGAACTGAAGTGAAACTTTTTGGAAATAATTTAGAACTGAAATAGAACTGGACTAAAACTGATTGGGAACAGAACTAGTATTGAACTAGAATTGATTTAGAATCGAATTAGAACTGATTTAGAATTGAACTTGAACTAAACTAAGACCATTTTATAGTATAATTTATGGTCAATAATGTAGACTATTGTTCCAGTATATAGTGTAGTCTATTAAATTATCTATGTATTTGCTTTAGAACTTCACCAAAACTATAACTTATTTTCCTATAAAAATCCCTTAATTTTTATTAACTCCATCATATAACTTACATTTTATTACTTATTTCTTTTAGGTACATATATCCCAATCACATACGTTTTATTAATTTGTAGATTTTTAATTACATTTACTAAAATTCATATTTAAATATCATTGACATTATTTCACTAATAATAAAATCTAGTTCATATTTCTTTTTATTATTTGCACATTCTTTCATTTTTATTACTCATAATATTTTTGCCATTGTATTAAATATCTTTTATACTATAATTTTAAGTAAATAATCATTATCCTCGTCAACATTATAATTTCTTTTTCCGTTCTTCTTTTTTTTTATCGTCCATATCATAATGATGATTATGATAATAATTCCATATGGCTTTAATTATTCCAGTTACAAAAAGACACGTACCAGAACTCTTTACTGAATTACAAAAGCAAAAGAAAAAAGTCCTTTTTGTCACATACAGCTATAGGAATATGCTCTATAAGGATAATGAATAGGAATGGTATTTATTAAAACTAACACTATAAGTATAAGTCTGTTGCTGTATGAATATGTCTGAGTGTGTGTTTGTATCCCTGTATGTTTAATGCTTTTTTCTTTAGCTGGTCTGTTGTAAGTGAAAAACTTTATTCATTTCGCTTGCTCTCTTTCACTTTAGATATGAATTTGTTTACTTGGTAAATTATCCTTGAAACATGATATGTTTTTTTTTTTTTTAAATACTTTTAGCAAAGCTAAAGGAAAAAATATGTAAAAATATATGAGTGAATGTATGTGACACTATATAAATGAGTTTTAGTAAATGTTGTTTAAAGTATTTTTAGTAATTTAAATTATAATTATTTTACTAACATCTCGAGGGTCTGTTACATAGTAATAAACGTTTTAAATTTCTTTTGTGTAACTAGAGCGGAGAGAAAGTGTCGCCCGTTAACTGTTTTTCTTCTATACAATTTAACCCCATAATTTTTCTTTGGAAATAAAAAAGATCCCTTATTATAGTTCCTTTTTAGTAGCAGCAGGCTGCGCCAAAATATATGCTAAGGTTTTTAATTGGGTCTGTTTTATTTTTCATATGAGTTTATTGTTTTCTATAGAAAGTTATTTTTAGCAGAGTAATGGAAGAGGGTTACTAACCTGAACATGCCTGTGGTGGCAGTGGAAATATTAATGTTGTCGAGCTTTTACGACGAGCAACAGCACAACCTAATGATTGGGGTTTAAAGCTTCTCAGCTGTTGCATAAAATCGGAGCACTCCATTAGGGCAACGTCTGCAAAATGCAGGTCGCAAAGTATTTGGTTCTGGAAAGAAAAAAAAGAAAATTATATTTTACTTTAGTTTCAAATTAGTTTTGTTTAAGTTTAGTCATATTTCAGTTCTAGTTCAGTTCTAGTTCAGTTCTAGTTTAGTTCTAGTTTAGTTCTAGTTCAGTTCTAGTTCAGTTCTAGTTCAGTTCTAGTTCAGTTCTAGTTCAGTTCTAGTTCAGTTCTAGTTCAGTTCTAGTTCAGTTCTAGTTCAGTTCTAGTTCAGTTCTAGTTCAGTTCTAGTTCAGTTCTATTTCAGTTCTAGTTCAGTTCTAGTTCAGTTCTAGTTCAGTTCTAGTTCAGTTCTAGTTCAGTTCTAGTTCAGTTCTAGTTCAGTTCTAGTTCAGTTCTAGTTCAGTTCTAGTTCAGTTCTAGTTCAGTTCTAGTTCAGTTCTAGTTCAGTTCTAGTTCAGTTCTAGTTCAGTTCTAGTTCAGTTCTAGTTCAGTTCTAGTTCAGTTCTAGTTCAGTTCTAGTTCTAGTTCAGTTCTAGTTCAGTTCTAGTTCAGTTCTAGTTCAGTTCTAGTTCAGTTCTAGTTCAGTTCTAGTTCAGTTCTAGTTCAGTTCTAGTTCAGTTCTACTACAGTTCTAGTTAAGTTCTAGTTCAGTTCTAGTTCAGCTCTAGTTCAGTTCTAGTTCAGTTCTAGTTCATTTCTAGTTCAGTTCTAGTTCAGTTCTAGTTCAGTTCTAGTTCAGTTCTAGTTCAGTTCTAGTTCAGTTCTAGTTCAGTTCTAGTTCAGTTCTAGTTCAGTTCTAGTTCAGTTCTAGTTCAGTTCTAGTTCAGTTCTAGTTCAGTTCTAGTTCAGCTCTAGTTCAGTTCTACTACAGTTCTAGTTAAGTTCTAGTTCAGTTCTAGTTCAGCTCTAGTTCAGTTCTAGTTCAGTTCTAGTTCATTTCTAGTTCAGTTCTAGTTCAGTTCTAGTGCAGTTCTAGTTCACTTCCAGTTCAGTTCTAGTTCAGTTCTAGTTCAGTTCTAGTTCAGTTCTAGTTCAGTTCTAGTTCAGTTCTAGTTCAGTTCTAGTTCAGTTCTAGTTCAGTTCTAGTTCAGTTCTAGTTCAGTTCTAGTTCAGTTCTAGTTCAGTTCTAGTTCAGTTCTAGTTCAGTTCTAGTTCAGTTCTAGTTCAGTTCTAGTTCAGTTCTAGTTCAGTTCTAGTTCAGTTCTAGTTCAGTTCTAGTTCAGTTCTAGTGCAGTTCTAGTTCACTTCCAGTTCAGTTCTAGTTCAGTTCTAGTTCATTTCTAGTTCAGTTCTAGTTCAGTTCCAGTTCAGTTCTAGTTCAGTTCTAGTTCAGTTCTAGTTCAGTTCTAGTTCAGTTCTAGTTCAGTTCTAGTTCGGTTATGGTTCAGTTCTAGTTCAGTTCTAGTTCAGTTCCAGTTCAGTTCTAGTTCAGTTCTAGGTTATTTCTAGTTCAGTTCTAGCTCAGTTCTAGTTCAGTTCTAGTTCAGTTCTAGTTCAGTTCTAGTTCAGTTCTAGTTCAGTTCTAGTTCAGTTCTAGTTCAGTTCTAGTTCAGTTCTAGTTCAGTTCTAGTTCAGTTCTAACTCAGTTCTAGTTCAGTTCTAGTTCAGTTCCAATTCATTTCTAATGCAGTTTTTGTTCATTTTTTGTTCAGTTCTAGTTAAGTTTAACTTCATTTCTATTTAGTTTGAGTTCCTTTCTAGCTTTTTACTTACTTTGAATCTCCTGGCTCGCTTCTGATTTCGTCCAGTTAAATTCAAACCGCAGGAATTGCAGCGTAAACATTCCTCATGATAATGATTGTTATCATAGAGTGGTGAGGGTTCTGAAAAAGAAAAAAAAATAAACAAAAATTAGTTGAGTTTTTTTAGTTAAAATTTAAAAAAATAATTTATAAGGAATGGGTTCTGAAATCGGATAAAAAAAAAGTTTCTTTATATAATAATACTATAGTTATTAATTATAATAATTATATACTCTTATTAGTATGTTGTTATGAGGAAAATAATAAAGTTTCTAAAATGGCAGCCTAAAGAGTATGATTGATATTAGTTTATATTATAACCCACATACTTATTAATGTTACTAAAATAATTAATATTAATCATACGTAGAGATATAATTTTTTGAATTATTGCTAATTTAGGGCGAATATTTTATAGTCTTAATGAACTTTCCTCTACATTCAAAATTTATATTTTAATTAAAATAATTTAATTTTAAATTTTTTTTATTTACTATCTAATGACTTTTCCTAATTTTCTTTATCATTATTGATTTTAAGTGTTAATAATTCTCCATGGTCTGTTGATTTGTCTTTATGATTATTACCCATTAAATTTTTTTATTTGTCCATAAAGAGACCACTATACATTTTAATGTCTCATCAATGTTTTCTATCACACAAGGGGTACAATATTTATCATGTTTAAATGTCATATGCTAACAAAAAAATAATCCTTTTTATTTAACCACGATTGTGTATTATTTCACAGCATCTCTTCTCTACCCTGCTACACTATATTCATTAAATTGTTTACCAAAAAAGGATTTATATACATACGTATGTATATATATATAATCCTCATCATATATGTTTATTCATTCTTAGTTCTTTTTATTTTACTGGTAACATCTAATTTATAGTTTAATCAGTAACATTCCTGCAGCTTTAAATAAATTCAACATGCTGGTTTTCATCAATGACAGCTGGTCTTCTTTCTTTTTTTTTTTTTTTTGTTTGAGCTTTTGTAATGCGGATTTCTTTTTTTTCAAAAACGCAGCGAAATCAAAATATATATTCAACTTTATGTAGGTGGTAGGGGATATAATTTCTATGTATTTTTTTTATATTATCATGACATGCTGTATATTGTTATTTGATTTTTTGTTTATGATATTTCCTTTTTTAGGGGGGCTTTCAATTGCCTCTGATATATAAATAAATATTTAGGCAAATTTTTATGACCACAATTTTTGTTAATTATGCTGATGTGCTTTTGCTATTGTTGTAATAATTACTTAGGGGAATAAGGTTTAATAAACCATATGATAATGATTTTGCTAAAAATAAAGGTTGCTTTCGGTAATAAGAAGAAAACCCTTAGCAGCCATATGTGGCATATTTGGTTGGGTAATTAAGTATTACTTTCCTTTTTGGTGTCTAAATGAAATTAATTCATAAATTCCAAGTTAATGGTAATAAAGAAGTAACTTTTAAAGTATAATGAATTTCTTGGAAGTTGAAGTAATGAAAATGGAAAGTCAGCATACAGAAAATGATACAAGGCAGTAGCAAATTCTTAATTCCACTCTCTGGAAGTTAGTCCAAATATAGAAACAAATGAATATTTTGACTGGGATATAGTTTTTTTCAATAGAAAATTATATGTATTAAACTATAGACTAGATTATAGACTAAACTAGAGAGGAGAGTATACATGGGCTAATAGTCTACTAAACTGTAGAAGAAAAGATATACTGAAATATAAACTAGACTATAGACTAGACTATAGAATACACCTGAGTCTGAATTAGTATACATAAACTAGACAACGCTCTAGAATACCAAATATACTGTAGACTAGAAAAGAGACTTGTCAATAGACTGAGCTAAATATTAGACTATGAAGTAGACCATAAACTAAACTGGACTTTAGACTTGACTACGGTGTAGAATATAGGCATGATTATAGACTGGTATATAGACTATATTGAGGACTATTGACTAGACTGTAGTCAGGACTATAGAATACAGTCAGGACTATAGACTATAGTCAGGACTATAGACTATAATCAGAACTATTGTCAGGACTATAGACTATAGTCAGGAATATAGACTATAGTCAGGACTATAGACTATAGTCAGGAATATAGACTATAGTCAGGACTATAGACTATAGGCAAGACTATAGACTATAGTCAGGACTATAGACTATAATCAGGACAATAGACTATAGTCAGGACTATAGACCATAGTCAGGACTGTAGACTATTGTCCGGACTATAGACTATAGTCAGGACTATATTCTATAGTCAAGACTATAGACTATAATTAGCACTATAGACAGGACTATAAATTATAGTCAAGATTATAGAGTATAATCAGGACTATAGACTATAGTCAGGACTACAGACTATAGTCAGGACCATAGAGTATAGTCAAGACTGTAGACTATAGTCAGAACTATAGATTGTAGTCAGGAATTGAACCTGAACGGAACTAGAACTGAACAGAATTTAATTAGAACTGAACTAGAACTGAACTGAATTGAACTAGATATACTAGAACTGAACTAGAACTAAACTTGAAGTGATTTGGAACTGATTTAAAACTGAACTAGAACTGAGCCGGAACTGAACTAGAACTGAACTAGAACTGAACTAGAACTGAACTAGAACTGAACTAGAACTGAACTAGAACTGAACTAGAACTGAACTAGAACTGAACTAGAACTGAACTAGAACTGAACTAGAACTGAACTAGAACTGAACTAGAACTGAACTAGAACTGAACTAGAATTTAATTAGAACTGAACTAGAACTGAACTAGAACTGAACTAGAACCAAACTAGAAGTGATTTGGAACTGAACTAGAACTGAACTAGAACCAAACTAGAAGTGATTTGGAACTGAACTAGAACTGAACTAGAACTGAACTAGAACTGAACTAGAACTGAACTAGAACTAAACTAGAATTGAACTAGAACTGAACTAGAACTAAACTGGAACTAAACTAGAACTAAACTAGAACTGAACTAGAAGTGATTTGGAACTGATTTAAAACTGAACTAGAACTGCGCTGGAACTGAAGTAGAACTGAACTGGAACTGAACTAGAACTGAACTAGAAATGAACTAGAACTAAACTAGAATAGAACTAGAACTGAACTACAACTGAACTACAACTGAACTAGAATTGAACTAGAACTAAACTAGAACTGAACTAGAAATGAACTAGAACTTAACTAGAACTGAACTAGAAGTGATTTGGAACTGATTTGGAACTGAGCTGGAACTGAACTAGAACTGAACTAGAACTGAACTAGAACTGAACTAGAACTGAACTAGAACTGAACTAGAACTGAACTAGAACTGAACTAGAACTGAACTAGAACTGAACTAGAACTGAACTAGAACTGAACTAGAACTGAACTAGAACTGAACTAGAACTGAACTAGAACTGAACTAGAATTGAACTAGAACTAAACTAGAAGTGATTTGGAACTGATTTAGAACTGAACTAGAACTGAACTAGAAGTGAACTAGAACTGAACTAGATCTGTACTGGAACTGAACTAGAACTGAACTAGAACTGAACTAAAACTGAACTAGAACTGAACTAGAACTGAACTAGAATGGCACTTGAACTGATTTAAAATTCAACTTAAATTGACCTGACCTTTTTTACAATTTTCTTTAATTTGTTCTGCTCTTTGCGTTTAAATTTTATTTCGTGTTAAGGATGTCAATTTAAATTGTCTACTTTTATGTGTCTAAATATTTTTATTTTTATTTTTTATAAAACATATTTTTTATTATTGTTTCTATTGTGCTACAGTTATATGTAATTACAATTAAAAACAACTAACGGCCATAACATTTAACCAAAGTTAACAGGCATGCAATTTTTTTCCAACAATATTTTTTTATTGTTTTTTTTTTTTTTGTTCATTCCCACATATTTTTTTCTTTGCGTTTTGCTATTGTTGGTAGGAAATATTGTACAAATATCACAAATAGCAAAGAATTAAAAAAAAGAAAATCCACAGCATACTGTGAGGCATATAGTCTCACTTACACATTGGCTGCATTTAGTGAAGTCGGGTTGTGGAAATTTTTTAAAATACGGAAGTGATAGATAAAAAAAAATTTGTTACTGATAGAGAATTTTTGTAGTGGTAGTTTGTAGGGGGTGGGAAGAGGGGAGAGTGTGTTGGTATGTAGAGGAAATAAAGAGTAATTTTTTTATAATAAAAATCTGTGTTTTGTAGAATGCTAGTTGTTTTAACCATAAACAAGAAATATATATTTTTAATAAGAATATTGAAATCTGCGTAGTTATGAAACTAATTTCGATTGAATTAAAAATTCTTTGTATGGGGAAAAATAATTTTGTGGAACATTTTTTTATTTAGAGAAAAATATTTTTTGGTGGAAATTAAATTTTAAAATTTAAATTATTTCTATTAACATTTTGTAAGTTTTTGGAAATATTTATTGCTTAAATTGATGTATTTGTTTGGGGTATCTTTTATGTTTTACTTTCAGTACTTTTATTTTGTTTTATTTTATTTTTTTGAGGGTTTTCATTTAACTCTTTGACAGGAAGTTTATTTCCGTTTTGATTTAAATTTAATATTTTTTTGAATTAAATAGCAGCATTATTTGCTTCTTTTGAGGTAGCCTTTGGCTTCTTTTGAGGTAGTCTTTGACTGTATAGAAATAGAATTATTTGATTATAAAATGTACAAAGTTTTTAGTTTTTTGTGAGGGAGAATAGTAAATGTTTTTTTGGTTTAAATTTAATTTATTAACAAATCAAAATTATTAAAAATTTTAAAATTTAAAAATAATTATACTAAAAATTAATTTTATTTTATAAAATTATTGATTTTTTTCAATTGACTGTTGTTTGTTTTGTTTTGTGTGTGTGTTTTTTTTTTCTGACAAATGTACACTTTTCTTCCAGTATCTTTTTCTTTCAATTAAACACTCGTGCGTATACTTAATCTTGATTTCAATTAAATATCATTTATCGTATACGTTCCATTGCATTTTATAGACAACAAGTTGCTCCTTCTTTCTATCTCTCTCTCTCTCTCTCTTTATTATTAGTTTATACGTGATTGTATATGTGAGTTTCTAAATTTATTTTGTTATTTGTTTTTTATTACTTTGTTTTAATTATTTTATTACGTTTTAAAAACAAATCTATTAGATAAAATTTAATTCTGCTATTTTTAAGCTCTATTAATTTTTACAGCACTTTTTTTTTTTTTTTTCGTTGCTTAAATGATAAGCAAAAGATAGTAAGGGAGATGAAGAGCAAGGTAACTTTAGCATGTAATTGCTGTTTTATAAAAACGCATTAAAAACATTAATTGCTTTTGTTTAAGGCGAAAAAAAAAAAATGTTACTACTTTTTGTTTTATTTATATTCCCCAGAAAAACCATTGTGTATTTTTTTATGTAATATAATATGAGTATTTGTTGAACATTAAATGCATTTATATTTTAAAATAAATAACAAGAAAATAAACTCATTAAAAGCATTAAATAAATGTATATAAAGGATTCTTTTTAATATAAATTAAAGGTAATTTTAGAAATTCTTTTAAAAATCTAAAACAAATTGCTTTTAAAGTAATTGAAAATAAATAAAAAAATCTTGGTACAAATAACATCATAAATTTTCTACTTAAATCAAGTTTTATTAGGTGTGAAAGAAATGAGTTAAAACAAGTCAAATAATTTATAAACATAAAGCTAAAATATTTTATACCTATCAATACAAAATTTAAGCTTCAAATTTATAGCTATTTAAATAGACAGACTCCCCCCTAAAACAATAAAAAAAGATTAAAAAACAATTTAAAATTTATTCTAAATGACAACACAAAAAAATAAAAAAAAAATAATAATAATAAATTTAAAAATAAAATTCCTTCTGCTGACTAAGACCATATATTTACTAATGCATTTACAACATTACCCTACTCCATTTTAAATATTCTAACACTTAGTTATAAAAACCTTTGCATACTTTAAGGCTGTCTTGTTCAACTTCTCCTTCACTATTTTTGCTTCTTTAAAATCGTTTTTTATTTTTATTTTTTTAAAAGTTTTTTTTCTTTCTACTTATTTAATTGACTTTGATAAATTACTAAGCTAATGTTATTAAATATGACTTCTGGTTTTTATTGTTTAACACAATACATTTTTTACTAAAGTTTTCTTAAGAAATTTCTTTACACTTGCTTCATATTTTTAGTCCTTATTTCTTGATTTCCAGCTAAAACAAAAATATAAATAGCCTCTAATTATATTTTTTTGTAATTTTCATTGCATGCTTTTAGGCAAGAAAAACTTGATGAATTGCATGATTTACAATTAAATGCAGGTTTTGTTTTTGTTAGTGAAAACTCATAATTTGCTAGTAAATGAAGCAGGATAATTTAAAACAAAAATAACAAGACTTCAATGAAAACTACACTATAATTTATGGAAAAGATCATATACTAGATTGTTAACTGGACACAAAACTAAAAGAGACTAGACCGAAATCAGGACTATAGACACAACTATAGACAGGACTATAGACTTGACTACAGAATTGACTATAGTCAAGACAATAGACTAGACTTTAGTAAGGACTATAGAATAGACTATAGTCATGAATATGGACTAGACCATAGTCAGGAAAATGGACTAGACTCGACTATAGTCAGGACTATAGATTATAGTCAGGACTAAAGACAAGAATATAGTCAGGAACATAGAACAGACTATAGACACAATAGACTAAAGTCAGGACTATAGACTAGACCATACCCAGCGCTATAGACTAGACTACAGTCAGACAAGACTATAGTCAGACTAGACCATAGCCAGAATAGACTATAGTCAGACTACACTATAGTCAGAACTATAGACTATACTATAGTCAGACTAGACTATAGACAGACTTGACTATAGTCAGAGTGGACTATAGTCAGACTAAACTCTAGTTAGACTAGACTATAGTCAGACTAGAATATAGTCAGACTAGACTGTGGTCAGACTTGACTATAGTCGTACTAGACTATAGACAGACAAGACTATAGACAGAATAGCCTATAGTCAGACTTGAATATAGTCAGGACTACAGACTAGATTTTATTCAGGATTATAGAATAGACCATAGTCACACTAGACTATAGTCAGACTAGACTATAGTCAGACTAGACTATACTCAGACTAGACTATACTCAGACTAGAATATACTGAGACTGGACTTTAGTCAGACTTGATTATAGTCAGAGAGACTAGACTATAGTCAGAGTGGACTAAAGCCAGACTAGAATATAGTCAGACTAGACTATAGTCAAACTAGACTATAGACAGAGTAGACTATAGTCACACTTGACTACAGTCAGACTAGACTGTAGTCAGAGTAGACTATAGACAGAATAGCCTATAGTCAGACTTGAATATAGTCAGGACTACAGACTAGATTTTAATTAGGATTATAGACTAGACCATAGTCACACTAGACTATAGTAAGACTAGACTATAGCTAGACTAGACTATAGTCAGACTAGACTATAGTCAGACTTGACTGTAGTCAGAGAGGACTATAGTCAGAGAGGACTATAGTCAGAGAGGACTATAGTCAGAGAGTACTATAGTCAGAGAGGACTATAGTCAGAGAGGACTATAGTCAGACTAGACTATAGTCAGACTAGACTATAATAAGACTAGACTATAGTCAGACTAGTTTAGTCAGACTGGACTATAGTCAGACTAGATTATAGTCAGACTAGACTATAGTCAGACTAGACTATAGTCAGAGTGGACTATAGTCAGACTAGCCTAGACATTCAGACCTGATTATAGTCAGAGTGGACTATAGTCAGACTAGCCTAGACATTCAGACCTGACTATAGTCAGAGAGGATTATAGTTAGAGAGGACTATAGTCAGACTACACTATAGTCAGACTAGACTATAGTTAGACTAGACTATATTCAGACTAGACTATAGTCAGACTAGACTAGACTATAGTCAGACTAGACTAGACAGTCAGACTAAACTATAGTCAGACTAGACTATAGTCAGACTGGACTATAGTCAGACTAGACTATAGTCAGACTGGACTATAGTCAGACTAGACTATAGTCAGACTAGACTATAGTCAGACTAGACTATAGTCAGACTAGACTATAGTCAGACTAGACTATAGTCAGACTAGACTATAGTCAGACTAGACTATAGTCAGAGTGGACTATAGTCAGACTAGACTATAGTCAGAGACGACTATGGTCAGAGACGACTATGGTCAGAGAGGACTATAGTCAGACTAGACAATAGTCAGACTAGTCTAGATAGTCAGACCTGACTATAGTCAGAAATGACTGTAGTCAGACTTGACTGCAGTCAGACTAGACTATAATCAGAATAGACTATAGTCAGACCTGACTACAGTCAGACTAGACTGTAGTCAGACTACACTTTAATCAATAGACAGACTAGACTCAGACTAGACAATAGTCAGACTAGACTATACTCAGACTAGACTATAGTCAGACTAGACTATATTCAGAGTGGACTATAGTCAGACTTGATTATAGTCAGACCTGACTATAGTCAGAGTGGTTTGTAGTCAGCCTAGACTATAGTCAGACTAGACTGTAGTTAGAATAGACTACAGCCAAACTAGACTATAGTCAGACTAGACTATAGTTAAACTATACTCTAGGCAGGACTACAGACTAGATTATAATCAGGATTATAAACTAGAAAATAGCCAGAACTATAGACTGTTCTATATTCAGACTAGACTGTAGTCAGAACTATAGATTTTAGTCAGATCTATAGAATAGGCTGAACTTTAAATCATTTGGCACAGAACTAGAGCTAAACCAGAGCTAAACTAAAACTGAACTAACACTGAACTAGAACTGAACTAGAACTGATCTCTTCCGACTTTATGCTTTATTACTCTTAACCGCAAATAACTTTTTTATTATTATTATTTACAAGAATCCATTTAGTAAATCATTCCTTTACACCCTTTTTAACATTTCCACAATTTCCCGCATTCATTTATAACACCCTTCTCTCACTTTATCTTGTTCAGTGCTACCACGTCACGTATGAGTAATTTTTTCAATTATTTTATAGAAATATTACTCATACGTTTAGTGTGACATAAGACAGGAATAAAAAAAAGAAATGCAGAATGGAAATTCCAACAAAGAAAAATGTTCTTATAATTTGCCATCTTTTAGATTTTTAGCATATTTTTTCATGTTTTTAAATATGAATATTTTATTTAAATGGGATATATTTTATTTTGCACTTATACTTTCAGCAGGGTGTTGTTAGTGGAAGAAAGCTCTTAGTAAATAAATTTTTATATAAAAATTGTCTTTTCTTATCCTTTATAGTATTTGGTGAGTTTGGGTGGTTGGGTTACATACGAAAAACATGCTATAGTTTGAAGTATGTGTCATAAATATTCATTAATCTATTTGTAAAATTTAAAAAAGGGGAAGTGGGTTTAAGGACTAGAAAAATATTTAGGGACAATAGTATGTAATAAAAGAAAAATAGAAAGAAAGATATGTATATAAAACATTTTTACAATTTATATTTAAACTCATATTCGAAAACGCTATGGAAATAAATTTTCTTTGACTAGACTTTTTTCCACAAAAAAATTTGTAATGAAAACCTGTCGAAACTTCTTATCAAAAATTAACAAATTTAAAAGTGTCTTGTTTTATATGTCTCTACTACTCTAATCTAGCAGCTACAGCTGTTTTTTTTTTTTTTTTTTGCTGGAAAGGGGACAGATAAGGAAAATTATATATTATGCAAATTATTTTTACTTTATTCTTTCTTCTATGTCTTGCCATTAAAACCTTTAGGCCATTTATTCTGTTAACACAACATTTGACAAATGGAACAGGAACAATTTTCTCTACTCACTTGCTAAAAAACAAAAAAAAAAAAAAAAAAAAAAAAAAAAAAAACGAATATATTTATACGCCAGAAAGCACAAGTGTTTCTGGCTTGTCGCTAACAAATGACAGCGAGCAGAAACAAAAACAACAACAGCGTGCAAATGTTCATTTTAACGTTTATAATTATAACAATTTTCCACTTTTTATTATTTGTTTTATTGTAATTTTTCTTCAAACAATTTATTTGTGTATGTCGACGAGGAGTTAGAAAAGCAGACATTTGTTGAAAAATATTTGGAGACGAAGAAAAGAAAAAAAAAATTTTGTTTGTATTTTGTATTTAAAGGATTTTAAGTTGATGATTGATTACAATTGCAAATGAGTTTGAAAAGAGCGTGCCGAGGGAGGAAAGGGGCAGGAAAAAGGAAAATGTAAAACACTAAAGGCAACAGTTTGTTGTGAAGGAGAAGTTGAAGGAGATATTTTGAGGAGAAATTAAAAATAATAGAATTTGGTAATTAAACATTAAAAAAATCATATCGACTATAGTTTAGTCTGACTTTAGTCTAATCTGACTATAGTCTAGTCCGACTATAGCTTAGTCTAACTATAGTCTAATCTGACTATAGTCTAGTCTGACTGTAGTCTAGTCTGGCTATAGTGTAGTCTGACTATAGTCTAGTCTGATTATAGTCTTGTCTGACTATAGTATAGTCTGACTATAGTCTAGTCTGACTATAGTCTAGTCTGACTATAGTCTAATCTGACTATAGTCTAGTCTGATTATAGTCTTGTCTGACTATAGTCTAGTCTGACTATAGTCTAGTCTGACTATAGTCTAGTCTGACTATAGTCTAGTCTGACTATAGTCTAGTCTGACTATAGTCTAGTCTGACTATAGTCTAGTCTGACTATAGTCTAGTCTGGCTACAGTCAAGTCTGACTATAGTCCAGTCTGACTCTAGTGTAGTCTGACTATAGTCTAGTCTGACTATAGTCTAGTCTGACTATAGTCTAGTCTGAATATAGTCTAGTCTGACTATAGTCTAGTCTGATTATAGACTAGTCTGACTATAGTCCAGTCTGGCTTTAGTCTAGCCTATAGTCCTCTTTATACTCTATGTCCTGTCAATAGTCAAGTCTATAGTCTAGTTTGTAGTCCTGTCTTTACTTTATTCTATGGTCCGGGTTATAATCTTGAGAATAGCCTCTTCTGTAGTCCTGTCTGTAGTCTAGTCTCTGGTCACAATTGTGGTGTGACCAGAGTCTGACTATAGTCTAGTCTGACTATAGTCTAGTCTGACTATAGTCTAGTCTGACTATAGTCTAGTCTGGCTACAGTCAAGTCTGACTATAGTCCAGTCTGACTCTAGTGTAGTCTGACTATAGTCTAGTCTGATTATAGACTAGTCTGACTATAGTCCAGTCTGGCTTTAGTCTAGCCTATAGTCCTCTTTATACTCTATGTCCTGTCAATAGTCAAGTCTATAGTCTAGTTTGTAGTCCTGTCTTTACTCTATTCTATGGTCCAGGTTATAGTCTTGAGAATAGCCTCTTCTGTAGTCCTGTCTGTAGTCTAGTCTCTGGTCACAATTGTGGTCTTATTTATAGACCTGTTGGTAACATAGTCTATATTATAGTCCAGTCTTTAATCCAACATATAGTCTAAAGTCTTGTCCATAGTATAACTTAAAGTACATTTGAATTATTTTTTTGTACAATATGGTTTTATTTTTAGTTACTGTTGTTGTAAATTATAACATGCAGGTACTCACACATAAATATTTGTTTGACCTCTTTACTTTAACATGTGTGATGTTTATTGATTTTTATAATATAAATTATACATTCATGTATCAAAGTTTTCGAGAGAGCAAACCAACTTCAACAAAAGCTACAAAAGTCAATGTAATTTTTAATCCTACTATTTCAAGATTTTTTAAAACTTGAATATCATATTTGTATTCAAACAGATTTTATTGCAAGTATGTGTTATCTACTAATAAAATTTTCCCAGAATTCCTCCTCAACTTACTCATGTTTCTTTTAAAAACATTTGACTTTTATTTGACCAAAAAAAAAAAAAAAAAAAACAAGAGATATCTGCAGTGTTTTAATTAAAAGACTTTAATCTTTTTTGTGGTTTATTGGCCAAAATAAAGCAAAGAGCAAAAAAAAAAAAAAAAATAGGGAACAAAATTTAAATGAACGCAGACAAATACTACAGAAATAATAGCACAGCAGGACTTAGCAGGGAGATAAAAGATTCTTCAAATATTAAAATAAATAAAAAATTAAATTTTTTTTTTTTAACAAAAATGTACAACAAACCAGAAGAACAAACAAAGATAAAATTTGTCAATAAAAATTCTAAGAAGCTGAAGTGGAAAAAAATTAACTTAAGACAAGAAGATTTCTTTAATAAAATACAACAAGTTATAAGAAATATTTATACTCACTCATCTTCTTCTAAGAATAATTATTTTATTTTTGGCTAAGCTATATTTCTCAAGAAAAATCTCAATATGAGTAGCTCTTAAATTTCTTAAAGTCCTTGAAAGTTTGTTGTCAAAAAGAAATCTTCTTTTATAAAATCATCAATTTAATATTTCTCTAAACCACAATTCATTTAGTAAATATCCTTTTTATATAAAATTACTTTAATTCCTTCACCTCTTTTACTACAAATATTTGCCAGTAATTCAATTAGACTTTAGCCTTTGTTCTGCTTTTTTTCAATTGACATATTTTTCTTCTTTTATTTTCTGTTAACTTAGCTCTTTAACTCGTCTGCTGGAATTTGAGTTACTTGAATGACATTTTTTTCTTTATAAATATTTGTTGTCGTTGTTCTATGTTTTATACAAATTGAGTTGTCGTAGACTGGCAAGAATTTTTTTTCTTCTATAACAATTATATTGCATTCCGAATGTAAAGAAAAAAATTATATATATTTATTACACTTGAGTATTATTTCTACACAAATTTGCACAATATTTCTTGTCATGAATACCATTAAAATGAATCAAGCAAAAAAGGAAAATAAAGTAAAGAGCCCACACTAGACGACTAGCATATAAACTGTGGAGGAATAAAAAAAAAAAAAAAAATGCAGAAAATTAAGAGGAAAATATTATTTAATTATTTTCAAAAGGAAAATTTTTTATTTACTCTTTCAAAGGTAATAAAGAAAATGGCACAAAGACTTAAATAAAATAATAACGAGTGGATTATATACTTTAGACTGCTCAATACAGCAGACGATATATTAGACTACAGAATAGTTTACAAAAACAAAAACAGAAAAATCTATAAACTAAATAATGAACTAGTTTATATTCAATACTAGTTCAGTTTTAAATCAGTTCTAGCTCAGTTCTAAATCTGTTATAGTTCAGTTCTATTTAAGTTCAAGTTCAATTCTGGTTCTGTTTTAGTTTAGTTTTAGTTCAGTTCTATTTTTATTCTAATTCAGTTCTAGCTTAGTTTAGTTCTATTTCAGTTCTAGATCAGTTCTAGTTCAGTTCTAGTTCAGTTCTGGTTCAGTTCTAGTTCAGTTCTAGTTCAGTTCTAGTTTAGTTCTAGTTCAGTTCTAGTTCAGTTCTAGTTCAGTTCTAGTTCAGTTCTAGTTCAGTTCTAGTTCAGTTCTAGTTCATTTCTAGTTCAGTTCTAGTTCAGTTCTAGTTCAGTTCTAGTTCAGTTCTAGTTCAGTTCTAGTTCAGTTCTAGTTCAGTTCTAGTTCAGTTCTAGTTCAGTTCTAGTTCTAGTTCAGTTAAGTTCTAGTTTTAGTTCAGTTCAGTTCTTGTCTGTAGACTATATACATGATTAGACTATATTATGGACTGGACTATAGTCCATTCTATAGTCTAGACTATAGTCTAGTCTATACTCTAGTCTATTGTCTAGTCTATAGTCTAGTCTATAGTTTAGTCTATAGTTTAGTCTATAGTTTAGTCTATAGTTTGGTCTATAGTTTGGTCTATAGTCTAGTCTATGATCTAGTCGATAGTCTAGTCTATAGTCTAGTCTATGGTGTTGTATATAATCTAGTCTTAAGTCTAGTTTGTATTCTAGTCTATAATTTAGTTTATAGTCTAGTCCATAGCCTTATCTAAAGCTTAGTATATAGTATATTCTACAGTCTGTAGTTTGTTCATAATCTAGTTTCCAATCTAGTCCGTACTTTAGTTTACAGCATATAATTTTTCCTATAGTCTAGTCTATTCAATATTTAAGTCTATAGCCTAGTCTATAGTTCAGTCCATAGTCTAGTCTATAGTTTTGACTATAGTCTAGTGCATAGTCTAGTCTATAGTTAGTTTATAGTCTAGTATACAGTTTATACTACAGTCTGTAGTCATGCTCTGGTTTCCAATCTAGTACACAGTTTAGTTTACAGTCCATAATTTGTTCTATAGTCTAGTGAATATTTTAGTTTTTAGTTTAATTTATGGTCCAGTCTATAGTTTGGTATAGAGTCTAGTCTATATTCTAGTCTCTAGTGAGTTCTATTTTTTAATTCTATGCTTTTTTGTGGACCTGTCTATGATTATGTTTACAACGTAGTAGATATTCCAATTAACTTCTTAATAGATTTGATTTTTTTTTTTTTTAATATTTGGCTAAAATTTTTCTCATAAATATTTAAATATTAGAATTAAATAAATAATTATTTAATAAATTATTTAATAAATAAAATTTGGTTTGTAGTAAACAAATATGTGTGTTATTATTTTAATAATATTGTTTTTAGCAGCGGGGTGTCATAGCCGCAAAATGCACACTCATTTGCTACAAATTATTTGCATTTTAATCTTTTAACAAAATACGTTTTTTTTCACAACTTCTATTTATTTTTTTTTTTTTGTTCAACGTTAGTCTTTTTTTGTTGAATAGCATCAAGTACCAGCACGTGCTTTGCCATTGTTTTAACGTATTTTTCATAAATTACAAGCTTTAGAAAGTAAAATATTTGTTGTGAATTATATATATTTTTTTAAACGGTCTATTAAGTAAATTGGATAGTACAGAAGCAAAAGAGAGGAATGTAGTATAAAATACTACTAAGGGTGGCACTTATACTTAAACATTTTTCCTGTATTCACAGACACATTATAGGTAAACGTTTATTCTGTCTATGTGTAAGTTATGTATGCTATATGTCAGTGAATGAATATAAATTTGGGCCTAAATAGTATTTTGTTTGTATTTGACATTTTATATTCATAACTGTTTGTGTTTATATATATATGCAGATATATACATTTATGCGTTTGAAATTGTGTGTGTGTATATATGTGTATGAATTTTAAATATCATTTATTTAATTAAATGCATGTGATATGCATCAACATGCTTTTTGAAAATTAAAAACAAATTAAAACTACTTCAGCTTTATTTACCTCCATACATACACACGTTTAAATAAAATATGAAAAACCAAAAATCGACAAGAACACCAACACTCTAAACAAAATGTCGGTATCGTATTATTAAATTTAAAATATTCATACATATTTTATGGCAACTAAACATGTTGCTGACAAAAAATATGCATAAAAAAAAAGAAAACAAAAGAGGATTTATGATACATTTTTTTAAGGAGCTTAATAATATTTAATCACTTATTGATTTTCTTTTTCACCCTCTATACAAATAATTTTTGGGAAAATTTAAGCTGTTTAGTGAAAAAAGGAATAAAAAAGAATTTACAAGGATTGTAGTTCAAGGGACTAGAGATAATGGTATAGGCAAGACTAGACTATAAATCAGACTATTGAATGGAATATAGACCAGAATATAGCCTACTCCAGAGACTAGAATATAGACCAGACTATAGACTAAACTATAGACTGGACTATGAACTAAAATATATACCAGACTACAGATTACTTAATGGACTAGAATATAGAATAGACTATAGACTAAATTGTGGACTAGACTATAGAGTTAACTATAGACTGGACTATATACTAGACTATAAATTATTCCACGGACTAGACTGTAGACCAGACTAGAAACCATACGATAGACTAGACTATGGACTAGACTACAGAGTTGACTATTGACTAGAATATTGATTAGACTATTGAACAGAATAAAGACTAGATTATAGATTGGACCACAGACTAGACTACAGAATAGTCTAAAGATTAGAATATGTAATAGTCTACAGTTCTACTTCCGTTTTAGTTCAGTTCTAGTTCAGTAATAGTTCAGTTGTAGTTCTGTTCTAGTTCAGTTCTAGTTCATTTCTAGTTCAGTTTTAGTTTAGTTCCAGTTCATTTCTAGTTCAGTTCTAATTCAGTTCTAGTTCAGTTCTAGTTCAGTTCTAATTCAGTTCTAGTTCTGTTCTAGTTCAGTCTAGTTCAGTTCTAGTTAAGTTCTAGTTCTGTTCTAGTCCAGTTCTAGTTCAATTCTAGTTCAGTTCTAGTTCACTTCTAGTTCACTTCTAGTTCAGTTTTAGTTCAGTTTTAGTTCAGTTCTAGTTCAGTTCTAGTTCAGTTCTAATTCAGTTCTAGTTCTGTTCTAGTTCAGTCTAGTTCAGTTCTAGTTAAGTTCTAGTTCTGTTCTAGTCCAGTTCTAGTTCAATTCTAGTTCAGTTCTAGTTCACTTCTAGTTCACTTCTAGTTCAGTTTTAGTTCAGTTTTAGTTCAGTTCTAGTTCAGTTCTAGTTAAGTACTAGTTCAGTTCTAGTTCAGTTCTAGTTCAGTTCTAGTTCAGTTCTAGTTCAGTTCTAGTTCAGTTCTAGTTCAGTTCTAGTTCATTTCTAGTTCAGTTCTAGTTCAGTTCTAGTTCAGTTCTAGTTCAGTTCTAGTTCAGTTCTAGTTCAGTTCTAATTCAGTTCTAGTTCAGTTCTAGTTCAGTTCTAGTTCAGTTCTAGTTCAGTTCTAGTTCAGTTTTAGTTCAGTTCTAGTTAAGTACTAGTTCAGTTCTAGTTCAGTTTTAGTTCAGTTCTTGTTTGTAGACTAGACTATAGACCTGACTATGAACTACCCTATAGAGTAGACTATAGACAAGACCATAGGTTATAATAGAGTTTCGACTTGACTACAGACTAGACTATTGTCTAGATATTAGACTATATACTAGAATGTAGTCCATATTTAGACTGGGCTATAGACTAGACTATGGACTGAACTACGGTTTGGGCTATGGACTGGACTATAGACTACGCTAAATACTATACTATCGACTAAACTATAGATTAAATTATAGATTAGACTATAGTTTAAACTATGGACTGAACTATTTGCAAAACTATAGACTAATCTAGACTATAGGCTAAGCTATAGACTAGACTATATACTGGGCTATAGATTAGACTATAGACTGAACTATTTTCTTGAATATAGACTCGCCTATTTTCCCTAAATCGTGATTAATTTTTTTAGTTCATAGAAGAATATTCCTCGTATTCTGTCATAGTTTTTTCTTTTTCTTATAGAATTCCCTCTTTTTTCTTTGAGCACAAAAATTCCTTCTAATTAAATTTATTCCTAATTCCCTGCGCATTTTATTAATTAACTGAATTTTTGTACAAAATACATATTTTCATTAAAGCTTAAATTTTTCTGCCACAACAAATAAATTGATGAATTTGTATTACCCTCAGATTTAAAGGTCTAATTAATTTAATGTTAATTAATCACAATACTAGGTAGGCCTCTTACTTTGCTTTTCATGTTTTATATTATTACTGAGCCACCCCCTAAAATTATGCTACAATAACTACTATCACGTTAATAATGTCCACACTATCAATATTCATTTATAAATGATTTTTGTTGTTGTACATTTTCTTTATATATAAAGAATTAAATACATTTATATCCAATACTTATATATGTTTGTATAATTGTGTGTATAACTTTGTTTTTCTAGTCAAGCATTGAATAAATGTTTAATACAAATAATTTTCAATTACTTTTTATTTTGTTCAAGTTTATTAGTATTTGTTGTAATACAAATATAAACATATACTTTATAATAAGAATGTCTGAGTATGTTTAAGTATGTATGTATTGCTTTGGCATTAGTTTGAGTATGTTTGTTTTTATCTGTTGTTGTTATTTGTTTTTTTTTTTTTCTCTTTCTATAACTAAGTAATTTAAGACCATAAGGTCAGCCATTTCATTTTATTGTTAATACCCAACGAATGTGTGTATGAGTTTTATATGTTTGTAGCCTTTGCTTGGCAACCTTTATCCTATTTTCCCATATCTCTTAAAAGTAACATGCGTTTTCCCATACCTCAAAGCAACTAATGGTTACATGAGTTAGTGGTTACTTAGTTTACCTTGAGACATCATCAATGACTTTATAAAGTTTATGATTATAAACATGAAACACGAAGCACACGAAACTTAACAAAAAAAAAACACACATATGAGACTAACGCGCATTTAAAATAAGCTGAGAAAAAAAAAAAAAAAAAAAAAAACTATACATTAAATTGATAAAAAGCTAAGAAATATACTATATCATCATTAATATAACAAGAAATAAAGGAATTAAAACTAAAAGGACATCAAGGTATGAACATGAGTAAAAATAAATCAAGAAACATGAGAAAAAACTCCCCCTAAAAGGTAACAAAAGTTTTTCTTTGTTCAATAAAATACACATGTTAAGACATTAGAACATACATATGTTTAGGTAAAAGCAAAAGACGCCTTTAAAAGGGGGGAAAAGTAAAGAGAACTTAAAAAATTTGGCAAAATTGTACTTATTTGAGACTCCAAAGTCTAGCCCCTGAAAGGATTTTTGGATCCGCTCTTTAACCATAAACTTGAATGCTCTCCTGTTACGCTTGTGTCAACTTTAATCTAAATCGGATCTGCCAGTTAGAAATTAACGTTTTATTTCCAAAATATTTTGGTTCAACCTTTACATTATATTTTAAATGAAAAATATCCTTACTTTATTTACAGTGGGTCTGTGATTTTAATTACTTTTAAAATATTTTTTAACTTTTTTAAAAGTATAATTGAAATATTTTATTTTTTTTTTTATTTTCAAAAAAAAAAAAAAATTAATAACCAACCCATTGTGCATTAATTAAAAAATCTCAAAAATACAAATTAAAATACAATATATTTTTTTTTGTAAATCTCAATTTGAAATTTGAAGTCCCATTGTGCACTTAAGAGAAATAAAAAATCTAGTTTAAACATATTTTTAAATGCCCTCTGAAATGAGAGTTTTGGTTTCGACTTTTCATTTTTTTTTTTTTTGTAAAATCGCAATTTCAAATTTTAAGTCCCACTGTGCTCTTAAAAAAAAATACATAATAAGATTTAAAAACTTTTAAATTTGATCAGAAATGGTAGTTTACACACAATTTAGCTTATTATTTTTTGCTTTTAAACACAAACAAAAATTTCTTTGTTAAAGTTCCATAGTGCGGCAGTAAATAAAATAATTGAATATAAATGAAAATACATATATAATTTTAGTTCACATTTTTTATTATTATTATTTTTTTTGGTTTTTATTAAAATACAATAGTTTATGTGAAGTCCCATAGTGCATCATAAAGAAAATAATAAAAATAAATTAAAATTCTCGAAAATTTATGTCTTTTTTATTCAGAATTCTCATTATTATTTTATTAGTTTTTAATAAAACAAAAATTTGTTGTTCTATGAGCCATAGTGCGCCCTTAAGAAAATAATAAAATAAATAAAAAAGAAAACGACAAATTATGATTTTAGTCATAAAAATAATAAAGATTTTAGTCAAAATTTTTTTTATAATTTTACTGTTTTTCCATACAAATAAAATTTTTGGTTTAAAGTCCCATAGTGCACCAGCTAACAAATTAAAAATCTAAAAATATATATTCTTGTGTGATAAAAGAGAAAATCATTTATTTGTTTTCACATAATCAAAACCATTTTAAAGTCCCATAGTGCATTAGTAAATAAAATCTTAAAATTTGAAAAATTTATTGTTTTAAATATAAAGAAAAAAATCCACAAAATTAAGTTATTGTTTGCTTTTCATAAATAAATATTTACTATTTAAAGTCCCATAATGCAGCAGTTATATAAAAATTACAAAATTCGAAAAATTCAGATTTGAATCAAAAATTTTTATTATTTGACTTGCTTTTTCATTAATATAAAATTTCCCATTTTTAAACCCATAGTGCATCAATAACAAATTGTAAAAAAGAAAAATTTTCTAAGTAATTAACAATATTTTTTAATATTTATTGGTTTTCCATTGAAATAAAGCTTTTTGTTAAAAGTCCCATAGTGCCACAGCAAGAAAATTATAAAAAAAATTAAAGGGATACAATTTTAGACAGAATTTTATTAGTTTATTGATTTTTGTTTATAAATAAATCATTTTTTAAAGTCCCATAGTGCAAATCAAATAAAGATTTTAAATGAAAATTTGAAATAAATATTAAAACATAATTTTTTCAATGTTTTAATATTTATTTGTTTTATATTTAGATAAAGTTTTTTATTAAAAGTCCCTTAGTGCAATAGTAAGAAAATTATAAAAAAATTAAAAGGCTAAAATTTTAGACAGAATTTTGTTAGTTTATTGCTTTGTGTATATAAATGCAAAATTTTTAAAAGTCCCATAGTGCACAAAAAAATAAAAAATTTATTTGAAAAGTCTGAACAAATTTAGGTATGAAAATAAAGGAAAAAACTATATAAGATTTTTGTCAAGAAATTTGATGATTTCGTTCGTGTTGTAATAAAAAAAACATATTTTATATGTAGGTAAAGCCCCATAGTGCACTTGTATTTTTTTTTTTTTTTTAATTAGGAATGTGATTTTTTTTGTAAAGAATTTGCACCATTTGGTTTGTTAATCATTTAAAATTAAATTTCTTAATTGAAGTTCCATAGTGCAATAGTTAAAATATTATAAAAAAAATAAAAATCTAACTTTTAGTTTAAAAATACAATACAATTATTTAAAATCCCACAGTCTACCTTTAAAAATTTTGATTTAGAAATAAGGGTTTTATCATTAATTTGTATCATTTTATTTGTTTTTCTATAAAAACAGAAATTATTTTTTAAAAACCCATAGTGCACCTAAAAGATTTTTAAGAAGAAATAGTAAAAATATGATTTTTGTAAAGAATTATTATTTGGTCTGTTTTTTCAATAATGATTAAATTTCTCTTTTCAAAATCCCATTGTGCAAAAGTAATAATATTAAAAAATATTTATAAAAAAAATGTTAAACGTTAAAATTTTAGTCAGGATTTTTTATTATTTTGTTAATTTTTACATAAAAATAGTCGCACTATGGGACATTAAATTAAAAACCACAAAACAAAAAATCAAAAAATTATGTTTTTGTCAAGAAGTTTCATAGTTTTGTTTGTTTTACTAATAAAAACAAAAATAATTTTTTAAAGTCCCATGGTGCATCTATAATTTTTTTTTTTTTTAAATTTAGAAAAATAAGATTTTTGTAAAGAATTTTTATTATGTGGTTTGTTTCTTTAACAAAAATCAAAATTCTTATTTAAAGTCCCATAGTGCAACAGTTAAAAAATTATAAAAAAAGTTTGAAATTAAAATTTTAGTCAAAAACATTTATTATTTTGTAAATTTTTTTCCAATTTATTTGAGAGCAAAAAAATAAACTTTTAGAAGTGCCGCACAATGGACCATTTGTTTAATATTTATGAAATTTTGTTTAACGGAAGTGAATACAATTTTTTAAAGCTTAGCCTTAAAATTAAATTTCAAAAATTTTTTTTTTTATAAAGAATTTTATATACTCTGCACAGTGGGTTTATTTTTTTTAGGATTTTTTTGAATGAAAAATGAAAATTAATTTTTACATAAAAATAGTCGCACTATGGGACATTAAATTAAAAACCACAAAACAAAAAATCAAAAAATTATGTTTTTGTCAAGAAGTTTCATAGTTTTGTTTGTTTTACTAATAAAAACAAAAATAATTTTTTAAAGTCCCATGGTGCATCTATAATTTTTTTTTTTTTTAAATTTAGAAAAATAAGATTTTTGTAAAGAATTTTTATTATGTGGTTTGTTTCTTTAACAAAAATCAAAATTCTTATTTAAAGTCCCATAGTGCAACAGTTAAAAAATTATAAAAAAAGTTTGAAATTAAAATTTTAGTCAAAAACATTTATTATTTTGTAAATTTTTTTCCAATTTATTTGAGAGCAAAAAAATAAACTTTTAGAAGTGCCGCACAATGGACCATTTGTTTAATATTTATGAAATTTTGTTTAACGGAAGTGAATACAATTTTTTAAAGCTTAGCCTTAAAATTAAATTTCAAAAATTTTTTTTTTTATAAAGAATTTTATATACTCTGCACAGTGGGTTTATTTTTTTTAGGATTTTTTTGAATGAAAAATGTTAAAATTTGTTCAATAACAGAAATATCTTGGCAATTTTTGAATTTTTGGATCAAAGGAACATTTTTTAAATGCACTATGGCTTGTTTTTTTATTAGCAATTTTTAATATTTTTGTACAGATAATTTTTATGGTAAACATTTTTATGTTTTTACTAAATTTTTAACTTTAATTAACACTCAATGGGAAACATTTTTTTCCATATTTACTTTTTTATTTATTTTTTGTAAATTTTGCACTATGGCACTATTAGTATATATATTATTTTGTATGAAAAATTGAAGAATGAAAATGGTTTTGTAATAAGAAAAGATTTGCAAATATTGTTAAGCTTTTAACAAATATTTAATGCACAATGGGTTGGTTTTGTACTACATAAATTTATTTTAAATATTTGTTAACATAAATTTTATTTATTTATTTGTTTAATTAAATGATTTTTTTTTTTTAATTTATTATTTTTTAAAATTTGCACTATGGGAATTAAATTTTGTATATAATAAGATACTTCTAGTAATTAGAGAAAAAGTTAAGTATGTACTAAATTTTAAATTGAGATTGTGTAGAAGGACTAGCATTCTATCCCCTTTTATCCTTTTTTACATTAAACCCACCAGCCCTGTTTTATGTTTCCTTTCCAGTTAAAGCAATTTCCCAGCAAAAAACGATGAAGTTCTTCATAAAAAAGAACATTTTCACAACTTCAAAAGTGGAACAATGCACATATTTTTAACTTTTTTGGAAGTTCTTAATAATTACTTCCAAAAAAGTAAAAATAAATTAATTTTTTGCGGGAAAAAGTGGTAATAACTTCTAACAAAATTCCAATTTTACAAATTTTAATGCATTTTTGTTATTATTTAATAGGGCAAAAACAGAATTTTTATTTAAAAATTTTATAAACATAGTTTTAAGAGAAGTGCTTCAAAAGGAATGAACAAGAAGTATAAAAGAAGAACATCCTACCAATGCCAACCATGGGTTAAAAAAAGAACTTCTGCAGCTCTTTTTCACCACTAAGTACTTCCTTCCAATGACAACACAATGTTAAAATCATGACTTTTTCAGTTCTTTTTTTGCTGGGTTGTTAAAAACTCTATAACTTAATTAAATTTCAACCAATATTGTTGTATTTTTCTCCTTCTTTATAAGGAAAAGGGAGAGTATATTTTTGTGTCTGTATGTAAGTGACCAGCTAGCTAGCTGCATGTGTTTAACTGTCATTGTGTTGTAAATCTCTTGGATTACAATTTATTTCTTGGTGATAGTGTTGAAACATTTCCCATGTTGTTACTCGTGCTGATAATTTTTTCCTTTCCAATGTCTAATGCTTAAACTAAGACCAAAAACAACAACAACAAGAATGAAAAGCTATTCAACACCTTTAAATATAAATTATTTTATTGTTGTCGTCAATATGAAAAGAGACAGAGAGGGAGAGAAAGTAAAAGTAAATACATATAGCTGTAAAAGAGCAGCAGGTATTTATTTATGTGTTAGTGAGGCAAAGGAAGAGTTACTTGTGTTAGTAGTAGAATAAAATGAGTAGGAAGTAATTTAGTAATAGACTTTCAGGGTCTTAGTATTAAACTGTATTAGGAGAAAGGTGTGTTCTATTTTGTGACAAATATTGTGGGTGAAAAAATAGAAAAAAAAAAAAACTATTTGAAACATTCATTACTTTAATATGACTTAATGTTTGTATGCCAGTTATTTTTTCTCATTTTATTTTATTTTGTTGCTTTTACCTTGTTGTTATTAAAGTTATTGGTTTTTTTTTTGTTTGTTTTTCTTTTTAGTTTTCCTTTCCTGTGTGTGAGTATTGTTTATTTTATTTGTTATTACTTTTAGCAATTTTGTTTATGGCTGGTCATTTAGACATTATTGTAAATCACAAAAACAACAAGATATTGTAGTTATTTAAGACCTGTATTTGGCTTAATAAAATGACCATTAAATAAGTATTGGTTTAGATTGCATACATACATATAAATAAATAAAACTATGTAAAGCTCTTAAATATAAGAAGAAGAAAAATGGTAAATGTTAATATTAAGAATTGTGTCCTCAGGTTAAATATGTTAATAGTTTATGAAAAACTTATAGAAAAAAAGAAATTAACATAAATAAAAAGAATATTTGTAGGAGGTTAATAATAATAACTAATATTAATATTTTTCATACAGAAGAAGGAAAAAACTGCAATCAATAAGTTAAAAGAAGGCAAAGATGAAATAATGACCATAAAAAAGTATTATTGTTTTCAAATATTTTTAAATTTTCTTAAAATTTAACAAAATTTATAATTTATTCCAGCTACTCATAGCTAAATTTTTTTTACTTAATTTCAATATAAGATTAATCTTAAAAAAAAAAAAAATTATTATTACTATTTTTTTGAAAAACGACCCATTGTGCAGAGCTCAGAAAATGATCAAATTTACCTAAGCATTAGATATAATATATTTAAAATGATTTTTTTTTAACAAATTGTTAAAATCGTTTAAGAATAATTTATTTATATAGCCCATTGTGCAACATTTTCTGAAAAATCGTTCATAAATGGAAATAAAATTAACTGATATATTTTCTTAAGAGAAAAAATTGAGCAAAAACTATTTTTTTTGTTTAACGACCCATTGTGCACAGCAAAATTTATAATTTATTCCAGCTACTCATAGCTAATTTTTTTACTTAATTTCAATATAAAATTAATCTTCAAAAAAAAATTGCTATTATTATTTTTTTGAAAAACGACCCATTGTGTAGAGCTCAGAAAATTATCAAATTTACCTAAGCATTAGATATAATATATTTAAAATTATTTTTTTTTTTTAACAAATTGTTAAAATCGATTAAGAATAATTTATTTATATAGCCCATTGTGCAACATTTTCTGAAAAATCTTTCATAAATGGAAATAAAATTAACTGATATGTTTTCTTAAGAGAAAAAATTGAGCAAAAACTATTTTTTTTGTTTAACGACTCATTGTGCACAGCAAAATATGTTCAAAATATGTATAGTCAATCGATTTATAATTTTTTCAAAGTAATTGACACTAATTCATAAAACACTACAACTTTTTTTTTTTGTTCAAAATGACCCATTGTGCAAAAATATTTCGAAAACAAATTATTAAATAAAGAAACATTTTAGTAACAAGTAGGTTAATTTATTTAAAAAAAGTCAATTTAATTTTGCAAAAAAAAAAAAACAATATTTTATGCTGATCACCCCATTGTGCAGAGCTCAAAAATTGGTAAATGTTTCTACGAATTACATATAAAATACTTGAAATTATTCTTTTTTACAAATCAGAAAAACCGATAAAAATATATTATTTTATGGCCCATTGTGCAAAAATTTCTGAAAAATTGTTCATAATTGGAGGTAAAATTACTTAATATGTTTTCTTAGAGGAAAAATTATTAAGATTTTTTAAGATGTTATGAAGAAATATACATATTTTTATTCAACACCCCATTGTGCACAGCCAAAAAAAAAAAAAAAAAAAATTACATATTTTTTAAGATGTTAATTCAATTTAAAATTTTTTTGAAAGTAATTTACATTATAATTAATATAAAACTATATATTTTTTTGGTTCAAAAAGACCCATTGTGCAAGAATTTCAAAAAAAGTATTAAATAGAAATAAAATTGATAAATTAATTTTTTAGGAAGATCGTATTAAGAGAACGTTTTTTCAACAAAACCATTTTTTTTTACTAAACGACCCATAGTGCAAAGCTCAAGAAAAATTTAAATTTTGCGTTAAATGTATATTTTCAATATATTTATGTTGTTTTCAAGGTCATTTAAACTTTAATACATAAAAAATTAAACAATTTTGTTGTTTTAAATGACCCATTGTGCAAAAAGGGGCATTGAATAAAAGTGTGCATATTTTTCTAGGATCTTATTTAGAGTAAAATTTTTAAAATAACAATGTTTTTTGTTGAACGCCTCACGAATTTTTGGAAAAAATATTTTTTTTTTTTTAAAGCGACCCATTGTGCAAAGTGAGAAAATAGTTAAAATGCGTATTTAGATCAGATTTAACACGTTACAAAAGTAATTTATACTATAGCTCAAAAGCAAAAAAATGGTTTTGTGATTAAAATGACCCATTGTGCAAAAAATTCTTCGAAAATATATTTAAAAATTAAAGTTTATTAATTAAGATATATTTAAGTTTATTTTTAGGAAAAGCAAAAATGATCTAAGATTTAATTAAGGGTATTTTACGAAAAAAAAAACGAAATTTTTTAGATTTACGATCCATTGTGCAAAGCTAAAATTATGGTAAAATTATTTTTAACAATAGCTGTAACTTATTTGAAAAAAATTATTGTTACCGTAAATAGTTAAATTTGATTAAAAATATTTTACTCTTTATCCCATAGTGCAAACAATTCTTAAAACATTTAATTGAAATAGCAGTGAACTTGTTTAATATACTTTCTTAGAAGAGAAATTTGAAAAAATTTTTGCAAAAAGATTTTTTTTCTAAACAACCCATTGTGCATTGCTGAAAAATAGATAAAATATATATTTCATTAGAATTTACATTTTTCCAGTAATTTTAATGATAAAAAAAAATACTAAAAATTTTTTTTTAATGACCCACTGTGCAAAAATTTTTTAAGAAATTGATTTAAAAATAAATAAAATTTTAAATTTATTTGCTAAGAAATAATGAAGAAATTTGTTTCTAATCCGTAGTGCAAAGCTGGAAAACTAAAAATAATTTTTCTAATGACCCATAGTGCAAAAATTTTTTAAAAAATTTATTCCAAAAAGTAAATAAAATTTTAAATTTATGTATTTACTAAGAAATTATTAAAATTTGTTTTAATTTTTTTTCAACCCATAGTGCAAAGCTCAAAATCGGGTAAAATGTGATTCAGCTATTGCTACAAAATACATATTTAAAAGTTCTTTTCAAGTTAAATCATCAAAACCGATTAAAAATATTTTATGACTTTATGACCCATTGTGCACAAGCTTGAAATATTTCCCAGAATTAAAAAAAATTTCTGGACATGAGTTTGGATTAAATTTTTATTGCTATTTTGGTTTTTTAGCACAAACAAAAAAAATTGTTTTTCAAAGACCCATTGTGCATCAGTAAGAGAAATTAGAAAAAATAAAAATTTTGTCAATATTTTTCATCATTTCTTTGTTTTAACTGAAAATCATAACAATTTTTAAAGTCCCATAGTTCATAAATAAAATTTTGTTTAAAAAATCGAGCAGATAAGAGTTTTTAGCAAGAATTTTTATTATTTCATTTGTTTTACCATAAAAATCTAAATTTTTGTTTAAGGTCATATAGTGCAGTAACAAAAAAGATTTTAAAAATTCGAAAAACTTGAACTTCAATTAAGAATTTATATTATTTTGTTGGTTTTTTATTAAAAACTAAATTTCTTATTTAAAGACCCATAGTGAAGTAGTAAAAATATGTTCAAAATATTAAAAAAAGTATGCTTTTGGTCAAGAATTTTTACTATTTTGTTTGTTTTTTTTATAAAAATTAAATTTCTTATTTAAAGTTCCATAGTGCATTATATTAAAAAAATTAAAAAAATAAAAAAATATTATTTTTGTCAAGAATTTTTATTATTTTCTTAGTTTTTTTCATAAAAATTAAATTTTTTATTTAAAGTCCCATAGTGCATTATATAAAAAAAATCTAAAAAATATAATTTTTGTCCAGAATTTTCATTATTTCGTTTGCTTTTGCAGAAAAGTAGTATTTATTGTTGAACGTCCCATAGTGCATCAGTTTTTTTTTGTAAAATTTGATCAGCTATGATTTTTTAACAAGAATTTTTATTATTTTTTTTCGTTTATTCATAAAAACAACAATTTTTGTTTTGTTAGTTTTTTTCATAAAAATTAAATTTTTTATTTAAAGTCCCATAGTGCTTTATATAAAAAAAATCTACAAAATATAATTTTTGTCCAGAATTTTCATTATTTCGTTTGTTTTTGCAGAAAAGTAGCATTTATCGTTGAACGTTCCATAGTGCATCAGTAGTTTTTTTTTGGTAAAATTTGAGCTATGATTTTTTAAAAAGAATTTTTATTATTTTTTCGTTTATTCATAAAAACAACAATTTTTGTTTAACATCCCATAGTGCATCATTTTAAGAAATATTAGAAAAATATGATTTTTTTGTCAAGAATTTTCATTATTTTGTTTGTTTTTCCATAAAAACAAAATTTCTAATTAAAAGTCCCTTATTCTTGTCAAAAATTTCATTTTTTATACTTTTTTTTCAAAAAACATAATTTATTGTTTAACATCCCATAGTGCATAAGTAAGTTTTTTTGTAAAATTCGATCATATATGATTTTTTTTTTTGTTTTTCAATAAAAACAAAATTTTTTTTTTAACATCCCTTAGTGCGTTTGTAAACAAATTAAATAAAATTTCGAAAAATTATGGTTTTTGTTACAATTTTTTTTTTTTTAATTATTTGTTTGTTTTTTGTTAAAAAAAATCATTTAAAAAAATTTAATATTTTAATATTTTAAATTTTTTCCTATTGTGTTTAGTATCTCTTTTTTATTCTTCACTTAATTATTCTCAGAATCTGCTTCCACACTTCCATTATTAAATACTATAACCTTTAATAAATAAATTCTCATATGATTTTTTTCACATTTATGAATTTGATTGTTATCTGTACGTGCATTTTCCATTTTATTGCTCATACGTATAAGTAATTTGCTCTTAAGCAAATGAATATAAAATAAAATTTTATATATTTTTGTTTCATCTACTTTATGTCTTATGTGAAATATTTCTTTTTATTATAGTTACTGTTGATTAATAAAATGAAATTAAATTCGTTTTTCATTTTCTTATTCGATGAATATTAAAGTTGCAAAAAAAAAAAATATATATTTTTGGCTTGCCTGAAAGTATGCTATAGTTTTTTAGTTTAAACCAATGCTGTTATGTAGTGGTAATAAGCATTAAAATATATGATCTGCGTGTGTTTGATAGTAATAAAACTTTGATTAATAACACAGTGCTACAAAATGAAAGTGTAGTTGATTGATATGAATGAAAAGAACGATTTTTAGGACTTCGTGGCTTTAAAAATGTATAACTCGAACATTTGTTAACCAATTTAAGTATTTTAAACTGCATTAGAAAGACAAGACTTTACCATTTTTAAAAAGTGTACACGCCTTTATATTCGTAGCAAAACTGTCTTAGATATTAAGAACACAAAATCAATTTTATATTATTTATATGTATTTTTTAACTTTAAAGCGATTTTTGTCCCACACTTTATTAGAAAATGTATTTTTGTCGTATTTTTTCTTAATGCTAAATTTTATTAGGAATAAAATGAGCTGTCGCTTGATAAAATCAGATGACAATTGTAAAAGATATGATGCTTAGGCCAATGAAGCAAAATTGTTAAATATTCGCACTATGGGCTTAAATAAAAAAAATTTATGAAACATTTTCAATTTTGGACATGAAATTGATATTTAAAATTTTTCATTAGTTTTTAATTCTTATTTTTTATAGACTTTTTAAAGTGTGCACAAAAGGCCTTGGAAGCTTAAGTTAGGTTTTATAAAAAATAATTTGCTGGAAAAGTCATTAAAAGTTAATTTGTATAGAAATATAATTGATATCTTTATTTTTTATATATACTCTTTGCACTATGGGTCCTAAGTTTTCAAAGTTGTATTAACAAAATTTAGATTTTCAATTCACAGAACAAAATAAAATTTCTTATTTTGTTCTGTATTTTTATATTTGGAAGTTTTTGAGTCTCTGCACAATGGGCCTAGGAAATCTACATTTAGATGTTGCAAATATTTTTTAATATATCATTTAAATCTTCATTTTTTTATTAAGAAATTTCTTTTTTTTTTGTCATAAAATGTTTTTTTTTTTTTCTAAATAAATTAGTTTGCACTATTGGCTTTAATTTTCCAAATGGGCCGTGAAAGTTAAAGTTGGATTTTTCAAAAAAAAATTTGTTAGAAATATCAATAAAAATTAATTTGTATAAAAATAATTTGTTTTTATAAGTTATTATATAAACTCCTTGCACTATGTGCCCTAAATTTTAAAATTTTTTATCAAAAATTTCAGATTTTTAATAGGAAATTCCGTTTTAAATTTTTTTTATTTGTCACGTATTAACATATATAGATTTTTTATGTCTGCACAATGGGTCTGAAAAATCGAAATCAAGGGTTTGCAAATATTTTAAATAAATCTATTAAATGTTGATTTTTTTTATTTAACAATTTTAATGTCTTCCTTTTAAAACACTTTTTTGCACTATGGGTTTGAATTTTCAAAATAGCCCATGGAAGCTTTTTATTTTTTTTTTGAGAAATTAAGAAATTCACTTTTAAAATTAGTTATTTGTCCATATTTGCGAGGATTTATGTTTTTGCACAATGGGCCTTAGATATATAAATTTAGGTTTTGCAAATATTTGTTAAAAAATCAATCAAATGTAATTTTTTTTCTTTAGCAATTTTAATGTCTTTCTTTGTAATAATGTGTTTTTTGCACTATGGGTTTAAATTAATTTTTTTTTAATTATTGAACATTTTCAATTTTGAACATTTAATTTTGCCTTTAAATTTGTTAATGGTCTTAAGGTCTGTTATATAAACTTTTCGGCTTATGCACCATGGGCCTGAATAGTTTGAATTGGCAATTTTTTTTTTTTAAATATGTGATAAATCAGTATGAATTTCTAATTTAAAATGCAAATATTTATGTTAAACACAATTTTTTTAGACGTTTTAAGTTTTTGCACAGTGGGTTTTAAAAACTAAAATCAAGGTTTTTCAAATATTTGCAAACAAAACAATAAAATGTGAATAATTTCTTGGGATGTTTTAATATCTTTATTTGTAATAAAAATAAAAATCGTTGCACTATGGGTTAAAATATTCCAAATTTTTTATATGAAAAATTTGATGTACAATTTGGTTTTTCTCAATAATTTAACAAAGAATTAAAGAAGTGAAAAAAAGAATCTATGTAAAACTGCTTTCGTCCTTTATTTTATGTTTACTGCACTATGGGTCTTATATGAAAAAATGAGGTTAAAAGTTTGCTTTTTGAGCAAGAAATTTAGCTGGAACAATTTTTTCTGACAAATAATATTTTTTTTGTATTTTTTTAATGTGTGCACAATGGGCCTTTAAAGATTAAGTAAAAAATCATGAAAAATTTTGATTTGCCATTAGTTTTTTGCCAATAATTTAACAATGTTTATTTTAATTTATACAATATTACTTTTGTCCCTTATTTTATGTTACCTGCACTATGGGCCTTATTAAAAAAAAAAAAAAAAATGTGGTGAAAAAATTTCTTTTTCAGCAAAAAAAAAAAAAAAAAAAAAAACAGCTTGAACAATTTCTTTCTGTGTCTTAAATAATACTTTTTATAATTTCTTAATGTATGCACAATGGACCTTTAAGGTGTAAATGTTTTTTATTGTCAAAAGTTTTAATTTAATCAATTGAGTGTAAATTTGTTTAAAATTATTTAATTTTTTATGTTTTTTTTTAACATTTGCACTATGGGTCTTAAGTGTACCTTTAGAAATTAATTTACTTAAAAAGAATGCCTGTTTCCTTTTTATTCTGTACAACAGTATTAAAATTTTTGGATTTTGGGAAAAAGTGTTGCACTATGGGTTCTACATTTAAATTTATTTTTTTAATGTGCTTATTTTTCATTCTGTACAACAAAGTTTAAATTTTTGGATTTTGAAACAAAATGTACTAGGAACCCTAAATTTTTTGCTTTTGTCCTTTATCTTATGATATTAGCACTATGGGTCTTATGCGAAAAAATTTGGTTAAACATTTCCTGGTTCAGTAAAAAATTTAGTTGGAACAATTTCTTTCATTGTCTGAAATTATTTTTTTTTGTAATTGGCTTTATGTGAAAACAATAATTATTTTATTTATTTTAGTGCAAAAAACATTTGCACTATGGGTCTTTATTGTACCTTAAAAAATAATTTTGCTACAAAATAATGTCTGTTTCATTTTTATTTTGTATACAAATTTTTAAATTTAAGGATTTTGTAACGAAAATATTGCACAATGGGTCCTGTATTTTTAAAATCTTTTGTTAAAAATTTTCAGTTTATGAAAAAAATTTTAGCTTAAAATGTCATGTTTTGTATTTTAAACAAATTTTTATAAATTTTTTTAAGAATTTTTAGTTTCGAAAAAAATATTTTGCACTATGGGTCCAACATTTTGAAAAATTTTTATTAAAATTTTTCATTTTGTTTAAGAATTGAACACAAAGTTATTTGTTGTGTATTTAATATATATTTTCCTAAATTTTTATTAATATTTTCATTTATTTTTTATGTATGCACTATGGGGTATTATAATTTTAGCTGTTTTCTTGTAAAATTTTCGTAAAATTTTAAATAAATGTTTTACTTTAGTTAAAATTATTGCAAATTGTATTAATTGTAAAGTTAATAGGCCGCACAATGGGTCGTGTTTATATTTTTTTTTACAAAAAATTTAGAAAATTTTTTAAAATTAAGAAAAAAAATATTTGTTTTAGTTAAAAGAGCTAAAAATAGTAATAATTGTAAAGTAAATAGTCTGCACAATGGGTTTGTGTTTTTAATTATTTTTTTTTTTTAACAAAATATTAGGAAAATTTTTAAAACATCATTTTCATTATAATTATTAGAATTTTGTATATTTTTCCAAAATTTTTATGTTTGCACTATGGGCCGTTATAGTTTTAGCTGTTGTATTGTTAAAAAATATTAGTAAAAAGTTACTAAAATGAGCAATAAATAAGAAATTGAGGAAAAAATTGCCTGCACAATGGGTTTTATTTTTTATTTTTAGCTCAAAGTGACTTGTTATTGATACAAATTTAATAAATATGTTTTAAGAATTTTATTATATATTTTAATTTGTTTATGTATGCACTATGGGCTGCTTTAATTTAGGCTGTTTAATTATAAAATATATTTCTAAATAATTGAAAAACCTTTTTTTTTTAAAAATACTAAAAATTTTAAAAATTGTAAAGGAAATAATCACACAATAATGCACAATGGGTTTGCATTTTTTATTTTTAGCTCAAAGTGTCCTGTTGTTAATACAAATTTAATACATATTTTTATGAATTTAAGTATATATTTTCATGTAAGTTTTATGCTTGCACTGTGGGCTGTATTAATTTTAACTGTTTTATTACAAAATAATTGTAAAAAAAAAGTTCACTAATTATTTTGTTTTGTTTATTTTATTCTAATTTGTTTTTTTATTTTATTAATTTAAAATTTTTAACAAAATTTTGTGTAAGAATTTTTCTTTTAAAGCAGCTAATTTATTATTCATTGGCATTTTTCTCTTAGTCTTCCCATAACTGCAACAAACTGTTGCATATTTAAACATGTGTATTAGTTAAGTTTTTTCTATAGTATACTTTTAGGAGCTTAGAAGAAAATGTTTTACATTTTTTTATTTCTCTTCTACAGAAAAATGCTAACTTTAAAATTAATTTTTTATAGCAATAAAAATACTTCTACATAAACTAAACCTCCCTCCATAAATATAAAACAAACATTTACAGCCTAAAAATAGGCTTTATAAGTATAATGAATAAAATGCGATTTTCATTCATCTTTAAGGCCAAAAAAAAAGTATTTATAGTATATGAAATTATATACTCTAAAAGCAAAAAAAAGGAAGCAAGCTACAATACATACAAAGAAAATTCATTCATGAAAAAAAGACAATTATACCTTAAAAACAAATACCAAAACAGCCTTTTAGTCATCGAAAGTAAAATATTAAAAATGAGCGTTAAAAAGACTATTTTAGTTTTTTGTTTTTAAACCATTAAATTTTTGTTATTTTTATTAAATATATTTTTTTTAAATATATAAAAATTTAATAAAATCTTAGTACGTACTAATTTTAAACGGCGCATGCTTTGTAAAATCCGCAATTTTGATGGTTTCGTAATTTTGGGAAATTTTGCTTAATTTTCTGGCAAAATATTTTAAAGAAAATTAATTTTTTATTTAAAGAAACAATATAAAGGTTTTTGTTTTTTTATTTTATAAATTTCAATATTACGGGGTTTAGTTTTTCTACTTGAACTTGAGTTTTATTTAAGATTCTTAATTTTCTTTGTTTGTTTTAGGTGTTTTTTGTTTTATAATATACAGGTTACAAATTACAGCAAAAATTCCAAGCACTTGTTAACATCACTTGTTTCAAATTACTCTTAAAGCAAGCAGCAACAAACACACACACCTACACACTTAATAACACTCACACTACACGCTTTAGCTTATAAATGAACATTAAATATTAAACTAAAGACTTGTTTTAAATACAATTTTTTTAAATAAATTTTTAAAACCAAAATTTTGTTTTTTTTTTTAATAAATTTTTTTAAAATTCAATATTTCTTTGTATTATATATTATTCTTTTAATTTTCTTTAATATATTTTTCTTTACATATATAATTTTATTTTTTTTTTATATTTATCTTTTTTTAACTTTTTATTTCCTCAAATTTTTAAGTGTTTAACGTACGCGTTTTGTTTAACAACTGATTCCTTTGTTTTACCAGCAAAAGTCAGTTTACTGTTTGATTTTTCTTTTATACCCCTAAACTCTGAAGAGAGGGAGTATTTACTCATTAACTATTAACTGTCAAAATTTCTTAAAATTCTTTATGTTATTTATTCTCTACTTCTCTGTGTTGCATGGTTTTATGTCAAATTATCCTATATTTCCTTTTGCTATTTTGTAGTTGTATCTATTTTATATTTATTTATTCTTTATGCAAATTTTGTCCGCCTAGTGCGCGCGCATAATTCTTTAAAACATTTTTGTTTTTGCTTAACCTACTTATTTTTCCCTCTTTTTTTGAAAGTTGGTCCTTTTTTTCTATAAGTATTTGAGAGTGTTTGAAATGTGTCAGTAGTATCATGTGTTGCTAATGGTTTGTAAGTGTAAGTTTGTGAGAGCAAGAAAGAAAGAGCAAAAATGAAATAAGAAACGTGTCAAATAACTTGGTCAAATGTCAAAATGAGTATTTTGTTACAAAAAGTCAAATAAAGAAGAAAAATAAAAAAGGGAAATTTGTTTTCAACAACAGGGTGGTACAAAGGAAGAAAAAAGTATTCCAAAAGAAAAAAATTTAACTGAATTAAGAACTGAACTAGAACTGAACTAGAACTGAACTAGAACTGAACTAGAACTGAACTAGAACTGAACTAGAACTGAACTAGAACTAAACTAGAACTGAACTAGATCTGAACTAGAACTGAACTAGAACTGAACTAGAACTGAAGTAGAACTGAACTAGAACTGAACTAGAATTGAACTAGAACTTAACTAGAACTGAACTAGAACTGAACTAGAACTAGAACTGAACTAGAACTGAACTAGAGCTGAACTAAAACTGAACTAAGATTGAACTAGAACTAAACTAGAACTGAACTAGAGCTGAAGTAGAACTGAACTAGCACTGGACTAGAAATGAACTAGAACTGAACTAGAACTGAACTAGAACTGAACTAAAACTGAACTAGAACTGAACTAGAACTAAACTAGAACTGAACTAGAATTGAACTAGAACTGAACTAGAACTGAACTAGAACTGAACTAGAACTGAACTAGAACTGAACTAGAACTGAACTAGAACTGAACTAGAACTGAACTAGAACTGAACTAGAACTGAACTAGAACTGAATTAAAAATGACCTAGAGCTGAACTAGAACCGAACTAGAACTGAACTAAACTAGAACTGAATTAAAACTGAATTAAAAATGAACTAGAGCTGAACTAAAACTGAACTAGAACTGAACTAGAACTGAACTTGAACTGAACTAGAACTGAACTAGAACTGAACTAGAACTGAACTAGAACTGAAGTAGAACTGAACTAGAACTGAACTAGAACTGAACTAGAACTGAACTAGAACTAGAACTGAACTAGAACTGAACTAGAACTGAGCTAGAACTGAACTAGAACTGAACTAGAACTGAACTAGAACTAGAACTGAACTAGAACTGAACTAGAACTAGAACTGAACTAGAACTGAACTAGAACTGAACTAGAACTAGAACTGAACTAGAACTGAACTAGAACTGAACTAGAACTAGAACTGAACTAGAACCGAACTAGAACTTTTTTTTTTTTTTTTTTTTTTTTTTTTTTTTTTTATTTATTATTTATTTATTAACAAATTTTAAAATTCACAGTGTTTTCTTAAGACTAATCCCGCGAAGCCATGCGGCTTATCTGCAGGATGTATTAAAATAAATACATTATATTAAATTTAAATTTTTTTCATTGCGAACAAATATAAAATGATTTTAATAATTTCTTTCTTTTATATACATTTTGTTGGTTTAGGATGTTTATGGGTATTTTGTTTAGTATGGTTGGTAGTATGACGCTTAAGCTGTTTTTCCCATAGTTATTTCTAAAACGATCAACCTGATACCTTCCTTCAGCACGACGTCTTGTATTGTATGTGTGATCTATTGGCATTAGGAATCTCGAGTCGTTATAGAATTCATTTATAAGAGTAATGTTATAAATACTTTTTATGTTCAACACCTGAAGTTTGGAGGCTAAGCTCGTTGTGTTGACATTTTCATTTGTGTTTATGTGTGTGTTTCTGTTGCGATTAATGTTGTTGACGTATGTATTATTATTATCGTGAGCGTTGCGACTTATGTGTGTTTGGTTGTTGATGTGTATGTTGTTGTTGGTGTGTGTATTGGTGTTGTTGACATGAGTGACGTTGTTGACGTGTGTATTGTTGTAGATGACGTGAGTGCCGTTGTTGTAGATGTTGGTGTTGTTGATGTGAGTGTTGTTGACGTATGTGTTGGTGTTGTCGTATGTATTGCTGTTGCCGAAAGAGTCGTTGTTGACGGGTGTGTTGGTGTTGTTAACGTGAATGATGTTGTTGACGTGAGTGTTATCATTGACGTGAATGTTGTTGTTGACGTGACTGTCGTTGTTGACGTGTGTGTTGGTGTTGTTGACGTGAGTGTTGTTGTAGATATGTGTGTCGGTGTTATTAACTTGAGTGCCGTTGTTGACGTGTGTGTTGATGTTGTTGACGTTGGTATTGTTGTAGATGTGTGTGTTGGTGTTGTAGGCGTGTGTATTATTGTAGATGTGTGTACTGTTGTTGACGTGAGTGTTATTGTTGACGCGAGTGTTGTTGTTAGCATGTGTGTTGTTGTTGCTGACATGTGTATTGGTGTTGTTCACGTGAGTGTTATTGACGATAGTGTTGTTGTCGACGTGTGTGTTATTATTTACGCGTGTACTATTTGTGTTTCCATATACCATATTAAAATGTATTTGTTGAGTGTTGTGTTGTTGATTTTTTAAAAGGATTTTCAGAATTTGGTTCTGAGTTTGTTGCAAACTACTGCAATATGTCGAACTTCCCCAAGCTGTAATACCATGCCTGATATAAGATTCGGCTAGCGAAAGATATGCCTGCTTGAGAACAGTGTAAGGGGTACAGTTGCTCAAATGAAACAGACTATATGCAGCTTTCCTTAGTTTTTTCCTTAAATACTGTATATGCGTAAACCATTTGAAATTTTCATCTACGTGGACACCGAGGTATTTGAACGAGTTCACTACTTCTATAAGTGAGTTATATGTGTCTGTTTTAGAGGGGTTTGTGTTGTGTAGGCATTGTTCATTGTGGAATATTATCTTAATATCATGATTTAAAAGATGAGGTGGTTTTATGTGCAACAATTTAGTTTTTGATGCGTTTATTATTAGGCCATTATCGTGGCACCATTTTGAAATTATATTTAGATCATCCTGCATAAATCTGACTGCGCTTTCGATATTTTTATTGCATACCACAAGAGCTGTGTCATCTGCATAGGCGTATGTTGTACAATTTCTTACTACATTTAACATATCATTGGCGTATAATAGGTAAAGAATTGGACCAAGTTTTGAACCTTGGGGTACACCGTTATTACCTGATAAAGTTTTTTCACTTAAACTGCTGCCAATTTTTACCCTATATGCCCGAAGTTCTAAGTAGTTTCTAAACCATTCTAGACAACTTCCACGTATCCCATACCTTTCTAAAATTTCCAACAGGTGCTTGTGTTCCAGAGTATCGAACGCTTTGCTAAAATCAATGAATAAGACTAAGCAGTGGTTATGTTCGCTAAGGCTTTTGTTGATATTATTGGAAAAGTTTCCCAAAAGTTTGTTTATATTTTTACCCTTTTGAAAACCATATTGGCTAGGATTGATTATTTTATACTTCTTTATGTATTCATTAAGTCTTCTAACTATTATTTCCTCCAATACTTTTTCAATAATCGGGAGTATGGCTATTGGTCTGTAGTTATTTACATCATTTTTGGTACCGTTTTTATAAATCGGTCTTATTATCGAAGTTTTTAGCATTTCCGGAATAGAAGAGCTGTTGATACTGGAATTTATAAATGTAGTAATTATAGGTGTCAGTCGTATAGCATTACATTTGATGTCTTTAGGTCTTATGTCATCTACACCTGCTCCTTTTTTTTCATTTAATGTTCTTAGAATACCAAAGATTTCCTCTTCTGTCGTAGGGGAGAGATAGATAGAATTCGGTAGTCTTATTTTATTATAGTTTATAGTTTTAATATCACATTTGTGTAGAATTTTCTGGACGTTACTCTTAAAACTTGATGCAAATTTATTAGCTGTTGCCAAAATGTTTTCGCTTTTGAAGTTTTTTATTAATGATGTATCAATGTTTTTAGTCACTTTACCCGTAATTTCGTTTATTGTTTGCCATGTTATTCGCAAATTATTTCTGTTTTCCAGGAATTTTGTTTTATAGTAAAGATTTTTTGCATTAATTATTTTTTAAATTTCTGAATTTTTTATAATCATTTTCATAAATTTTATTATTTTTATTATTTCGCCACTTGTTAAAAAGTTTATCCCGTATATTACAACCGTTTAGTAGATAATCGTTCATCCACGGATTTATTTTTCTCTTTTTATTAATTTTGTTCTGAGTATTTGATTTTTTATAAATATCACAAAATTTTTCATATATTTTATTAAATACATCACTAGTGTTTAAATTCTGTTCAATTACTTCATCCCAGTTGCATTCATTTATATATTTGTTAACTTTATAATTGTTAATTCTTTTGCTTTGATTTAAAATGTTTTCCTCACCCTGTTTTTGTTTATTTTTATTTTCTTTATTGTCGTACATACAACAAAAAAGACCATAGTGATCAGAGATGCTTGTTCTCACTATTGAAGCATTTGTTTGTGTAGTTATGTTGTTGTTGCGTACATGTATATGATCGATGCAGGTACTTGTTTTGTTTTTTACATCTTCCCTTGTAGCTTCATTAATAATACATTGCAGTCCATTAGATGAAAGCATATCAATGTATTTTGTTGTTGTTAAGTTTTGAGTAAGAATATTAATGTTCATATCACCAATAATAACAATATCTTGTTTGTTTTTAATTTTGTTTATTGTTTTGTCCAGTTCTATTATGAACTCGTTTATATTATTTTTTGGCGGTCGATATATGACAATAAGAGAAAATGTTTTGTTGCTATTATTTACATCTAGTTGAATTGTTTCAAAAGAGTTTGTGTTTATGTTAATATTTGTATGGGTAATGGTTTCTCTTACGTATAACGCTATTCCCCCGCCTCTACCTTCTCTGTTGAGAAAGTATGAGGTAAAACCATTAATATTATACATATTATTTTCATAATTTGTAATATTTGTTTCAACAAGAGCAATGAAATTAATTTTGTTTATGATGTTATGTACAGAAGCAAGGAATGAAGTGAAATTTAGACGAAGAGAACGAATATTAATAAACAGAAAAGTGTTGGGATAACTTAGGAGATCTTTCTCAATTTGGTTAAAGTTTTTGATTGTTTTTATAGGGTTCATATTTTACTTTATTTGTGTATTTTGAGGAAAAGATTATGGGTTTAATTAGAAAGTAGTTTTTTTTTTTTTTTTTAAATACAGTAGTTAAATAGTTGTTGTTATCAGCTCAATATCTGCTGCGTTATGTATAATGATTGGGTTTGATATTTCTAGAACTGAACTAGAACTGAACTAGAACTGAACTAGAACTGAACTAGAACTGAACTAAAACTGAACTAGAACTGAACTAGAACTGAACTAGAACTGAACTAGAACTGAACTAGAACTGAACTAAAACTGAACTAGAACTGAACTAAAACTGAACTAGAACTGAACTAGAACTGAACTAAAACTGAACTAGAACTGAACTAGAACTGAAGTAGAACTGAACTAGAACTGAACTAGAACTGAACTAGAACTGAACTAGAACTGAACTAGAATTGAACTATAATAAAATTTTTTTTTTTTTAATTGATATTTGTTTCTTAAAAATTTCCAACAACATATTTACGCAAACCTTCGCCAAAAAAGTAATAAAAAACTTTAAAATAAGCTTTCATTTAGTTATTCATACAAATTATTGTTGCACCAAAATGTGCCAGCAGTTAATGCAACATTAACTGCCAACGAAGCTTAAAATGTTTAAACTTTTCATTATGAAGTCAAAAATAATAATAATAAAATTAAACAAAAAACAACTAAGACTCTTCTAACGCTTTTTCATATAAAAGACAAACATCTAATTTGTTCAAATAATAATTTAAATCGTTTAATGAGTCCTTTTATAGTTTCACTATACAATAAACTTCTCGCTTTCTAGGGAGGAAAAAATTCAAACAAAAAGAATAATTTAACGTTTGCTTTTTGTTTTTTTCAAGAAAGCAGCAACTTGTTGTTAATGCATTTTTCTAGAGAGAGCAAAATATGTTTTTTTTTTTATTCATTTTGTATAATAAAGAAGCAAAAGTTTCATGTGATTTTCTATTTTTCTTTTTCGTTATAAAGTAAACTAATTGCTTTAAGATTTAATCATAATCATAAGAAAAAATTTTAAAAAGTGTGTACTAAGTAATATGAGCAAATTTGTTTTAGTTAAGAAACTTTTTTTAGTGCAGCTGCTTTAAGCAAAAAGCCAAGTTCATTAAGTTGGGGCAATTACTGCAACTTACTTATACTAAACTCATATTACTGATGCTACTTTTAGCACATACTCACATATAATACTTAAGCTTAAGTGGTGGGGACTTGTAGTTATATTCGAACATGCGTATGTATTTTAGACACCATTTCCAAAGGAAAGAAATAAAAATTTATGTTTTCTTTGAAAATAGTTATATTTTAATTTAAAAAATATACTAAAAAGACACTAAAATTTAAATTCTATTGTATATAAACATCATTTAAAAAAGCTTTTGAAACTTTTTTTTATTAAAAAAGATAAGGTTTATGTATACAAATTAAAATAACAATATTAACACTGGTCGACAAAAAAATCCTTCCCCAAAGACGCATAGTTGAACTTGATGCATTCTGATGTGCTAAACACGAATCTGCTTTCAGTTTTTTTCCATCTGGTCTGGATTTTTTTTTTTTATGGGCGTGTGTAATAATTCGCCCATAGTAAGACCATTACTCTAGTATATTTACTGAACGTTATGTACGATTGATATAAGTGATACACCAAAAGATGCGTATTCAAAATATCTTCAAATCACCTAAACATTTTTTATGTGCTCAATAGTTTCGAAGTTATTTTGAAATAAGTCTCAAAAAAAAAAAAAAAAATAGGTGAACTAGGTGGATTTTGAAGAGTTAAACACGAATCTGCATTCACTTTTTTCTATCACGTACTGATTTTTTTTTATGAGCATGACTAATATCATCACCTTAATCAGAGGTCACACTATAAAATTCAAGAGTGCACAGTGGTTCCAAAAAGCTTTTTTTTTGGAAATAGTTCAGTAACTAAAGAACCATTAGAGGTATCTCAATAAAATTCCACATGGTCAGAGCTAAGATGTTTTTGAGTTGATTTGGAGGAGTACAGACCTCTAGCGGGTCAGGGGTTAAGTGGGTGGCCCTTCAAAGTTGCCCAACTCGGGTATGTAATTTTTTTAAAAAAATCGCCAAAAAATTAATTTATGATACGACAGAAAAAAAATGTTATATGCAGATAGTCCCTGTAAATCTCTACAAAAAATATGATATATATGTAGGTTATCTCTTTTAGTTTAAGAGATATTCTGGTCGAAATATATTTTTACCTCATTTTTAGCCTCGTCTTTTTTTAGTTTTTTAAACTTGGCGGGCTTAATTTTGCCTAGTGTTTATAAACCGGTTAACCGAAAAACCGGTTTTTTCTTAAAATTTCGGTTATTTGCGAACCGGTTAATTTGAAATATTCAATTTCGGTTAACCGGTTTATCCGGTTTTTTTGTGTCGGTTAACCGGTTTCAAAATTTACTAAAAATATCACTAAATTTCGTCTTTTTTTATTTTTTCCTGAATTTAAAATATAAGAAAATATTTTGAAACTTCTAAAAATGCTTGCTATTTGAGTTAACAAGAATCAGTTGATAGATATACTTCTGTGAAGTTAAATATATTTTGAAACTGTATGTATAATAAATCAGATAGATAATTAAGCATTCCATTTACAAAAACTTTAATTTCATGCGAATGAAATTTTCCAAAAGAAGAAAATAACTTTACACCTAATGTATAACTTAAGAGAAAATAAGATTTTATATAGGATAATAGGAAAAAATAAAGACTTCAAAAGTAGAACTAAATAGGTGCAGAAAATTTACTTTTAAATAATCAATAATTCTTCTAAAAATTAAAAACAAATCCGTTTTTAGCAGAAAAAATTTTAATTATTTTTCCAATTTTATGCAGGTATTGTTATCACATTTTTTTATAAGAATTATGTAAACTTTTCCTTGAGAGAAAAATTTTAAAAGAGGTGAATATAAATCATAATATAAAGTACATTATCCTAGGTCTAAAGCTTCCTTTTTATAAAATTTAAATTATTTAATTTTATTTTTAAGCTAGAAAAATTAAAAAAAAAAAATAAAAATAAAAAAATCTTTATAGAATAATTTTAGATCATTATAAAGCTTCAAAAGCTGTGCTATAAGATGCCAAAAAAAAAAAAAAAATTTTATAAATTATATTAAAACTAGTCTAAAGGCTGAAAAAAAGTATTATAAATTTTCTATGTAAATCAATCGCAATTTGTAAAGAACACTGCAGTGCACTGTTTATTATATGGTGCATGGTTAAACCAATAAGTTGAAAAACACTTTTTTTTACCAAAAATATTTTTATTAAGCTTCAAATTAGAGCAATTATTAAAATGTCGGTTAACCGGTTTAACCGGTTTTTAAGTAGACGGTTAACCGAAAAACCGGTTTTTTAATTATAGCCAATTTTCGGTTAACCGTCAAACCGGTTTTTTGAAAAGTCGGTTTTTTATAAACACTAATTTTGCCCCTAGTTTTTTTTTAAAAAGTTTGCCAGATTTTCTATAATGCAAGAATCATATAACTATATGAATCCGTTAGAAAGTTATATTAATCTAAAGTTAGAACTTTAAAAAAATGTTACCTTTTTTGGGTTTTTTTCCAGAAAAGTGTCAATATTTATTCAGTGATAAAATTAGATTTTTGTTCTGAGCTTTATAATTTTTTTAATGTTTTCAAAAAAATCTTAATGTAAATGTGTGTAAAGTAAATCTGGAGGAGTATGGGACAAAGGTCTGCCCACTAGCCCTATCCAAATTTAGAAAATTTTGGTATTTAGCTTTTTCTTTTTTTGTTATGTTCTCAAATCCCAAAGCTGGGATCGACTTAAAATTATTTTAATTTTTTACCTCTATGTGTAAGGTATTTACCCAAAAAGTATTTTCTGACGGACGCCGCTTATAACGACAGAGTGACCATTTCAATGAAAAAAGTAAATTTTTGAAGGAAGCTTTTCCCGAACTGGAATTTTGGGTATTTTAAAGTAAGAAAATGGGAATCTATTTATTTTTTTCTTTTAAGGACAATTTTTTTTATATTACACTAAAATTTTGTAATGATAGCTTAATTAATGTAGATTTTATTTAAGTTCAAATATAAATTTTTTTTTTGAAAAATAACACTAAATACAAACATTTTTCGTTCTTTGATCAATTTAATGAAAAAATTTAGTTCGAATTCTTTATTATTTATATATTATTATTTTTCAAGTAATAGCCTTTCTAATGATACCAAATACTTGCATAAATCTTTTACACAATCGTTAAAATACTTACTGAAACTTGACCTCCCTACAGCGAAATGTGCTCATTTTCCTTAATTTCTTTAGTAAATGTGTGCTGCAGCATTCTATATACATAAGTGCATAGCAGTTTCAACATGTTTTTTTAAATAATTTTATGCAACTTTTGAACTGTTAAATATTTCAATGAAATTTCACATAGTTATTACTGAGGTGTTTTGGAGGAGCACAAGTTTCTAGATGGTCTTGGGACAGGGGGAGGACCGTCGAAATGAGTCACCTCGGATATTATGCAATAAATAATTAAAGGAGCTGACCACTATCGGAGCTTCTCCTCCTGTCCACAGACCAGCTATAAACTTGTGCTCCTCCAAAACAATTGGAAAACATCTCAGAAATAACTGTGTGTAATTTTATTGAAATATATTTAATGATTCAAAAGTTACACAAACTTATTTAAAAAAAAAAACACATTGAAACAGCTGTGCACTTATATATATTTCAAAGTGTTTTTTTAAATAAGTTTGTGTAACTTTTGAATCATTAAATATATTACAATAAAATTACACACAGTTATTTCTGAGATGTTTTCCAATTGTTTTGGAAATACCTTTTTAATATATAAATAATAAGGTATTCGAACAAAATTTTTTCATTAAATTTATAAAAAAAACGAAAAATTCTTGTATTTAGTGTTATTTAAAAAAAAAAAAAAAAAATTTAATATTTGAACTTAAATAAAATCTACATTAATTAAGCTATCATTGTGAAATTTAAGTATAATATAAAAAAATTTGTCTTCAAAAGAACAAAATTAATAGATTCCCATTTTCTTGCTCTGAAATACCCAAAATTCTAGTTCGGGGAAAACTTGCTTCAAAAATTTACTTTTTCCAATAAAATGGTCACCCTGTCGTTATAAAAGGCGTGGCTTATTAAATATTTTTTGTGTGTTTAGCTAACATATGTAGGTAAGTTTGCAAGGTATTATTTTTTTTTGATTTTAGCTTTGACATTTTTGAGCTCCACAGAAAGCTAAAAAAACAAAAATTAAAATTAACGAAATTCTGATTGGGCTAGCGGGAGGATTGTTACCCCAACTGCTGTCAGATTTTTTTGCCTGCATTTATGTTAAGTGTTCTTTTAGAAACATTAAAAAAATGTATGGTCCAGAGGAAAATAATGGACTTTAAAGTGAAAAAATGTTACCACCTTTTTGAAAAAAAATCACAAAAAATCTTAATTTTTTTTTAAATTTTCTACTTCAAAATAACATAACTTTTTATCTAAAACATATAGGTAAATGATTCTTGCAAGAAAATTATTTAGAATTTTATAGAGAATCCAGGGAATATTTTAGAAAAATTTTGGGACTTAAATTGAGCCCGCCAAGTTAAAAAAAACTAAAAAGAAAAATGTTTAAAAATAGGTCAAAATTTTACTTTGTTCCAAATATCTCTTAAAGTGAAAAAGATAACACACACATGTAAGCGTATTTTGTAGAGAATTATAAGGACTTTCTATGTGCAAAGTTTTTTTTTCAATCAAATCATATATGAAATTTTGGCGATTTTTTTAAAAATTTTCATACCCGTAGTGATCAACTTTAGAAGTCCACCCCCGCCCCCCAGATGCGCTAAGAACTTGTCCTACTCCAAATCAAATGATATACACCTCAGGATTGTCCATGTAAAATTTCATATAAATACATTTAGCAGTTCTAAAGTTACAGAATTATTTCCAAAAAATTTCGTTTTGGGACCACTGTGTGCCTGTATTTTCGTGAGATTTTAAGAGAATGATTTAGGATTTTTTAGTTATTTTTTAAGATCTACAAATAGCCATCAATAGTTTTCCTAATTTTAAAACAAATTCTGGCAATACAACACACTTAAAGTAGGTTTCAAACAATTTTGAAATTTTTTGATTTTCCTCATATTTAAACTCAACATAAAATATAAGGTTTTTAAATTATATCTCTTTAAAAGATATTACTATTAAGCCTATTAAAATAGGCTTTCTTCAAAATTTTCATAAAATTTTAAAGGCCCTATTCACAATAAAATTTTAAATTTACTCAAGTTTGTTTTATTTGGATTTTGTATGAAAAATTTTTTATATTGAAGACTAATAAATTTGAAATTTGATTATGAATAAGGCCACAATTCTATTAAAGCTTAAAAAAAAGTTTCATAAAAAGTTTATAATTGTAGTTTTAAAAAAGTTTAAGCAAAAAATTATATAAAAAAAATGTTGTAATTTCTAAGTATCAATATTTCTTAAATAATAAAAGCTTTTACAAATAGTCGCTGCAACATTTTTTCCATAAAATATTTATTTGCAGTGTCAGGGGAATCATTATTATTTTTATTATTTTCAATTTCAGTTTTTAACTTTATTTTCTTCTTCCTTAGATTGTGGTATCAACTATAAAATATTAAGATGTCACTCATAATAAAGCTTTATAATACCTGCATTTTAACTTTTTTTTAAACAAATTATTAAGTGCTTTTGCTATATAAAAGCAAGTGAGTGTTTGTTTGTGTGTGCTATAGCAAGTTTACTGTTTTTAACAACACCTGTTTATGATTAACAGGTGTTTTTAACACATGAAAGCTTCAGCAAATTATTAATTCTTTTTAAAGGATTAAGAGTTTTTAAAAGAACTAAATGGTACTTAAAAGTTCATGGAGTGCATAGTTAAAAGGGGCATTTAATTATTGTGGCAGTTTGAAGTTATAACTTATAATAATTAATTAAAAGCTTTTAATCTAAAAAAATAATTTTTGTCCTAAAAACTTACCAGTTTGTGTGCTGGAATCAAAAAAAGTGCTGGTAGTTTCCACAGTCATGGTGCCTATGGTGCCATCAATAATTTGAGCACTAGAATCACGTCGTCCACGATAACTGTAAATAAAATAAAATATTAAAATTTTATTCTCCCTCTTTATTTTAAATTGTCTACTCACCGACATACATCATCACTTTGAGAACTTTGTCTACGAAAATTACGACATCTAATCATTTCTTCGGTAGTTGATTGTCGACGAAAACCTCGTGCTATTAAAATTTCTTCAGTAGTTGATTGTCTTCTTATGGCCGGTCTACTGCTGCCTTGTTCTACCACAGGCAGTGGTGGTGGTCGACCACAGGGACTGGCATCTCTTGAGGAACATATACTATTAGAATCCGGAGATCTAGAACTGCGTGCTGCTGAAGAACTTTGTCTTCTTAAAGCATGACGTCGATGAGGACTTCCTTCTCTTTCATGACTACGATCTGGAGACAAATGTGTACGAGAATCTCTTCTACCACCACGAGAAGCACTATCGGGACTTAAAGAATCTCTGCGGGAATTACGCCTTTGTCCCTCTTCCGGAGGATCAGGACTAAGGGCAGGCTGGGATCCTCGTCTACTGCCACCGGGCAAACAACTTTCATCAAAGGCAGTAGCCTGTCTTTGTAAACGCTGCAGCCTAGGAGCTCTTTCAGGACTGATACCAGCTTTAGAATCTCTACGATTGACACGCCCACATTGGGTAGTCGAATCTCTTCTACCCTTAGGAGCTGTGGGACTAGTAGCTGGTGGTGTTACTGAACTCGTTATAATGGTGGGTGGTGGTAGGGCTTGACATGAAGAATCAACCTGATTATGAGAAGAATATGAGTAAAGAGGCATAGAATCAGAACCAGCCGAACTGGTAGAAGGACGTTGTTCATAACGGAAATTAGGAAATTCGGGAGCCGCCAGGGAATCTCTTTTCACTGGACTAACACCAATACGTGGTGGTGGAGGAGGTGTGGTCGAGGGTGTTATAATACGACCTATAGAACTATCACGACGACTAGAATGATTACTCTCACCCGAATCGCGGCGTGAACCCTAGTTTCATTTTTTTTTTTTTTATAATTAAGGGTAACATTAAGTGCATGATTTATTTACACACGTAATGATATATACAGAGAGAAAAGAATGAAACAAATAATAAAAGGAAAATATATTTACAAACATTTGAACAAACACCATGTAATTGATTACTTACCCCCTTAGAAGGCTCCACTACCACATTTACTGCCACTGTGGTGGGTTCATCTACAGTACTCTCACGACGATTCCAATGTTTCACAAACTCAGCTGTATTGGAATCACGTCGAGTACGTGTACGCAGGCCAGATTCAGCACTAGATTCACGTCTTTTACGTGGTGCCACATAGGTGGGACCCGCACTGGTGGCAGCATCAGAGACAGAGGTACGCCAGGGTAAACTGCGTGCTAAATCTGCTAAAGTTTCACGACGGTTTAGAGGAGCTTTGGTGCTTCTTTGAGGCTGGGAATTTTGATGTTTGACACCACCACTCCATTCTCTTAGGAGATCGGTTAACTGGGCCAAAGAACTGCGACGACGGCGTTGCAGACCTGGGTAAATCAAAAAAGGAAATTATTATTAAGTCTATAGTTAAGTCTCTAGTGTAGACTATAGTCCAGTTTATATAGTCAACTATAGTTTAGTTTATAGTGTCGACTATAGTCTAGTTAATAGTGTCGATTACAGTTTAGTTTATAGTGTCGACTATAATCTTGTTTATAATGGCGACTATAGTTTAGTTTATAATCGCGACTATAGTCTTGTTTATAATAGCGACTATAGTTTAGTTTATAGTCGCGACTATAGTCTAGTGAATAGTGTCGATTATAGTTTAGTTTATAGTGTAGACCAAAGTCTAGTTTATAGTGTGGACTATAGTCTAGTTTATAGTGTCACTATAGTATAGTTTAAAGTGTTGACTGTAGTCTAGTTTATAGTGTCGACTATAGTCAAAAAATTATAGTGTCGACTATAGTCTAGTTTATTACGGTTTTAGTTTTATGTTTACGACTGTAGTCTAGTCCATATAGTGCATTCTGTAGCGTTGACTAAAGTATAGTTTATAGTGTCGACTATAGTTTATTGTGTCAACTATAATCTAGTTTATAGTCTAGTCTATAGTGTCGACTATAGTCTAGTTTATAGTGTCGACTATAGTCTAGTTTATAGTGTCGACTAAAGTCTAGTTTATAGTGTCAACTATAGTTTATAGTGCCGACTGTAGTCTAGTTTATAGTGCTGATTTTAGTATAATTTATAGTGTCGACTATAGTCTAGTTTAAAGTGTCGACTATAGTGTAGTTTATAGTGTCAATTATAGTCTGTTTAATAGTGCCGATTATAGTCCATTTTATAGTGTCGACTATAGTATAGTTTATAGTGTCGACTATAGTCAAGTTTATATTGTCTTGTCTATATAGTTTAGTCTACAATTTTGAATCTAGTTTGGTCCATAGTCTTGTCTTTAGTCTAGTCTGTAGTTTTGACTGTTGTCTAGTCTCTAGGCTGTTCTACAAATTATTTTTTTCTTCTTACCCGGCGGTGGTGATGTACTAGGAGGTGTATTTATTTGTGCTGCCGAATCTCTTCTGCCGCCCAGTCTTTGTCTGATTGTCGACTCCTCCAGCTTTTTTTTATTAAATAAATAATAATTGATAAGAATTTAATTAAGATAAAATATTTTCATATAAATTTCTTTTAATTTATATAAAACTTACCTGCTCTCTTACTAGATCATCCCAACCATTGCCACCCGACCACACCAGTCCCACTTGATGTGACATTATGGGCAGGTTGCAGACGAAACATATTGCTGTCATCGTCCTAAAAATGTGTTTTTCATTTGTTTTTATGTGTTTGTTTTTTTTAAATATATGTGAGAATATAAGAAAAAAGAGAAAAAAAGAGAGGCATGCCACAAAAAAGAAAATATATTTAGTGATTTTGTTGTTTTATAATAACAGTTTTGTTTATAATAATTTATATGTATGTAATTTGCAAAGAAAGCTTTATATATTAAGTGTAAGATTTAAACAGTAAAAGAAATTGTTTTTAAAATTATAGCATAATTTTAGGCTTATAAACATGCTAGAATATTTCTTTTTTAAATATATATGAATTAAGTATTAGGGAATTAAGAAATATGAATATAAATTTTATGGTAGATAAATGTAGGAAGTAATAAAATTTAAAAAAGCCTCAAATGAAATAAATTAAGTAACTATTTATCGTTCAAAAATAAAAAAAGACAGCAATTATTTCAAATGCTAAGGTTTGTTTTTGACAATTTTATTATAATTTTATATTTTGGGTATATGACCTTAGTCTATAGGGCTATAATTTTGCTTAATATTAGTGTATTGTTTTATTCCAGATACATATTTATGTATATTAAGTTTGCTTTTCTGTTTTAAAATTTCGACTTTGGCGTAAATTTTTTCATGTTTTATTCATTAAAACAAAATATAGTTTTTGGTATACTTTAAATATTATTCTGTTTATTGTTAAATTATATATTTTTCCTTAAATTCTTTGAATAATTTATTAAATATTTTGTAAATAAAAAAGGAGTTCATATATGTGTTTAACAAAGTGATCAGTTGTAAACAAATAAAGTAGCTAAGTTGCATTTAAAATAAAGTTTAGTACTAAAGAAAAAAATTTGCAGGTATGTGGAGAAAAAATACTTAATTTAACTTCAAAAATGCTAAAATAGTCCGGCTGATATTGAGATAAAAGACTTAATTTTATGATTCATTTGACGAATGTTTTTAGAGCAAATTAAATCAGTTTTGGAAAATTTCATTACATATTTAATAACTAGGGACTAGGAAAACATTTACATCAATTTGCTTTATGACGGACTAGCGGACGGACGTTATTTTAAACTTTTAGAGGTTCATAATTAATTTATTGAAAGTTACATGTAATTCACTATAATAAATGCTATATTCCAGTAAATTTTCATTATAATTATTTAAACCGTTTCAGAGTTATTATTAAAAATGTCTGGTATATAAAAATTGTTGATACAAAATATTTAAATATTTTATAAAAAAAAAAAAAATAAGAAAAATAATTAAACAGTATGACAATGAAAATATATTTAAATGGTCTAGTTCAGCTTGTAAACCCAATTGACTATATCATTTTGCCATTTTTAGCATTTTTAATAAATTTTTAATAAACCTTTTAAAACATAAATTTCGTCATAGTCGAGTATAATAGTAGCACATTGGGGTTAAAGGGGTTAAAAGTGGCGCTTAATTCAGGGAAAGGTAATAACAATATTTTAATGGCCACGTTTTATTTTTATATTTATTAGTAAGTAAAAAAATATATTTTTAGTATAATTTAGTATAATTAATTTTTTTTTTTTTGGCAGTATGGTAAAATCCGTCTGACCATCTTTCCGTCTATACATTGGGTTTAAATGGATTAAAAAAGGGTGTTAATTCAGGAAAAATTTATATAAATATTTTAATAAATACGTTTGGCTTTTGTATTGATTAAAAATTAAAAAAGGTATTTTTGGAATTTTAAAATTTTTTCTTGACAGAATTATGATGTCCGTCCTTCTGTCCATCTGTTTTTTTTTTTTTTTTTGCAAATTTTTCAATTATAAATCTTTTATTTTTGACACAATAAAGTTATATTGATTTCATATTGTTTTAAAGGTATTAATTAAAATTTGAAAAATATATTTTTGGAATTTTAAGTTTTTTTCTTGTGTGTGTTCTGATGTCCGTCCTTCCGTCGGTCCGTCAATTTATTAGTCTTTGAAAATTTTTCAATTCGAAATCGTTTATTTTTAAGCTCAATAAAGATATCGACTTTAAATTTCATTTATTCGATAATTTATTTTGTTTTTTAACTAATTACAGAAAATATAATAAAATCAGTTGAAAATGTTGGGCTATATATGGAAAAAACTTGACCAATGTCGCTAGTGGTTAAAAATTTTCTATGTCATTAGTACCCTAGTTTGAGCCCTCATAACTTCGTTCTTGACACATATTTAGGATCCTGCTTTCAAACATAAAATACCACTTTCCTCTGCTAAGCTTGTATGAAATTTTATTTAAATCTAACCAGCCAATTAGAAGTTACAGATTTATTTCCAAAAATTTTCGTTTATTTATTAAAAAATAAAAATACGCCGAAAGATGATGAAAATTTAATTTCTTACATCTTTTCCAATATTAAACTTTGACATTTCCGTACTAGAAAACAACACAACATAGTTTGTTGATTATAATGGCAAATTATATATAATTTTGCATTTTATTTTTATTCGGTATCCAACTTTATAACGAAAATTTAAATTTCAAAATTCTGTTAATAATCACTTTTGACACATTTTACCCCAATGTGAGTCGGTTAAAACAAGGTGTACTAAAATATAATTTTAAAGATTTAATTTAATGTTAAAATATGGTGAAAAGCTTATTAAAAATGTTAGAATAAAAGTTATCCAAAATTATATCCTATGGCTTTGGTAAACAGCCCATAGTGCTGATAAATATTATGAAAGGTGAAAACACAAAAATATGGCAGGATAATATGTTGAAAAGTTAAAAAAGGAAGTAATGTGAAAGTAACACAAGTGGATGCTATGTAAGAAAAGCTTTTAAAGCTTTTTTTCATATAGTATACGAATAAATGTTAGGAACTGATTTAATGGAAAAATTATCAAAGAAAAGATAAGATGTACACATGGATAGTAAAAGATTAATATAAACAGGATAATTGAAAAATATAAATATTAAAACAAATAAATAAATAAATAAATAAATAAAAAAATAAATAAATAAATAAATAAATAAATAAATAAATAAATAAATAAATAAATAAATAAATAAATAAATAAATAAATAAATAAATAAATAAATAAATAAATAAATAAATAAATAAATAAATAAATAAATAAATAAATAAATAAATAAATAAATAAATAAATAAATAAATAAATAAATAAATAAATAAATAAATAAATAAATAAATAAATAAATAAATAAATAAATAAATAAATAAATAAATAAATAAATAAATAAATAAATAAATAAATAAATAAATAAATAAATAAATAAATAAATAAATAAATAAATAAATAAATAAATAAATAAATAAATAAATAAATAAATAAATAAATAAATAAATAAATAAATAAATAAATAAATAAATAAATAAATAAATAAATAAATAAATAAATAAATAAATAAATAAATAAATAAATAAATAAATAAATAAATAAATAAATAAATAAATAAATAAATAAATAAATAAATAAATAAATAAATAAATAAATAAATAAATAAATAAATAAATAAATAAATAAATAAATAAATAAATAAATAAATAAATAAATAAATAAATAAATAAATAAATAAATAAATAAATAAATAAATAAATAAATAAATAAATAAATAAATAAATAAATAAATAAATAAATAAATAAATAAATAAATAAATAAATAAATAAATAAATAAATAAATAAATAAATAAATAAATAAATAAATAAATAAATAAATAAATAAATAAATAAATAAATAAATAAATAAATAAATAAATAAATAAATAAATAAATAAATAAATAAATAAATAAATAAATAAATAAATAAATAAATAAATAAATAAATAAATAAATAAATAAATAAATAAATAAATAAATAAATAAATAAATAAATAAATAAATAAATAAATAAATAAATAAATAAATAAATAAATAAATAAATAAATAAATAAATAAATAAATAAATAAATAAATAAATAAATAAATAAATAAATAAATAAATAAATAAATAAATAAATAAATAAATAAATAAATAAATAAATAAATAAATAAATAAAAAAATAAATAAATAAATAAATAAATAAATAAATAAATAAATAAATAAATAAATAAATAAATAAATAAATAAATAAATAAATAAATAAATAAATAAATAAATAAATAAATAAATAAATAAATAAATAAATAAATAAATAAATAAATAAATAAATAAATAAATAAATAAATAAATAAATAAATAAATAAATAAATAAATAAATAAATAAATAAATAAATAAATAAATAAATAAATAAATAAATAACAGGAAAATTTTTCAGCGAAATAAAAAAATAAAGATTAAAGAATATTTAATATTTTATAAAGTATCATAACAGATGCATTAGAAGATTATAAAATATTGAAAAAAAAAAAAATTACAAAAAAATAAACAAATTAGTTAAAGGAAAATCTTGACAGAAATAAAATAAAAAAATAGTCTAAATTAAGTTTACAGTACAGTTTTTAAAAAAGCTTTTAATGTTAAGTAAAAGTCCGAAGAAAACAGTTATAAAATATAAAAAATGTTAAAAAAAATTCGGTATAACTTTAATAGAAAAAAAAAACAAAATAATGTTAAAGGAAATTGTATCACAGTTAAAAAAGCTTTTAAAAGCTTTTCTTTTGAAATATGTTACAGTTTTAAAAAATAATAGAAATATGTGTGTTAAAAGCTTAATATAGTATATTACTAATTAACATTTAAGAATTACTACTAGCTAAAAGATTTAAAAACAGGCAACATGCTTTATAATTAAATTTAAAGAAAATACTTTAAATTCAAAGCTTTTGTGTTAAAAAATTATTATTTTTTTGATATAATATTAAAAATTTTTAATAACAAATTTAAACATGCTTTAAACAAAATTTAATAACTTTTTTCTTATCGCCGTCGAGGAGGGTTGATCCATAGACATATATTGCCTCAGTTTTGGCATGGCGCATAATTGTTGTTTATAACGGCGGCCGGTAATAAAATAACGTTTATTTCTCTTCTTCTTCTTCTTCTTCTACTGCTGCTGCTTCTTTTTTTGCTGCCCTTAAAGGCTTACAGGCTCTCAAAAGCTTTTTTTTAATTTTTATATATAAAAACCAAAAAAAGCTTTTTTTATATTTTTTTTAATAAAGCTTTTTTCCCAATTTGTAGCACCCCTTAACAAACCTGTTGTTATATTCTTATGGCTAGGATTTTGGGGTTGACTTTTTTATTATTGTTGTTGTTTTTGTTATCTCTAATTATCAGCACATTTATACAAACACTTAAACATATTGAGCTTTAATCAAAAAACTACAAATTTTTTTTTAGGGGGGAAGTTATTTGTTAATTTTTTTTATGTTTTGAGGGGGGGAACACAATTTTTTTTGCTACACATTTAGACACACTGAAAAAAAAGAAGTTAAAAAAATGAACAGATAAAAACATTTGTTTGAAAAAAATTAAACAAGGGGGGATTTATATATTTTATTTTTTGGTAATATTATTTAAAGCATTTTATTTAAATTTATGTTAAGTAAATAACTTTGTAATAAATAACAAAAAAATTGTATAACAAACATATAAAAAAAATTATAGCAAAAGCACACACCATAAAAAAATTTATGGGATTTTTTTTTTTAATTTGTTTGTTTAAGATGAGAAAAATTTTATTTAAAAAATCTACTACAGCATGCAATTCTATACTTAATAAAGTATTGTTAAATTTAACTTAGACTAGAAATCCTGATAATGTGCATAAAAAGTTTTCTATTTTCTTAAAAATGTCTTAATGTTTTTGAAGAAATATTATTTTATAGAAAATTAAATTTTTTTTTTTTTTTTATAAAAAATGGAGAATTATTAATATTTTTAAATTATTATAAAAATTTAAAACAATAAAATCGCTTTGTTATTGTCTGAGTAATGAACAATTCACCAGAAATATTTTTCGTTATTATGTTTTACGTTAAATATTTTTAAAGATAATTTAAAACTTTAGTTTTTAAATTTAATTATTATTTTTTTAATAAAAAATCCATTTTCTAATAAATTTTAAAACACCAAATTCGTTTTATAAATAGCTAAGTTATAAGCAATTCGCCAAAAATAGGTTTTGCTTTCAAAATTTTTTTAAGAAATCCCACTTTTACAAATGTTTTCAATATATTTATAACTTTATTTGGTAGCTTTATATATGAAGTTATTCTGTATCAAAAATCAGTGAAATTGCTTTAAAAATGCCGGAGTTATAAGCAATTCGCTAAAAAAAAAAAATTATTTCACCAAAAATATTTTCTGATAAAAATTTACTTTTTACAGTGAAAAAATAAAATCAACTCCTGGTAGTAGAATCCTTTAAAAACTATTTCACAAATTCGCTTTTAATAGTATAGTTATATAGTATAGTGAGCAATTCACAAAAAAAAAAAAAAACAAAAAAAAAAAAAAAAAAAAATATTTCGCTAAAAATATTTTTGTTACAAAAAATTACGTTTTAGTAACATAAAAGCAAAATATAAAGCTTCATGTTTCCTTTTGCGAAAAATAAAAAAAAAAAAAAAAAAAAAAATATTTCGCTAAAAATATTTTTGTTACAAAAAATTACGTTTTAGTAACATAAAAGCAAAATATAAAGCTTCATGTTTCCTTTTGCGAAAAATATATCAAATTAATCCACAAACACATGAGCTTTAAGGAATTCGCTAAAATAGTTATTCGCGAATTTTATTTAGTTTATTTATTTTTTTTTTTTTGTTTTTTTGAAAGGAGATTACACAACTTTTTTAGGTTTAATGCAGCATATTTTTGTAGCTTATTTTTTTTTTTTTTTTTAAGATTTTGTGTCAATAAAATCGCTTTATAAATCACTGTGAAATAAACAGTTCACTAAAAAATATTTATTCACCAAAAATTTTTTTTGATGTCACATAACACTCAAGTAGTATTTAGACCTGTAGTATTATCTTTGTGAAATATTAATTAAATTTGTTCAGAAATCGCAAGTTTTTTTTTTTTGCAATTCCCTAAAAATAATGTAATCCGCCAAAAAAAAAAAAAAGTGTACTTTTCATGGTGGCTAAGCAAAATATAAACTTTTAATTTAATGTATGTGAAAAATTAGGTAAATTGTCCCATAAATGGCTTGAATACAAATAAAACGCTAAAAAAATTTATTTCGCTAAAAATTTATTTATTACAAAAATTTATTTTTTTACAGTGGCAAAATAAACTATACATCTTTAAAGATATTTGTGTTAAAAATTAGATAAATCGGAGAGTGAATGGCTATAATATAAGCAATTCGCTAAAAATATTTATTCCGCCAAAAAACAATTTCTTTCAAAAATTAAATTTTAATAGTGTCAATGTAAAATATAGATCTTCAAAATAATATAAGTAAAATACTAGCCCAATCGTTCTACATATGACAAAAATACGTTCATTTCACAAAAAAAAAAAAAAAATAAAAAAATAATAATAAAAAAAAAAAAAAAAATCACGAAAAATGAATTTATCCAAAAATTTTGCTTTTAATTAAAGCAAAACAAATTATATACCTTAAATAATATTCGTGTCAAAAATTAGCTAAATCGGAGTGTGAATGGCTATAATATAAGCAATTCGTTAAGAATATTTATTCCGCCAAAAAACAATTTATTTCAAAAATTAAATTTTTATAGTGTCAATATAAAATATAGATCTATATATCTTCAAAATAATCTTAGTGAAATATTAGCTAAATCACTCCGTAAATAAGGAAAATATGCACGTTTCACTAAAAAAAAAAAATATTTCGCTAAAAATGTTTGTATTGCAAGCGTTTACTTTTAAAAGCAAAAAAGCAATTAATAGATTTTAAACATAATAAATATAAAAAATTTGATTTCTTTTAAATGAAAAATTAGCAATTCGCAAAAAAAAAAAAAAAATCCGCTAAAAATATTTTATTAAAAAGTTTACTTTTTGTGGTAATAAAGAAAACTATTGATCTTTGAAATATTATATGTAAAAAATTAGCCAGATTGTTTGATAAATAGCCTCAATATAAGCAATTCGTTAAAAAAAATTTTTCCGCCAAAAATTAGTCACCAAAGTATAGTTTTAATACTGAAAAAGGAAAATATAACTTTTGAAAATAATTTATGTAAAAATTAACCAAATCGGTTAGTAAATGAATGAAATATGAGCAATTCGCTAAAAAAAATATTCCGCCAAAAAATTGTTTTGCAAAAAAATTAATTAAATTTATAGCATCAAAGCACAATATAATATTTTTAGATAATGTGAATGAAAAATTAAACGAATTTGTATCATTATTGGCTAAAATATGAGCACTTCACTAAAAAAAATTTATTTCGCCAAAACAAAAAAAAAAAATTTTATTATATTTTTGGTGGTTAAGAAAAATATGAACCTTTGAATATTAAAAAAAAAAAAAAAATTGCCAAAATATGACCAATTCGCGAAAAAAAAAAAATTATTTCGCCAAAAATTTGTTTCATCATACAAGTAGACTTTTAATACTGAAAAAGCAAAATATATCATTTCCTGATAATTTATGTAAAAAATTATCCAAATCAGTTGACAAATGACTGATATTTGAGCAATTCGCTAAAAAATTATTTCGCCAAAAAATTGTTACATCACTAAAGCAGAGTTTTAATAGTGACAGAGCAAATATATCATATCCAGATAATTTATAAAAAAAAACTAGTCAAATCGCTTAGTAATTGACTGAAATATAAGCAATTCGATAAAAAAATTGCATTCCGCCAAAAATTTGTTGCATTACCAAAGTAGAGTTTTAATAGTGACAAAGCAAAATATATCATACCTGGATAATTTATGTAAAAAATTAGTCAAATCGTTTAGTAAATGACTGAAATAACAGCAATTCGCAAAAAAAAAGTATTCCGCTAAAAAATTATTTTTGTAGCTATGGATCAAAACTTAACTATTCAAAATAATATAAGTGAAAAATTAGTCAAAATATGAGCAATTCGCCTAAAAAATTTATTTCGCCAAAAATTTGTTGCATCACCAAAGTAAAGTTTTAATAGTGACAAAGGAAAATATAACCCTTCTAGATAATTTATGAAAAAATTTTGCCAAATTGGTCAGTAATTGACTGAAATATGAGCAATTCGCCTAAAAAACATTCCGCCAAAAATGTTTTATTTCCACAAAAGTTAACTTTTGTAGCCTCAGAGCAAAATTAACCCCATAAAAATAATATAAGTAAAAAATTAGTAAAATTGTTACATTAATGGCCAAAATATGAGTCATTCGCTAAAAATTTTATTCCGCCAAATATTTACTTTTATGTTTTTCAAGATTTTTGGAAATATTTAAATTAATTTATTTTGTCTGTAAATAGTTAGGTACATTATGTGCTGCAGATTTTGGTCAAATACGCTATTTTTATACCCTTCACCACAGGTGTAAAGGGTATATATAAGTTTGTCATTCCGTTTGTAATTCCCACAATTTTCGTCGGAGAGCAAAAAAGTTTACATTTTCGGGATCCTTGTAAGAAATGATGACGATAGGACCATGTCCGTCCGTCCGTCCGTCCGACCGTCCGTCCGTCCGTCCGTGTGTCGGTTGAAATGGCGTTTATGAAGCCCACCGATAACTGACATATATAATATATATATCAAACGATCGGAAATGCTTTCGAGAATTTTGCTATTGGAATTCAGCAAGATAGGTTCATACAATGCGGAGATATGTTCAAAAAACCGGTTTTTAGAACCGGTTTACCAGTTTCTGAAGCCTCTGTATATACTAGAGACTTCATTTTTACAAAGAAGTCTCGAACATTTTTTTCTGAATTTATGTTCTGAAAAAATGAAATAAATCGGTTCAATAATAACTGAGATATCGGACAAAACGCATTTTTTATTTTTTGAAGCCCTGGTTTAAGCTATAGATTTTTATTTTTATACAAATCGGTCACAAATATTTTTATAAAATTTCAGTTTTTTGAATCAGCAGGATCGGTTTATAAATGGCGGAGATATGCTTTAAAAACCGGTTTTTAGAACCGGTTTTTCAGTTTCTGAAGCCTCTGCATATACCAGAGACTTCGAATTTTTAAAGGGGGCTCGGAAATTATTTTCTGAATTTTTGTTCTGAAAAAATGAAATAAATCAGTTCAGTAATAACTGAGATATCGGGGAAAGCGAATTTTTTATTTTTGAAGCCCTTGTTCAAGCTACAGATTTTTATTTTTATATAGATCAGTCATAAATATTTTTATAAAATTTCGGTTTTTTTAATAAACCAAATTCGTTCATAATCAACAGAGTTATGGCCTAAAAACAAATCTGTTAAGAATATAAATACACACACAAACATGTATATTAAGCATTGTAATGACTATTAGTGACGTTTTTGGTTTTTTGTATAGACAAGTAGTTTAGTTATCAACAGCAGTTATATAATGAATAACAGTGTTGATGTTGTTCTTTGTATATGCAGTCTGTACAAAAATAAATAGATATGTAATTGTTGTTGTTAATTTTTAAAAACTAAAACATATCTGTTAAGAATATACATAAATACATACACAAACATGTATATTAAGCATTGTAATGACTATTAGTGACGTTTTTGCCTATAAGACAAGTAATTTAGTTAGCAACAGCAGTAATATAATGAATAACAGTGTTGTTGTTGTTCTTTGTATATTCAGTCAGTTTGTATATAAACACATTCAAAAATAAATATATATGGAATTGTTGTTGTTGTTTCTTTTTTAAAAGCAAAGCCTGTTATTATTGTTTTTTTTTTTTTTTTTTTCATATTCAAATTTTCGTAGTTTGAAAAAAATTTAGATTTATATATGTGAAAATATGCAAGCATACCTTAAGGCGAAAATTTTATTAATTGTCGGTAATATGGTAATATGATGTCGATAAGATGGTAAGATGGTAATATGGTGAAGGGTATCAAAGATTCGGCACAGCCGAATCTTTTTTCAATTTCATTATAATTAAAATTTAGTAAAATCAATAAAAAAGCAATTCGCCAAATAAATTTTTTTTTTTTTTTTTGTAAAAATTTTCTTTACCAAAGTGGTTTTAAAAATTCCTTTCACATTTGGCTTTCACTATTGACCTTTTTTATATCAATTTCTATTATTTTTAGATTTTTTCTATATGACCTTTATAGCTAAAAAAAAAACATTTTCTTTATAAAAACATCTAAATTATTTCTCTCAAATTAGCCTTCGATTTTTCTTAGAAAAATTTTTTAAAAATAAACTTCAGCAAAATCATAACAGTAAACCCCAACCCTCATAACAAATTTATAAGTTTATTAAGCTTCAAGAAAAAAAGGTGTAGTAAGCAAGGACTTGAATGACTAGTCATGCCAAATAAGTCTACAAATGCTTAACTAAAGTTTGAGGTATTAAATTATCTTATAAAGAGTAAAGAAAAAAAGTTCAAATCCTCATTAAAAAAAAGGTTGTCAACACAATGTTTATATTAGAAAATATATTTTACTTCAGCCAAAAAGAACTTGACTTAAGTCTTCACAAAAAAGATTAACTTACTCTCCCCAGCAAAAAAAAAAAAAAAAAAAAACGCAAGACATCATTATAAATACATGAATTTAAATGAAAATAAATAAAGAAAAAAAGGTTTTCCAGAGTCACGAAAAGGTCAAAGGGATGCTAAACTCCCGCACACAGGTATTTAAAGTACAATTAAATTTACATAATTTATTAACACTCATACTTATAGCAGTAAAATTAAAGATATTCTAGGAAAACTTGAAAATTTTCAAAGAAATTTATATAAGTTTTAAACTGATTTAAAAACATAATAAATTCATTTAATTTTGCCATTAAAGCTAAAATTATGAGCATATAAAATTACCTGCTATTAAGTACATCTATCAAGGTTACTACTAATTAAGTAATGAAGAAGTAACTATAACTTAAAATTTACTTGCTAATTAATCTAAATTTCTAAGAAATTTCTAAAAATTACTTAACATTTTGATATTAAAATACTTGACCTAATTTTTTACAAAAATTTCAATTTCATTTACATTTTATCTAGCAAAATATTTATAATTTTGTTTCACATTAACCAAAAATTGTTGCCATCATTTGTTATTTTAGTAAAGTGTCTAAAAAGACTTTTTTCCTTTAAACTTCATTTGAAGAAAAAAATATTTTTTCTCTATATTTTCCTGTGGCTGGTTATAAAATGTTGCTCAAGCTTCACGCAGAAAAAAAAAAAACTTGACAATGTTGTCAGCGGAAATTATTTTGCTGTCATGGTTGATATTTTTTGTGCAGCTTGTCCTTTGAAAAAAAAAAAGAGAAATGAAGGTTTGAATATTTTCTTATGCTATTTTTCTAAAATTTTATAAGCGCTACATTTTTGCAGTGGGTACTTTTATTGCCATAAGATGTCAGATTATCTATAGTAGAGTTCATATAGCATCGACTATAGATTAGACTATAGTCTCAAATATAAACTCAAGTATATACTAGAATATAGTATATTCTATAGCCAAGACTATAGTCTATTCTGTAGCCATGACTATAGTCAATTCTATAGCCATGATTATAGACTATTCTATAGAATATTCTATAGCCATGACTATAAACTATTCTATAGAGATGACTATAGCCATGACTATAGACTATTCCATAGCCACGACTATAGACTATTCTATAGCCATAACTATATGTTATTAATAGCCATAACTATAGATTATTCTATAGCCATAACTATGGACTATTCTATAGCCATAACTATAGACTATTCTATAGGCATAACTACTGACTATTCTATAGCCATGGCTGTGGACTATTCTATAGCCATGACTATGGACTATTCTATATCCATGACTATGGACTATTCTATAAGCACGACTATGGAATAGTCTATAGCCATGATTATGGACTATTCTATAGCCGTGACTATAGTGTGTTCTATAGCCATGTCTATAGTCGTGACTATAGTCTATCCTATAGCCATGACTATGGACTATTCTATAGCCATGGCTGTAGACTTTTCTATAGCTATGACTATGGACTATTCTATATCCATGACTATGGACTATTCTATAGTCATGACTATGGAATATTCTATAGCTATGACTATGGACTATTCTATAGCCATGACTATGGAATATTCTATAGCAATGACTATGGACTATTCTATAGTCGTGACTATGGAATATTCTATAGCTATGACTATGGACTATTCTATAGCCATGACTATGGAATATTCTATAGCCATGACTATGGACTATTCTATAGTCGTGACTATAGTGTGTTCTATAGCCATGTCTATAGTCGTGACTATAGTCTATCCCATAGCCATGACTATAGTCTGTTCTATAGCTATGACTATAGTCTGTTCTATAGCCTTTGACTATGGTCTGTTCTATAGTCACGACTATGGACTATTTTATAGCCATGACTATGGACTACTCTATAGCAATGACTAAGAACTATTCTATAGCCCTGACTATGAACTATTCTATATACTATATACTATACTATTCTATGGCCGTGACTATAGTCCGTTCTATAGCCATGACTATAGTCTATTCTATAGCCATGACTACATAGTTTTTTGTAGCCATAACTATAATTTATTCTATAGCCACAACTATAGTCTGTTCTTTAGCCACTACTGTAGTCTCTTATATAGCCATAAATATAGTTTATTCTGTTGCCATGACTACATCCATTTTATATTAATCTGACCTTTAAGGGCAAAACATTTAATCTCTTACAAACTCAACTGTAGGGTTTTTAAAATTCTGCTTAAATCTTTATTCGAAGAATTCTTATTTATTTTCTTCTTTTACTTATTTTTCATACTTCGACAACACACATTCTTTTACCGATATCTCTTGCTTTCCAGGCAGGCCATTATTTGTTTGCATTTCCTGCGTCACACATTCAAAGTGAACATCATCAGCAAATCCACCATTTTTGTAGATTTTTGACATATTGTGTCAAGTTTTTTTTCCTTTTTCTTTTTTGTTATTTCTTTTGCAAATTTCATATATTTTTTTTTTTAACATTTTGCTACCAGCAGTTTATCTTTCTATGTATGAATATATGTACTTCTGTCAGAAAGTCTGTCCGCTTGTCCGTCCTTAACGTTTTATCCGTTTGATTGTTTTTCACGAAAGTTGTCAGTATGATGATGTTGCTAGTGGTAGTAGTGACGCTGATGGTAGGTAGTATTGCTTTATATAAGTGTGACTGAAGGATTTTTTGGAAATGATATGAGCACATAGCAACAGATACAACTACTACAGCAACAATAACTAGTAGGAAAAATCGTGAAAAATAAAACGTGCTTGGCATGCAAATATTCTTCTTAAATTTCTTGCAAACATCAGCGAACGCGCGAGTGTGTGTGTGTGTGTTACTATATAAAAGTGAAATTATATTGATACGGTTAAAAGCAGATAAAGAGAATTATATAATTTTTGGTCACGCAAAAAAGAATATGATTAAATATTTAAATATTGACTGGAAAATGGCTAACAAAAAACCAAGTTGACAAGAAATGACAAACCATTACTGCAAGAGATGATCTTTTTTTAGTGAAAATTAAATCAAAAAGATAAAATTCAATTTCTATTTTTATGATTTTTAAAAGCTAAAACTGTCATTGTGGAGGAAATAAAAAAAATATATATTTATTTTTAAGCTTGACTTGTTTATTATATTAAACATAAATAAATTAAATGACAATCATTATGGTTCACAAGAAAATCCTCATAAAAGTAATGACAAAAATAAATAACAAACATAATTATTTTTCAGAGAATTGGACAAAAATAGCAGCTTAAAGACGTAATAATTGTTAAGAGAAAATAAACATAATTATTGGTAAAAAAAAAATTAGAAAACAAACTCATTAATTTTTTTTCGTTCTATAAAAAGTCGTTTAAATTTCGAATATTATTTTTTTTTTTTGGAATTTTTTTTTTAAACTTAAACAAATTTTGGTTTATAGACTATAGCCTATAGTCTGGACTATATTCTGTAGTCTGGACTACAGACTATAGGCCAGACTACAGACTATAGTCCAGACTATAGATTATAGTCCAGACTATAGACTACAGTCCAGACTATAGACTATAGTTCAGACTTTAGACTATAGTCCAGACTATAGACTATAGTCCAAACTGTAGATTATAGTCCAGACTATAGATTATAGTCTGAACTATAGTATACAGTCTGGACTATAGTTTATAGTTTGGACTGTAGTATATAGTCTGGACTATAGTATATAGTCTGGACTCTAGTTTATAGTTTGGACTATAGCATATAGTCTGGACTATAGTTTATAGTCTGAACTATAGTTTATAGTCTGGACTATAGTATATAGTCTGGACTATAGTTTATAGTTTGGACTATAGTATATATTCTGGACTATAGTTTATAGTCTGTACTATAGTTTATAGTGTGGACTATAGTATACAGTCGGGACTATAGTTTATAGTCTGGACTATAGTATATAGTCCGGACTTTAGTCTATAGTCTGGACTATAGTCTATAGTCTGAACTATAGTCTATAGTCTGGACTGTAGTCTATAGTCTGGACTATAGTCTATAGTTTGGACTATAGTCTATAGTCTGGACTATAGTCTATAGTTTGGACTATAGTCTATAGTCTGGACTGTAGTCTATAGTCTGGACTATAGTCTATAGTCTGGACTATAGTCTATAGTCTGGCCTATAGTCTGAACTATACTGTATACTCTGGAGTATAGTCTTTAGTATATTCTAAACTCTTGTCAATAGTTCACTCTATTTTTCAAATTTCAGCCTGTATTCAGGACTATAGTTTATAATCTGGACTATAGCCTGTCCTCAGGACTATAATCTATAGTCTGGACTGTAGTCTGGACTATTGTCTATAGTCCGGTAAATAGTTTTTAGTCTGGACTGCAGTCTGTATTCAGCAGTAATCAAATTCTTCATTTATTTTTAATCTTACTTTTCTACCCCTTAATTGCCCTAAGCTTATGCTTTATTTTATTAATTTAATTTAATCCCTAATGTATACTACTGCTTTTTTTTTATTCCATTCACAATAAACTTTATAAAGTCTCCCTATAAACTAAGCAAATTACCTTGATTGTTTTTATTAAAAAGAAAGAAATTTTCCTACAACGAAACCCTTTTAAAGAAAATTACAGCATATTACAGTCTTCCGTCAATTTTCTTCTTCTTTTCTTGTTCTCTCATATTTTTTCTTTTTGTTTTTCTTCTTAACAAAAACAATTGTGTGCATCCTGTAAAATTTAACTTACTTTCCCTCTTTATTTTAACATTTTCTTTTTTGTTTAGCTTATAATTTCATTTTAATAATAGTGTGGTTTTTCATTCTTCAACTCTTCTTGGCAAAACTTTCACTCTTAAAAGTATAGAAATCTTAAAAAGTATATGTAAGTATTATTTTATATATATTTATATTTTTTGTTTACACTCATAAATCAATTTCAATTAACTGAGTGCTTGTTTCGTCATGTTGCCTAGCTTAAGGCGTTGTGTGGCTTAACTTTAAATAGCATAGACACACACACACACAAAAGCATTAGCAGTAAGAAAACACTAGAGAAAAAAAAATATATATTAAAAAACGTTTCTGCAACATCCTTATCAACAACAACAGTTACTGTTTGTCTTCTTGTAGCAATCAACTACAACAGCAACTAAATAAATTTATTGTACCGGAAGTATAATGAACAACAGTCGTAGACAAAACCAATAAACACAAAAACGGAAGTAACGTTTAAAAAGCAGCCAAACATTGCAATAAAAGTAAAAAAATGGAAACCCTACAACTCATACTGACTCACTAAGAGACAGATATCAATATAGTAGCATTTTTAAAGAGACAGAGAGCGAAAGTCAAGTACACTAATACACCTAAAAATGTTTAGCTTGAACAAATTTATCTTAACTTGAAATGTTTAAATTATAAACATTAAAGTGAATTATCCTTAGGAAATTTTGAGGTTTTAGTCAGTAACACTCCCCAGTGGCTATACTTCCCTCCACTCTGTAGTTTATTTAACTCATTGCGGTAGTTTGTTTTAATTTAAAAAAATTGCTTTAGTTAGAGTAAAAAAAAAAGATTACTTTACAGTGTAGGATTTATAATAAAAGCTGTTATTCTATATAGTTTAATTCTCATTTTTTTACAATCTTTCTTCATATTCTATCATTTTGATTTTTATATAAAAACTAATGGCTTTTCCTATTAATACTCTGTGTACTACCATGGCCACTAAGTTAATGGCTAAATACCAGGAAGTGTAAATAAAATTGAAAAAAAAGACAAGAAGAAAACTAGAAAAATGCTATTAAAATGTTGCCTTTACATGACCTAAGACATGACAGATTTTGTTGTGGCTGACAGAGAAGAGTAAATTTTAATAAAGAGGCTTAAATAGTTCTTTTCAAAGAAAGGACGACAACAAAGGAATTAAAAAAAAGTAAAAGAAAACAGATGTCAGTGTAAGAAGGCGTGGACTATAGAATGAAATAATAACAAACGTATTATAGATAATAATAGATATTGGATAACTAAGACTTGATAACAAAATAGAATATGGACAATATAAGATGTCAAAAGCAGCCTATAGACCCCATTGTTTTTGAGACAAGACAAAAACAAAGATCTTAGTCAAGACTTTGGGCTAAACAATAGTTAAAACTTTAGAGATGACTATATAAAAAACAGCCTATAAAATGGACTTTAAAATAAACTGTAAAATAAACTATAAAACAGTCAATTGTATAGACTATAAAATAGTCTATAGTATAGAATATAAAATAGTTTATAGTATAGACTATAAAATAGTCTATAGTATAGACTATAAAATAGTCTACAGTATAGACTATAAAATAGTCTATAGTATAGAATACAAAATAGTCTATAGTATAGACTATAAAATAGTCTATAGTATAGACTATAGAATAGTCTATAGTATAGACTATAGAATAGTCTATAGTATAGACTATAGAATAGTCTATAGTATAGACTATAGAATAGTCTATAGTATAGACTACAAAATAGTCTATAGTATAGACTATAGAATAGTCTATAGTATAGACTATAGAATAGTCTATAGTATAGACTATAGAATAGTCTATAGTATAGACTATAGAATAGTCTATAGTATAGACTATAGAATAGTCTATAGTATAGACTATAGAATAGTCTATAGTATAGAATATAGAATAGTCTATAGTATAGACTACAAAATAGTCTATAGTATAGACTATAAAATAGTCTATAGTATAGACTATAAAATAGTCTATAGTATAGACTATAAAATAGTCTATAGTATAGTATATATAGTATAGACTATAAAATAGTCTATAGTATAGACTATAAAATAGACTATAAAATAGTCTATAGTATAGTATATATAGTATAGACTATAAAATAGTCTATAGTATAGACTATAAAATAGTCTATACTATAGACTATAAAATAGTCTATAGTATAGTCTATAGTATAGTCTATAGTATAGACTATGAAATAGTCTATAGTATAGACTATAAAATAGTCTATAGTATAGACTATAAAATAGTCTATAGTATAGATTATAAAATAGTCTATAGTATAGACTATAAAATAGTCTATAGTATAGACTATAAAATAGTCTATAGTATAGATTATAAAATAGTCTATAGTATAGACTATAAAATAGTCTATAGTATAGACTATAAAATAGTCTATAGTATAGACTATAAAATAGTCTATAGTATAGACTATAAAATAGTCTATAGTATAGACTATAAAATAGTCTATAGTATAGACTATAAAATAGTCTATAGTATAGACTATAAAATAGTCTATAGTATAGACTATAAAATAGTCTATAGTATAGACTATAAAATAGTCTATAGTATAGACTATAAAATAGTCTATAGTATAGACTATAAAATAGTCTATAGTATAGACTATAAAATAGTCTATAGTATAGACTATAAAATAGTCTATAGTATAGACTATAAAATAGTCTATAGTATAGACTATAAAATAGTCTATGGTATAGACTATAAAATAGTCTATAGTATAGACTATAAAATAGTCTATGGTATAGACTATAAAATAGTCTATGGTATAGACTATAAAATAGTCTATAGTATAGACTATAAAATAGTCTATAGTATAGACTATAAAATAGTCTATAGTATAGACTATAAAATAGTCTATAGTATAGACTATAAAATAGTCTATAGTATAGACTATAAAATAGTCTATAGTATAGACTATAAAATAGTCTATAGTATAGACTATAAAATAGTCTATAGTACAGTCTATAGTATAGACTATGAAATAGTCTGTAGTATAGACTATAAAATAGTCTATAGTATAGACTATAAAATAGTCTATAGTATAGACTATAAAATAGTCTATAGTATAGACTATAAAATAGTCTATAGTATAGACTATAAAATAGTCTATAGTATAGTCTATGGTATAGACTATGAAATAGTCTATAGTATAGTCTATGGTATAGACTATGAAATAGTCTATAGTATAGACTATAAAATAATCTATAGACTGAACAGAAACTGAACTAGAACTGAACTAGAATTGAACTAGAATTGAACTAGAACTGAACTAGAACTGAACTAGAACTGAGCTATAACTGAACTAGAACTGAACTAGAACTGAACTAGAACTGAACTAGAACTGAACTAGAACTAAACTAGAACTGAACTGGAACTGAACTGGAACTAAACTAGAACTGAACTAGAACTGAACTAGAACAGAAAATATGTTGCGTCATTAAGAAGTTTCATCATTTAATAATTTTGCAAAATTTATAATCCCCTGCCCTAATTTTTCATTACGATTTTCTACATTTAATTTTTCACAAACTCTTAAAACCCTCTTTGTTAACCTCTATCTAATTTGATAATACCTCCTCGATTTCCCCACATTTTGTTTGCTAAGCAACAGCCAAATTTTATTTATCCATAAATGATAATCACCAACATCATAGTCATCGTCATCATCATCATTATATTCATTAACAACTTTTTGAAAATATAAATGATTATCAGTTAGAGAGGGGCGAGGTAGAACAGGTTCATTTCCATGGAAAAACAAATAATGAATAAAGAAATCATACAAAAAGCAAGTAAGTATAATACGATGATAATGATGATGCTGCAGCTGTTGCTGTTTTTATAAATTTTGTATATTTTTCTTCTACTTCTTTTTTTTATATTTTTGGCGGTTTTGTTATTACAGCTGCTGCTATTTTTCTTTAGTTAAATGCCCTTGGTATTTTCATTTACATGGCAATGTGTTTATGTGTGTTGTAGATGAGATGGAATGAAATGAGTATTTAAAACAACTTGTTGTTTACGGTTTGAATATAAAGTATACATTTAGGATGCTTGTTAGGAATCATATACAGAACTATGTTCAGCTTAAAAAAAAAATGGAAAACTGTAGTGGTTATGAGAGTTGTTTCTTTTTTGTTTTAATTGATGGACATGGTAGCTTTAGGAATCTCGTTTATATTTTTTGATTTGATTTTTGTTTGCTTTTGATTGCTTGTCTAATTGTGTCTGTGTTTTGAAAAGAGGTTTTTTTATAATGTTTTTGAAATTTTGTGTTGGGGGAAAAATAGAAAAACTAAAAGGCAAAGGTTTTAAAGCTTTTGCTGGATTTTAAAAGAAATTTGTATAAATTTGTTTAAATTTGTTTATAAGGGTTTAAGGTCTACGTTTAAAGTTTGTAACCTTTTATTTGTAAGGCCTTATATTTTGTTGTCTACCTTTTGTTGAAAACTTTTCATTTTTTCGCAACTAAAGACCATAACCTTTTAACACTTTTTGTTAACATTTATACGTTTTTACTGTTTTGCCTCTCATAAAATTTTGTTTTGTTTTTATTACCCAATTTTTTCTGTATTTTGTGTTTCAAAAATTTTATATTTTAAACCTTTGGGGCGGTTTGTGTTGCTGTTATTTAGCCCTTAAAAGTAGGCCACAAATAAAAGTTATAAACATAAAATACTTTTTGATAATCGTTAAAATGTTTCAAGTGTGTTCTGTTACAGTTTTGTTTACGAGGGTGTTGAACATAAAATTATTTGTTATGGCCATTTACCAGTTAACAAGCATGAATATTGATTTTATTATAAACGAAAAAATATAAATAAAATTTCAAAGAGTAAGAGGGGGAGAATACAAAGAAAACATAATGCTTAAAAGGTGTTATAAAAAATAAGCCTTAAAGTATTTTAAAATATTATTTTTTATTAAAGCCTACGCCCTTAAAAATGCTATACTACTTTTTTGCTTTCATACAAAAAAAAAAAAAAAAAAACATCAAACGTCTGCTTAGGAAGTCCAGTAATAAGTAGCACAATAATCATTTAATTTAACAATAAATTAATTTTAATACCTTTCTTTTTCTCATTATTAATTTGTGTTAATTTCCTATTAAATATTAATTTGTTTTCCAATTATATTAGAATTACTTAAGCTATAGGTTTGTGAATTTTCTATGCATAATTTCCTTTTAAGTATAATTATAGCTTTTAATTCTTTTATAATGTCTCTATTTTAATACCTTTTTTCTTAAACAATTTTCTAAAAAATATATTATTAAACAAAAAATATAAATTCCCTAGAAACATGAGCATATCATTCATTTTTACTCAACCGGAAATGAAAATTGTTTTATAGAGACAAAAACCCAGCCAAATATAAAATGATTTATCATGCTTTCACACACAAACACTCCAATACAAATAAACTCGCAAATAAACCAAAAAAAAATTGTAATCAACTCAGTAAACAACAAAAACAAATATAACAACAACAATATATTACTCAGTTTATTTTGCTTTAAACAATAAAAATTATATAGAATATTTGTTATGCTCACTCTCATAAAAATCCGCTATATCTTATTCCCTCACTCACTCTTTCTTTTACTGACTCGGTTGTAAATATGAGTATACTTTTTGGCTTTAAAAAACATTAGCATAATCATTGTTTACTTGTTGTTATTATTGCATTTGTTGCTGCTACTTTTATTTGCTTACAGTTTTTCATGTTGTTGATTTTATTTTAATGTATATCCTGCATACATATGAATGGGTTATAGTGAGTATAATAGCACTCATATGTAAATATAAATTTTTTAATATATAGAGAAAGAGCAAATCATTTATTACTTAGTCCTTAGAGTGTTTAAAATAATTGTAAGATATTTTTCAAGGGACACATGTTAGAATGAAGACAAACTTTGAAATAAATTAAATTATAAAAAAAAAAATTAAAACAGTTCTAGTTACTTCTAAATTAGTTCTAGTTCTTCTTTTAATTCTATTTCAGTTGTAGTTCTATTTCTAGTTAATTTCTAGTTCAGTTCTAATTCAGTTCTAGTTCAGTTCTAGTTAAGTTTTAGTTCAGTTCTAGTTCAGTTCTAGTTCAGTTCTAGTTCAGTTCTAGTTCAGTTCAGTTCCAGTTCAGTTCTAATTCAGTTCTAGTTCAGTTCTAGTTCAGTTCTAGTTCAGTTCTAGTTCAGTTCTAGTTCAGTTCTAGTTCAGTTCTAGTTCAGTTCTAGTTCAGTTCTAGTTCAGTTCTAGTTCAGTTCTAGTTCAGTTCTAGTTCAGTTCTAGTTCAGTTCTAGTTCAGTTCTAGTTCAGTTCTAGTTCAGTTCTAGTTCAGTTCTAGTTCAGTTCTAGTTCAGTTCTAGTTCAGTTCTAGTTCAGTTCTAGTTCAGTTCTAGTTCAGTTCTAGTTCAGTTCTAGTTCAGTTCTAGTTCAGTTCTAGTTCAGTTCTAGTTCAGTTCTAGTTCAGTTCTAGTTCAGTTCTAGTTCAGTTCTAGTTCAGTTCTAGTTCAGTTCTAGTTCAGTTCTAGTTCAGTTCTAGTTCAGTTCTAGTTCAGTTCTAGTTCAGTTCTAGTTCAGTTCTAGTTCAGTTCTAGTTCAGTTCTAGTTCAGTTCTAGTTCAGTTCTAGTTCAGTTCTAGTTCAGTTCTAGTTCAGTTCTAGTTCAGTTCTAGTTCAGTTCTAGTTCTAGTTCAGTTCTAGTTCAGTTCTAGTTCAGTTCTAGTTCAGTTCTAGTTCAGTTCTAGTTCAGTTCTAGTTCAGTTCTAGTTAAGTTCTAGTTCAGTTCTAGTTCAGTTCTAGTTCAGTTCTAGTTCAGTTCTAGTTCAGTTCTAGTTCAGTTCTAGTTCAGTTCTAGTTCAGTTCTAGTTCAGTTCTAGTTCAGTTCTAGTTCAGTTCTAATTCAGTTCTAGTTCAGTTCTAGTTCAGTTCTAGTTTAGTTATCGTTCATTTTTCGTTCAGTTTTAGTTCAGTTCTAGTTCAGCTTAGTTCAGTCCTAGTTTAATTCCAGTTCAGTGTTAGTTTATAGTCTGGACTATAGTCTAGTCTATAGTCTGAACAACAGTCTGGACAATAGTCTGAACTATAAATAAATAAATTTTGTAATCTATAGTCTTTACTATAACTTAGGCTATAGTAATGACTGTAGTATAGTTAAGAATATGGACTTTAGTCCAGTTTATTGTCTGGGGTATATTATAGTCCATAGTATAAACTTTAGTGTATTAAAATGTCTGGACTATATTCTAATCTTTAATTTGGTCTGTTCACTTTCTTATATTATGACTATAATCTGGGCTAATGACTATTCCATAGTCTACACAATATTTTATTATTTATCTGTATTATATTCTTGCCCGTAGTCTGAGCTTTTTTCTACTTAGTTTGTAGTCTGGTCCATAGTCTAGTCTGCTGTCTATATACAATAATCTGATCTGGACTTCAGCTTAGTCTATATACTTTACTAAATTCTGCTCTTTTGTTTCTTTTCTATAGCCTGGACTATAGTCTAGTCTACTGTATAGGTTATAATCCAATCTATATTATGGACCAGAGTCTTGTCTATATTCCGGACTATAGTCTAGTCTTTGCTGTTGTCTATTCCTGGATTGTAATGTAGTATATAGTTTATACTATATTCTAGTTTATATTATGGACTATAGCCTGGATTATAGCCTGGAACATAGCCTAGTTTATAGTCTGGATTATAGCCCAGTTTATAGTCTGGACTAGAATCAAATCTGTATTCTGGACTATAGTCTAGTTTATGCCTGTGCTGTAGTGTAATCTATGCCTGGTCTATAATATAGTATATAGTCTAGACTATAGTCTTGTTTATAGTCTAGACTCTAGAGTATAGCCCGGTTTATGGTCTAAGCTATAGCCTAGTTTATAGTGTGGACTATAGTCCAGTTTATAGTCTGGACTAGGGCCAAGTTTATAGTCTGGAGTGTACTTTTTACTCTACTTTATATTCCATTTTATAATCTGGTCTGTACTATAGTGTAGTCTATGCCTGAGCTGTAATATAGTATATAGTCTCGACTATAGCTTAGTTTATAGTATGGACTATAGATTATAGCCTGGAATGTACTTTTTACTCTACTTTATATTCTATTTTATAATCTAGTCTAGATTGAATTATGGTCTAGTCTAGCCAGAACTATTATTATATTAATAATTTTATCAATATTTTAGTTTAAGTCTAGTCTTGTCATATTTCACATATTTATTTATGTGTATTTTAACCATAATAATTAAATTTTTGCTACTTTCCTTGTTTTATTTTATTTTTTGTAATTTCATTAAAATTTTAAACCAAATTTCAATTAAATATTAAAACAACAATTTATGTATTCTTAATGATTTGTCATGTCATAAACTAATTGTTGAGAATTTAAAATAATTTTAATATTTTCAGCAACTAACAATTTGTTGTAATATTATGGCCTTAAAAATTTAATTTACTTTCAAACACATACTAAAGTAATTTAATTAAATAAAACAATAACACGCATACAGACAAATGTTTTATGTACAAATCACAAAAAACTGTAACTGACATTAAAATATAATTGAAATTAATAAAGTTTTAATACATTTTACAACAAAATATAATGTAATATTTTATATTGAAAGCTAGAAAATAAAATAAATTTAAAAGTATTTTATATAAATAGATATTATTATTTTATTTGTTTATGTATGTGTTGGTATATGTTACCAAAGTTACCTTAGAAATATGTTTTGAAATCAAATTATTTAAACATTTGTATATGTGTATGGGGTTAGGAATTTTCTCTAATTAAATTTGTTTATATATGTAAGTATAAGTACTTATTTATTTAGTTATTATAAAAATTTTAGCTTAAGGACAAAATAATTTTGTTATTAAGTAGTATATAATTTACATAAATTGTTTGTTTTGTATGTAATTTTATGATATTAAAATATTTATTTCAAAAGGGATTTTAAAGAAAATATTAATATTTTGCTTGGAGTTGGCTTAAAAGTGAAAGTTTTAGTTTGTTAGTTTTTGTCATCTTTGGTAGAGAGTTGGGGAACAAATTTTAAAATTTTGAAAAACTATTTTTCGATTTATCTATGTCGGTCCGTCGTTCCGTCTGTCAGTAGAAAAAAATTTCAGGTAAATTCTGAACCAAAATGAATAAAATTTAATGAGATTTTGAATATTTATTCCACTTTAATTTCTAGGCAACGAAACAGTAGAAATATTTATCATATTTTATCTGTTTCTGAGAGACTATTTAGTGCTCATTAATTTAAAATAAAAAACCAATTAGTCCATAAAGCTTTTTAGCCAAATATCTGTCATATTTAATAAGCTTAAAAACGTGCTACGAATCTCCCCTCAAAAAGCATTATATTTTAATAATCTATTTAAGAAATTTGTAGTAACAAGTAAATTTTGTTTCAGAAAATAACTTTGATGTATTTATTTTAATTTCTCTTATGTTAAAACGCATTGTATTAACAAATCCTAATTTAGTTTTCTGTTCACATTCCTGCTCGTCCTCTACCTTTTCCACAGTCACTTGTTAAAGATTAAAAATCATCACAGAATACTGAAAATTTTAATAAAATTTTTGTTTATATATTCATTACATAAGAAAATCTTTATGTTTTTCTAAATCATAATAATAATATACAGTAATGGAAATTGTTTCTGAAAGGGAAGAGGATTTTAGTTAATTTCCTACTCTTGTACACGCAGCAGGATAAAGTAAACATTATTATGTTTCAAAGGAATTATTCCAAAGAATGTATATATAAATTTTTTTTCTAAAGTTGTTAATGATTTAAGTAGTAAAGATCGGGGAGAGAATATAAAACAAACATATTTGAACAAAATATTTATGAATAAATTTTGAAAACAAAATTATTTTTTTTTTATCACAAAATTATTTTAGAGAAAACAAATAAAATTAAAAATTGTGTTAGCAAGAGATTAAAAGAAATTTTCTAAAGAATTAAATGATTAAAACTGAAATGTTTGCTTTCATTTCTACGCAAATAATATCAATAGAGAAAATAATAAATAGCTAAAACCTCAACCCAGCATTTAAAATCCTTTTTCCCAATTTTTTCCCTTCATATGTTTAGCTTTTCTCTACATCCTTTTGCTTTTAATTCAAACCACTTCATATATAAGTTTGCTTTCATTAATACTCTAAATATCATTGGCACAAAACCCTCTTCCTTCTCTTTCCCTCTTTATTCTAACAATTTTATTTATTAGCTTTTTCCAATACACACTCTCTCATTATATCCTGGTTTTCGTAAATATTTCATTTCAGGTATTAATTTATTTTCGATATACAAAAAAAAAAAAAAAAAAACATTCTTTGACATAAATAACAACTAAAAATTGTTAGTTAGTTTTATTTTCCTATACAGACATAAATTTTCAATTGACCTTTTTCTTGGGGAAATTTATTATGGCCATCGCAAAAAGGGGGCGGGGGAGCAAGGTAAAGTCTTAAACATTTTATATTTTCCAGGATTTATACTGTTTTATTTGCTATACATTAAAACAGCTTTTGGTTTTATTTTTCACCTTCTTTTTTCTTTTAAGTTATAAGCTGTCGTATGTCATTTATTTTGTTTTAATATAAATGTCAAAGTTTTTCCCTAATTGTTTTTTTGAAAGTTTAAAATTTCCTTAAAAAAAAAAAATAAAAATAAATAAAGGAAATGATCAGAAATTATCACATATACCTATTAATTTTTTCCTGGGAATTTAAAATGTTTGTTTAAACTAAAAGAAAATTAAAATTTTATTAAAAATTTGAAATCTTCAAAGGATTTTGCAAATTCCCATTTTCTTAAAAAAAATTTCCTAGCAGGAAAAAATTTTTTAAAACAGAAAATTTTTCCCAATAGTTGTAAATTTTTGTTTAAATTGAGAGATACATTAAATTTTAGTAAAAATTTAAAATTTGTATAAGATTTTCTAAATTCCCATTTTCTTATAAAAAAATTCCTTTCAAGGGAAAATTTTTATAAAAAAAAATTTTTCTTGGGAAGTGTTAATTTGAGCTTAAAATAAGAGAAACTTTAGTCAAAATTTTAAATTGTCAAAGGATTTAGCAAATTCCCATTTTCTTAATAAAAATTTCCCTGGTAGGGAAAATTTTTTAAAACAGAAAATTTTTCTTGGGAAATGTTAATTTTTGCTAAAAATAAAAGAAACTTAAAATTTTAGTAAAAATTTTAAATTTTCAAAGGATTTTGCAAATTCCCATTTTCATAATAAAAAAAATCCCTAGCAGGGAAGGTTTTTTAAAACAGAAAATTTTTTCCAATAAGAATAAGAATAAATTTTATTCAAAATTTTAAATTTTTAAAGGATTTTGCAAATTCCCATTTTCTTAATTAAAATTCCCCAGCAAAGAAAATTTTTTCTGGGAATTGTTAATTATTATTTAAATTGAAAGATACATTAAATTTAAGTAAAAAAATTAAATTTTCAATAGATTTGCTAAATTCCGATTTCTTTAACAAAAATTCCCTAGTAGGGAAAATTCTTTAAAACAGAAATTTTTTCCTAGGAATTATATATTTTTTTTTAATTAAATTAAGCATACAATTTCAATAAAAATTTCAAATTTTTAGATTTGCTAAATTCCCATTTTCTTAAAAAAAAAAATCCCTTCAAGAACATTTTTTTAAGACATAAATTTTTTCCTGGGAATTATAAATTTTTATTTAAATTAAAAGAAACTTTAAATTTTAGTCAAAATTTCAAAAGATTAGATAAATTCCCATTTTCTTAATAAAAATTCCCTAGCAGGGAAAATTTTTAAAAAATTTTTCCTGGGAAATATAGATTGTAGCTTAAATTAAGAGAAGCATTAAATTTTAATAAAAATTTGAAAATTTCAAAAGATTTACTAAATTCCCATTTTCTTAAAAAAATTCCCTAAAGGGGAAAATTTCTTAAAATGGAAAATTTTTCTTGGAAATTTTTAATTTTGTTTAAAATAAAAAGAAACATTATATTTAAATAAAAATTTTTCCTTTTTAAAAGATTGGGTTAATTTCCATTTTCTAAATAAAAATTCCCCATAAGGGAAAATTGTTTAAAAAATAAAGTATTTCCTGTGAATTGTAAATTTTTGTTTAAATTTAAAGAAAATTTAAAATTTTAATAAACATTTTAAATTTTCAAAGGACTTTGAGAATTCCTATTTTTCTAAGAAAAAAGAAAAAAAAAAATGGCGAATTCACATCTTTTTAAGAAAATCTCCTGGCGGGGAACATTTTTTAAAATGGAAATTAAAAACAAATATTCTAGAATTTTGTTGTTTTAGGAGTATTTGAATTTTAAATTTCTATTGAAATTTTAATTTTTTATTAAAAAATCCCCATTTTTTATCCGGTATTATAATTCCCTGGGAATTATTTATTTTACGTAATGCTACAAGAAACTTAAAATTCAAATAAAAATTTTATAATTTTAAAAGATTTGATGAATTTCCATTTTCGTAAGAAAAATCTCATGGCGGGGAAATTTTTTAAAAAGGAAATTCAAAACAAATAATTAAATTTTTAAACAAATATTGAAGAAAATGGTTATTTAAAGAGTTTTTTTTAATATATAATTTTAGAAATAAACATTTTTGATTCCCATTTTTATAACCCGAGATTGTTAAATAAATCCCTGAGACTTATTAATTTTGTATTACTTTAAAAAAATTTTTTTACAATTGAAATTCAAAACAAATATTAAAGAAAATTTTTATTTTTTGCGTTTTTTTATACTTAATATTTAGAAATTAAAAATTTTGATTAAAACATTCCTATTTTAATTATCCGGGATTGTTAAATAAATCTCTGGGAATTATTTATTTTATGTTATTTTAAAAAAATTAATCAATTTTAATACAAATTTGGTACTTTTATAAAATTTGGCGAATTCCCATTTTCTTTTAAAAATCTCCTGGCGGGGAAAATTGTTTACAATTGAAATTCAAAACAAATATTAAAGAAATTTTTATTTTTAACGTTTTTTAATATTTAATATTTAGAAATTAAAAATTTTGATTAAAACATTCCTATTTTAATTATCCGGGACTGTTAATAAATACCTGAGAATTAATAATTTTGTGTTATTTTAAAAGAATTATAGAAATTTAATAAAAATTTACTATTTTCAAAAGATTTGGCGAATTTCCATTTTTGTAATAAAAATCTCCTCACGGGGAAAATTTCTTAAAATAAATATTTGTTTCATTGTGAAACAAATATTTAAGAAAATTGTTATTAAGCGTATTTTAACATTTATTTTTGGATATTAAAAATTTTGATAAAAATATTCCTATTTTAATTACCCGGGATTGTTAATAAATCCCTGGGAATTTTTAATTTTATGTTATTTTAAAAGAATTATTGAATTTTAATAAAAACTTTGTAATTTTAAAAGATTTCATGAACTCCCATTTTCTTAAGAAAAATCTGCTGGCTGGGAAAAATTTTTTAAAAGGAAATTCAAAATAAAAAAAAAAATGTAATTTTAGTGTCTTTTAATATTAATTTTTGGAAATTCCATATTTTTTAAAATTATCATTTTTATTAACCGGGATTGTAACTAAATCCCTTTTAAAGTGGCCCAGTTTTTTTTTTGAAAACTTAAATTTTTCCTTAAGTGAAATTTTGGTTGGGACTGCTGGGATTCTTTGAAATATAACCCCAATTATTTGTTTTGTTTTTTTTTTTTAACTTTTAATTTAAATTTCTTTTCTTTTGTTTTGTTTTAAATTTTTGTATTTTTTAAAGTTTAAAGCTGACCTGGAAATAAACTTAGTTTTTTCTTTTGTATGATTTTAAGAAAAAACACATTCATTAATATCCCCTCAAAAAGCAGTAATACTTAGAAATAAATTGTCTGTTTTTTTTTCTTGTTAAGAAAAACAAAGTTTTTAAAAAATTTCTCCTTTTAAAAACAAAACTGCAAAAATAACAAAAATAAGCATAAGAGAGAGAGAGAGAAATAGAGAAAGTAGGAGGTTAAGAAAAACTTTCTAAATTGTTTTGAAGTTACAAATATCATGAGTTTTTATTATTATTTTTTTTTTTAATAATTTTTTTTTCTTCTTATTTACCTTTAATTGGCTCTTAAAACAACAACATGTTTTTCATCTTTATTTTTGCTTTTCCAAATAAATTAGTAAATTATGTTTATTTTATTATTACTTTATTTCAAATGACAAAAAAAAAATATTCCTTGGAGCTTTTTTTGTTCTCTTTTTGCTTTGAAGCATATAAGTTAAATTTTTTCTGAGTTTTTACGTTTGACCCTGTGTTTAGGTCTTTATATTCATTTAACCGTGTTTAGTTTTAATATATTAAAATTAAATTGCTTATCTGTTTCGTTTAGTCCATATTTTGTTTTACGGTTGTTATGGAAAGAAAGAAAAACATTTGATGAAAACAAATAAAATTAGCTTAAACAGAATATAAGGATATGACGATTTCTCTAAGGATTAGCAACAATTTATTTATGATTTTATTTATTTCTTACATTTTTTATAAGTAGCTATACATATTTTTTTATAAATAAAATATTTTTTGGTTAATTTTCCTTTTTATTTATTTGATGAATTTTAATATAGAAAATGACCAGAGGTTAGGAAATGTTTACAGATATTGTATGAAATAAAAAAAAAGAAATTTGAAATAATTTATATTAATAAAATTTAATGGATAAGACTATTAATTTAAAGGCCATTCAGAAGCACAGACACTACTCTTTACATTACTGCTTAGTTTTTGATATAGTCTAAGGTCTGGTCCTTAATCTGTGCTATACAAATCTTTTCTAAAATCCATTTAAAAGTTTAATTTTCCATTTAGTAAATTGTTTGTTAAAAAATCTTTAAAATTCATTATGACTTATTTTTTTTTTTTTTTTGTTTTTAAATCTTTTTCTCTAGAAATTTCTTTAAAAAATATTTTCTAGTACATATTTAATCATTTTACTATTCTTGGAAATTATGTAAAAACATCAATCATTAAAAATAATTTCTTTCTAATTCCAACTAAGACCACAGGTTGCTATAACTTCCCAAAAAAAAAAAAAAAAAAAAAAAATACAAACAAACAAATGATATCTTTTTATTAATACCATATTAATTTTAGAATTCTTAGAAAACATTATAAGATAAATTATAATAAAAACAAAAATAAAATATCCTTAAATCCTATTAACAAGTATAATGCTTAACTATTTGCTACACCGCCCTAAAGTATGCTTCAAAGATATAATTGTATATTTGTTAGGTTTATTAAGATTTTCGCTAGCCGTCAATCATTTTCATTTGATTTTAGTATCATTTCATTTAGTTAATTTAATACACAAGTATATACATCTAGATATTTGTCTTTTTGCTTATACATACAAAAAACATGTCCGTCTTTCTGTCCATACGTCCCTATTTATTTTGTAAATTAATGTGTGCACGAGCATAATGAGTAGCAAGTTAAAAGATCTTTTACAAATCATTAGTGGTTAATAACAATAACAAATTTGTATTTTATTGTAATTTATATCATGTGTAAATGTATGCATTACTTTTGTTCATTCAGACACACACACACCCACACAAATATATAAATGATTATTTGTATCCTTAAATTTATACACATATATATGTATGTTATTTTAGTGTATATGTATATATGACTATGTTTAAATATGAATAAACATGCCATATCATGTTTATCTAACATGACATGATGATACTTTCTCCAGTCATTTGTACAAAAACTAATGATAATTAGAAGAAGAATAATGATGATGCTGTTACTGATGTTGATGTCCCAGCCACTGTTAATGCTGCTACTATTGTCCATTGTTTCTTTTTTTTTTCATATATTATAATTAAATTAAGCACCAAAGATTTAATTAATATTAATGGCTAAAAGTAAAGTTTTGTGTTGAATTTAAACAAAATAAAGTTTAATGTAAAATAGTTTACTTATATCACAAAAGTGCTGCTAATTTTAATATAGACAAAACCATACACTGGACTATAAATTGAAACACAAACTTAATTATAGTCTAGCCAACAGACCAGGTCATCATAATCTGAGCTATAGAATATATTCTAAACTAAAAACAAAAATATAGTCTAAACTATAGTCTGTTCTACAGACTAGACTAATTCTTGAGCAAAGACCAAACTATAGTCTTGACTAAAGAATAAATTATAGTTTTAAATATAGACTAGACTATAGTCCAGGCTATAGACTAAACTATAGCCTAGACAATAGACTAAACTATAGTCTAGACTATAGACTGAACTATAGTTTAGGCTATAGAAAAACTATAGTTTAGACCAAACTATATTCTGTACTATAGATCAAAATATAGTCAGGACTATAACTAAATTATAGTCTGAACTATGGACTACAGTATGGACTATAGAATAAAATATAGTCTGGACTATAGACTAAACTATAGTCTGGACTATAGACTAAACTATAGTCTAAAGTATAGACTAAACTATAGCTCCGATAGACCTATAATTCTAGACTATAGTCTAGACTATAGACCGAACTATAGTCTGGACTATAGAATAAAATATAGTCTGGACTACAGACTAAATTATAGTCTAGTTTATAGACTAAACTATACTCTAGGTTATAGACTAAACTATAGTCTGGACTATAGACTAAACTATAGTCTGGACTATAGACTAAACTATAGTCTAAATTATAGACTTAACAATAGTCTAGATTTTAGACTAAAATGTAGTCTAGATTAAAAACTAAACTGTAGTCTAGATTATAGACTAAACTGTAGTCTGAACTATAGACTAAACTATAGTCTGAATTATAGACTAAACTATAGTCAGGACTATAGACTAATTTATAGTCAGGACTATAGACTAAACTATAGTCTCTATTATAGAATAAACTACAGTCTAGATTATAGACTAAACTATAGTCTGGACTATAGACTAAACTATAGTCTGGACTATGGACTAAACTATAGTCTGAACTATAGACTAAACTATAGTCTAGATTATAGACAAAACTATAGTCTGGACTATAGACTAAACTATAGTGTGGACTATAAAATAAACTATAGTCTATACTATAGACTAAATTACGGCCTAGATTATAGACTAAACTATAGTCTGGATTGTAGACTAAGCTATAGTCTAGATTATAGACTAAAGTCTAGATTATAGACTAAACTATAGTCTGGACTATAGACTAAACTATAGTCTGGACAATAGAATATACTATAAACTAAACTATAGTCTGGAGTATAGACTAAACTATTGTCTGGATTATAGACTAAACTATAGTCTGGACTATAGAATATACTGGACTATGGACTTAACTATAGACTTAACTATAGTCTGTACTATGAACTAAGCTATAGTCTAGAGTAAACTGTAGTCTGGACCATAGACTAAACTATAATCTGTACTATAGACTAAAATATTGTCTGGACTAAAGACTAAAATATAGTCTGGACTAAATCATTTTAAGAGTATTTATTAATTTTCTTGTCGATTATTATTTAAAATATTAAGTTAATTCTATACATAATCACTGAAATAAATTTAATATTCATAAGCTAGCAAACAAATTTTAATATTTTAATAAAATTACTAATAAGAAAAAGTGTATGAAATACAAATACCAAAAATAAACATCAATCTTTGATGTTTCTTTTTATGTTACTTTGATATATTTTTTCTTCTGTTTTCTTTTTCTTTCTCTTGAAAATGTTATGCACAGAACAGGTAAATTAAAGAAAATGCTAATAAACAGTAAAATTATGTATGATCAAAGTAAAAGAAATTGCGTTGAAGGCTCTTACAAAAGCAGAGGTAATTACTTTAGCTTGTTTTTCTTTCTTTCAGCTTAAAAACATTTACACTTCAGCACTCGAGTAGTAAAAAACAAGGTGGGATAATAATTTTATACATATGAAGGCATATTATATATATTAGCAATTTCTTATTTAGAGAGAGAGATTAATAAAAGTAAGTAGGGAATTTATATAGAAGTCTAGTTTATTAGTAAGTTAAGACGAATATTTTATACCTTAATTAATGGAAAAAAATATTATTTTATTTATATATTAAATGATTTTTTTATAGAAAATTTCTAAAAATTTCTTGGGCTTTCGTTACCTAAACAGCTTTAAATAAAAACTAAATTATATTTGTTTCTTTATTAGGAAAAAATATGTTTTATTTTTACCTTTTTTTATATAACATATAACAATATAACATATAACAAAATAACAATATAGCTTATATTTTCATGTAAAGCCCCTAAAACTTATGCTTCACTTTATACATATTAATAAATTATAAATGAGTTTACTTTCAGAGTGAGTGTACATGAGAGCAATAATATGAGCAGAAGAAAAAAAAAAAATAAGCATATTGCTGCTATATGAGTGGTTTGTAAGTAAATAACAAATAAATATATATATATATATACATCAAACAAATTCATACATTTATCATACACGCACACACTCATACACCTAACACTAATATTGGCACAGAAGCACACTCTTCATAAATTTTTTTTTGCTTCAGTTCACCTTTCACAATGGGGTTTGAAAAGACAAACAAACAGAAACATAGACTTATACACAACAGGTTATATATTTAAACAATTGAATTTAATAGGGAGGTGAAAAGGTAGTTTCTTAAGTAACAGTAGTGGACTTTAAGCAAAAAATGGACTATAATAAAGACTTGTTTAGAATATATAAAGCTGGGTGTACAGACTAGACAAAAGTGAGGTAATAAAACAGTTTATACTACAAACTATGGGTTAAAGACTAGATAATAATTTTAGAACACCTATTTTGTATTTTGAAACTTTGTCATATATCTTCTCTTATTTTCCCTGTATAACACCCTTTATACTTTCATTTCTATTTTTTCTCCTTTAAATTTTTGTTTTTTTTATACTTTTTGTACCTTTTTATTTTTCAATATTTTTACAAGAGAAATATAAATATTAATATATGTAATTTATGTCAATTCAAGCGTGTGTATGTGTATATACATATATTTATTCTTCTCCCTCTACCGCCATTAGTCTGTGTCTATACAACTGTATTTGTTTTACAAGAATTTTTTTCTTTACATATGTATATTAATATATTTTTGTATGTATATTAAATTATGAAATATTACAGATCATATTTGTAAATACACTGTTGTAATTTTGTAATATTTATATTTTTTCCAAGTTTATTTTTTTTCTATAGCAATAATTCCAATTTTAATATATAGCACAAAGTATAAAAAAATATACAAAATACACACACATAAATTGACAATGATAAAATATGATGGATGATTGGCTGGCTTATTGGAAGGGGGAGAGAATAAGTTAATATTGAATAAAAATAAATAAAAAAATTAAATTAATAAGTTTAAGGTTTAATTTGGGTGATTTAATAAAATAAATAAATTGCAATGTTTAACAAAAGCATAGGCAGGCTATTAAACTGAACCCAGATACTATGGAATATACACCAATGAAAATCTTGATTATAGTAAAGTCAACAGCCCTCAATATAGCTTAGTGTTAAATATAGTATAGAAAGTAGTAGCCACTATTCTCTAGGCAATAGTTTTGATCATAATATAGTAAATAATGTTGAGTATAGTCAAGTCAAAAGTTTTAAATAGACTATATTTTAGTCAAAAGTCTTGACTATAGTCGTGACTATGTTATACCCAATAGTCTTGAATGTATTCTAGCCAATAGTCCTAACCATAGACTAAAAAAATAATCTAAAATATAGTCTAACAAATAGTACAATCTAAACTTTAATAAATAGTTCAAATTAAGGTCTAGTCTATACTATAGTCTAATCAAAAGACTATACTAAAACTATATTATAGTCTATACTATGTACTATTTTATAGTCTATAGTATAGACTATTTTATAGTCTATGCTGTAGACTATTTTATAGTCTATGCTATAGACTATTTTATAGTCTATGCTATAGACTATTTTATAGTCTATGCTATAGACTATTTTATAGTCTATGCTATAGACTATTTTATAGTCTATGCTATAGACTATTAAATAGTATATAGTATAGATTATTTTAAAGTCTATACTATAGATTATTTTATAGCATATGCTATAAACTATTTTATAGACTATACTTTAGACTATATTATATTCTATACAGTAGATTATTTTATAGTCTATACTATATACTATTTTATAGTCTATACTATTTTATAGTTTATACTAAAGACTATTTTATTCTGTACTATAGACTATTTTATAGTCTGTACTACAGACTATTTTATAGTCTATACTCTAGACTATTTTATAGTCTATACTATAGACTATTTTATAGTTTATACTATAGACCATTTTATAGTCTGTACTATAGACTATTTTATAGTCTATACCATAGACTATTTTATAGTCTATACTATAGACTATTTTATAGTCAATACTATAGACTATTTTATAATCTATGCCACAGACTATTTTATAGGTTATACCATAGACTATTTTATAGTCTATACAATAGACTATTTTATAGTCTATACAATAGACTATTTTATAGTCTATACCATAGACTATTTTATAGTCTATAATATAGACTATATTATAGTCAATACTATAGACTATATTATAGTCTATACTATAGACTATTTTATAATCTATACTTAGACTATTTTATAGTGTATACTATAGACTATTTTATAGTTTATACTATAGACCTTTTTATAGTCTGTACTATAGACTATTTTATAGTCTGTACTTTAGATTGTTTTATAGTCTATACTATAGACTATTTTATACTATAGACTATATTATAGTCTATACTATAGTCTATAATAAAGACTATATTATAATCTATACTATAGACTATATTATAGTCTATACTATAGACTATTTTATAGTCTATACTATAGACTATTTTATAGTCTATACCATAGACTATTTTATAGTCTATACTATAGACTATTTTATAGTCAATGCTATAAACTATTTTATAGTCTATGCCACAGACTATTTTATAGGTTATACCATAGACTATTTTATAGTCTATACAATAGACTATTTTATAGTCTATACAATAGACTATTTTATAGTCTATACCATAGACTATTTTATAGTCTATACCATAGACTATTTTATAGTCTATACTATAGACAATTTTATGGTCTATTCTATAGACTATTTTATGGTCTATTCTATAGACTATTTTATAGTCTATATTATAGACTATTTCATAGTGTATTCTATATACCATTTTATAGTGTATAAAATAGATATAGATAATAGTATAGACTTTAAAATATTCTATAGTATATACTTTAAAATAGTTTATCGTATAAACTATAAAATAGTTTATAGAATAGATTATTAAATAGAAGATTTCTAGACTGGGAATATCCTTTTCTGTCCTTATTTTTAGTGTTTTTATTTATTAGGTACAATAAATCTCATTATTTTTTATATCATTAATATTTTTTACATATTTTTAATATCTACGTTTATTATTTAAATATTTTTTGTTTCATTGAATCTTTAATTTGAAATATTTTTTTTTTTTTTTTTGGTTTTATTTAATTTCCTTAACAATTAAATAAATTAAAAATTAAATGAAATCTAATCATTTTTAAATATTTAAATTTAATATTTGTTAATATTTTACTATTTTTTTTATTTTACCTCTAGTTTTTGTCAGCTTAAGTTTTAATACCATAAAATACAATGTGTAATTAAAGCTTATTTAAATAATTATTATTTCTACTTATTATTATTGTTATTTGCGGCGGAATATTAAACAAAATATGCTGGTATAAATATATATGAAATTTAAGCTCAAAATTAAGGGTGGCCAATAAGTAATTTTTTAGAGCAAATTATTAGAATTTTTGGCAGTAATTTGAAACCTTGGCTTAATATTTTTAAGCATTAGAAAAAAATGATTGATTTTTTTTAAAGAATTTTTATTTATTTTAATTTTTTATGTTAGTTTTTTAATAAAAATCCTTATTTTTGTGCACCGCCTTTTTAAAATTATTTTTATTTCAATGCCATACTCATGTTTTTAGTAGAGACAGACACAAACATTATACTTAATTCATAACTATATATATTTAAATACTCATTATATATTAAATTATATATGTATGCAAATTTTGTTTGCTGTTAATGTCCATTTAACTTTATTATAACAATATTTTCAATATATTATAAATTATATATTTTTTTGCTGTTCTTACCACAAGCTCTTTATTTAATTTTTTTCCTATTATTAAAACAACACACAGCAACAGTTTAATTAAAATATAATAAAATGTAATTATAGTTAAAGCAAGTGAAAAAAAAACTCCCTATAATTTGATTGATTATTGAGTATTGTAGGTGGAGAATTGTTTCTTTTTTTATTCATATTAAATTTTATGATTTAAATCACCTTTTTTTTTATACGATTTTCCAAAGATTTTAATAAACAATTATGTACGAGTATTAAAATGACCACCTAGCAACATATACCTATAGTACGAAATTAAATCTTTGCTATATGAGTCTTAAATACAAAAGCACGTTTACTTAATTAAAGCAGACTTCTGAAGGTGAGAGAAAATTATTCATACGCCTTAGTGGTTTGAGATTTATTAGGTTAAGACATGCAGCTAAATATTTTAAATTCATATCATGAATTTGTACTAGAAAATTATAGAATATATTTAAATTTATAAAAATTAAATTAAAGTATTGTTTATGAAGCCAAAAATAAATTAAATAAATTTTAAAATTTTCATAACTTATGAGTATAATAAATTAATTTAACTTAATACACTTTAAGGGTTTTCAACGAAATCTTATATATAAAAACAAAAATTTATGAAAACTTTATTATTGTCTGGTAAAAGCAAAGTTTATTTTATTTAACCTAGATTAAAACTTAATTAAACAATACTGCTAAAGCCAAAGCTTAAGAAACCTTTAGAAACGAAAATCTTATATTCAATAAAGCAACAGGAATCCTTTTAAAACAAATGCATGACAACACAAATTCATTTGCGCTTAACAAACAATAAACACTTCGTATAATGCAAAAAGCTAGCAGGTGATGGTGTTGGTGGCTGTGATGTATGATATATAATTCTTAGAATTTAGGTCTTTTATGAACATTATCATAAGTATAGTTATGAATGTCTTAACATAACAAAGTGAACTCATAATAAATGCAGTTCGTTAAAGAGAAAATAGTAAGCAGAGCAGCTGAAAAGTGCCAAGGCTTAAAGTTGAACACATACATATACAGAGTTACACAAACAATTTTACATAGGCTTTAGTATGATAAACGAAGCTATTTTAAATAGAATTTAAGTTACCATTAATAATTAGGAAGTGTTTATCTGGTTCACCAATGAATAGTTTTAGGGTTATAACAATTTCAGGAAAAAAGAAGAAGCAAAAATTAAAAATAAAGTTTTGGAGCAAAAACAAAGATCAAAATACCACTTACTACTAAGAAAGAACATTGATTAGACCATAATTAGGACCATAGAACAAGCTATAGTATTGACTTTTGACTAGATTATAATCAATACTATTGATTAGACTATAACCTAGACTAGCGACTAAATTACAGTCAAGAATATTGACTGGAATATAGTCTAGACTATTGAAAAGACTACAGTCAAGACTATTGAATAGCAGATAGCCAATACTATTGATTAGACTATCGAAAAGACTATAGTTAAGTCTATTGACTAGACTATTGTCAAGACTATTAGCTAGACTATAGTAAAGACTATAGTCAAGACTATTGACTGGACTATAGTCAAGACTATTGACTAAACTATAGTCAATAGTCTTGACTATGAATAGATAAATAATCTATAGTATAGACTGTAAAATAATCTTTAGTATAGACTATAAAATAGTCTATATCATAGACTATAAAATGGTCTATATAATAAACTATAGAATAGTTTATAGTACAGAATATAAAATAGTTTATAGTATACACTATAAAATAATTTATAGTGTAGACTACAAAATAGCCTATAGAATAATCTATAAAAATGTCTACAGTATAGACTATAAAATAGTCTATGGTTACACTATATGGTACATTATAAAATAGTCTATAGAATATACTATAAAATAGTCTATAGTGTATACAATAAAATAGTCATAGTCTATAGTATAGACTATTTCATAGTCTATAGTATAAACTATTTTATAGTCTATAGTATAGTATTTTATAGTCTATACTATAGACCATTTTATAGTCAATGTTATAGACTATTCTATAGTCTATACTAAAGACTATTTTATAGTCAATGCTATAAGCTATTTTATAATCTATAATGTAGGCTATTTTATAGTCTGTATTATAGACTATTTTATGTTCTATACTATAGACTATTTTATGGTCTATACTATAGTCTATTTTATGGTCTACACTATAGACTATTTTATAACCAATACTATATACTATTTTAAAGTCTATACTATAGACTATTTTATAGCCTATACTGTAGACTATTTCATAATCTATAGTATAGACTATTTTATAGTCTTTACTATAGACTACTTTATAGTCTACACTATATAGTATTTTATAGTCTACACAATAGACTATTTTATATTCTATACTATAGACTATTTTATAGTCCATACTATAGACTATTCTATAGTCTATACTAGATACTATTTTATAGTCTATACTAGATACTATTTATAGTCTATACTATAGACTATTTTATAGTCTATACCAGATACTATTTTATAGTCTTTACTATAGATTATTTTATAGTCTACACTATAGACTATTTTATAGTCTATACTATAAACTATTTTATAGTCTATATTATAGACTATTTTATAGTCTATATTATAGACTATAAGATAGTCTATATTCATAGTCTATTTTATAAACTATTTTATAGTCTATTCTAAGCACCATTTTGTAATCTCTTTTATAGACTATTTTGTAGTATATTCTATAGACTATTTCATAGACTATTCCATAGTCTATTCTATAGACTATTTTATAGTCTATAATCATAGTCTATTTTATAGTCTATTTTAAGATTATTTTATAGTCTGTTCTGTAGGTTATTTTATGGTCTATTTTAAAGACTATTTTTAGTATATACTATAGTCAATTTTTTTATTCTGCATTAATGAGTATTTTGTAGTTTATGTTATAGAATATTTTATAGTTTATGTTATAGAGTATTTTGTACTCTATATTGTGGAGTATTTGGTTCTATATTTTATAGAGTATTTTGTAGTTTATTCGATAGTCTTTTCCACAGTTTCTTCAATGGACTATTTTATAAATTGTTTTATAGTCTATCATAGTCCTTTCTTTGACTATTTTTAGTCTATTCTATACACCACTTTATTGTCTATTTCCCAGTCTATTCCGTAGACTATTTTATGGTCTTTTCTAAATACGTCACTCTATAGTCTATTCTAATGTTTATGTCCTTTTTATATATATATTTTTTTCTTGTTTTATTTTATTTTTTAACATTGAATTTTCAATTTGTCAAGTATTTGCTTTCTTTTATTTATGCTTCATTACAATTCTAGTACTAATTTTCATTTTATTATGGTCTATTAATTACGAAGATTTTTATTTTATAATTTAAATATTTTTTCTTCTAGAAAAAACATTTTGTTAATAAAAGTCTCTTTTAAATTATTGCTGTTAGTAAAAGTGTCTGTAATCAAAAAGGAAAGAAAAAAAATTCTTTATGTCATTTACATTTTTTTTTTATTCTCTAGCACTCTCTCTTTCATTTTTGTGTTAAACTAATCATAAACATTTAGTAAGTTTAATTGTGTTTCTGTCTTTAACTTTGGTCATTAGTCTGTCCTTATGTCTGTCCGTTTGTCCATTTATTGGTTAGTCATGTCATTTTGTTATGAGTCTGTAAATGACATTCAATTAATGTAATAGTATTTTAACTGTTCATTTCGTTTGTCTTCGTCTTCATGCTCATCATCATCATTGTTATTTGCAGAGTTTTATATTTGGGTTTAAGAGTGTGTGTGTGTGTTTGTGTTACAATTGCTAAATTTTGTGGTTCTGTCAATTTTCTAATTTTGTTTTTTTCTTATATATTTATTTTATTTTTATTTTTTTCTTCTCGAAAAAACTTTTGTTAGTTACATTTTGGTTTTATATTTTCTTACCAAATTTGTGTGGTTTGGCGTATAAATATTCCCAAAATATTTGTAAGGAAGTTTATTTTTAGTTTGTTTTTTTTTTCTCTTTGTATTGCTAGTTAAAATATTCATTGATTGTGGCATTAAGAGCTCTAGAGATTTGTTAAGGAAATTAAAAGGAAATATTTAAGGAAATTTAATTGTTTAATTAAAGAGTTATAGGATATATTTTATAAAATTTTAATACAAATTTATCATAAGCTAGGGAAACGTTGACGTATGTTTGGTATTGATGAAATTTATAAATTTAAATACTCTATAAATCTCTATAAAAATTAAAATAAAACAAGGTTTTCTATAATTGACTTTGTAAAAAAACCTACCCACATAGTTGGCCTTAATTCAACACTTTCTCTGCCACTCACTCAAACAGTAACATTCCCATAAATATTTTTTTTTTTTTTACATGACCAACCAGGATATATCAAAAGAATAAAATATCCTTTTGTGCTACTTTCAATAACACTATGAAGGTTGCATTTTTTTTTTTTTTTTGCAACAATGCCTGAATGCTGATGAACTGGAATGGAAACGCAGTTGTGAGGAAACAAAATTAACAGCAAAATATAAATAATTGAAAACTATAAAGCAGTAAATTAAAAAGTATATTTCTATAAGCCTATTTTTTAGTCCTGGAAAAAATCAATAAAAACTATTTTTATAACATTTATTTAAAAAATTCTTCTCTTACTATTTTATAGCATATTATTTTTTGTTATTGTTGGTGAATTTTCTAAAACCATTTTGTAATTCATTTATTGCTTGTTTATTACAAAAACTGAAAACTTTATTATTAAATCATAAAACCATAACGAGTTTAAATGGATTGGGTTTGGGTGAGTATTCTTTGCATGACATGATACTTGATCTCTGTTATGTTTTTTTTTTCGCAAATAGTTTTAGCAATTATAGTGTCTCTGAGAGGCACTAAAGCAAACAACAAGTGACTTAAAAAGTTAAAGATTATAGTTAATACTATTTTGTTAAAAAAAAAGAAGGATAGCCAATAATAAATGTTGGAAAACTGTTTATAAGTTAACATTTTTAAGCTTAAATATTTAAATTAACATAAAAATAAAATTTCAAAAGATTGGCAAAGTTTTTAGAATAATTTCGAAAATTCGAAATTAAGTTCGAAATTTCGAAAATACCTTGATAAAGCAGAAATCTTAAGAAAATTAAACAAAAATATCTAAAATTATATAAATTAAAAAGTTCTAGCAAATTTTAAAATTTTTGACACGATTTCGAAAATTCGAAATTAAGGTCAAAATTTCGAAAATACCTTAATACAGCAGAAATCTTAAAAAAAATTAAACAAAAATCTCAAAAATTATATAAATTAGTTAGTTGTAAAGAATTTTGAAATTTTTGGCATGATTTCGAAAATTCGAAATTAGGGTCGAAATTTCGAAAATACCTTAATACGGCAGAAATCTTAAAAAAATTAAACAAAAATCTCTAAAATTATATAAATTAGTAAGATGTAAAGAATTTTGAAATTTTTGGCATGATTTCGAAAATTCGAAATTAAGTTCGAAACTTTTAAAAAATTTTAAAATTTCAAAAACGACATAATTTTATGTAAAAATGCTACAAACAATATAAAAGCTAATTTTTGTATAAAATTAAACATTTTTAGAAGTTTTTGTGATGATTTCAAAAATTCGAAATTAAGTTTGAAATTTCGAATAAGTCTAAAAACTTCATAAACTTTTTATTTTTTATGTATTAATGACATAAATAGTATGAAAGATAATTTTTTTATGAAATTAAACATCTTTAAACGTTTTTGTGATAATTTCGAAAATTCGAAAATAATTTTAATATATCAATAATGCCTAAAATCCTGTCAAATGTTAAAATTTTTTAGCTTAAATATCTTAAATAATATAAAAAAAAAAATAAATTTCTGCAAATTTAAAAATTTTTGGAATGATTTCGAAAATTCGAAATTAAGTTCGAAATCTCAAAAATGCACAAAAAAGCTTAAAATATAATATTTTAAAGCATAAATAACATAAATAGTATAATAAAACCATTTTTATCAAATTAAGAAAAATTTTTGAAAATTTTCTATAATTCGAAATTAACTTCGAAATTTCGAAAATGCTTAAAAACCGTTAAAAATTTCAACTTTTTTTGAAATAAGTTTCATAAGTATTATAAAAACATAATTATTTATGAATTTAGACGTTTTTTTAATGATTTCGAAAATTCGAAGTTAATTTCGAGATCTTGAAAACTCATAAAAAAAGTTTGAAAAACAATATCTTTAAGAATAAATAACATAAATAGTATTACAAAATTATTTTTATCAAATTCAGACATTTTTTAAAAAAAAACTTCTTCGAAATTAATTTCGAAAATGTCTAAAAACCTTTGTTTTAATTTTTTAGAAATAAGCTTCATAAATAATATTAAAACATAATTATTATTAATAAATTTAGACGTTTCTAAAATGCTTTTGAAAATTCGAAATTAAGTTCGAAATCTTGAAAACGCGTAAAAAAGCTTAAGGGACAATATTTTTAAGTAGAAATATGATGTATAATTTAAAAAATCATTTAAATTAAATTTAGAAATTTTTTGGAAAAACTTCGAAATTAGTTTCGAAATTTCGAAAATTTATAAATAGCGTTAAAAACTCACATTTGTTTGAAATAAGTTTCATAAGTATTATAAAAACATTATTATTTATGAATTTAGATGTTTTTTTAATGATTTCAAAAATTCGAAGCTAATTTCGAAATCTTGAAAATTCATAAAAAAGTTTAAAAAACAATATTTTTAAGCATAAATGATATAAATAATTAATTTAAACAATTTTGTATTAATTTACAAAATTTAAAATTATGTTCGAAATTTCGAAATTGTCTCCACAGCATAAATCATAAAAAAAATCAACAGAAAATGTTTACAATTGTTTAAATATTTATTTTTCAATGAATTTAAAGCTTTTTAAGCAAATTAAAAAATTCGAAATTATGTTAAAAATTTCGAAATTGTCTAAAAACAGCATAAATCTTAAAAAAATTTACAAAAAATTTCTGCAATTGTACAAATATTTAATTTCTATAAAATGTTGAGGTTTTTATACGATTTTAAAAAATTCGAAATTAAGTTCGAAAATTCGAAAATTTTTAAAACGAGTTAAAATATCCTAAAATTGAATCATAAATATATTAAACATAAAAATACCGTATTTGGAATCGATTTAGAAAATGTTTAAGCAAGTTTGGAAATTCGAACTAAAGTTCGAAAATGCTTAAAAACTGCTAACTTATACAATATTGTAACTTAAGTATTTAAAAATAATGAAAAGCATTTCATTAGTGCGATTTTTTAAGTAACTAGGATAATTTCGAAAATTCGAAATTAAATTATAATTTTCGAAAACGCCAAAAAACAGTCAAAATGTTTAAAAATTTCTAAACTTACATCATATATGTATGAAGAATATAAAATTATAATAAATTTTTATAAATTTAGAAGATTTTTAAAAAAGTTTGAAAATTTGAAATTAATTACGAAATTTCAAAAATGACAAAAAGGAGCTAATTTTTTTTTTTTTTAACTCAAGCAAATTTATTTAAAATATTAAAATTTTATTAAACGAATAAAAGAAAGGTGCTATGTTCGAAAATTCGAAATATGAAAAACTGTTTAATGTTAAACATTTTTGATTTTAAACAATTAAAATATTAAATAAAGCTACAAAAAGTAAAAATTTCAGTGATTTTCTCAAAAATTAAAAAATTTGAAATTAATTTCGAAAATTTTTAAAATCCTTAAAACAAGCTAAAATTTTAAAGAAAATATTCAAAACATATACACCTATTAAGTGAAAAGAATTTTAAAGTTTTTAAGGCTTTTTAAAAAATTCGAAATTAAGTTCGAAATTTCGAAAAGGCTTAAAACATACAAAAACTAAGAAAATTGTACTTTTAAAGTATTATAATCTGCAAATTATTTAATTTATTTTAAGATATAGTATTTTTAATTATGTTCGAAAATTCGAAATTAAGTTCGAATTTTAAGATTTTTATTTTTTTCAATAAAATTATAATATACAGCTATTCTTAACTTGAAATTAAACAAATTTAGTATAGTATTTTTTTTAAGTTCGAAAATAAGTATGTTCGAAAATATTTAAAAAAAAATTATATCCAGCGTATTATAGAAGTTACTCAAGTAAATTTAAATATTTTTAATAAACTTCGAAATTTACAAATTAGATTCTTTTTATTCGCATTCCTTCCCCTTTTGTCTCTTTTCCTTTTCACACAAAAACAACAAAATTGTAAAAGTCTGTTTTATAAACTTTTATTTTTTGTTTTTGACTTTAAACTGTTTTAGCAAAATTTTCCAACACAATTTTATACTTCCTCTTTATGCCTTACAAAATCCCCAGCCTCGTTATTGTTTAATATACTCAAATGTCTACCAAAAGTTTATTATAGATTATGACTATAACAAAAAAATGTTTCACACACATACCACTATTTGTACAAAATAACAAAAGTTTCACAGACTATATGAGTAAACGAAAAAAAAGAAAAAACTCATTGAAATCCCCAGAATGCTGCTACAAAATAAATTACATTTAACTCTTGCACGTATGAGAGAGCAAGAATGTTTTGTATATGTGTTTTAATGTAAATGTATTTGCAACAGAGTGTGGGGATAAACCGGTTTGCAACCTTTATGCGCTGTTTAGAATACAATAAAATCATCGTTATTGTTTTTTTTTTTTTTTTTGTTTCTTGCCTCTTCTGTATTTTATACTTTTTTCCATTGTATATTAATGTTTAGGTATGAGTAAAGTCCTGTGTGTTTGAGTTTGTTGTGTATGTCATGATATGCCTTTAAGCTTGTGTATATTTGGTTATGAAAGTTAGTCTGTATACGTTGCTGTATATAAATACATACATTTGAGTGCTACAAACTGTTGCCTGCTTTGCTCTTGTAAGCTGTTGATTGTATTTAGCATAAATTTCAAAACATCTGAGTTGTATATCTAAATAGCTTGCTGTAGTTCACTATACATATGCATAGCATATGTAGCTTATTTTTTACCAACAGTATTTTCTTTTTACTCTTTTTTTTATAAAACTTTGATGTTTGTGTGTTATATAGTGAAGTCATTTCCTAATCCTTTTTAGCAGTTATATATTTGCTGCCATTGGAGTAGAGATCCCTAAAGGGGACCAAGGACATGAATTCTTATAAAATTTTTTACTTATAAATGTATTCACAGAAACTTAAGCTGTAGACTTTTAAGAGAAATAAAATATTTTATTTTAACTGTTGTTGAGTTCCTTCTTTTTAAGTCTCTTGAAACATAATGTGTTAGTCCTTATTTTAAGTTTGATATTGACATATTTTTTTTATTTTATTTTCACTTTGTGACTTTATAAACTTATTTAAATTTTTATGACCTAAAAGAAATTTATTTAAAAATATATACATATCTAGATATATAATTTATATCAATATTTAAACACATTTTTTTTAGCAGGTTATACTTTAACGACTTTAAAGTATAACCTGCTATACAGACTGTTTTATAATCTATACCATAGACTATTTTATAGCATATACTATAGACTTTTTTACAGACTATATCATAGACTATTTTATAGTCTAAAATAAAGACTCTTTTAAAGTCTATACAAAAGACGAATTTATACTCTATACTATAGACTATTTTATAGTGTATACTATAGACTATTTTATAGTGTATACTATAGACTATTTTATACTCTATACTATAGACTATATTATAGTCTATACTATAGAATATTATGCAGTCTATAGTATAGACTATTTTATAGTTTATGCTATAGACTATTTTACAGACTATATCATAGACTATTTTATAGTCTAAAAAAAATACTATTTTATAGTCTATACAATAGACTAATTTATAGTCTATACTATAGGCTATTTTATACTCTATATTATAGAATATTATATGGTCTATACTATAGGCTATTTTATACTCTATATTATAGACTATATTATAGTCTATACTATAGAATATTATATAGCCTATACTATAGACTATTTTATAGTCTATATTATAGACTTATGTATAGTCTATATTATAGACTATTTTATAGTCTATACTATAGGCTATTTTATAGTCTATACTATAGACTATTTTATAGTATATACTATAGGCTATTTTATAGTCTATATTATAGACTATTTCATAGTCTATATTTTGGACTATTTTATAGTCTGTACTTTAGACTATTTAATAGTGTATACTACATAATATTTTATAGTCTATAGTATAGACTATTTTATAGTCTATCCTATAGGCTATTTTATAGTTTTTACTGAGGGCTAATCTATAGTCTACTTTTTAATGGTCTATACTATAATATATTTTATAGTCTATACTATAGAGTATTTTATATTCTATACTATAAACTAAAATGTTCTCCATAATATAGACTATAAAACAGTCAATAGCACTGATTATAAAGCAGTCTATTTACTATAAAATATTCTATGGTATAGAATATAAAATAGTTTATAGTATAGACTATAAGATAGCCTATAGTATAGACTGTTAAATAGCCTATAATATAGACTATGAAATAGTCTATAGTATAGACTATAAAATAGTCTATAGTATAGACTGTAAAAAAGTTTAAAGTATAGAATGTAAAATAGTCTATAGTATAGACAGTAAAATAATCTATAGTATAGAATATAAAATAGTATATAGTATAGACTATAAAATAGTCTACAGTAAAGTCTATTGTATATACTATAAAATAGTTCATTGTGTAGTCTATAGTATATACTATAAAATAGTCTATAGTATATACTATAAAACAGTCTATAGAATAGACTATTAAACAGTCTATAGAATAGACTATTAAACAGTCTATAGAATAGACTATTAAATAGTCTATAGAATAAAATATTAAATAGTCTATAGAATAGACTATTAAATAGTCTATAGAATAGACTATTAAATAGTCTATAGAATAGACTATTAAATAGTCTATAGAATAGACTATTAAATAGTCTATAGAATAGACTATTAAATAGTCTATAGAATAGACTATACAAAAGACTATTTCATAGCCTACACAATGAACTATTTTATAGTATATACAATAGACTTTACTGTAGACTATTTTATAGTCTATACTATATACTATTTTATAGAATAAATAGTCTTTATTATAGTCTATAAATAGTCTGTTGTATAGTCTATAAAAGAGTCTTTAGTATAGACTATAAATATTCTTTAGTATAGACTATAAGTAAGTTTAGAATAGACTATAAAATAGTCTTTATTTTAGACTATATAATAGTCTATGGTATAAACTATAAAATAGTCTATGGTATAAACTATAAAATAGTCTATAGTAGAGACTATAAAATATTCTGTGGTAAAGAATATAAAATATTCTATGGTATAGACTATAAAATTGTCTATAGTATATACTATAAAATAGTCTATAGTATTGACTGTAAAATGGTCTATAGTATTGACTATAAAATAGTTTATTGTATATACTATAAAAAAGTCTATGGTATAGACTTTAAGGTAGTCTATGGAATAGACTATAAAATAGTCTATAGTATAGATTATAAATAGTCTGTTATATGCACTATAAATAGTCTACTGTATAGACTATAAAATGTTCTATAGTATAGACTTTAAAATAGTCTATAGAATAGACTATTAAATAGTCTATTGTATAGACTTTAAAGCAATTTATAATATAGACTATAAAATAGTTTATTTTAAATACTATATAATAGTCTGTAAAATAGTCTTTAATATAAACTATAAAATAGTTTATATTATAGACTATTAAACAGTCTATAGACTATTTTATATTCCAGTCGATTGTTTAGTCTATAGCCAATTCCTGCTTTTAATTTTTAGCGTATTCCATAGTTTATTTGATAGTATGTCCTGTTGATGTGATTATGTATCGTAAGTTTGCTATTTGTTTTACATAGGAATTACTCATACATACCCTCATATTAGAGTACTTTGTAGTTTCTGCAACCCTTTGAACTCTGTGTTTTTTTTAACTGGATTAAAGCCACACATTCATACACACTAATATAAAGATATTCAGGATCAAAGTGGCTTTCAGGTTACAAATTATTTTGTTTCTTATGACAAAATCCAATAGCATAACATAAATCATAATTTTTAATAATACAAAAAACAATGAAATAATATACAATATGTAGACATGATAACAAGATTTACAGCTTTACAAAATAGAAAATAGGGAGGATATTATGGCTCTCAAGTTTAAGATAATATAAACTTTAAATATAGATCTTTAAATTTGTTATAGAACGTTTATTATGTGTGTAGAAATTATTTTCAAGAAAATTTATTTCAAGAAAATTTATTTCATGAAAATAACTCTTCAATTTTCCTTTTAATAAAAATAAAATTATTTTGCCTGCTAAAATATTTGTATACAAAGAAAATCTCAACAAACCATAAAAGCCCAGACACATTCATAAATAAATGTTAAAGAAAAAGATTTAAGTAAATCACAGGTATCACACGTAAGATGAAAGGGGAAAATATGTTTTTCATATATTTTATATTTTTATTTTTTTCCTTTACTTGCTCTATAACTTCCGGCATATTTTATATAATAAATTATATTGTTGTGTATTTGCACTAACACATACTCTAAAAGTAAAAAAAGAGCAAGAGTTTTGCTATGATTCTTGAGTGTTTATGTTTGTGTGTGTGTATTAAAACAAGCGTAAAATATGTTTCTATTTCTTTTATATATTTTTTTCTCAGTTTTCCGCTTTTGATTTTTTGTTATTGTTGGCTTAAAGGTTATACACAACATTTATGCATGTGTATAAGTGTTATTACACACTCTGGTATATTTTATCATAACCACAAAAGTCCTTATAGAATTTCAATATATATATTTTTTCTTTGCTATTTGTTAAATTGTATTTCATTTTTATTTTTTTGCTCTTGTGGGTATAAGAAATTTATTGTATTTATATTTAATCATAGAAATATTTTTTATAAATAAATAATAAAATAAGGTTTTCTTATGCTATATAATTTATGAGAGCTTGTATAAAATGCACTTAAAGTAAGAACTTTGTTACAAAAGAATAGAAACATTTGATTTGTATAAAACAAATAAGTTTTCAAGAATATTTAAGGATTTGAAGAAGGTTATAAGAAATAAATAATTTTATTTAGATTTAGTTAAAAGACACTGCTTAAAATTCTAGTTTAGTAAGTTTATTTTCACAAAAAAAAAATAATAATAAAATAAAAATATTAGTAATTATTCTAAGCTTTTCAAATTGCCAAAATTAATGTCTTAAACTGTTCTTTATTGGCAACGTAAATTTCAATAAATTTTTGAAGTTTTCTAAAGATTTTTTAAAATGTCCTTTTTTGGAATGTTTATTCATTTAACAAAATTTTATACATTTAAAGGTAAAAATTTTAAAAGTCCAAATGATAAACAATCCGACTTATTTTTGTTGATAATTAAAAAAAAAAAAAAATTGTAAAAATATCCATAAATTCTGTAAAACTAGAAATAATCATTTGAAATTAGCAAAAAGGATGTGTTAGAATGTTATTAACTTATTTTTAAAATTTAATTGAATTTCAAAAACTAACAAAAAAGTTGCTCATATATCCTTTTTTTAAAAGTCTCTTAAAAATTTATAAAAGCAACTTAAATTAAAATATAAAGCTTAAACAACTAAAAATAAAGAAAATTAAAATAATTCTTTAAAATTTTGTTCGAATTTCTTTTAAAAAAATTTTTGTAAAAATCTAAACAATTTTTCAAATCTTTTGAAATTACCAAAAATAATGTCTTATTATAATCCTAATATTTGCTAAAAATTTCCATAAATTTCTGAAAACTTTGAGAGAGTTTGTAGAATGTCCTTTTTTGAAAATTAAAAAAAAGAAGTATAAATATATTTTTACAAATGTTAAAATATGGTATAAACTGTTCTTAATAATTATTGTTAATTTCCATAAATTTTTGTAAATTTATAAAAATTTTGTAAAATGTCCTTTTTAGGAATGTTGATCAAATGAACAAAAGTTTGTTAATTTAGTGTTTAAAATGTAAGAATCGAAATAATAATCAATTGGACTTATTTCTGTTTATATTTTTATAAAAAACATTTTGTAAAAATATCCATAAATTCTGTAAAACTTAAAATAATCATTTGAATTTAACAAAAAGGTTGCGTTAGGATGTTTTTAACTTATATTTAAAATTTGGTTGAATTTAAAAAACTAACAAAAAAGTTGCTCATATATCCTTTTTTTTAAATTACTTATATGTTTATAAAAACAACAAATTAATATACAAAGCTGAAGCAACTAAAAATTAAATAAATTATATTTTTTTTTTTTTAATTATTTCAATTTTTTTTTTACTAAAAAATTTTTAAAAAATCTAAAAAAGTTTTTGAAATGATCAAAAATAATGTCTTTTTATAATTCTAATATTTACTAAAAATCTCCATAAATTTCTGCAAACTTTGAGAGAGTTTGTGGAATGTCCTTTTTTGAAAAGTCAAAAATTAAAAAAAAAGTTGTAAATTTAGTGTAACAAATGTGTAAATATGGTATAACAATTAATTAAAATAATTTTTGTTAATATTTTATTATTTTTAATGATGTTATCTTTGTGAAAACTTAAAAGAAATCGTTTAAAGTTAGCAAAAAGGATATACTAGTACGTTATTAATGTAACACAAAAAAATTCTTCAATTTCTAGCAAAAACAAAAAATTTTTTCCATATATCCTTTTTTCAAACAAATTTTAAAACTGCTTAAAAACGTAAACAATTTTTTCTTTTTAAAATTCTTTAAAAAAAAGTTAAAAAATTCTTTAAAATTTTAATTTTTTTTTTTTTTTTTTTTGAGTTTTTATAAATTCTGTAAAACGTATTAAAATTACTAGAAATTATCAAAAAGGACGTAGGTCAATATGGTAAATATATTTTAAAAATTTGGTGAAATTTCCTACAAAAACAAAAAAGTTTTCCATATATCCTTTTTTTCACAATTCTTGAAAATTGCTTAAAAATTGCTAATAAAAGTTCCTATTATTTTTATTTTTAAATAACTTTAAATTCTCTAGAACAATTCCTCTTTTAAAGTTTTAGAAAGAATGTTCTATAATGTTGTAAACACACATATTTTAAAAAATTTGCAGAATTACTAAAAATTGGAAAGCAAAAGAATAATAATAAATGGTTTTGTGTTAAAAAAAAAATATATATATATTTTTCTGTTGAAATTTCTTAAGAAAACTTTTTTTAAAAAATCTTACAAAATTCTTGAAATTTATAAGAATCACTTGATATTGTCATAAAGGATGAACTAGGATGTCATAAATATATTCCAAAAATTTGAAGGAATTTCTAACAAAAACAATAAAGCTGCCCATATATCCTTTTTTTTAAACTTCACAGAAATCAAAACATTTTTTTTAACAAATTTTATAAAATTTATTTTTGTTTAAAGTTCCACAATTTGTTAACTGCTTTTTATCACATAAAACCATAAGTAAGCCTTTGAAATTGTTAAAAAGGATAGAACATATTCAAAAAATTTTATTGATTTTCCAGAGAAAATCACAAAGTTGTCCATATATCCTTTTATCAAAATTTGTGCACAAATTATAAAATTGTATATCCAGTTGATTGAAACGTATTTCCGCTAAAATTTTTAAATGTTTTCATATTTTAGTCGCCTTAAGTTCTGTAAAACTTTAGAGAAATCTTTGATATTTTCAAAAAGGATGTACTTTAATGTTGATAAAATATTCCAAAAATTTTATTCGATTTCCTGCAAAAACAAAAAAGTTGTCCACATATCCTTTTTTCATAAAATTTTCACAAACTATTCGAAAAACATTAAATCATATGCTCAGTTATTTAAAACATATTTTTGCTGAAATTCTTAAATGTTTTCACATTTTAGACGGTATAAATACTGTAAAACTTAAGAGAATCCTTTGATATTTTCAAAAAGGATACAACTTACTGTTATTATGATATTCCAAAAATTTGGTTCGATTTGCTTTGAAAATAGCAAAGTTGTCCATATATCCTTTTTTCATAAAATGTTCAAAAAAACATTAAATCATATGCTCAGTTAATTAAAATATATTTCTTCAGCAATTCCTAATTTTTCTCACATTTAAATCTATAAAACCTAAAAAAATACTTGATATTTACAAAAAGACCGTACTTTAATATTAGCGAAATATACCAAAAATTTGGTTCGATTTACTGCAAAAATAAAAGAGTTGTCCATATATCCTTTTTTCAGAAAATATTTGCAAACTATAAAAAGAACATTTAATCGTATGCCCATTTATTTAAAACATATTTCTGCTGCAATGTTTATATTTAAATCGCTTTAATTTCTGTAAAAGTTAAGAAAATACTGTGATATTTTCAAAAAAGACGTGCTTTAATGTTAATGAGACATTCCAAAAGTTTGGTTCGATTTCCTTCGAAAACAGAAAAGTTGTCCATATATCCTTTTTCATAAAATTTTTACACACTATTCAAAAAACATTAAATCGGGTGCCCAGTTGATAAAAAAGAAATATTTTAGTTGAAATTCTTAAATTTTTTCTCATTTGAGTCGCTTTAATTTCTATAAAACTTAAGCAAATACTTTGATATTTACAAAAAGGACGTACTTCAATGTTGGTAAGATAATCCTTTTTCAAAATAACTTTTCTTTAATATTTTTTTCAACAGAAAGTTCTTTGTAAATGATTCAAATTTTTACAAGTTTTGCAAAGAAAAAAAAAAGAAAATAAATTAAAAAATATAAAATGGAAAAATATTTCTGCTGAAAATGCTTTAAGAAAATTTTTTAAAATTTTTATAAATTCTATAAGAGGTAAAGGAATCGTTTGAAATTTTCAAAAAGGATGTACTTTAATGTTATTAACATGTTCCAAAACTTTGGTTTAATTTCAAGCAATAACAACAAAGTTGGCCATATATCCTTTTTCAACAAATTTTCAAAATAAGTTTTCTTTATTATTTTTTCAACAGACAATTCTTTGTGAATGATTTTCTATTTATGAAAATTTTAAAAAATTGATTTTTGATTTTTTTTTTATTCTTTCTTTTTGTTATAATATTAATTTATTACAAAAATATCCTTTCTTATGTTTTCTTTTGCCCTCCTGTCAGGCATTAAATCATTGTTTGATGTTTGTTAATATATGTTCTTTTAAGGTTTGGTGTTTTATTAAAAATTATGATTTATTTAAGGTTTTGTTATAAGCTCCAGTTATATAAAGAAATAAAAATTGAATTTATAACTAAAGGAATTGCTTTGATCCTGAATGTCTTTATAATTTTTTATTTTATTTTTATTTTTTTTTTCATACCAAGGCTTTTGTATGTTAACCCTTATAACATAAACAACTGAAACAAAATAAAATTATGAATGAAAATATTTAAAAAGAAAGGAATTGAATAGCCAGAAAATATTCCAATTTTGTAAGAGTTTATGAACGTATGAGTTATATTTAAATATAAATATTAAGTATACGTTTTGCATACAAATGTCTGATGCTATATTTGTCTTCTTATTTATTGTTTTCTCTTACTCAAAATACCTTAAAATATTTTTAATTAAGTTTTATAAAATATTTTTCTTTGAGCAACCAAAAAACAAAATATTTCTCTTCTCTTCATTTTTACTATGGTCACCTTTTCATTCATTACAAATAACCAGCAAGTAAATGAAATTTATGTATAAAAAAACTATTATTAAAACAAAATATTTGTAGTGTATTTTTACCAGCAGGAGATTCTATAAAACTCTTTTACACAAAGGAAAATAACGCAGAATAAAAAAGAAAAAACAGAAAAACAAAAAAACATTACAAATGAAGAAAGAAAACAAATAAACAAAACATCAAAAACATGATATTTATTATATTCTTTGTTTTCTGTTGTTCAAACTCTGCAGCATATTTTTGTGTCAAAGGTATTTTCAGCGGGAAACATTAAAGAAAATTTAAGGTTTTTCAATTTTAGGGGGAAAAACATAAAATTTTAAAAAATTTTAAAGTAAAATTAAATTTGTCAAGCTTTAAACAAGAAGTATATACATTTGGAGTAGTTTTTGTGGGATATAGAAAAAAAGGATATATGGAGAACTTTTTTTCTATACAACGAAATTAAACCAAATTTTGTATTTATAATACAAACACATTAAGACAACCTTTCTGAAAGTTTCATTTCATTCTAATGATAGTTTAAAAATTTATAGCAGTTTAAAAAAAAAAAAAAATTATATTTAAATTTTTCTAAAATTTTATTGATTTTTTTCTTTTTTTTTTTTTTTTTTTTGTTTTTTTAATAAGAAAACATACTCCTCCATTATTGTAGCAAAGCCAACACAAATTCTAGCCATTACTGTTTGCTATTAATTTAAAATGTATAAGCTTTCCTTAAAACAACCTCCCCTTTTTAGCGAGTACCTTACATGCGTGTGTAATTTATATAAAATTTAACATTAAAGTTAAATTGATTAATACTCTCAAGGGTTTCATACATACAAACAGAGAATACATCAAGACTTTACAATGACAAGTTTCTTTTAACAAATTTCCTTCTTTTTTTTTCTCATCATTATCCTAAAAGCTAACAGGGATGGGAGTTATTATAATCAAATGTGGATTCTATTACAACATTAAGTGGTGTAAATAATTAATTATTGTAAATTGAATTCAAGACAAAGTGTGATATTTAATACAAATTAAAAAAAGTTGGTCTGATAGGCAGGTGTGAGGCATAAAACATTATTAAAATTACTTTTACTTACTCTATAAATAATTCTAAAACTCTGTATTGATTTTTTAATTTAAATTCCTTTTAATCTTTATACAATATATTTGCTTTTTACTTAAAAATATTTTATTTGTTGCTAAAATCTTTAAGCACAAATTTTCAATAAATATTCTATTTTTGTTTTTTTTTTCTTACAACCTTTTGTTTTATAATCTCTTTTAGTTTAAAATTTAAAAGTTTTGTTTTGTTTTTCCTGTGAAATTCTAAATAAAACTAAAAGTTTTAAATAGTTAGAGAAATATTTGTGGGAAGAGTACGAAAGAAGAAAAATAGAAAAAAAAAAAACTTTTGCCAACTGTAATTAACAACACTTGCGTCCTGAAGCTGGTTTGGGTTGCACTTTGTACAACAGCTGCAACCAGTAAATAGTAATATAAAAACAAAATTTAAATAATTGTTTTTTTTTTTATATATTTGATAAAAAAAAAAATACTTAACTAGTTTCTAAATGGTAAATTATTTTGTGATTTGTAGAAAAAGTATTTCCCTGCACAAATAACAAATCAGCAAAGCAACAAGATATTTATAAAATAATTAGTTCCAGTTAAACAAAAATATCATCAACAGCTTTGTAATAGAAATAAATTAAGAGAATAAATATTAAATATAAACTGGAAGACAGTACACAGTATCCACTATATACCAGTCTATAGAACAGAAAATAGTCCAGTCCATAGAATAGGCTATAGAATAGTTTACAGTAGAGACTATAGCATAGTCTATAGTACAGACTATAGCATGATGAATCAACCAGCAAGTCACCAGCTCAATTTTCTCCGAACAACTCGTTTGCTGAACTAGGTTGTTTAATAAATAAATTACTGGAGTATGTTAAAAATAGGAACAATATGTATCACGCTATTAAGGAGCAGATAAGAGCAATTAAAGTTACGTATAACAAAGCTAAAGAGGATGTAGAAATAGAAGAAAATAAACAGAATTTGAAGAATAACGAGCAGTAAACAAAACCACTTCCAATTCGTTGGTTGTAACAAAAGTTCTGAAAGAGACCAGGGATCTAGCGAATAGTCCTACAAAGACCCAAACGCCTAAGAGAATTAAGAAGGTGAACAAAAAATCCAAATGCAACAAGGAAAAGCAAAATGTTGCGTAAGCGCTGGGTGCAAGCAAGGAAGATAAAGATGAGTGGAAGGAGGTAAAACGTAAACAAGCCAAAAGAAGAAATCAGCCCCAACATTAAAGGACCTCGGAGAAAATGTATTACGTTTATGTGATACATTGCTAAGACGTGATGTCCAAACCCAACATTAAGTACCTAGGAGTTATGACTACAGTCTATATAGTACAGACTGTAGTACACTGGATTATAGAATATTCTATACTATAATCCACACTATAGTCTTTACTATAGTCAGGACTATAGTCTTTACTATAGTCAGGAATATAGTCTTCACTATAGTCAAGACTATAGTCTATTTTATAGTACAGACTATATTATATTCTATAGTCCAGACTATAGTCTATTCTATAATCCAGACTATAATCTATTCTATAGTCCAGATTATAGTCTATTCTATATTACAGACTATAGTCTATTCTATGGTCCAGACTATAGACTATTTTATAGTCCAGACTATAGCCTATTCTATAGTACAGACAATAATATATTCTATAGTACAGACTATAGTCTATTCTATAATCCAGACTATAGTCTATTCTATAATCCAGACTACAGTCTATTCTATAGTCCAGAATATAGTCTATTCAACAGTCCAGACTATAGTCTATTCTGTAGTAAAGATTGTAGTCTATACTACAGTCTAGACAATATTCTATACTATAATCCACACTATAGTCTTTACTATAGACAGGACTATAGTCTTTACTATAGTCAGGACTATAGTACTTACTATAGTCAGGACTATAGTATTTACTATAGTCAGGACTATAGTCTTTACTATAGTCAGGACTATAGTCTTTACTATTGTCAAGTCTATAGTATATTACATAGTCCAGACTATAGTCTATTCTATAGCCCAGACTATAGTCTATTCTATAATCTAGACTATAGTCTATTATGTAGGCTATAGTCTATACTGTAGTTCAGACTATAGTTTATTCAGTAGTCCAGACTATAGTCTATTCAACAATCCAGAGTATAGTCTATTCTATAGTCTAGACTATAGTCTATACTAAAGTCCAGACTACAGTCTATACTATAGTCTTTACTATAGTCCAGACTATAGTCTATTCTATATTCCAGACTATAGCTTGTTCTATTGTCCAGTCTATAATCTATTCAATAGTCCAGTCTTTAGCTTATTTTATAGTCCAGACTATATTTTATTCTATATTCCAGACTATAGTTTATTCTATAGCCCAAATTGTAGTCTGTCGTTCAGACCATAGACTATTCTATTTAGCCTGTTTGTCTCGAGTTATTTTTCCAGACAAAATTTCACCTTAATCATGTTTCCTTAATGATAAACTTTTTCAAAGTCTATTGCCTATTTATAGGTAATAAATTTAATTTTAACAACCTTATTTTTTTTTTGTCTAACATAATATGCTTTGAAAAACTTTTCGCATAAACAATATTAAATAGACTAGAAAATTTCTTGGAATTTTAAAGAACTTTTTTTTTTTTTTTGTTATTTTTAACTTTAAGAAACCTAAAACTAATTAAATATTTTACTTGACGCAATTATTTAGAAATAAATAAACTTCCGTCTGGTTGGATATTTGATTAAAAATATTAAATTAACATTTATGACAAATAACATTAAAACGCAAATTGTAAATATAAATTTAATTAATTTGTTTTTGTTTTTTTGCTCCAGCAAACACACACACATACAAAAACAATCAATATATTAACTTGAGGCAAAATAAATTAATTAAAAATTAGAATATTTATTGAACAAATAATATAAATATGACACCTAAAATTAGGCAATTATATTTTTAACAAATTTGATGCTAAGGAAGAAAATGTGTTAGGCAATAAATAGCTAAAGGCGCTTAGTTTTTGATACAGATTTTTTAAACAGAAAAAATAAATTATTGTTTTATATTTGCTATTTAAAAGTTTTTTTCTCTTCTCTTTACTGTTGCTCTTTTTGTCTTAGTCTACATTCCTATAGCTGTTACTTAGTATTTTATAGAAATATAAGAATTTATTGCAAATTCTTTTAGAAGACCCATACAATCAATAGCAGTTGAAACTTTGTACACTTAAAGATTTATGACAAAAATTCTTTGCATATTTCTGCTGAAACATATTTATGCACAAAACTCATGTCAAATGAAGCCGTTAAACCTACAGAGACAGAAAGTGCATAAAATCAACCACTTTAAAGCAAACAGCGTATTGATTTTTGCAATAGACAGGTGCTAAAATCACTCTTAAGCTTAAAAGTACTGTAAGGCCTATTAGAAACGATTGCAAAATTTTTTAAAATTTAGCTAAATCTGAGCAAAGGCTCAGAGCCGTAGAATAATTCCCAACTGTAAACTTTTATTTTCTGTTATATGGTTTTAAAGCCGAAACAACTTTTCTATTGCTCAACAAAACACAACTAACTGTAGGTGTTACTAATGTAACAAAAAGCAGTTATTTTTTTTTAAGCTTAAGTTATAAAAAAAAAACCCATGCAAATGTCCAGTTTTTTTTATTTTTTATTCCCTTTCCTGCTTATCTCCCACTCTTTCTTACCACATTTTCTAATGCATATAAAACCTTTTCTTTTTTCTGCTATTTTGTTGTGGTTGTGTAGGTGTATAGGTTTTTGCAGCAAATTATACATTTTTTTCTTACACACTGCAATGTGTATTTTTTCAAAGCATATTTGTAGGCGTTGTATGTTAATTTTTATAGTTTGTTTTTAATGTTATTTTTTAAATAAAATGTCATTGAAAGTAATGTGAAAAATGTAAAAAACTAAAGTATTTTTTTCTATAAAATATATTAGTTAATTCCAGTTGTTTGTTCGTAGTTTATTTTTTTTAGTATTTGTACCTCTAAGTAGCCCAGGGTTTTGTGGGTTTTTTTCCAAAGACTAATAAAGTTTTTTAACATGAAAAGGGAGTTTTTAGAAATATGTAAATAAAAGGTAAAAGGATAGTTAGGTGATATTAAAATGTTAGCTAAAAGGACAAATAATTGCCACATTTTATTAAAAAATAAAATTAAGTTTAAAAACTACTTAATTAGCAATTCAAAGAAAATTAAAAAAATATAAATATATTTTTTTAATTTTCCTTGAATTGCTATTCAACAGGAAAATTATAAATAATTTTTTTTCTAGGAATTATTTTTACAATTATTTTCCATAAATTATTTTTTTAAATATTTTATTAAGAATACACTGAAGAACCATATATTGAAGCATATCTCGAAAACCACTTAATTTGGTTAAATTAAATATCAACAAATTTGAATTAAAATTGCCCTCAAGTTTTATTAACATTATTTTTTAATGTGGTTATCATTTATGGAGATTATATTTTCTGAAAAAAATCTTAAATTTCGTACAAAATTTGCAAAAAAAAAAAAAAAAATTGTTTAAAAAAAATCTTAAAAAATCGAAATTCTTAAAAATGCTAATTTTTAGTCTTTAATCAATAAGATATATTTGTGGTAAATTCAATAAAATTTATTTCAGAGTTTTGATTTTATTCACAAATTAGTGATGATGCTCATTTAAAAATTGCACAGATATATTTAAAAAAAGTACAAACTATTTCCTTTTATCAAAGACATTTTTTAATGAAAATGGAAGATTAACTTTAATTTATTTAAATATAATTTTACATTATCGAAAAATTCGATAACTTTTATTTTTTGACGATTTTTTTTTAATAAAATATGTTAATAACTTTATTTGGTTAAAGAGAATTTATCGAATGAAAATTAAAGATTTACTTTAATTTGTTTAAGAATTTGTATCAATAATTTTGTTTTACCGAGAAAACAAGCGATAACTTTTAATTTAAGACGAAACTTAATTTTTTGAATAAAATTTATCATTTAATTTATTCAATTGAAGAGAATTTATGGATAACTCCATATTAAAAAATATTGTCGATAAATTTATTTTTCGAATAAAATTAATCGATAACTTAATTTATTATATGAAATTTATTGTTAGCTTAAAATTTTAAAGAAAACTTGTCTATAGTTCCATTAAAAAAAAAAATTAACAATAAATTAATTTTGTTGAATAAAGTTTAACGAAAAAAATTACGATAACTTTTAATAAAAAAAAAAAAATATTAAATAAAAAAATAAATCACTTTTCCGGGAGTACATTCCGGGAGTGCTAAGTGAAATAATGGACCGATCATGGACAATTTCAATAGGCTTCGGCCTTGGACTATATGAAATCCGTGTGTCAAATTTTATTAATTTATGTTCAAAATTTCGACCTGTAGTTTTGCTACAAGGTTTACATGGACAGACAGACAGTCAGACGGACGGACGGATATCTTTAAATCGACTCAGAAAGTGATTCTAAGCCGATTGGTATAAATTAAGGTGGGTCTTAGACCAATATTTTTGTGTGTTATAAACATCAGCACAAAAGCTATATATCCTCCCCACCTATGGTGGTGTAGGTTATAAATATATAGATAACTTAAATTATAAAAAAAAAATTTACCGATAACTTTAATTTGCTAATAAAAATTACCGATAACTCATCACTCTTTAAGAAATCTTTTTGTTTTTTCGAAGAATACGTATCGGTTAATTAAATCTGTTAAAAAAATGTGTCAATAACCTAAATGTTCTTGATAAAATTTATCCATAACTGTAACTTTTTTTTAAGACAATTTATTAATTACTTTATTATGTTGAAGAAAATTTATCGATAGCTCCATATTAAAATAAAATTAACATTAAATTTATTTTTCTTTAAAAAAATTTATCGAAAAATATTGAAAATTTTACATTTTTCCAAAAAAAAAAAAAAAAAAAAATAAATTAAATTATTAAAAAAAATTTACCGATGACTTTAATATGCTAAAAAAAATTTCGATAACTCTATGTTAAAAAAAAAACGGTCGATCATTTTATTTTATCGAATACAATTTATTCACAACTTAATTTGTTATAGAAAATTCATCATAACTTTAATTTTTTTAAATAAATTTTATTGATAACTTTAATTTTTTTAATAAAATTTATCGATAACTGTAATTTTTCAAATGAAATTTATGGAAAATTTGAAATTTTTCAAGAAAATTTATCGATAACTTTCATTTATTTAATAAAATTTATCGATAACCGTAATTATTGAAAGAAAATTTATCGATCTCAAATTTTTTTAAAGAAAATTCATCGATAATTTGAATTTTTTTAATAAAATTTATCGATAACCGTAATTATTAAAAGAAAGTTTATCGATAACTCTAAATTTTTAAGAAAAATTCATCGATAACTTTGATTTTTTTAATAAAATTTTACGATAATAAAATTTTATCGATAACTGTAGTTTTTCAAAGGAAATTTATGGAACATTTTAATTTTTTAAAGAAAATTTATCGATAACCATAATTATTGAAAGAAAATTTATCGATAACTCAATTTTTTTTCAGGAAAATTTATCGATAACTTACATTTTTTTAATAAAATTTGTCGATAACTGTAATTTTTCAAATGAAAATTTTAATTTTTTCAAGAAAATTTATCGATAACTTTAATTTATTTAATAAAATATAGTGATAACCGTAATTATTGAAAGAAAATTTATCGATAAGAAAATTTATTGATGTCCAATTTCTTAAAGAAAATTTATCGATAGCTTTAGTTTTTTAAATAAAATTGATCGGTTATTGTAATTTTTTAAGGAAAACTTATCAATAACATCACCTTTTTTAGTATAATTGATCGATAACTGTAATTTTTCAAAAAAAAAAAAAAAAAAATTATTTAAAATTTTAATCGTTGAAATAAAACTTATCGTTAACTGTAAATGTTAAAGAAAATTGATCGTTTACTCTAATTTCTTAAAGAAAATTAATCGATTACTTTAGTTTTTATACCCTTCACCAAAGGTGTAAAGGGTATATATAAGTTTGTCATTCCGTTTGTAATTCCCACAATTTTCGTCGGAGAGCAAAAAAGTTGACATTTTCGGGATCCTTGTAAGAAATGATGACGATAGGACCATGTCCGTCCGTCCGTCCGACCGTCCGTCCGTCCGTGTGTCGGTTGAAATGGCGTTTATGAAGCCCACCAATAACTGACATATATAATATATATATCAAACGATCGGAAATGCTTTCGAGAATTTTGCTATTGGAATTCAGCAAGATAGGTTCATACAATGCGGAGATATGTTAAAAAAACCGGTTTTTAGAACCGGTTTTCCAGTTTCTGAAGCCTCTGTATACACTACGGACTTCGTTTTTACAAAGAATTCTCGGACACTTTTTTCTGAATTTTTGTTCTGAAAAAATGAAATAAATCGGTTCAATAATAACTGAGATATCGGACAAAACGCATTTTTTATTTTTTGAAGCCCTGGTTTAAGCTATAGATTTTTATTTTTATACAGATCGGTCACAAATATTTTTTTAAAATTTCGGTTTTTTGAATCAGCAGGATCGGTTTGTAAATGGCGGAGATATGCTTTAAAAACCGGTTTTTGAAACCGGTTTTTCAGTTTCTGAAGCCTCTGCATATACCAGGGACTTCGAATTTTCAAAGGAGGCTCGGAAATTATTTTCTGAATTTTTGTTCTGAAAAAATGAAATAAATCGGTTCAGTAATAACTGAGATATCGGGGAAAACGATTTCTTTATTTTTGAAGCCCTTGTTCAAGCTACAGATTTTTATTTTTATATAGATCAGTCATAAATGTTTTTATAAAATTTCGTTTTTTTTAATAAACCAAATTCGTTCAGAATCAACAGAGTTATGGACCAAAAACAAATCTGTTAAGAATATAAATACACACACAAACATGTATATTAAGCATTGTAATGACTATTAGTGACGTTTTTTGTTTTTTGTATAGACAAGTAGTTTAGTTATCAACAGCAGTCATATAATGAATAACAGTGTTGTTGTTGTTCTTTGTATATGCAGTCTGTACAAAAATAAATAGATATGGAATTGTTGTTGTTTATTTTTTAAAACTAAAACATATCTGTTAAGAATATACATAAATACATACACAAACATGTATATTAAGCATTGTAATGACTATTAGTGACGTTTTTGCCTATAAGACAAGTAGTTTAGTTAGCAACAGAAGTAATATAATGAATAACAGTGTTGTTGTTCTTTGTATATGCAGTCAGTTTGTATATACACACATAAAAAAATAAATAAATATGGAATTGTTGTTGTTTATTTTTTAAAAGCAAAGCCTGCTATGATTGTTTTTTTTTTCATATTCAAATTTTCGTAGTTTGAAAAAAATTTAGATTTAAATATGTGAAAATATGAAAGCATACGTTAAGGCGAAAATTTTATTATTTGTCGGTAATATGGTAATATGATGTCGATAAGATAGTAAGATGGTAATATGGTGAAGGGTATCAAAGATTCGGCACAGCCGAATCTGTTTTCAATTTCATTTAATTATATTTTATCGATAACAGTAATTTTTCAGAGAAAATTTATTGAAAATTTTAAGTTTTAAAATAAAATTTATCGGCAACTGTAATTTCTCAAAGAAAATTTATTGATAGATTTAATTTTTTTAATAAAATTTATCGATAACTGTAAATTTTTTAAGAAAATTTATCGGTAGCTTTAATTTTTTTAATAAATTTTATCGATAACTGTATTTTTTAAAGGACATTTTATGTATAACTTTTTTTGAAATTTTATTTTTTATTGAATAGACTCTTGAAAGTCATCATGAAAGAAATATAATGTTGTTTAGATTTTCGCACATTTTGCTTGGAACGATGTGGAAGGTTCAATGTACCTGCTGCATAGATTAGGCTGAATGTAAGCGGTGGACTGAGTTATGTTATGCCATCTTGCTGCTACCACAGATCGTCTATCTTCATTTTATTAAAATCGTCTTAGTAGTAGTACGCACAAATGCTGCCACCGACCAAAAAACAAAAACTTTGAGAAAAACTGTAGATAATAAAAATTAAAAAAAAAAATTTCTTGTATTTTAAAAGCAAATTTATCGAAAACCTTTATTCCGTTATCATAGAAATTTCTGATATCATTAATTCAAAAACTGTTTCATTAATTTTATTGATTTTTTTATAAGCAAATATGTCAATAAATTTATATTGTTGATGTAAATTGAAATATATCTTTTTAAAAAATAATTAGATTCATAAAATTAATTCTCCTATGACTGGCATTGATTATTGTCGATAACATTCCTGAAGAAAACTTATTATCAACTTTAAAATTGAAATATTATCTTTTTCCTTATTTTAATTAAATCTGTCGATATTATAAGAAATGTATTGATTATTTTATTAGTTAATTCAATAATAAAATTTATTTCTATATTTAACTTGAAGTAATTTGTTGATAACATACCTTGCAAAATAAAATATTATTGCTATTCTACTATCCAACAAGACTTCACTGTATGCCTAGTCATTTGTAAAAACACATAATTATGCAATAAAAAAAAGAAAAACTGATGAAATACTCTACACATATATCCGAATAATTTAGGAGTTTTCTATTTGTATCGTATTTGAAAAATGTGTAAGTGGTGTATATAAAACCTTAACATTATTATCGTATAATATCCTCATGGGTGGCCCCCAAAAAGTAATATACAACAACATTAACATAAACTATAGCATTAAAATGACCAGACCAGTATAGGCCAGGCCAAACAATCACTTGGCCAGCCACACGGTCAATATCAACAACATCATCATCATCATGATTATTATTATCATCATCGATTTTTAACAACATCAAATGATTGTTTATCGTTATATTAGACATCTGCTATGGCTTTAGGTTAAATAATTGTTTTTGTTGTTTTATATTTTTCGTGTTTTTATTTTTTTCCTTTTTTCCTTTTTTGCTGTAGATCTTAAGGGCAGGGGGAAAGTTTATTGAAGCATATTTTATAACAAATGCTGGGATTTTTATTACATTTTCATTTCAATTCAATTCGTAGTTATATAAACCATGAATTCATTTACATTTTCCAACATTAATAATTTCCGCAACACGGGGCAAACAAATAACAACAACAACAAATATAAAAGCAGAAAATTGTGGTTTATATATATGTGTATTCATATATACATCTTGTATTTTTCGGTTGTGTTCACTTTTGTTAAAATAAACAACTTTAACCCTTAAGGCTAAAAATATCCAAACTCTCTTATAACAAAAAAATACATAACAACTACGCCATCATTGAATACACACCTTTTAAACATCATTCACTCATTTACACACACTCATACATACATTTACTGAAGACTCTAACAGACAGATACATGAAACCTTTTTTTCCGTTTCCTCTTACCACACTTACACAGTATCATTTTCAAACCAGTCGTACAGCCCCCGGCCGCCTCCAGTCAACATACTTAATGATGTTTGTATGAAATTCGATTAAAATGGTTTTTTAATATGCTGGCAATGTTGTGAAAACATTTAATTGTTTATACTTCATCATGGTTGTTGTTCATTATTATTATTCTTTTTTTGTATGTACTTGTTGTTGCTGTAGAGTTATTTTCCATACAGCATCTTATATTTGAGCATATCATTGCCACGTGTAAAATATTTAGCCCGAAATAAGTAATCTCTGTGCATAACATTCTCTAAGAGCAAACAAAATATATTTAGGTATATTTGCAGCATTTGAATTTTTTTACCCTGTTTAGCTCTCAAAAATATGCAAATATTTTTATAATAATATTCAGAAGTTTTTTTTTTCACTTCTTTAAGCTTTTAAAAACATTAATATTATTATAGGAAAGCAGTTAAGAATGTTAGTAGAACATTTAAGATAAACAAAAAAAGAATTTCAAAACAATTACTTATTTGTAATGTAGATTTAATTTGAAGTATGTATAATTAATAGCCTTAAAAAGAGGATTTGAAAATTGTTAAACATGTTTTAGAAAGGAAAATAAAGAAAAGAGAACAAGAAGGTAGAGAGGTATAAACAACATTTTAAAATTATTTAAAAATATAAAAAATCTAGTCTATAATCTAGTTTATATACAAATTTATAGTCTCGACTACAGATAGTTTCACAGTCTAGACTAGAGACAGTTTCATAGTCTAGCACATAGACTAATTTATAGTCTAATATATAGATTATTTCATAGTCTAGACTTTGGATTAATTCATAGCCAACTATAGACTATTTTATATTCAAAAATTCAATATTATTATACAATCTAGACTACATACTATTATATAGTCTAGACAATAGAATATTTAATACTCTGGATTATAGACTATTTCATAGTCTAGACTGTAGACTATTTCATAGTCTAAACTACAGAATATTTTATGGTCGAAATCATTTTTTTGTATAGACTATAGGCTATTTTATAGTTTTTGCCTATTTTATAGTCTAGACTATAAGTAATTTTATAGTTTAGACTATAGACTATTTTATAGTCTCTACTATAGACTACTCTGAAGTATAAACTATAGGCTATTTTATACTTTAGACTATAGACTATTTTATAGTTCAGACTATAGACTATTTTATAGTCTAGTCTAAAGACTATTTTATAGTCCAGACTATAGACTAATTATAGTCTAGGCTAAAGACTATTTTCTAGTCTATACTAAAGATTATTTTGTAGTCTAGACTATAGATTATTTTGTAGTCCAGACTATAGTCTAATTTATTGCCTAGACTATAGACTATTTTATAGTCTAGACTATAGACTATTTTATAGTCTAGACTATAGACTATTTTATAGTCTAGACTATAGACTATTTTATAGTCTAGACTATAGACTATTTTATAGTCTAGATTTTTGTAGTCAAGACTGTAGCCTATTAACAGTCTAGATCAAAGGCTATTTTCTATTCTAGACTAAAGACTATTTTCTAGTCTAGACTAAAGATTATTTTGTATTCTCGACTATAGATTATTTTGCAGTCTAGACAATAGTCTATTTTATTTTCCAGACTATGGACTATTTTATAGCCTAGACTACAGACCATTTTAAAGTCTAATTAATAGGTCATTTTATAGTACAGACTATAGACTATTTTATGGTCTAGACTATAGACTATTTTATAGTCTAGACTGTAGACTATTTTATAGTTTAGGCTGTAGATTATTTTATAGTCTAGACTATAGACTATTTTATAGTCTAGACCTTTGTAGTCAAGACTATAGCCTTTTTTTACGGTCTAGACCAAAGGCTATTTTCTAGTGTAGACTAAAAACTATTTTCTAGCCTAGACTAGAAATTATTTTGTATTCAAGACTATATATTATTTTGTAGTCTATACTACAGTCTATTTTATTAACTAGACTATGAACTATTTTATAGTCTAGACTATAGACCATTTTATATACTATACTGTCATTTTATAGTCTAGACTATAGACTATTTTATAGTCTAGACTATATACTATTTTACAGTCTAGACTATAAACTATTTTATAGTCTAGACTTTTATAGTCAAGAATGTAGACTATTTTATACTATAGACTATAGGTCATTTTATACTATAGACTATTTTATAGGAAAGACTACATAGACTATTTTTAGTCCAGCCTATAGAATATTTTATGGTCTAGACTACAGCTATTTTATAGTCTATTCTATAGACTACTTTTTAATCTAGAGTCTAGACTATAAACTATTTCATAGTCTAGACTTTATACTGTTTTATAGTTTATACTACAAACTATTTTATAGTCTTGACTATTTTATAGTCAACTTTATAGACCATTTTGTAGTCTATATTATAGACTATTTTATAGTCTATACTATTGACTATTTTATAGTCAAGACTATAAGTAATTTTATAGCATGACTATAGATTATTTTATAGTATAGACTATAGACTATTTTATAGTCTAGACTATGGACTATTTTATAGTCTAGACTGTAGACTAGTTTAATGTTTGCACTATAAGCTGTTTTATACAGAATATAGAATTTTTATAGCCGAGGCTATGAACTGTTTTGTATTCTAAACTATAGCCTATTTTATATTCGAAATTATGGACTATTTTATTGCCTATATTATAAACTGTTTTATTATATAGACTGTGGGCTGCTCTAGTCGACATTATAGACTATTTTATAGAAAATATTATAAGCAAATTTATAGTCTATTCGATGAACAAATTTTTATCCAGTCTCGTCTATAGACTATTTATGATTTAAGTTATAGTCTTCACTATGGAATATTGTTTGATCCATTTTATGGACTATTTTATAATCTTGACTAGAAGCCAGTTTTAATAGACTAGTCTGTAGTCCAGTCTGTGCTGTTTTATAATCTAGTCTATAATGAGTTTTGTAGTGCAATCATAATTAAAAATTTTAAGCTAAATTCTATAAGTTTTTTTATGCAGCAATGGGCTGCTCTTTTTACAGCTTCTTAATATAGAGAAATTTCCTTTCATATCTACTATTTTAGTCTTTTATTAAAGATCTCTTTTGTTTTCTTACACATTTAGATTTAATTAAATGCTTTCTTTTTATCTATTTATTTGTTTATTTGCTTATTTTATTTTATTATTCAAATTTTCTTTTATAATTTAAATACGTTTACTTTAATATTATTCATGTTTACAATTAAACAAATATTATTTTATAAAACACTGAAAAAAAGAAAACAATTTTTGGCATAATTATGCTGCTCAGTTTTTCCACAGCAGTTTTTGTGTTTTTTTATTCTAAATATTTTTTGGGAATTTTAGCACATGTTGGTTAAATTTGTAATGAATATTTATACAAACGCTAACAAATACAAAACTGAAAAACATAAATTAAAATGCATAAAAACATAAATATGAACATGAAACAAGTTATGAAAAATAATAAACAAATGTTGGAGGAAAATTATTTAGCTTATATATGCTTTAAAATAGGCTATAGTTTCAATATTTTGAAATTATAACCTTAAAAAAGTAAATATTGAAATATTTACTACAAATTCTTTTATTTAAAAATATTACTAAAGTAACATTGTTTTTATATAAAGCAATTCAAGCCAGTTTGTTGTAAAATTATCCTGTTATCCTTTTTTTATTCATTCGGTATTTGCTATTTTTTAAGTCATTACCCATTTTTTATGTTTCTCTTGGTAAAAAAATACTTTTAAAAGATTTTTTTTTTTGACATATAAAACTATTCAAGCCGTTTTGTTGTAAAATCCTTGTGTTGTCCTTTTTTTCATTCATTATTTGCTACTTTTTTAAGTCGCTTTAGTTACCCCTTTTTTCTGGTATTTTTTAATGTTTCTCTTGCTAAAAAAAAAACTATTTTTATGGAATTTATTTTGCTTTGGTAGATATTTCATATTTCATTTTTTCGCTTGAAAAGTATTTTTATTTGATTTTTCATTTTATGCAGCTGTATTATTTTATCAATTGACAAGTATTTTAAAATGAGTAAAAAAAGGGGGTGGAAAATGCGTACAGACATTTTAAGAGCTACAAACGGCAAGACACACAAATGAAATTAAATAAAGAAAAATTGAATTAAAAATATTTCAGGGTTTACGGAAAGCCCACACTAACGTTATTTTATTATACCAAATTTGGTATTACAGTAGTAGATAAGGACCTTCAAAGTCGACTAGTTTTTATTTTGTTATTATGTTTTTTTTTTTTTTTTTTTTTCTACAATTTATTTTTCCTCCACACATTTTAATAGTTCAGTTTATTAACAGAAATATTTAGTTACAAAACCATAAAGAAAAAAAAAACCTCAAAATTCTACAACATTCTTGTTTCAATATAAAAACCAGAGAAAAGGTCATATGAATATTCACTAATTAAAGCATATTTTCGGGCTGAATAATTGATGTTGATAATAAAATACCCTGAAATCTATTTTCAAATTCATGCAGAAAACATTATGAAATTTAAAAGAGAACTACACACTACATTAATTATATTTCTCTGGACATTATTTTTTCTTATAAATTCGTATTTCTATTTAAGCTACAGTTTTTTTTTTTTTTTTTTTTTTTTTGTTATATGTTTCATTAACCAAAATGAAATTACTTATTGGTTACAACCAAAGATCCGGGGCTGAGCTCTATTTAATCCGTAATCAAAAAATCAACAAGAATAATGGCAAAGGCAGTAGCAATACAAGCAACATCACAAAACCACCGTATTATCCTCATCATCAGTCAGTCAGATTTTAACCAACATTTTATAAACTCATCCCCAATACACTCTCCTGCTACTACCACCACTACAAACAGCAGGAGAAAAAATAAAAGCAACAGTGTAGAAAAAGGACTTCATGTTTAATTATTAACTCAATATATGAGTAGTTGTAAGTGTGTGTGTGTATATTTTTTGTGGTAAAGCGATTAACAATTTTATTCGTAATTGAATTTTGTTGTTTTTCGTTAATATTACAAATATACATACTCAAACACTCACATCACCCACAGCCAGCTAGCTACCTACATACATATGAACATGAAAACCAAATCGACATGTTAATACTCAAACTGTTATGTCCGCAGCACTTGCAGGCAAAAAAAACGAGAATATATCAAAAGAAATCAAACCGCACAACATCGTTCAGCGGACAATAAAACGCCTCAAACTGTTTTTATGTTTTCAGTTGGAAAAAAAAAGTAGAAGAAGACAAATTACAAAAAAAAAGAGAAACATATATAAACTGAAAGGAATTATAAGCAAATGATTGTTGGGGCGGAGTAAATTTTTATACGGTCATTGCGTTTATGTGATTAATATGTTTGTATGGTTTAAAGCAAATACTAATAAATACACAGAAAAATACTTGCAAACAAACCTATACATAAATATATTTGATGGGTAAGAACATACATATAAAATAATTTAAAATGGACCAGGATGTAGAGTAGAATATAGATTAAATTGTGCTATATAGAACAGACTATAGAGTAGAACACACACTAGACCATAGACTAGAATACAGAGCAGTTAACAGTCTATATACCGAACTATAAACAGCATACACTATAATATAAATTAGCCTACAGAATAAACTATAAAATATACCAGAATATACAGCAGTCCAGACTAAAAATAGTTTACAGCCTAAATTATAAAACAGTGTATAGTCTTCACTATAAAATAATCTATAGACTGGACTACAAAATAGTCTATGATCATGACTATACAATAGTCAACAATCTGGACTATAAAATAGTCTATGATCATGACTATAAAATAGTCAACAATCTGGACTATAAAATATTGTGTAGACTATAAAAAAGTCTGTAGTGTAGGCTATAAAAAAGTCTGTAGTGTTGACTATAAAATAGCCTATAGTCTGGACTATAAAATAGTCTATAGTCCAGACTATAAAATAGTCTATAGTCCAGACTATAAAATAGTCTATAGTCCAGACTATAAAATAGTCTATAGTTAAGACTATAGAACAGTCTATAGTCTAGAATATAAAAAGTCTAGAGACTAGACTATAAAATAGTCAATAGCCTTGACTATAAAATAGTCTATTGCAAAGACTATAAAATAATTTATAGCATAGACTCTAAAATAGTCTATAGTATATGCTATAAAGAAGTATATAGTCCAGACTATAAAACAGTCTATAGTCTAGACTTTAAATGGTCTATAGCCTAGACCATAGTCTATAGCCTTGATTATAAAATAGTCTATAGTATAGAATATAAAATAATCCATAGCCTGGATTATAAAATAGTCTATATTCTAGATTATAAAATAGTCTAGACTATAAAATAGTCTGTAGTATAGACTATAAAATAGTCTGTAGTATAGGCTATAAAATAGTCTATAGTCTAGACTATAAAATAGTCTATAGTCTAGACTATAAAATAGTCTATAGTCTAAACTATAAAATAGTCCTCAGTATGGACTGTAAAATAGACTATAGTCTAGACTATAAAAAGGTCTTCAGTATGGATAAAATAAAATAGGCTATAGTCTAGTCCATAGTCTGGATTTTAGAATACTCTATAAAATAATCTAGACTATAAAGTAGTCTATAGTCCAGACTATGAAATGAACTATAATTTTGACTTAAAAATGGTCTCTAGTCAAGACTATTAAAAGTATGAAGTTAGGACTATAAAATAGTCTATAGTATAGACTAAAAATATAGACTATTTTTTAAAGACTAAAATATAGTTTATAATATAGACTAAAAAATAGTATTTATACTAGACTATAAAATAGTCTATATACTAGACTTTAAAATAGTCTGTAGTCTAGACTATAACATAGTCTGTAACCTTGACTATAGAATTGTCTATGATATGGACTATAAAATATTCTATAGTCTAGACTATAAAATTGTCTATGGTATAGACTAAAAAATAGTCTATTGCATGGGCTAATTAATAGTCTATTTTCTGGACTAAAAAATAGTATATTTTCTAGACTATAAAATAGTCTATAGTGTAACTAAGAAATAGTCTATAGTGAAGACTATAAAATAGTCCTTAATATAGACTATAAAATAGTCTGTAGTCTGGACTCTAGAATATTATATAATTAAGACTTAATATTTTTGCTATTTGAAGAATTACGATAGCTGCTATTTTAATACAATACTAAAAATATTTTGAATATCTGCTATATTTAATTTAGCTGCTATGTTATATTGCCACTTCCTTTAAAATTCCTTACATTTTTTTTAATTTCATATATTTCTTCTAATGAAATTTCATACTTGAGTTAAATTTACAAAAAATAATTTAATTTATGGGGAGCAAATTAAGTACTTCTTTTAGAACATTTTGTTGACAGAAAAAGGTAAGATAAAATTTGTTTGTAATAATAAACCAGTAATTTGATTGCCTTTATTTTAAACTTAACCTTGTCGTTAAACATTTCGTATGAAATTTATTTTATAATTTATTATGGAACAAGAATAATTTTTTAAAACATTTTATCTTTATATATTTTTGTTGAGTGTTTATTAAAAAAAAAAAATGTCTCAATGTCATTTTAAGCAAAGTTGTGTTTTAAATTTCAGTTATTTGCATAAATTATAAAAGAAAATATTTTATTATATGCCAGAATATTTTATTTTCAGGTTAATCAAGTTTTAATGTTAAAATAATATTAACAACAACAACCTGAAATATGATAATTTTAATGATGCTAAAAAAAATGAGGGAGTGGGAGAAGAAGAATATTAAAAAAATTATATTCTATATGTGTATATACGTATATATTTAAAAAGTCGTTTTATAATGCGTTTTAAATGATGTTATTTGAAAAAAAAAAAACTCCTTAAAATCCCTAAAGTATGCTTTAAATTATTTACTTTAATAAAAATATAAAATAAAACATATACATATCTTTTCTACTTAAATGTCAATTTCATATAAATATTTTTTACAAAAAATAATATACAGAAAAAAAATGACACTGAAAGAGCCATCTATCATTTTCTGTAACATTTTACCAAAGAATTTTCTATTTATATTGAGTGTGTAATACAAACAGACGCATTTGCTCATATACATATGTACATATACATATATAAGGATATTTTTACATGAATACCCATATGTTACTATGCAGATACATATGTAACATTTGCTCATCATTTCCTAGACACCCAACAGTGAAGAACAAAAAAGAGCTATAACGAAGTCAAGTAAAATAGATTTTCCTTTATATATTTTTAGTTTGGATGGATTTTGTTTATTACTGTATTAAATTGTTTGCTTTTTAAACTGTTATATGTGTCATATTTGTTATATTTTATTTTCTTTTGCTTTCATTTACATCTTTGTAAAGGATATATAGATGACGCTGAAATGACTATAAGTGACTTGATTTGTTTAAATAAAAAAATGTTTATAGATATAAGAAATAATTTCTTATGTGACATGAAATATCTTGTCCGTGTAAGGAAATTAAATGGATTTTTTTATTTAAAAAATCAATTAAAAGTATTAATTTGAACCAAGATATATTTAAGATAGCTTCATAGGTTTTTATGCGGAAATAAACTTAAAATGCCTGTATAAGGTCCTTTAATAGCTGTAATTATAAATATGTATTTAGTTTAGCTTTAAAGTTGCGATAATTTAAATTATATAGCCCTCTTATAGTAGCAATTGTGGCTCTTAATTTAGTTCCAAAATAGCAGCAACCACAAACCTGTATGTAGCCTCAAACTAGCAACAAGTATAGCTCTTATAATAGTCTTAAAATAATTTTAAATATAGCCGTATACTTTGTATAGCCATATGATTACGACCTTTTTAAAGTCTGCAAATAATAGCAATTGTTACTTTAAATATAATCAGCTGTAAAAGTTTAAATAGTCTGAAAACAAATATTTTTATAACTTATTATATTTTTAAAATAGCCATAGTTATAGCTTTCCAATATTAACAGTAAATAGCAGCAATTGTAGATGTTTACATAATCATTAAATAGCACAATTTATAGATCTTTATGTAATCAAATATAGTTCTTAATAATGTCATAAAACGACAGCACTCTTCATGTCACAAAATAATCGTTATTATTAGCTCTTTTGTAGATTTTACATAGTTTATAGCATCAATGATTTAAATAGTCTAAAAATAGCATAAATTCGTGTCCTTGGTATTACCCTAAAATAGCTTAAGCCATAGCTTTTTATTTAGTTTCTAAATAATTTTAATTAAAGCTTTAAATATTGCCCTAATTTAGCAGCTGTCATGGCTCAGAAAATAGTTTTAAAATAGCAGTTATCACAGGCTTTTATGCAGCATTAATTTTAGCTGTTACTATATTATCAAATGGCATTATTACATATCTATATAGAGATTTATTTAGTCTCAAAATGGCAAAAGTTTTAGCTATTTATTTCCTAAAAGTCTTATAATAGCAATAATTTCAGAACCTTACATAGTCTTTAAATAGCATTATTTGAAGGTCTTATTTAAGTCCTAAAATAGCTACATTATCTCATCTTTATATATTCTTAAAATAGCACCAATTTTACATCATTGCCTTGAATTTAAACAGTAGCAATTTTGGGTTTTTGTAAAGTATAAAATAGCAGAATTTCTATTCTATAAATAGTCTTAAATAGCAGCAATTACAGCTCTTTACATAGCAACTGGAGTTATTTATTTGCTCCTACAATAGCGACATTTGTAGATTTATATTTGGTCTTAAAATAGTAATAATAAGAGGTTAATATTAAGTCTTAAGAAGAGCAGCAATTGTAGTTATTTTTGTGATCTCAAAAAGGCAGAAACCATAGGTTTTTATATGTTCTTTAAACAGCAGCAAAGGTAGTTGTTAATATAGTCTTAAAATAGTATTAGTTATATAGATTTATAGCATCAAAATAGTAGCAACCTTAGCTCTTAATATAAATCGTAAAATTCCAGAAGTTTTCTTCTTTAGTATAACAACCATCAGCTCTTATTATGCCCCTAAAAAAGCAACAATAATATTGTCTTTAAAGAGCAGAAATAAAGCCCTTAATGTAGTTTTGAAATAGCAGTGATATAGCTCTTCTTATTCTACTAAAATAGCTTTAATATTGTATTAAAATAAAAGCAATCAAAGCTCTTAATATAAATAGTTTTAAAATTGCAGCGATTATAGCTCTTCTTATACCAAAATAACAACAATAATACCTCTCAATACTGTCATAAAATAAAAGCAGTTATAGATCTTAATATAGTAAAAATGACATTAAGCAATCAAAGCTCTCAATATTAATAACGCCTTTAAAGTAGCAATCAAAACATATAATATAGTTTTAAAATAACTGCAATTATAAATTTTAATATAGTATTTAAATAGTAGCAATCATTGCTCTCGTTATAGTCTTCAAATAGCAGCAATCAAAGCTCTTAATATAGTCTTAGAGATATTAGAGACCTATATTCAAAGAGATTTATAATGTTATAAAAAAGCAGCGATCATAGCTGTTAGTATGTTAATAAAATTGCAAGTTAATAGCACTTACAATTGTCTTAATATAGCAGCAGCAATAACAGTTCCTAATATAGTATTAAAATAGCAGAAATCATAGATAGACCAATATGGTATTAAAATAGCTATAGTCATGAATCTTAATGTAGTTTAAATAGTCACAAATCATTGCTCTTAATATAGTTTTCAAATAGCTCCAATCAAAGCTCTTCATATATTCTTAACATTGCTGCAGTCATAAATTTTAATATAGTATTAAAAAAATAGCAATCATTGCTCTTATTAAAGTCTTCAAATAGCACCAATCAAAGCTTTTAATATAGTCTTAAATATTAACTGTAAAAGAGATCAATAAATTTGATAACTTTATTGCAGCGATCATAGCTGTTAGTATATTAATAAAATAGCAAAAGTAATAGCACTTAAATTAGTTTTAATATGTATAGCAGCAGCAATAACAGCTCCTATTATATTATTAAAATAACAAAAATCATATATAGACTAATCAAAGCTCTTCATATGGTCTTAAAAAAGCTGCAGTCATAAATCTTAATTCAGTATTAAAAAAAAATAGCAATCATTACTCTTATTAAAGTCTTCAAATAGCACCAATCAAAGCTCTTAATATAGTCTTCAAATAGTAACAGTCGAAGAGGTCGAAAAAGTTATAAAACAGCAGAGATCATAGTTCTTAGTATTTTCACAAAATAACAAAAGTAATAGCATTTAAAATTGTCTTAATATAGCAGCAATAAAACCTCGTAATATAGTATTAAAATAGCATAGATCTTAATTTAGTTTTAAAATGAAACCAATCAAAGCTTTTATAAAATCATTAAATAGCAGCAATGGCAGGCCTTAATATAGTTTTAAAATAGCAGCACTTAAAGCTCATAATAAAGTTCTCAATAAAGTCATTAAATAGCAACAATTACAGCTCTTAATAAACGATTAAAATATTCACTGTCATAGTTCTTAATATAGTCTCAAAATAGCAGCAATAAAGCTCCTAATATTCTAACCTAAGCTCCTTATCTAGCACTAAAATAACAGCAGTCGTAAATCTAAATATAGGCTTAAAATAATAGAAATCAAAGGTCTTATAAAGTCTATATAAAGCACCAATCATAAATCCTAATACAGTAGCAACCATAGCTTTTTATATAGCCTTAAAATAGCAATAATTAAAAGCCTTTTTGTAGATTTAAAGTAGGAAATTATTATAATTTAGCTGCAATTGTAGCTATTTCATATGAAACAAATCTTACCAATTGACAAACTTATTAAAGTAAGCTTGTTAATTAACTATTTTTGTTAACTTAATTATGTTTCTTCTTTTCAAAACTTTAAAAAGTATAGCCTAATTACAGGAGTTTATTTATATTTAATCTTTAATTTTACAAATATTTACCAGGTATTTAATTTTTCTCTAGTCCTTCTTCTCCATTCTTTTTTTTACCTCATTTATTAACAACTGTTAACGTTTAAGTAAAACAAGCGTAATAAAATCCTATAAAGTAATTTACCTTTAAAGTATTTTCCCAGAAAAAAAAAGCTCTTAGACTATAGACTTTTATAGATTATTTTTTTCAGCAGCTTATTAAGGCTACTTACAACTACAAAACAATTGCTGGACATAAACAGCATCAGCAATAGCAATAGCAACAGCAACTTAAGTGCAACAATTTAAGTAACAATTCTATTTAAGGACCTTCAATGAAAGGTCCTTAATATTTTTTGCAAAACACAATACAACAAAGGAAAATAACATGAATGAATAAATGTCTACGAATGAAAAAAATGATAAAATAAAAAAAATTAAATAAATTTATACATAAAGAAAAAACATATTAAAAAGGACCTAGGTAGGGAGCAACTGAGGAAAGTAAGGGAAGTTATACAAAATGTGGAACATAAAAAAAAAAGAAAAACAAGAAAATTGAAAATATCCAGCTAATAAACAATAAAAAATGAAATGAATATATTTAGCAACAGCAACATTGTTATAATAGAGGACATGAAATGAATGAAATGAAAAAATTAAACATTATTTTAACAAGGTGTACAAGAGAGAACTTGTTATAATAACCAGGAAACAATCAGCACTTGTGGATATAAAAAAAATATAAGAAACAAATGTTATAATTATGATAAAAAGATTTTAACATTTTGAAGGAAATGAAAGTATAAGTTAACAGATAACTAAATATGTTGGAATTTAATCTTAAGCCCGTTCAAACTTCAACTCAGTCTGGTTAAAGCTTATGAGTTTTATAACAAAAATAAAAAAAGAAAGACAAATAAGTAGCTTTAATTTAATGATGATTACTTTATTCTGACCTGTAGCTAAATATTTTACTTGTGTAACTGTAAAGCATGTTACTTATAAAAAACAAAATAAAAATTGTTAGACCAATTGAAACATAAGCTATAAAGTTATTACCTGAGTAGCATTTTAAAACTCTTACAGAAAACAATGAAATTGTTAAGAAAACAATCAGCAACAAATTGCTAAAAATATAAAATCATTTAGTTTATTATTCTGACAAAAGTGTAATAAAAAATAAAGCGGATTTAACCAGAAAAACGACGCAAAAATCATTGCTATAAATTATTAGAGAATAAAAAATTTTTCTCAAAAAATTGTTATGGCAACAAAATAGCTTTGAAATTTATACTAAATAAACTAAACCAACAAAATTCGACCTTAAAAGTATGCTGTACATTTTAAAATATTAATACAGCTTACAATAAGCTGGATTATTTTGTATTAAAAAATTTTTTATAAGTAAAAAAAATGTTGACCCTAAAAGTATGCATTATATATTAAATTTTTTTTATTTGATTAAAATGGATTATTGGAAAATTAAATAAATAAAAATATTTGAAATTTTTATTTAAATTTTATGAAAATTAAAAATTAATGAGTCTCTAATTTAAAAGAAGTTTTTTGTAGAAGGAAAGATAAGCTTTATTTTGTTTATAAAAAGGCCTCAAAGTAAATTTTTTCAAATAAAGAAGTATTTATTTTGATAAAAAAAAACTAATTGATTTATTTTCACCCAAAACACTAACCCCCTGTTTTTATAAAACGAACGAAAAATTCGTTTCGACTATTTATATTGAAAACAACAAATAAATTTGAAATTTATTTGTTGTTTTCCTTAAATTTTGTCGAAACGAATTTTTCGCTCGTTTTATAAAAACAGGGGGTAAATTTTATTTGACTATTTGATTTCATATTCCAAAAAATTATATTAGCTCTTTGCACCCATAGAAAAAAAAAAATAATAATAATAAAGCTGCTATTATATGAGATTTAATTTTTTTTATTTCAAAACTCCTTAAAGTATGCTAAATTTTTTTAATTTTAATATATATCTAAAGATAATTCTCATTTTTTTATATTTTTTTATGAAATTTTTTTATTTAAATATAAATTTAAATATTTAAATCAAGTAATATGTGTTGTCCTATTTTTTGTAATTATAAAACTCCCTAAGGTATGCAGTATTTTTAATTTCAAATGATTTTTCAAGGTAGAATTTATTTTTGTAAATAATTAAATAAAATTATGTTTATGACTATAACATTAACTACGGTAACAGGAAAATATGTCCAAACAATTTACTCCTTCATAAAAAATGTCTGCCTACTTTTGGGCTAAACAATATTTTGTATAAAATATACAAAAAATATATAATTTAAATTGTGATACCTAAAATATAATTAATTAATAAATGTTTACAAAAAATGAGGGAATGCGGTTGAACAAATCTTAATATAAGTTTGCCTCTTAACTTTTTTCGGAAGCAATATTCAATTTTTTTTTTTTTTTTATCTAGTTATCTTTGAAAAATATGTCAGTGTCTGCCGTCAAACTGCTTCCAATGTTATTAAATGATGGCAGGAAAATTTTACCATTGACAGGAAGCATAGTTCGGAAAGAAAAAAATTTTCAATTCACATTTGGAAGGCCAAAAAAGCATATTGAAAAGAGCTTTCAAACACATCTGGTAGAAAAGCAGCCCGAATAACTCAGTGCTCTGACTATTTGGTGAAAAGCCAAGAATAGATCATGGGAATTAAAAACAAATTTAATACAAAAATGATCATGCTGTGTAATGGACAACAGAATTTTCGCAGGGTCATCATTTTTATGATGCTAATGCTCGAGGGAATTTTGATGATAAGTTTAGAACCCAAAAACGGACAAAATCAAATAAATAATAATAAAATCTTGGTAAGGCAGGCCTTGCGGCAAAAAAAAAGAAAAAGTTATTTGTTACAGTGGATTCTTTAAATACCAAAATATACATCAAAGAATGTTTGAAAAAAAAAAAAAAAACTTCTTCCTTTCATAAGAAAGCACAATTTGTTCACATATTTTTGGTCCGATTTGGCATCATGTCACTACGGTAAGAAAGCTCTAGAGTGCTACCAAAACAATAATATAGTTTTTGTTTTAAGAAAAGTCAATCATCCTAATTATCCAGAGTTAAGACCAGTGGAAAGATATTGGGCTCTGGTAAAAAGAGAATTGAAGTGAATAAAAAAGGTGTCCCAAATATCGTAGATTTTTAAAGTAGTAGTCAAACCGACAGATACACATCTCACGTGGATCCATGATGAAAATCTGATCCCGTTGTGGTACCCCAATACAGTTTTGCGGCCGTCTACACTAAACTTACTGTATCGCTGCTGCACCAAACCATCTTGTACCTATGAGGAAAGAAGGAAGTAACTTTAACTTTTGTGTGCCTTAGTCACCATAATTGAGAGTAGGAGAGCCTAGTGTAACCGTCCCTAGCTCCGATAATGCCTGACAATCGCATAGTAGATGAAAGACTGACTCTTCTTCAGTGTCATCATTACAATGTCTACAGAAGTCATAATAAGGTAGACCCATTCTAAGCACATGAGTCCTTAGGATACAATGGCCAGTAATTACTGACACTAGCAATCTTACTTGTATTCTAGAGAACGAATAAAGTGATCTAGTCCTGTGCCCATTATAAATGGGTCTGATAGTTTGTGTAATTCGACAAGTGGGTCCAATATAACATCAATTAAATAAAAAAATCAAAACTACCAAAACTATCAACCATTTCCAAATTAATGAATTTTAAAATTTGTTCGATCACTCCTTATAAATTTTATTGAAAAAATATGATGCCCTACGTTTAGAGCTCCCCGAAGTATACCATGCTTTTAAATTTAAATCATATTTAAAGATAGGCTACATATGTATAAATTAAAAAACTGAATTAGTAAATTATTTTCATGATTTTTAAAATAATTAATTAAATTTAAATTAGAAATTATTATTATAACTTTTAAATGACTAAAAATAATATTTCTTTCAATAAAAATATTAAATTTTTTAGTAAAAAAAAAGCAAATTTTATTTCCATGATTATTTCGATTTTAAATAAATAAAAATTTAAAAAAAAAATTATTACAATATTTACAAGAAAAAAGCGAGAGATACGAGGCCTTACTTTTTGTGTCTAAAAATTCCTTAATGTATGCTTTATTTTTAAGTAAAAATTATTGCTTAATAAAATAATTATAAAAATGGGAAGAAATTAAATAGAAACGTTTTAGAAACCTTTAATGTTTTTTTTTTTTTTTTTTGTATGTTGTATGGCAAGAAATTGTTAAACAATTTATTAATCTAACCTACATTTAAGCTAAACTAAAATACCAGAAATTTTTGTAAGAAATTGAAAAAAAAAATTAAATAAAAAATTATTTTAATTTTCTTTCCCAGTTCTAATTCAAATAAATTTATTTTGGAAAAGTTTTTTAAGTCCGTTTTAATAACTTTAAATTCAAATAAAGTATCAGGAAAAATTTTACTACATTGAGCTTAACTAAAATCTTAGAAAAGAATAGAAAAAAGAAATAACAATTAGTTTAACATTTTCATTCTTTCCCAGCTCTAATTTAAATATACACATATAGTTTGTAAATATTTTTAATAATTTTTAATTAAAATATCAGAAAAAATGTAGAAAATTATTTAAAATAAAATATAGAAAAAATAATTAATTTTAAATTTTTTTCTTGCTCAAATTTTAATAAGTTTTTTAAACGTTTTGAAACTCATTTTAATAGTGTTTAAGTTTATAAAATATCAAGATAAAAATGTTGAAATTTACTTATCCCCTTTAAAAAAATAGCCTACTTTTAGGCTAAACTATAACTCTATAAATGAATGCTTAAAAATAAAAAAATAAAAAAATTATAATTTAAATTTCCCTTTCTACATCTAATTTTGAAATATTTTGAAAACATTTTGAGATTAATTTTAAAGACTTCTTAGTCAATTAAATTAAAAAGAAAATTTGATTTTAATAAAAAAACATAGTCTATATTAAGGCTAATTTCAAATTTCAGAAATATTTATTTCAGAATTTAAAGAAGAATTCACTTTAATTTTTTATAGCTTTAATTTGAATAAGTTTTGCAATGGTTTTGAACACTATTTTAGTAATTTGTTAGGCAATTAAATTATAAAAAAAATTTACTTAAACTAAGAATTTTGCCTAAACTAAAAATGAAGAATTTTGAGCTAAACTAAAAATGTAGAAAATTATTCAAAATAAAATATAGAAAAAATAATTAATTTAAAATTTTTTTTCTTGCTCAAATTTTAATAAGTTTTTCAACGTTTTGAAACTCATTTTAATAATGTTTAAGTTTATAAAATATCAAGATAGAAATGTTTAAATTTACTTATCCCCTTTAAAAAATAGCCTACTTTTAGGCTAAACTATAACTCTATAAATGAATGCTTAAAAATTAAAAAAATAATTTAACTTTCCCTTTCTACATCTAATTTGGAAATATTTTGAAAATATTTTGAGATTAATTTTAAAGTCTTATTAGTCAATTAAATTAACAAGAAAATTTGATTTTAATAAAAAACATAGTCTATATTAAGGCTAATTTCAAATTTCAGAAATATTTATTTTAGAATTTAAAGGAGAATTCACTTTAATTTTTTTATAGCTTTAATTTGAATAAGTTTTGCAGTGGTTTTGAATACTATTTTAGTAATTTGTTAGTCAATTAAATTATCAAGAAAAATTAATTTAAACTAAGAATTTTGCCTATATTAAGGCTTAACAAAAATTCTCAGAAAAAGTTGCATAAACATTAAAAAAATAATTTAATCTGATTTCTTTTCTCAAATAAATCTCCAAATATATTTGAAAAAAAAAAAAAAACTAAGAAATAATGTTATTAAAATTTTCTTTTTCAGCTACAATTTAAATATATTTTAGTCAAATAAAGTAATAAGAAACATTTTATTTAAACAAAAAAGTAATTAGTTTGTTATTTTTTTGTTAAACTTTTATAGAGTTTGAAAATTTTTGTAAATTCATTCGGACTCAAAATCATTGAATAATTGTAGTATTCTTCTGTAAAGGTTTATTGGATACTTGGCTGAATGGCATACATTTTCTAGTCAGTCACGACCATCATCAGTCCTCTTCAACGTCCCACCGAGACACATTGAGGTTGAATTGTCAAAAATGGCGCTTAATTCATGGAAGTGGTAGAGCGCATTATTCACAATTTTGTTGTAATTATTTTAGAATAATACTAATTATTTTTATGCTATCCAAAACGATCATAAAAATTTTATTTTAAATATTAATTTTTATATAGGAAATTAGGTCACATTTGGACTCAAATATAGATTTAAATATTTTTATATAAAGTAAAATAAAGTTCATGTTAATATTTCTTTTCTGTTCTAATTTTTACCACTATTTCATTACTTAAAATATTACTTTATAGCATACTTAATATATCTTAAATAAAATAAAATTTATAGCATACTTTTAGGTCAAATATATTTCACATTTATTATGAATATTACAAAATAGTTATCAAAGGTTTTATATATATTATTTTCTTTTTTTATTATTCAAACATTACTAAACACTTTTTCTAAGTTGAATAAATAATATCTTAGTAACTGACTCGTAGTATGTAATTTTTATACCCTTCACCACAGGTGTAAAGGGTATATATAAGTTTGTCATTCCGTTTGTAATTCCCACAATTTTCGTCGGAGAGCAAAAAAGTTTACATTTTCGGGATCCTTGTAAGAAGTGATGACGATAGGACCATGTCCGTCCGTCCGTCCGTCCGACCGTCCGTCCGTCCGTGTGTCGGTTGAAATGGCGTTTATGAAGCCCACCGATAACTGACATATATAATATATATATCAAACGATCGGAAATGCTTTCGAGAATTTTGCTATTGGAATTCAGCAAGATCGGTTCATACAATGTGGAGATATGTTAAGAAAACCGGTTTTTAGAACCGGTTTTCCAGTTTCTGAAGCCTCTGTATATACTAGGGACTTCGTTTTTACAAAGAAGTCTCGGACATTTTTTTCTGAATTTTTGTTCTGAAAAAATGAAATAAATCGGTTCAATAATAACTGAGATATCGGACAAAACGCATTTTTTATTTTTTGAAGCCCTGGTTTAAGCTATAGATTTTTATTTTTATACAGATCGGTCACAAATATTTTTATAAAATTTCGGTTTTTTCAGCAGGATCGGTTTATAAATGGCGGAGATATGCTTTAAAAACCGGTTTTTGAAACCGGTTTTTCAGTTTCTGAAGCCTCTGCATATACCAGGGACTTCGAATTTTCAAAGGAGGCTCGGAAATTATTTTCTGAATTTTTGTTCTGAAAAAATAAAATAAATCGGTTCAGTAATAACTGAGATATCGGGGAAAACGAATTTTTTATTTTTGAAGCCCTTGTTCAAGCTACAGATTTTTATTTTTATATAGATCAGTCATAAATGTTTTTATAAAATTTCGTTTTTTTTAATAAACCAAATTCGTTTATAATCAACAGAGTTATGGCCCAAAAACAAATCTGTTAAGAATATAAATACACACACAAACATGTATATTAAGCATTGTAATGACTATTAGTGACGTTTTTTGTTTTTTGTATAGACAAGTAGTTTAGTTAGAAACAGTAGTAATATAATGAATAACAGTGTTGTTGTTGTTCTTTGTATATGCAGTCTGTACAAAAATAAATAGATATGGAATTGTTGTTGTTTATTTTTAAAAACTAAAACATATCTGTTAAGAATATACATAAATACATAAACAAACATGTATATTAAGCATTGTAATGACTATTAGCAAAGAATATTCATATATGTTGTATATTCTTTGCTATTAGTGACGTTTTTTGTTTTTTGTATAGACAAGTAGTTTAGTTAACAACAGAAGTAATATAATGAATAACAGTGTTGTTGTTGTTCTTTGTATATGCAGCCAGTTTGCATATACACACATAAAAAAATATATAAATATGGAATTGTTGTTGTTGTTTATTTTTTAAAAGCAAAGCCTGCTATGATTTTTTTTTTTATATATTCAAATTTTCGTAGTTTGAAAAAAATTTAGATTTATATATGTGAAAATATGAAAGCATACGTTAAGGCGAAAATTTTATTATTAGTCGGTAATATGGTAATATGATGTCGATAAGATAGTAAGATGGTAATATGGTAATATGGTGAAGGGTATCACCAGCCGAATCTTTTTTCAATTTCATTTATTATCTTTTTTTAGCTGTAAAATATACAATTACATGTAGCATATTTTACAGCTCATAAAAAATGCCATATAAATAAATGCATATAAAATTGTAGTTAAACATAAAAAACACTTTAATAAAAAAAAAAGGTAAATGTATAAATGCATATGTAAGCTTTAAGAGGTATTTAATTTGGCTAATAAAAAAATATAAAAGCGACATAAACATGTTTAACAACTTGAAGACAAACAAGAAAATAGGGCAGTTTTTATAGCTTTTAATGGAAAGGAATATAAGAAATTTTTTAGAAAATAAAAACACCTGTAAAATTCTAAAACTCAAATAACAATTATTTATAAGCAAAGTCCCTAATTGAGTTACATATTAAGAAATATCTTTTTTGCAGAACCTAAAAAATACTTAATAATAAAAAGTAAGGAAATCGTCTTTGTTATTTATTTAAATATCGAAAGTGTTGCACCATATTTTGCATTATTTAAATACAAATTTAATTTTAAATTTAAAATTTATCTCTACTCTCTCCCCAAATTAATAAAAAAAAATGTTAGTAAACTTTTAGCCAACCATTTATACAATATTAATTATTCAATTAAACCCCAAACTAGAGTTTATTAAAAGCAAAAAATTAAACAATTTTCCCACATACATTTTGTCAGCATAAAGCTTAATATATTTGCTTGAATACACAAACATACAGTGCATATTAGAAAAAATATATATATTTTTTTTTATTATGTTTTCACAAAAACTTTTATTGATAAATGACACAAAACAAATTGATAAGAGCTTTAAATATTTTTTATAAAAAACAAACTGCCGAAATCAATAATAATAAAAAAAAAAATATTAAAATCCTTTGAAATTGTTTAAAAAAAAAAGAGAATAATAAAAGATAAGCTATGATATATATAAATAAAGAATTTTTATATAAAATTTATTTGAATTCCATAAAAATATATAAAATAAAGTGATAGAATATTAAAAATTTTTTAATAAATACAAATTAGTTACATTTGTAGCAATAGATTTTATGAAAAAAAAATAAAAATAAATAAAAAAGTTAATAAATATATAAAAATTCTACAATTCCTAAAATATTAACAAAATGCTTAAATTTTGAAGAAGCCCTTTGAAATTGCTGAAATGAATGTTATATTATGTTTTTTATTAACTCTAATAGTTAGATTCTTTTTTGTTCAATATTAAGGAAGTAACTAGAAGGTCCTTTTTTCGTAAATAATATAAAACTTATTAAAATAAGTTTATTTAAGACTCTGTAAGACAATCTCCCAAAAATTTGTTCACACCTGAAAAAATTGATATATAAATCAAACTAAAACTCATACATAATGCAACTACGTACTCAGTTTTTCTCTCGGATAACAAATTTTTTCTTAAAAGGACTTTAAAATTTGGAGAAATTCGCAACCTTAAAAAAATTTATAAACTATATATATTTATAAATATATATAGTTTCATGCAGTGCATGAAACTAGAGACCAAACAAAAAAATTTTTTTTTTTTTTTTTTGAAACTATAAATATTGTATCTGTAATAAAATCTTTGTTATTAAAGATAATTTAACGAAATTATTGATGGATGTAGACTTTATTGTATAAAATGAGAAACTGGAAAAAACTTTAAGATTTTTGTAAAAGGAATCCCACAATTCCCAAAAAAAACGCCGAAATTCCCAAAATGGATTTTTTCACATTTTCGGCTATAAAATCCACATTTTTCCGAAGTCCCGTAAATTTTGATTGAAAACTTTTAACAACATATTACAGATTGTTAAACTGCATTCCGTTTGCCGAATCGTGCTTTGGGATTTGAGAAAATATAGACTAAAATCAAAACTTTCATATAAAATGGGTCGAATTCGAGAGGGTGTGTACCTTGACCATTTAAGTTACTGGGCTTGCTTTTTATGCCATAGTCTTCTCTCTAAAGATACCTTTCAGAAAAGTATAAAATTATTATACGTTGTTAAAGAAATTTTTATTTTAGAGAAAAAAGAGTGTAGATACTTTTTCGGTCAAAAAAAAAAAAAACACAAAAATTCGTCATTTTTGCAATTTTCAAATTCAAAATCGTTTATTTTTGGACTCGGTAAATATATCGACTTCAAAATTTTTTTTATTCAATAGATAATTTTGTTCTTTAATTAGTTGAAGAAAAAACAAATAAAATCGGTCGGAAACACTAGGATATATATGAAAAAAACTGGACCAAGAACATGCAAAATTGAGGTACATAAAAATTCAAATGCATAACTCAAAAACTATAAGAGATAAATAGGACATGTAAGCATGTTTTCTGAAGGTCTTATTAGTGCCTACAATAATGTATAAAGATATTTGAAATTGGACGAGAAACATAAATTTGGCAAGCTATTGAAAAATTTTTATGTCAGAGGTACCCAACTTTGGTTGGGTTGGTACCCTTTAGCTCCGCCGCTGAGGGGTATGTACTTACCTCTTCCAAACTTAACATTGTACACTTCTCTGCTCTTCATATCATGCAAATCTAACCAGCCGATCAGAAGTTACAGATTTATTTCCAAAAAATTTCGATTCTGCCCTACTGTGCACTGTGTTGTACGACAAATCATCGAGACTGTCTTCAGGATATAAATAACTGGAATAAAATCTGTTTTTAGGTATCAAGTTTTCATTTTCTTTTTTTTAGTATGAACAATTTTTAATTCAAAGTTAAATTAAAAAAAATAGATTTTGCTTAAAACCAACAAAAAGTTAAGTAAAAAACTAATATTAAACTATTAAACTTCAAAAAATATAAGTAAAGATGAAATATGAATGCATACAGTGACAAAAATGAAAATAAGATACATCTCATTACACAATATTCGGTACATTTCTTTTACCGTTTATGATTTTAGTTCGGCTACGAGACAGGTTTTCTTTAAAAATAGACGTCTGCCTACGCCCAAGATAACGTTCGCCTGGCGGATATTTATTTATTCTAAAAATGGCACCTAAGCAATGGGACCTAAAAAACTGTCCGCCTACCGAAGCTGTACGGATATGGGAGCTGTCCCTTAAGGGAGCTTTTACTGTATTTTGAAAATATTTATAGGCAATATTTTGTATAGGGTGCGGACTTACATGCATTCATGTTTATGTAAAAAAATAAGCCCCTAAAAGTATCCTTTAAAAAATTTACTTAAGAGTAAATTACAAAAAAATTTTAAACCTATTTTAGGGATTAATTTTAAATTAATAAATGTATTAAATACATTCTAAACATAAATGTTTATTTTTTTTTTTAATTTTTTGAAAAAAGCGTTTATAGCTATATGTTTTGCTTTTTAGAATCCAATAGGTGAAACAATATAATTAAAGGCTGAATTTTTATCTCTTTTATTTTTGTCAAATAAACCCCTAAAATATGCTATAATAAGAACTACAATTTTTATTAATTTATACTAAATTAAGTAAAGTAAATATTTTAGGGGCATATTTTTTACAAATAAATATAAATTCGCACTCTAATTATTTTGTTTTATTAAAACACTTAATTAGGTAAAGTAATCATTACTTAGTAGAAGAAAAAATCGGCGAAGGTCCCACCACCACAAATATAGTTTTTCATTATGTGGGTAACATGTCAAAAAAATCATTTAAAACCCCATAAAGTATAAATATTCTGGGTTTTGTTAAGATTCTAAGTCGATGTAGCTATGTCCATCCGTCTGTCTGTTGAATGCATAATAGGACTTGTTGAGCACCTCTTAGGGGGACAAAATTTGGTGCATTGATTTCTATAACATATTTTAGGTGATTATTTTTTACATATAAATGTATAAAAGTTCGCGCCCTAATTATATGTTTTATTAAAACCCTTAATTAATTAGATTTATCTTTAGTAGAAGAGAAAACCAGTGAAGTTTCATTTAAAACCCACCATCACAAATATGGTTTTTCATTCTGTGGGTAACATGTCTAAAAAAGTAATTAAGTCTTCACAAAGAATAAATATTCTGGGTTCTGGTAAGATTCTGGGTCGATGTATGTAGCTATGTCCATCCGTCTGTCCGTAGAAAGCAAGATAGAGCTCGGGGAGGACCACATAGGAGAACAAAATTTGGTTTATTGATTTGAATTAAATATGTTTTGTTTTATTTGCAACAAATTTATCTATGACTAAAGAATAAAAATTTAAATTTTTAACATTAACAAATTTTTATAATTTTTTTAAATAATTTTTTTTTTTTTTTTAATTTTTTACCAAATTTAATTTTTTTTTTTTTTCAGAAAATGGTCTTCATATCTCCATAACTGTTGAACGTATTAAAAATGTTGTACTAATAACCTGAAGGCAATTTTTTTTTTTTTTTTTTTTTTTGATATTTTATTTTACCAAATCAGATTAGTTGTTTTCGAGATATGATTCAATATATGGTGCAACCTCCTTAATTCTACGGTTTAATTATCGATTTATGACGTGGTTAAATGTTTTTAGTCAAGAAGTCTTATTAAAGAAGCATTAGATTAAGAAATTTAGTTATATTTTAAAATGTATCTAGTGTCTGTTTATTCAAAATCTTAAGAAAATAATAAGTCTGGAGAATTTCTTACAATATATTCATAGAAGTTTTGTGTATCTTTTAAAGTAATTTAAAGACCATTTTCATTTCCATTCTTTTGTTTTTTTTTTTACAAAAACCAAGCAGTTTATTTAGTGGCAATTATCCAGCTTTTAGACAGTAAAATTCTTTGGTGTATAGTAACCTGCCGCTCTCCACCGGTCACCAATTAGCGTATTGGCAATTGCCACTTTACTGACTCATTGTAACCAGTAAAGTGGTTGTGGTCGCATAAAAGTTACATTTTGTAGTCGTTGAGGTGATTTTGTGTTTAAAAATGGCCACCTTATAGTCATGGAAGTGCCAATTGTCACTATATAGACCCTTCGGAAGTCGTGGAGGTGATTGTGTGTGCAAAAAAGTGACACCATGTAGTCTTTGAGGTGGCAATAGATTTCCTCCTAAAACAAGCCCATGTTAAAGTGACTAGTCACGTATCTAATGAAGTGACTAGTTATACCCTAATGTAGTCGGTTTAGTAATCTGCAAATGTACTTTATACACTATAGAGTTTGTGGAATAATTTCTATCTAATAATTTTCACAAAAGTATATAATTATATTTTAAAATTAATGATGTCCCTACGTCTGTCCTTCCGTACCTTGAAATAAATCATTGGAGGAAAGTTAATAATTTAGGGATCAGATTTTTCACAATTTTTCTTTAATTTAGTTTAAGCAGAATTATTTAATATTTAATTTATCATTAAAAAAAAAAAATCTTAAAAATCTTAAAAATCAAAGAACAAAATTTCTTGCTAAATAATGTCCTTTGTTTTTAACAAAAACTGTTATTCTTTAAAATATTCTGAATTTAGCCTTAAGCTTTGAAAAGAAAGGGTTATTGCTTAAGTGGAACTTTAATTTCAAAGAAATCTTAAAAACTAAAATTCCTTTTAATTTAATATCCTAACAAATATTAAATTTTTGGAAAATATGTATTACAAATCATTTTTATTATAAAACATTGTGTGTAAGACTTTTTTCAATATATAATAGTTTGTTTTATGAAAAATAAAGTTATTTCAAGTGCAAGCTGAAGGATATTTTGAAAATGTATATGTCATGTTTGTAATTTTGTTTCAAATATTTTTAAATAAAAAGAAAAGGGTCATTATGAAAAGGCCACAAATACCTTTTTCATATTTTTCCTTAATAAATGTTTTGTTAGCTTTAATATTTTGCTTTTATGTTAACCTTTAATAGGAAATATTTCAAAACATTTCATTACATTTTTGTTTATGATGCTCTTATATTTTTTTATTCCTAAAACCTTAAAGTATATAAAGCTCTGCCTTAAGGAAATCACATCAACAATTTGTTTTAATCATTTTCGTTTTTTTTTTTTCTCTTGCTTACTAACATTTCTTATGGCTTTGTTACAGACCTAATGACACATATCCTTTTTCATTTTTTGTTGGCAGCCTTCAAATAGCAGGAGAGTGTGTGTAAATTAATTTTATAGAATATTCTTACTACGTCTGTGTTTGCTTAAGCAAGCTATAAATCTGTTTAAATGTCACACATACTTTTAGGTGCATTTGAATATAAAAACAAGCTGAGTATTAAAAGGACTGAGAGAAAGAGAGAGAAAAAAAAGCTTTGCATTTTAGATGAAAATTAATGTCAAAGACTAAAGTATACCTTAAGGCTTTAAATGTCTATGTGATGAAAAGTAAAAAATAAAAAAAGGGAGAGTTCTTTGATTTTACACAACAACTTTTTTAAATAGTTTAAAATTGTTTTAAGGCTAAAAAAGGACAAGACTTTTTATCAAAAAAAAAAAAATATTACTTTACTAACAAAATAAATTCCTTATGCTAAAAAAAATCTCAACAACATTTTTGTAATATTTAGAAAATTTTATAAAATTTATCAAAGCATTCTAGACAAAAAAAGAACATTAGTTAACTGTTTTTTTTTTTTTAATAAAAAATTTTGCTGAACTTTAACTTTTGCTCAATTATTTTCCTAAACAAATTTAAGCTATTCAATTATATGTTTGAGTGTATGTGTGTATGCCGGTGTTAAGATCCCATTAGACCATTATAATGATCATGAAAACACTATGCTTTATATATTCAATATTTGCTTAACCCAAAAGGTGTATGGGAAGGATAACAAAACGCCAAATTACTATAACAATAACATAGTTGAATTTACACAGACTTTATAATGTGGGCTGCAGACAAAAACACAAATACACATGCTGGGTAAAATCAACAAGTACTTAGGATTTTAGTCACGTACAAAGCAAACAAAAAAAGGTTGTAAAAAAAATTTCTAAAGCACACATATTTAGAATTTACGAAAGTAAGGAAAGTATGTAAGTATGTTTGAAGCAGTAAAAGCAATTAATTTATATTTTTTGTATGTTTAGTTTAGCTATGCAGAAACAAATAACAAAAAACATGTATAAAAAAAATACAGGATAATAAAAATCAAAGCCTACATTAAGGGGGTTGAAGCATTTACAGATCATTAGTTGGAAATGTAAAATTATTTAGGTTATTATTTTTTTTTTTTTTTTAAGAAATCTTGGGTGTGAAAAGAAGGGATCTTTAAATAAAAAATTTTAATACGAAATATTAAAAAAATCAATTTTTGTTAACAAATTTGTTTTATAAAAAAGCTCTAAAATCTTTTGAAATTATCAAACTCATTTGAAACTCACAAAATGAATGTTATATAGTGTCCTTAATATGTAGCTTAAATATTTAAGATTTTACTTTAAAAACAAAAAAGTTGGATGAATATCCTTTTTTTGGAAAAATAAAAAAATTTACTTGAAATTTATTTTGAAAACTTTTTAAAAGTAAAAATAAACCCAAAATTCTTTATTTCATTTTTTTTTTTTTTTATTATTATTATTTTTTTTTTAATTTTGATTTTCCATAAAATCTTAAGTAATTATCGAAACCACATGCAACTTACAAAACGAATGTTAAACAGCGTCCTTAATCAATTCACCAAATATTTAAGATTTTTCTTTATAAAAAAAAAAAAATTTGGCGAATATCCTTTTTTTGGAAATTGGAAAAACTTGCTCGAAATTTATAACTTTATAATTAAAGACATTAAAGAACTAAAAATAAGGCCAATAAATTTCATTATTTTTAATTTTTTTTTAATTTAGGTTTCTTGGAAAATGTTAACTAGTTGTCAAAACCACTTGGAGCACACAAAACGAATGTGAAACTGTGTCCTTAACATATTGCTTTAATATTTTTAATTTTTCTTTAAAAACAAAAAAGTTTGTCGAATATCCTTTTTCTTAGAAATTGGAAAAATTTGCCAAAAATTTTTGAATTTATTTTGAAAGTATTTAAGAACAAAATCATTATTTTTAATTTTTTTTTTTTTTAATTTAGGTTTCTTGGAAAATATTAAGTAATTGTCAAAACCACTTAGGACACACAAAACGAATGTTAAACAGTGTTCTTAATATGTTCCTTCAATATTTATGATTTTCCTTTAACAATAACAAAGTTTCCCTAATATCCTTTTTTTGCAAAGTGGAGAAATTTGCTTGAAATGATGAAATTTATTTGACAAACACTTGAAAACTTAAAATAAGCCGATATATTTCACTATTTTTCTATTTTTTTTAATTTTAATTTTTTATAAAATTTTAAATAGTTATCAAAACCACTTGCAACTTTCAAAACGATTGTTAAACAGTGTCCTTAATGCGTTACTTAAATATTTTTGATTTTTCTTTAAAAACAAAAAAGTTAACTGAATGTCCTTTTTTTCAAAAATGGAAAATTTCGTTCAAAATCAAGAAAATCAATAGCCAACCACTTAAAAAAATAAGAAATAAAACAAATATGGGAAAAAAATTCCCAAAACAATTTGTTATAAAAAAATAACAAAAAAATTTTACTCCAAATTAACAAAATAAATAACAATTAGGGTCCTTATTAAAAAACTAGAAAAAATTATTGAATTGTATTCAAATGGAGAGAATTAATGTAAAATGTTGCATATTATGTGTTCACTAAAAATTATTAAAACTAAAGCAAGGACTAAGGGCTCCTCCTAATATTCTTTTTTTAAAAAGCGATATAAATTAAAGAAAACATTTAGATTTAATTAAATTTATTTAATTAAAAAAAAAATTCACTGGAAAAATTATTGATTTTTTTTTTTTTTTTTTTAATGGAGAAAAAGAGTGTAGAATAATGTATTTTATAAATAAACAAAAAATTATTAAATTTGTTTTAAATAATCAAGTTGGCTTCATATATCCTTTTTTCAAAAAAGCATAAATAAAGTAACGAAAACATTTTGAAATGATTTAAAAGCTAATTTATTAGCTTCTGAATAAATTTTGAATGAAAATCTGTTATCCTTTACACAGAATTGGCTATAAAATCTATAGAAAATGATTCAATTGCCTTGAAATGTAAACAAAGGACGTCGAATAATAAGTTTCATATGCACACTAAAAATTATTGAAATTGGTCCAAGGACTAAGACTGTCACCTAATATCCTTTTTTTAAATATAACATAAATTAAAAGAAATGTTTGAGAATGCTTCTAAATAAATTTTTAATTAAAAATATATTAAACTTTTTAAAAATTCAACTTCAAAATCTAAAAAAATTATTATAAATTAACATGAAATAAAGAGAAAGAACGTAGAATGTTAAGTTTTATGCGCACACTAAATCTTATTGTAACTAAAGCAAGGACTACGGGACCTTCTTAATATCCTTTATTTATAAATAGACATAATTTAAAAAAAATGTTTGGTAGGGATTAATTATCAAATTTATTTAATTCGAAACTATTTTTTAACTAAAAATTGATTATGCTATTTTATAAATTTAGCTTTAAAATCTAAACAAATTATTAAATTGTCTTGGAATAAGGAAAAAGAACGTAAAATATTAAGTTTTAAGCCAACGCCAAAAATTAAAATTAATTGAAGCAAGAACTAAGGGTGCCGCCTAATATCCTTTTTTTCAAAACTGACATTAAATACATAGAAATACTTAATAATCTTATTTAATTATTTTAAAACAACTTTTGGAGAAAAAACTAATTAAAGTTTTTACAAAATTAGCTTCAAAATCTACAAAACATATTGAATTGATTTGAAATAAAGAGAAAGAACGTAGAATATAAAGATTTATGTATGCACCAAAAATTATTTAAATTGGAGCAAGGACTAAAGATACCGTCTAATATCCTTTTTTCAAAACTTAAAAAAACCTAAAAAGAACTTATGAAAAACATATATTGGTTAACATATTTTATGTTTTAGTAAGGGAACTAAATTTTTATAACCATTTTCTTTTAAAAAGGAATTGGAAAATCTTGAAATATTATTAAAATGTCTTGAAATTTGTACAAGGAACGTACAGTGTTGTTCTTAAAAATAAAATATGAAAATTATTCTATTTGTGTACAAAACTTGAATTCGTGACATATATCCTTTTTTTAAACAAGAAAAAATTAGGAATTATTATAATAGAAACCTAATTTTCTTCTTATGTTTTACTTATTTGTTGTAGAGTTTAATTTTTATTATTTTTTATTATTCAAAAGTTCTAGAAAATCGTATAAAATATTAAATTTGTACTGAAATTTTTAAAAGGAAGGGTTGTTTTCATTTCTGGGTAAAAATATAGGAATTATTCTAGTTGATTTGGAAGATTTGAGGGTGTAGCATATAACCTTTTTGAAAAAAAATTTCTTAAAAAAAAAAAATCAAATTTCAAACAAGAAATTTAAAAAATAATCTTTAGATCTTTATGAAATATTGAAAACGAATGTATAAAAGTGTATTTTATTTCTTGACCAAATTTCCCCACGCTGAGGGCAATTTCTGTACCTTCCTCCTTATATCCTTTTTTTCCAGTTAAGAGTATTTGTCTCTAAATTTAGATTTTCTTTAGAAAATTTCAACAAAATCTTTTTATTTGACAAATTTTGTAACTATTTTTATTTAAAAAATTGTGTAGCATATATCCTTTTCGAAAAAAAAATTTCTTATAAAAAAAGTTTAAATTTCAAACAAGAAATTTAAAAAAAAATCCTTAGATCTTTATGAAATATTGAAAACGAACGTATTTAAGTGTGTTTTATTTATTTGCCAAATTTCACTACGCTGAAGGCAAATTCTGGATCTTCCTCTTTATATCCTTTTTTACCAGTTATGAGTAATTGTTTCTCAATTTAGATTTTCTTTAGAAAATTTCAACAAAATCTTTGTATATGACAAATTTTGTATTTCTGTTTATTTTAAACATTGTGGTAATTGCTGCTGATGACTTAATGTAACGTGGTTGTTTTCAAAAATAAATACTTGAGGTTTTAATTTCTTACAATAATTGTTGCAAACAAAAAATTTTAAAAATAAAAAATATAAAAATGTTTTACAAAACCAAAAAGTCTTTAAATCTTTATAAAATAAAGGAAAGGAACGTATAAAAGTGCCTTATATTTGTTAACGACATTTCTGTATGCTTAGAGTAATTTTTAAACCTTCCTCCTTATATCCTTTTTTGTCACTTAAGTAAAAGTGTCTCTACATTGAGATTTTTCTTAGAAAATTTCAAAAATATCCTTTTTGTATGACAATTTTTGTAACTATTTTTATTTTAAAAATTGTGGTAATTGCTGCTGTTTTTTTTTTACCAAATAAATATTTGTAAATAATATTTTACAATTCCAAAAAGTTCTTAGATCTTTATGAAATAATGGAAAAGAACATCTAAAAGTGTAATTCATTTGTTCACCAAATTTTATTACGCTTAAGACAATATTTAAACCACCCTCCTTATATCCTTTTTTGTCACTTAATATATTTCTTCAGAAAATTTCAACAAAATCTTTTTATTTGACAATTTTTGTAACTATTTTTATTTTAAAATTGTGGTAATTACTGCTGATGACTTAATGTTACATGGTCTTTTTTTTCTAAAATATATATTTGAGGTTTTATGGTCAAAAACATGACTTGTTAATTTTATAAGATTTTTTTAATAAAATTAAAAAATAAAAATATTTTTTCATGTTTTTTAATGTTTTAAGCCACATATCAATCTCCGTAAAAATTATGTAAATTATTTTTGTTACATGTATGTAACATTTAAAAAAATGCATCTACAAAATAAAAATAATTATTCTATTCATTTTCATAAGCAATAATTTTCTTTTCACACGTGGGTTGTTAATAAAGTTCAAGGTTTTATATTTAGTTTTTTAGCTTAACTTAAACCTCTTTTATTAATATTTTTTATCTCAAATTTATTTTATATATGTCTGTGTGGTTAACCACACAGTTTTATAATTGCTGTGTAAAGGAAACAAGAAATTAACTAAAACCTTAAAAAGGCGATTAAAAAAAAACAAATAAAAAAAAAACTGAAAGCCAAACAACAGCAGTAGCAGCAATAACAATAACTCTGTGTGTGTTTTTATTTTTATAAAACAGACCATTAAATACCATGATGAATAGTTCAACTAAAGCAGGGGTTATTAAGGTGCCAAAGGACCTAATCAAAAGGTTATAGTAGACTTAAGGAAGCGCTACAGAATTTAAAAATAAAAGTTTTAGGAATAAAATTAAAAAAAAAACATTTACTAAAATTTTAAAAAATTAAATTTAAATTTTCCAACAAATTTCCTTACAGAATTTTTATACAAAATATTATAAAATCTAAGCAAATCAAACAAATGTTTTCATATTTGCACAAAGGACCTAGCATAGGGTAATTTATTGGTCTCCGAAAAATTATTAAATTTGAAGCAGAGATTTGAGTTGGCTGCTTATATCCTTTTTTCAAAAAATTATAGAAAGTCTAAAAAACGTAAAATATGATTATGCTATAAGTTTATATAGACAAATATTGGATTATTATTATTTTTTTTTTTTTCACACAAAACATAAAAAAAAATTTTTCTAAATGCCAAAAAAAGTTTTTCAAATAACTTTAAATTAAGAGAAAGGGTGTACTATGAGCTAATTTATCTGCTCAGCAAAAAATATTAAATTTAAAGCAAGGACTTTGATTAGCTGCATATATCCTTTTTATAGAAATTAATAAAAAGTCAATAAAAGTTAACAAAATTTTTTTAAACCGCAAAATTTTGAATTTAAATTTACTTTAAAACAATTTTTCTTACAATCTTTAAAAAAAATTATAAAATATCTGAAAATTATACAAATGACTTTAAATTAACAAAAAGGACGTAGATTAGGGTAATTTATCGGTACACCAAAAATTTTTACATTTAAAGCAAGGATTTGAGTTGGCTGCTTATATCCTTTATTTAAAAAATTATAGAAAGTCTTAAAACCTAATAATAAGTTTAAGCTATAAATTTATATGGACATATATTGGATATTTTTATTTTTATTTTTATTTTATTTTATTATTATTATTTTTTTTTTTTTTCATACAAAACTTTTAAAACAAGTTTTCTAAATTCCAAGAAAGTGTTTCAAATAACTTGAAATCAAGAAAAAGGACGTACTATGGGCTAATTTATCTGCTCAGCAAAAATTATTTTATTTAGAGCAAAGACTTTGATTAGCTGCATATATCCTTTTTTCAAAAAATATTTAAAACTTTAAAAAAATTAAAAAATAAAAAAAAAATGAATTTCCGTTTTTTATAAAAAGTCTTGGATTTGCTTTTTTAAGTTTTAGAATTTTTTTTTCTTTAGTATTGTTCACAACAACACTTGTCAAAAATGCTTAAATCGCTTTCAAGTTGGTCTCCGAAAAATTATTAAATTTGAAGCAGAGATTTGAGTTGGCTGCTTATATCCTTTTTTCAAAAAATTATAGAAAGTCTAAAAAACGTAAAATATGATTATGCTATAAGTTTATATAGACAAATATTGGATTATTATTATTATTTTTTTTTTCACACAAAACATAAAAAAAATTTTTTCTAAATGCCAAAAAAAGTTTTTCAAATAACTTTAAATTAAGAGAAAGGGTGTACTATGAGCTAATTTATCTGCTCAGCAAAAAATATTAAATTTAAAGCAAGGACTTTGATTAGCTGCATATATCCTTTTTATAGAAATTAATAAAAAGTCAATAAAAGTTAACAAAATTTTTTTAAACCGCAAAATTTTGAATTTAAATTTACTTTAAAACAATTTTTCTTACAATCTTTAAAAAAAATTATAAAATATCTGAAAATTATACAAATGACTTTAAATTAACAAAAAGGACGTAGATTAGGGTAATTTATCGGTACACCAAAAATTTTTACATTTAAAGCAAGGATTTGAGTTGGCTGCTTATATCCTTTATTTAAAAAATTATAGAAAGTCTTAAAACCTAATAATAAGTTTAAGCTATAAATTTATATGGACATATATTGGATATTTTTATTTTTATTTTTATTTTATTTTATTATTATTATTTTTTTTTTTTTTCATACAAAACTTTTAAAACAAGTTTTCTAAATTCCAAGAAAGTGTTTCAAATAACTTGAAATCAAGAAAAAGGACGTACTATGGGCTAATTTATCTGCTCAGCAAAAATTATTTTATTTAGAGCAAAGACTTTGATTAGCTGCATATATCCTTTTTTCAAAAAATATTTAAAACTTTAAAAAAATTAAAAAATAAAAAAAATGAATTTCCGTTTTTTATAAAAAGTCTTGGATTTGCTTTTTTAAGTTTTAGAATTTTTTTTTTTTTAGTATTGTTCACAACAACACTTGTCAAAAATGCTTAAATCGCTTTCAAGTTTGGAGAAAGAACACAGAAATATATTACCGATAATGCCACAGACAAATTTTAAAAATTGTAGTCAGAATTCCAAAACTGCCCAAATGTCCTTTTTTATAAATTTTACAAAAATATTAGAAAACTATTAAAAATAATTTGAAATAAGAACTGAAAACTCTTTAGATTACTTATTTGTTAAAGTTTATAGGTATTTAGCTAATATTTATAAAAAAATCCCAACAATTTTTTTAAAAAAATTATTAAACAAATTTACAAATTTTCTTGAAATGTGTTAAAATTTGTAAAAAGGGTGTGATAATATTTTGCTTACTATTTGGCAAAAGATTTTTTAAGCTAAACCTCAAAACTTTAAAGTTGTCTATATATCCTTTTTTAGAATTTCATTAAAATGTTATAAAAATCTTCAAAATGTTTCAAAATATGAGCAGAAAAGTCTTTAGACTGTAAGTACCTTAAGATTTAAAGACATTTAGGTCACATTTTGTATAGATTTCCCTAAACATTTTTTTTTTGAAAAATTATTAGAAATTCGACAAAATTGCTTGTAAAGCTACTAAAATAAGGAAAAGGTTGTGAATATCCAGTTGTTATATTTTGGTAAAAGGTTTTTTAGGTTTAGGGCTAAGACCTTGAAGTTGCCATATCCTTTTTTTTATTTTCTAAAGTTATTGCCAAAAAACTTAAGAATATTTTAATATAAGAACTACAAAACAATTAAAAATTAAGTACTATTAAATTTAAAGGCCTTTAGGTAATATTTTGTAAACATTTTTCACATAATTCTCAGAAAAATTATCAGAAATCTGCAAAATTTCTTGAAAGTGCTATCAGTTTGGAGAAAAGTTGTAAAAATGTTATGCTTTACATTTGAAAATATTATTTTGAGGATTGAGAACAAAACTAGAAAGCTGTTCATGTATCCTTTTTTTAAATATTGAAAAAAAAAATCTTGGAAATATTTAAAACCCTGAAATAAAAAGTCTTTAGATTGAAAGTGCATTAAGATTTATAGGTATATCATAGTTTTTGCAAATTTTCCAAACTCTTTTTGCAGGAAAATGATCAGCAAATTCACAAATTGGCTTGAAATGTTACAAAATTTCGAGAAAGATTGTCGAAATATTATATCTATTATTTGAAATTATAATCTTTTGGTTCAAGGTTAAACTTGTAAAGTTGCCAATATATCCTTTTTTTGAAATTTTTTAAAAATATTGAAAAATTAATTTGGATATATTTTAAAATAAGAGTTAAAAAGTTTTTAATTAAGATTTTAAAACATTTATTTTAAAATCTTAGTATTTTATTGGATTAAGGACATAACCGTGAAGCAGCCAATATATCCTTTTTTGAAATCTTTAAAAAATATTGATAAATTAATTTGGAAATATTTTAAAATAAGATTTAACAAGTGTTTCATTAGAATTTAAAGATATTTAGGCAATATTTTGTAAAAATTTTAGTAATTATGTATTTTAAGAAAAATCTACAAAAATATTTTAAAAGCTACAAAATTTCGAAAAAGGTTGTAGAAATACTATATCTATTATTTAAAAAAATATTTTATTGGCTTACGGATGCAACTGTGAAGCTGCCAATATATCCTTTTTTGAAATTTTGTAAAAATTTTACATAAAAACATTGAAAATATTTTAAAACAAAAGCTTAAGAGTCAGAAAATTATATTTATATTAAAATTAAAAGTCGTTTAGTTAATATGTTGCAGAAAAAAAATTTAAATATTATTAGGAAAATTATTAGGGAATCTACAAAATTTCTTGGAATGCTTTAAAATTTGCAAAAAGGTTATTGAATTACTTTGGTTATCGTTTGATAAAAGATTTTTTAAGATAAAACTACAAACTTTAAAGCCATACATATATCCTTTTTTTGAAATTAAAATAAAAAAATTATAAATATTAGAAAAAAAAAAAGAGAAAATTGTTAAATTTTGATAAATAATGATATTAGGCAGCATTTTAGTTATTTAAAAAAAAAAAAAAATCTAAATTAAAAAAAAAAAAAAATTAGGAAGTGCTTCAAATGCTTCCAATTGAATAGAAAGGATGTAATATTATGCTTGCTAATTTTTACAGGAATTTTTGTTAAAATTGCAGCAAGGATTTTGCAAGACTGCATATATCCTTTTATTAAAATTTTACAAAAATCTTATAAAATCCAATAAATTAAGTATAAATTCGTAGAAATTTTTGAATTTTAATCAGGATTATTATTATTTTTTTTTTAATTTTATTCAATAAACATTTCATTAAAATCCCTCTTCCTTATTTATTTTCTTAACTTCTGTTTCTTCATGTGTCTGCCACAACCTATTAAATTCTCTACAAGGTCTAAGAGACTATAAAAGATTAACACCAACATTCATACACCAACCAAAAGGAAGCTTGCAACAAAATATAAAAAAAACATATATATAAGAGAAAAACCTTCATCATTTTTAAACTCTGTATACAACACGATTTAAGTAAAATAAACACATATTTTTTAAACATATAAGCATATGTGTTTTATGCTCTTACTTATTACACATGTATACATTTACATACATAATAATATTTTTTTTTTTTTTTTTTTTTCACATATTTTTGTTAATGTTTACTTGTTTTATTTTTGGTTTTTGTTAGTGTGTGTGTGTACATAGCAAAACATAACGGAGGTGGTAGTGGTTTCTGTTGCCTGTTGCTGACACTTGAAATAATTACAAAATTTCAAATAAAACATTAAAGGTAAAAGAAAACAAATACACACACAAATAAAATGTTACACATGTGTAAAAATATCTTTTCACATAGATACATACATACATATAAAACTCCCCAAACCCTCTCAAAAACAACTACAAATAACATGTTAAATATAAGTAATAATTTTGTTGGCTTGGCATTATGTACAGAGGGAGATAGAAAAAAATATTCATAATATTTCATTAAAATTAAAAATAAAATATGAATTTTTTCTCATCTGCCCCTCAACATTTTGAAAGGTAGTTTTTAAACAAAAAAAAAAAAAAAAAATTATGAAAATTATTTAAACCTTAACATATCTGCTTTTTAAAATGCAAATACTATAATATTTTACTATGAGTAAAACAAATATAAATTTCATAAAATTTTCACCAAATTGCAATTGTTGGAATTTGCAATTTCATTTAATGTAAAACAACAAAAGAAGTGTTTCAATTATTCAGCTGTTATAATTGCCTGGAATTTAAAAATGTATATGAAAATTGTTAAATGTTAGTTTTATTTGTTAAATATTTACTAAACGAGAGTAATAAAATTAATTGTTTTAGTAAAACAAATAAAAGAATTTGAGAAAATTTTTTTTTAATAAATTTCCAAAAAAGGATATATGTATAGCTAATGAACATGAGTTAGCTAATGGAAATATTTTTAAAAAGATTACTTACTTACAGTTTTTCCTAAAATTTTATATATATTAAGACGAATTAAAATATTTTTTAAAATATTTCTTTGAATTTTTTAATATTAAAAATTTTAAAAATTATGAAAATTCTTGTGAACATTTAGCTTTAATTTTTTAAAAGCTATACCATCAATTAAAGCTAAATAACATGTTTTATAATCAAACTATCAGATTTTTTTTAATTTTTGAAGTTTTTTCAAAAAAAAAAAAAACGAATAAAAATTCTTGTATTTTTCTATAAAATATTTTTAATAATTAAAACAAATAAATTTTCGTTTGTAAAGTGACATTAAAATATTTTTATCTTATTTTAAATGCAATTTTTCCATTTTTAATTATTTTCCTAAAAAAGGCTATATGTCAAATGTATTTATTAATCCAAAAATTTCTAATATTTTCAGCAGGATTTCTTTGAAACACTTACTTGCATTCTTTCTCTAATTTTGAAAAGATTCTAAGCAGTTTTAAAAATTTTTTATAGTAAAATTGTGAAAAATATTTTAATTTTTTCTTAGCTTAAATATGATTATATAACCTTTATTTATTAAAACAAGAGAAATTTTGTAAGTTTTAAATATGTTTATGTTTTATTTTAAGTAAAATTCTGCAATTTAAAATTTTTTCCCAAAAAGGATATATGACAAGTTTGGTTAATAATGCTGAAATTTCTAATATTTTCAGCAGGATTACTTTGGAACACTTGCTTGCATTCTTTCTCTAATTTTGAAAAGATTCTAAGAAGTTTAAAATAATTAAAAAATTTTTTTATAATAAAATTTCCAAAAATATCAAAATTTAAAACTTTTATTAGCGTAATTAAAATTAACGTTTTTACTAAACTAGTTAAATTCGTTCTTTAAATAGGTTTATTTTTTATTTTAAATAAAATTTTTTAATTTTTAAATTTTATAAAAAAAAAAAAAGGATATATGGCATGCTTGGTAATTAATGCAAAAAATTTTAATATTTTCATCATGATTTCTTTGAAACACTATCTTACATTCTTTTTATAATTTTGAAAAGATTATAAGCAATTTTAAATAATTTTTTTATAATTAAATTTCGAAAAATTTTTAAATTTTTAATGTTTTCTTAGCGTATTTATAATTCTACAACCTTCGTTTATAAAAACATGGTTAATTTTTTAATTTTTAAATATGTTTAATTCTATTGTATATAAAATTTTGTTATTTTGAAATTTTTCCCTAAAAAGGATATATAGCAGGTTAGCTTAATAATGTAGAAATTTCTAATATTTTTATCAGAATTTCTTAAGAACACTTACTTGCATTCATTCCGTAATTTTTGAAAGATTTTAAGAATTTTTTTTTAAGAATTTAGAAATTTTTTTATAATAAAATTTGGAAAAGTATTAAAATTTTTATTATTTTCTAAGCGTAATTATAATTAAATAACCTTTATCTATAAAAGCAATACAAATTCTGTAATTTTTAAATATGTTAAATTTTTGTCCTTTTTTTTAATTTTAAAAATTTTCCCAAAAAAAGGATATATGACAAATTTGGTTATTAATGCAAAAATAACAATTACTTTCATCACAATTTCTTTGGAACACTTTCTTGCATTCTTTCTCCAATTTTGAATAAATTATTAGCAGTTTTATATTAAATTTTTTAAAAATATTGAATTTTTTAATAAAATTTATTCTTTAAGAAAATTATATTTTTCAAAATTATTAGTTATTAAATAAAAATCTATAATATTTACCAATAAATTAAGGAAAATAATTAACATTCATTTTGCTAATTTCAAGCGATTTCAATCATTAAATTACTATACGAAAGACATTAATTGTCATTCATTTTGTTACTTTTAAGTGATATCGTTTAAATTTGAAAATAAATTGGAAAAAATATAATTTTAAATATATGTTATTAGCTGCATTTATAGGTTTTTATTTGCAATTTTTAAACATTTTATCGATTTTAAAATTAAATTTAGTTGTTTGGAAAATTCTAGATTTTAGAGCGAATTTTATAAAAAGGATGTGTGTTTTAAACTTTTAAATTAGCTTTAAATTGAAAAATAACGAAATATTGGTATTTCTTGATTTTATTTATATTTTTATAAAAAAGAATATGCGAGGCCCTATTAAGTTTTTTTAGCCAATTTTAATAATTTTTGTTTTACTAATTAAGCATAACATTTTACATTCATTCTCTTAATTTCATGGTAATTCCATGATTTTTCTAGATTTTAAAGCAATATTTCTCTAAAAGGATATCTGATATCGAGTTGAAATTTTGTTGAGAATTAAATAAATTAGTTTATAAACCATTTCAAAATTTTCTTCGGGTTTTTTTAATATTTTTTTAAAAGGATATATGGAGTCCTTGTAAGTTTTAGTAGCAAATTCTATAATTTTTTGTTTATAGATAAATGGCATAATTCTATGTTCATACTCCTGATTTGAAGAGAATTAAATAATTTTTTCGGATTGCAAGCCGCTTTTAAGAAAAGGATATTTATTTTTTTTTTTTTTAATACTAAAATTGTTTAAAGTTAAATAATGTGACTATGAAACATTTTCAATAATTTTCTGTAATTAATATGTAAGTTTCAAAAAAAGGATATATGACAAAATTTTGAGTCCTTGCTCCAATTTGAAATATTTTTCTTGTGCATATAAAATATAACATTCTGCCTACATTCTCTTCATTTGGAAGCAATTAAGAAAATTTTCTAGATTTTAAAAACGTTTTTGGTAAAAAGGATATGAAATTTCCAGTTTAAAATTGTTTCAGAGCTAAATCAATGATATTATAAAGCAATTTTGTATGTTTTATGGCATATTTAAAAAAAGGATATATGGCAGCATCTCAAATTCTTGATTCAATCTCAATAATTTTTTAGTTTATAGTTAAAGTACATAATTTTACGTTCATAATTTTTTTTTTTTTTTTTTTGACAAGCACATACAATAATTTTTACTTCAAAATCGGTTCAAATTAATTGAATGAAGTTAAAAAGGTTTTGCCACAAAAAGGATATGTTGCTGCATTTACAATCCTTGCTCCAATTTCAATAATTTTTTACTTTGTAGTTAAAGAACATAATTCTACGTTCATACTCTTGATTTGGAGAGAATTCCATAATTTTTTTCAGATTTTAAAGTCAATTTTGAGAACAGGATAATATTTTTTTCCAATTTTAAAACAGTTTGAAGTTAAATAATGAAACTATGAAACATTTGCAATATTTTTTTGAAATTTATAAGACATTTTCAAAAAAGGATATATGACAAAATTTTGAGTCCTTGCTCCAATTTGAAAATTTTTTCTTGTGCATATAAAATATAACATTCTGCGTTCATTCTCTTCGTTTGGAAGCAATTGAAAAATTTTTCTAGATTTTAAAAAAGTTTTTGATAAAAAGCATATGAAATTTCAAGTTCAAAATTGTTTCAGAGCTAAATCAATGAAATTATAAAGCAATTTGTTATATTTTACGGCACATTTAAAAAAAAGGATATATGACAGCATTTTGAATTCTTGCTTCAATCTCAATAATTTTTTTAGTTTATAGTTAGCGAACATAATTTTACGTTCATAACCTTTATTTGGTGTCATTATAATTATATTTATAGATTTTATAGACTACCTTTCTAGAAGGAAATTTTTATTTTTGATTTAAAAGTTTTTGATAGTATGCACATACATATAATTTCCACTTTAAAATTGTTTCATAAGTAAGTAAAAGAAGTTATAAAACAATTTTTTCATGGTTTATAAAAAATTTAAAAGAAAGGATATATGGCGGCATTTCCAAACCTTGCTCTAATCTCAAAAATTGTTTAGTTTATAGTTAAAACACATAATTTTACATTCATAATCTTTATTTGGAGTGATTATAATTATTTTTCTTGAATTTATAAGCGATTTTGTTAAAATAAAAAATATTTTGATTTCAATTTCCCACTTCAAAATGGATTTAAAAGTAAGTAAAAGAAGTTATGAAACAATTTTTTCATGGTTTATAAAAAATTAAAAAAAAAAAGGATATATGGCGGCATTTCCAAACCTTGCTCTCATCTCAAAAATTTCTTACTTTATAGTTAAACCACATAATTTTACGTTCATAATCTTTATTTGAGCTGATTATAATTATTTTTCTAGATTTTATAGACGATTTTGTTAGAAGGATATTTTTTATTTTTGATGCAAAATTTGTTTAAACACTAAACAGTTTATGTCATTCTTTTAAAAAAGGATATATGCCGCTACATTTACTCTTTGATCCAATTTCATTAATTTTTTGTATATAAATAAAGCTAAATATTCTACTTTCTATTTATTAATTAGGAGTCCTAGCAATAATTTTTCTAGATTTTTTAGCAGCTTTTAGAAAGAAAAATAAATAATTTTTATATTTAATGTAGCTTTAACCCTAGAAAATCCTGTTAAGTTTTTTTGTTTTATTCTATTTTTAGCTATTTTGTTATTTTTGCCAAAAAGGACATTAAGGCAACACTATTTTCCAGGCTATAAGTTTAATCATATTTTGCATAATCATAAAACATAACCTTTTACGCTCATTCTCCTTATTTCAAGTTTATTTCTTAAGATTTTCTTCTATATTTTTTTTATTACAATTGTTTTCTTTATTTATTTATTTATAACTTTTCATAACTGTTTTTATTATTTTCAAAAGTCTAGTCTTCTTTTTTCCCATAATTCCTAAAAATATTTATTTAAAATATGTATTTCTTTTAAAAACTTTTGCCTAACAACTTTTCTCATTTCCTTTTTCAACACAATTTTTACTTAATACTTTTTGAAAATAAATAGTTTTTATTATTAAAAAAAAAAAACCAACAAAGAAGACAAGAATTTCCATACCAAAGATTCCTAACTTAACCATTAATATTGTTAATTTTATCATTTCATTTTGAATCAGTTAAATATTTCGCTTTTTTTTCTTACCTTGCCTTACACATATTTCTGTCATTCATCCCTAAGTTATGCCATTTAGTTTGGTTTAAAAAAGTTTTCTACTTAATGTATGCTATGCAAAAATATCAAAAGAGTAATGTTGTTTAAAATGAAATGCAAAGTTTTGTGCATAAAAATATGTGTTACATATAACAATATTTATTTCATTCAAGGCATTTGAGATTTTCTTTTAAAACAAAGTTTTATTTTATTTTCTTTTAAAAAGAAAAGAAGCATTTTAAAGCAAGATGTACGTAGAAGTTTTAAAAGGGGAAAATGTAAATAAATGCCTATAAGTATGCTAAGTATAAGGGAAGGAGAATGAAAGGAGAATAATTTTAAAAGATTTGTGAAATAGAAAATCTTAACTATGCATCCAAATTTTAAGGAATACATTAAAAGGTTTATGTAGGGGCTAAGTTTCTGTCTAAGTTGTGGCTTTATATGAATTGTCATACATTTTCATTGTGAGAAAATAGTTTTCACCGCATTGGATGGCTTAACATTGTTATTAATATGAACCAGCAATAAATAAAAACAATCCTAAAAGTAGACTATACATAATGTTAAAAAAACCGCCAAAATGTAGGCTAAAGCTTTTGTTTGCTGAAGTGAAAATTGGCTATAGGACAGTAAAAAAAGCGATATAAAAAACCAAATAAAAAGACAAAATAAAAATAGTTTATGAACTCTTAAAATCCCAGCAACAATGGGACTCTTAGCCTAATTAAATACATAAAAAAGAAAAAAAATTCAGAGCTAAATTTTCTTTAAAAAAACCAAACTTAAATCCCTTTAAATAAGGCAGCTTATAATTGCTCCAAAATAGTCTTAACAATAATATACAAATCTTATAGCACTAACTAGTTAAAAAAAACCTAAAAGTAGGCTTTAGAAATTTTTTAAACCACTTGAAAGCTTTAAAAATAATTTTTCATTTATTAACAAAAAGGAAAATTAAATGTTTTTCCTTCAGTAACTTACACATATATTATTTATAATACCACTCAAATTTAGCTTCTACCCAACTTATTTTAAACCACTTATAAGCCTATACAAATACTCTAACAATTTCCTCAAATACTTACTAATAAATTTCAACAAATTCTTCACACCCTCTCTCTACTCAACCCACTAAAATCTTTTCAATTATACTAAGATTTATATTTGTAAATTTTTTTCAATTTCAACTAACAAATATATTATTTATTTTATTCTTTAAACTCAACTAAAACATGATAAAAAAATACAAAGTTAAAACGAAAATTCAATGACCCATTTAGCCCTGAAGAAAGAGAAAGAGAAAGGGAGAGAAAGAGACTGAAAATAGGAAATATAAAATATCTTTGTATTTATTGGTCTTAACAAGAAAATTGTCCAATAAATTGTGTTATATCGGTCTATTACAGAAAAAAAAAAAAACACTAAATAAAACCATATCTAAAAGCCAAATTTAACACGCATACATGAACCATAACACATACATACATAAACAGGAAGAAAATAACAAAAACAAATAAATAGAAAGCAAAAATAAATGTAACAAAAAAAGCAGAAAAATATTTAATAATATGAAAAAAAAGTAAACTAGAGCAGACAGGACTATTTAAGAAATAAACAAGGATAAATAAATTGAAATATTTTGAAAGCTGTTTAAGAGCTGCAAATAAAAGGTGAAAATTTTAAACTTTCTAGAAGTAAATAAAATTGAATTATAACTAAACTAAAACTGAAAAGAAGGGATTCTGAATTGAAATAAAACCAAATCAATATAATTGATTAATAATGAAATGATGGAATGGAACTGAATTACAACTTAACTAGAACTGAAGAAGAATTGATACTAAAATGAACTAGAAATGTATTGGAATTGAACTAGAACTGAACTACAACAGAACTAGACCTGAATTAGAAATGAACTAGAACTAAACTAAAATTGAACTACAACTGAACTATAGAAGAACTTAAACTGAACTAGAAATGAAGTAGAAATGAACTAGAACTGAAATAAAACTTAACTAGAACTATAACTAGAACTGAACTATAACTAGAACTGAACTAGAACTGAGCTAGAACTGAACTAGAACTGAACTAGAACTGAACTAGAACTGAACTAGAACTGAACTAGAACTGAACTAGAACTGAACTAGAACTGAACTAGAACTGAACTAGAACTGAACTAGAACTGAACTAGAACTGAACTAGAACTGAACTAGAACTGAACTAGAACTGAACTAGAACTGAACTAGAACTGAACTAGAACTGAACTAGAACTGAACTATAACTAGAACTGAACTATAACTAGAACTGAACTATAACTAGAACTGAACTATAACTAGAACTGAACTAGAACTGAACTATAACTAGAACTGAACTAGAACTGAACTAGAACTAAACTAGAACTAAACTAGAGAGGAACTGAAACTGAACAAGAACTGAACTAGAACTGAGCTAGAAATGAACAAAAACTGAAATAGAACTAAACTAGAACTGAACTATAACTGAACTCGAACTTAGCTAGAACTGCACTAGAACCAAACTAGAACTGAACTAGAACTGAACTAGAACTAAACTAGAACTGAACTATAACTGAACTAGAACTTAACTAGAACTGAACTAGAACTAGAACTGAACTAGAACTGAACTAGAACTGAACTAGAACTGAACTAGAACTGAACTAGAACTGAACTAGAACTGAACTAGAACTGAACTAGAACTGAACTAGAACTGAACTAGAACTGAACTAGAACTGAACTAGAACTGAACTAGAACTGAATTAGAATTAAACTAGAACTGAACTAGAACTGAACTAGAACTGAACTAGAACTGAACTAGAACTGAACTAGAACTGAACTAGAACTGAACTAGAACTGAACTAGAACTGAACTAGAACTGAACTAGAACTGAACTAAAACTGACCTTAAACTAAACTAGATTAAAACTGAAGAAAACACTATTTACAAAAAAAAAGTTTTCTTTTTAATTTAAATTCTCCATTTACTGTCTTTCACTATCAATTTTCTTCTGTTATTTATGTTTGAAGCACGAACTCTTGTTAGTGTCTATTTACAAAGGATAGCTGGGTAAACTACAAATACAATTTCAATTTATTGATAACTTTAACATCAAAACACCGCACAATAACAACCACTTACTTTTTAGTTAACATCTACCTAAAAACACACACACGCATACATAAACAAACAAACTATACATAAAAAGGACTTGTACAAATATCCTCTCATACTTCGTAACATATTAGTTTGTTGTATATTGCACAATAAACACAATGATATAAAAAGTTAAAATAAAAAAGACCTTTTTTTGGTTGTTTATTTATCAACCTTTGTGCCACGCTGGGTGAAAAACTTTGTGTGGGTGAAACGTGTAATTGTATACAGACAAGTGTGCGTATACACTTGTTTGCTACAAAAAGCTCTTGTTGCTTTGGCTGCCTTTTTTCAATATAATAAATAAAGCCACCTATAGTTACTTTACTTACTACCACTACCACAAGTATTACTTCAACTGTCTGTTATTTTATTTATACAAAAATCTCATACACTTATTACTTTTTATTAGGTATTTTGTAAGTGTATTTGTGCTACTATATGCTACTGTGTGTATTAATGTGTAATTTTGTATCTATGGTTAATTTTATTTGTGATGTGATTTTGTTTTTGTCTTCCTTTTTTTACTTTTTTGTATACATTATATTAAGTCTTAAAGCGTAATTGAGTGAAAATTTTCATCGAAGCGTAAGCGTCACATAACTAAACCATGTTAACCTATTAACACACATACATACATATAAACTTACTATAGAAGCTACACACTTGTCAGTTTGTTAATAAAATACAGAGTTTAGCTGATATTTAGAGAAGTTAAAGGGGAGACATTTTTGTAATAAAATTTGATTTTTTTGCCGCAAATTTAAGGCCAAAGAGTGGAGACAAATTAAAGTAAATAGTTATAAAAATAGTTTGCCTCTAGTTTTACTGCAATGCTAGTTCAGTTCTAGTTCAGTTCTAGTTCAGTTCTAGTTCAGTTCTAGTTCAGTTCTAGTTCAGTTCTAGTTCAGTTCTAGTTCAGTTTTAGTTCAGTTCTAGTTCAGTTCTAGTTCAGTTCTAGTTCAGTTCTAGTTCAGTTCTAGTTCAGTTCTAGTTCAGTTCTAGTTCAGTTCTAGTTCAGTTCTAGTTCAGTTCTAGTTCAGTTCTAGTTCAGTTCAAGTTCAGTTCTGGTTCAGTTTTAGTTCAGTTCAAATTACTTTTAGTTCACTTCTAAGACATTTATCATATAATTTTTTCCTTCAAATTATTCTTTTAAATACTTTTGTTTTATTTTTATTTAATGTAGTACCACAATTTCCTTTTCTTTTATCTATCATTTTTGTTATATTTATTTTCCTATTTTTATTTTTGTTGTCTAAGTATGAGTTATTTATTTTTGGTTTATTGCAAAAATTGTTCATTGATTTGGTTTTCTTTTTTTGGTTTTTATTATAAAAATAAAATTTTCTATATTTTTATTTGTTAGAAAATTTTTAATTTTTTTTTTTTCTAGTTTGTTGGGGACTATTTAGACCTAAAGAGAACAATATGTTATTTATAACAAAGTAGAAACAAGGAAATCAGTTGCCAAAATTACAATACTATGCTGGTGGAAACGGAAATTGTCTAACATATAATACTTGAAGAGAGGAAGTTAGATGACAGCCTATATGAATATTAAAAAAATGAATGAAAAATGTTAGTGTATATGATGAGGAAAGTTTTTAGGGACAAAGGAATTTCGGGAAAATTTATTAAAGATTTTGTTTATTATTTTTTTTTTTTTTTATTTAAAATTAGTTTTATTAAATTTTTCGAATAGAGACAATTTTTGTTTGTGGGTTTTAAATTCTTTGAAATATTTATATTTTTATAACATTATTATTTATTTTTTTTTTATTGTTTTGGCAAAAAAAATATATATATAAATTTTTTAATATTAATTTTATTTATTTTCTTTTTATTATAATTTTTTTTTTTTAAGTTTATATTATTATCATTATCTTTTTTGTCCGTGGTAATTTAATATCTCATTTACTTCATGATTTAATATTTTTATTTTTTTATTTTTTTAACTTTATTAAATTTTCCTTTTAAATTATTTTGTTCGTCCATAAGTTTTATTATCATGACAAGCTATTTATTTTAGGGAATTTTTTTAAAAATAACATAAATTACCTTAAATGAAATAAACTTTATGACCTTTTTTCTCTTACTTAAATAAATTTAAAAGTTCTCCTTATAAATTTGTTCGTTTTATTTAAATGAAAAACTTTGGTAATAAAAATTGTGTTAAAAACATTTTCTTATAATAAAGATAAAATTTGTTTTAGCTTATTTTTTTTTAAGGGCATATAAAATAAAATCAATTTTTAAGGCTTTAATCAATTAATAGCAAAAACACAAAACATTTAATAACAGGTGAGATGTTGCCAGCAACTCACATATAAAACAGAAGCCTCCAAAAAAAATAATAAAAATCAATTTTATTAAAACCTCTAAACGTTAAGAAATAAAATTAGAGCATAATAACAATTTCCCCCTCAAATAAAAACAACCTTAAAATAGGCAACAAAATTAGCAGCCATAAAACCAAATATATACACACACATATATAGCAACACACGCACTTACAAATGAAGCTACAAGTTTGTATACTTGAATACTCCCTGACTCTTTGATTATGCTCTTCTTATACAGCATCTCACTTTTATAAATGGCGGTCATGTATACAACAAACAAGCAAGCAAACAATAATAAAAAAAAGCTGTAGGCTACTACTACATGAACATTGTTGTTAGTGTTTTTGTTCTTGTTTATATGAAGAGTATTAGGAAAGCCTGAGAGTTTCTTTGAAGCAAAATTTGAGTTTATGTTTAGGTTATGTATGCGTATGGTGTATGTGTGTGTATGTCTGCGTCAAAAATAAAATCTAATAAAAACAACACCCTACCCTATTTTTTTTTTCTATTTATAGCTGGTTTTGTTTTTATTTAACAACAAGTATAATGTTTATTGCTTTTGTTTTGTTGTTGCTTGTTTAAACTACAGTGTGAAGTGTAATGTTTTTATAGGACTTAACATACTTTTAGGCAAAAATCAATTTTTGTTATTATTAAGTATTATTTTATAATATTTATTTAAATAAATAGAATTAAATTGCTTTAATTTTTATCAATTAAAATGTTAAATTGTCTTCTTCTTTTAAGGCAGCATGTGTTGGAAATTTATATTTAAATTGTGTACGTTTTTTCTTAACAATAAAAATAAAAAGTTGTCATGGTAATATTAATATATTTTTCTAGAAAGTCTTTGAAAGGCAAGAAGTATTTAAAAGAAAATTATTTAGAGACTTAAAAATGTTAACAAATATATACGAAAATTTTAGAAAATTTCCATTATTAATCTAAGAATAAATATAAAGATTAATTGTCAAGGTGAAAAAGAAATAACAAAATTAAAAATAATAATAATAATAATAATAATAATAATAATAATAATAATAATAATAATAAATAAAAAAAGTAATTTTTATATAATTAATATTACTCACACGTATTTAAAAAATATTAATAAATTGTCCAAACAATAGCCATTTTTACAATTAAATATATAGATTTTTAATTAAAGATTCAAAATTTTTTATTTCCTTTAATGTTTTTCAACATTTTTTTTTTTTTTTTTCTAACATTTTTATTAAAGTTGTATATTTTTTTGCCACTAAGTATTTTATTTATGGCCTCAAGTATGCTTTAGGTTTTAAATCTTAAGCTACTATTGATTAAAATGTTTATGCTAAGTTTCATTCCATAACATGTCTACATATTTTTATTTTATTTTTTTTATTGCAATTTTTCTTCACAATTTTCTTTTATCCTTTAAGACATGCAAATGCTAAAGAAAATTGAAATTTTTGATATTTCCTTAGGATATAAATAACATAAAAATCTTGTTTTCTAAAGTAAGAATAATTACTCTAAAGATATAAATAAAATATTTATAAATTTCTTAATGAAAAACTTATAAAAAATTCATACAAAAAGAAAATTATTAAGAATATTTATCAAAAAATAAAGAAAGTAAAATATAAAATAAATTTAAATAAATAAATTAATCAATAAACCATAAAATATTAATTAAAAACATTTTGTAAAATTTAAAAAGGCATAAAATTCAATTTCAAAAACTATTGCCTACTTTCAGGCGATTAAAAAAACCTATTGAAATTCAAAAGAAAATAAATACGAAATAAATGTAATCAATAACCATAAAATCATATTTAAAAATATATTCTAAAGCCTTAACCAGCTTAAAATTTAAATTTAAAAAACTATTGCCTACTTTTTGGCGAATAAAAAAATTGAAGATTTATTTATTTTCATAGAAATTATTTTTTTTTACAGCAACAAAAGTTTAGTAATAAAAAATTGCAATAGAAATCTAAAAAAAAATTATAATTCTTTAAAGCAAAAAACTTATAAAAACATTTCTAAAAGAAGGAAAATTATTAAGAAAAAAAAAAAGAAACAGATATAAAATAAATTATAATTAGTAAATAAATCAATTAACCACAAAATATCAATTAAAAACAGTTTTTCAAAGTAATAAAAAATTGCAATAGAAATCTAAAAAAAATTTATAATTCTTAAAGCAAAAAATTAAAAAAAAAATTCTTAAAGAAGGAAAATTATTAAGAAAAAAATAAAAAAAAATAATGAGATATAAAAGAAATTATAATTAGTAAATAAATCAATTACCCACAAAATATCAATTAAAAACTATTTTTCAAATCTAAATAGACAAAAAATTCAATTTCAAAAACTGTTGCCTATTATGAGGCGCTTTAGAAACTTATTGAAACTGAAAAGAAAATAAATATGAAATTAATTAAATCAATAAACAATAAAATCTTAATTAAAAATACATTCTAAAGCCCAACCCAGCTTAAAATTTAAATTTAAAAAACTATTGCCTAATTTAAGGCGAATAAAAAAATTTAAGTTTAATTTATTTTTATCGAAAATATTTTTTTTACAGCAATAAAATTTTAGTAATAAAAAATTAAAATAAAAATCTATATAAAATATTTATAAATTTTTAAAGAAAATTATTTTAAAAAATTCATAATTAAAAAGAAAAATATTAAATAAAAAATAAAAAGTAATAATAACGAATTAAATCAAAAACAAAATAAACCAATTAACCATAAAATATTTATTGAAAACATTTTATTAAACTTAAAAAAGTATAAAATTAAATTTAAAAAATATTGCCTACTTTTAGGCTATTTAAGAAAAATCTATTAAAATTCAAAAGAAAATAAATAAATAATAAATTAAGTCAATAAACCATAAAATAGCATTTAAAAATATTTTCGAAATCCTTAACCAGCTAAAAATATAAATTTTAAAAACTATTGCCTAATTTCAGGCAATAAAAAAATATATATATTTTTGTTTTATATCAATAAAATTTTAGTAATAAAAAATTTCAATAGAAAACTAAATAAAATATTTATAAATTTTTAAAAGAAAATAATAAAAAATGTTAAAAAAAAAAATTTGTTAAAAAAAAGAAAATTATTAAGGATATTTCTTTAAAAATAAATAATAATCAATAGTCTAATCAATAAACCATAGAGTACTAATTAAAAGCCTCTTTTAGAATTCAAATATGAATAAAATTATATATCAAGAACTGTTGCCTACTTTTAGGCGCTTTAGAAAAACCTATAAAAAAAATTAAATATAAAATGAAATAAATATGATGAAATTAAATCAATAAACCATAAAACCTAAATTAATAATATTTTCTAAGACCTTAACAAGCTTAAAATATAAATTTTAAATGAATGGATCAGGCAATGAACGAGTGAAACTAGTATATGCTCGAAGATTTTTATAAGGAACTGCATCATTGTACGCAAGAACATTGTGTCTTACAAATTATGATTCTCTGAAACGGGCTCTTTTAGATGAGTCTGTGCAATCGAAGTCCTTGCTAGACATAAACGGACAACTAAAAAATCTAAAGCTGCAATCAAATAGAAGTATTCAGTGGTATGTCATTGAAAAGTAGATTGATAGTTGAAAAAGCCAACATTCCGGAAACTGATTTGATTGATGGTATTATATCGGAGCTTAATGATAAAATACTAATTGTAAATGTTTTATATGAAGTCACTACAATGAAAAACCCAACTTGATCGTTATTAAAAACTACGTGATAAGTCTAGAAATAATACGGAGTCAGAGCAGACAGTTAATAGATATAACTCAAATGGATTAAAGGAGTGGAAAGCAAAAATTGTTTGTTGTAATTACTCTCAATTCGGTCATTTTAAAAACCAAAGCTCAAAAACGTTACATATTAAAGGTTCCTGCTTTAAATGCGCTGAATTGGGTAACTTGCATAACAATTTTACCAAGAAGAAATCTTTGGTTGTAATATATAAAAAAATTCAAGGAAGAAGTTATAAAATGTTTGATAAAAAAATTAAAAAAGAAAAATATATATTAAAAAAAATTCCTTAACAAAAACAAATTTTTAAAAATAAACAACTATAAAACAATTAACCATAAAGCCTTAATAAAAACTATTTTTTCAAAACCTCTAAAACCTTAAAATCTTAATTTTAAATCTACATTTAGGCTCACCTATAATTTACCTTTGCTAAATAAAATGTACTTTCTCTTAATTTCTTACAAAATTTCTGCTAAAATCAATCAAACAAGGTATACAATTTAAATCAGTTTTTACGGCCTAAAAAAGCTTTAAATAAAATTCAAAAATTATTGCCTAGTTTTAGGTTCTTTAGCAAGAAACTTTATTGCTACAAAATCAAATTTAGTTTCACAAAATTTCTAACAAATTTTAATTAAACTCAAACAATTCTATTACTGTCTAATATATGTTAATATAAACAATGTTAATTAAAAACCAATTGCCAAGGCAATTCTGTAAATGACAATTTGTGTGCTTTAAAAAACTCAATCTTTAGACCAAAAACCAAAAATCTCTTACATACTATCCAAACAATTATCACTTTAAAAACACATATTAACTCAACTAGAGACTTATTAACATAAACTTTATGGTCATATAATTACTAAGAATAAAAACCCAAATTTCAGGCCACAAATTAAAGCAGCCTTATTACAAAAAATGTATAATTTTCCCACAAAACTTTTAACTAGGGTAAAAATAAAATAAAAATAAAAAATTTCAAGCTAAATTATTAAAATGACTCTAAAATCCCTAAATAAACCACAGCTGTAAAATACAATGACTTAATAGCAATAAAAAAAAAACTTTAGGAAAAAACACTAGCATACATTAAGGAGCTTGAATTTCAGAAAAAGGTAATTTAATTGCCAAGATAATCATTAAATTTCTCTTACCGGTAAAAAGGAAATAAGAGGCAAGTGTATTATATAAATTATTTCAGATTTAGCTTAAGCAACATGTGTGTGACAATTAAATGATTATGTGAAAATTTTATGATGCATAGCTAATGTTGGAGTTAAATTTTGGCAGCTTGGTTTTTGAAAAAACTTTTGCCAGAAAAGAGAAAAAAAAAATAATAATTAAGATTGATTAAGTAATTTATAGTTAATAAGGTAAAGAAAATAACAAAATTATAATAATTTATTATATATAATGAAAACAGCTGACTTAATTTTATTAAATTTTACCTTAAGGCACGAAGAATTTAAGTTTAGGAAAAAAAAGTAAATAAATAAATTCAAACAGTCTTAACAAATTAAACTATAGTTTAGTTCATATTTTGAACTAAACTAAACTAACTAAATATTCTGTGTCAAACACAGTTAAGTTATAGTCTAGTTTAGAATATAGACTATTTTATAGTCTAGATTATAGTCTAAACTACAGATTATTATATAGTCTAAACTATAAACTATTTCATAATCTAAACTATAAACTACTTTATAGTGTAGACTATAGACTATTTTATAATCTAGACTATAGACTATTTTATAGTCTAGACTATAGACTATTTTATAGTCTAGACTATAGACTACTTTATAGTCTACAACACAGACCGATTTATAGTCTATATTATAGGCTGATTTATAGTCTACAGTATAGACTATTTCATAGTATAGACTATAAACTATTCTATAGTCCAGACTATGGACTATTTTATAGTCTAGATCATGGAATACTATATAGCCTAGAATATGGACTATTGAATAGTATAGACTATGGCATATTTTATAGTATAGACTTTGGAATATTTTATAGTATAGACTAGAGACTTTTTTATAGTATAGAATATGGACTATTTAATAGTATAGACTATAGACTATTTTATAGTAAAGACTATATACTATAAAATAGTCTATATATATAGACTATTTCATAGTCAACAGTACAGACTATTTCATAGTATATGCTATTGACTATTTTATAGTCTACACTAAACTATTTTATAGTCTAGACTATAGACTACTTTATACTCTATACTATAGACTATTTCATAGTCTATACTATAGACTATTTTATAGTCTATACTATAGAATATTTTATAGTCTATGCTATAGAATATTCTATGGTATATACTATCTAGGCTAAAGAGTATTAGTCTATAATATAGACTATAAATTATTTTGTGGTCTAGAATGTAGACTATTTTATAATGTAAACTATATAGTGTTTTATAGTCTGTACTATAGATTATTTTATGGTCTATATTGTAGACTATTTTATAGTCTATAATATCAGCTACTTAATAGTATATAGACTACAAACTATTTTATAGTCTAGACTATAGAATATTTTTTAGTCTTGACTATAGACTATTTTATAGTCTAGGCTATAGGCTATTTTATAGTCTTGACTATAGACTATTTTATAGGCTTTAGGCTATTTTATAGTCTTGACTTTAGACTGTTTTATAGTCTGTACTGTAGACTATTTTATAGACTATAGTATAGACTATTTTATAGTCTGTAGTATAGACTATTTTATAGTTTATAGTATATACTATTTTATAGTCTATAGTATAGACTATTTTATAGTCTATGTTATATACTATTTTATAGTCTATACTATAGACTATTCCATAGTCTATACTACAGACTTTTTTATTATCTGTACTATTTCATTGTCTTTACTACAGACTATTTTATAGTCTGTACTATAGACTATTTTATAGTCCATACTATAGACTATTTTATTGCCTATACTAAAGACTATTTTACAGTCTTTACTAAAGACTATTTTATAGTCTATACTATATACTATTTTATTGCCTATACTATCGACTATTTTATAGCCTATACTATAGACTATTTTATAGTCTATACTATAGACTTTTTTATAGTCTATAATATAGACGTTTTTATAGTCTATAGTATGGACTATTTTATATTCTATAGTATAGACTGTTTTATAGTCTATACTATAGACTATTTTATAATCCATACTATAGGCTATTAGTCTAGACTATAATCTATTTTATGGTCAAATTTTTAATCTAAAGTCCTGACTATTGTTTAGTCTATAGTTTTGGCTATACTTTAATTTTTATTTTTCTTGTAATTCCATTTAAATTTTAAGACTTTATCTGCTTTCAAAAGCTTTAATTTTTTTTAAGATAATTTGTTATCAAAATCTCTTTTCCATTTTTATTTGACAAAGTCCAAAAAGCCATAAATGAAACATAATAAATGACAAAAAGATGCTAAAGATAAAAAACAAAATGTTGCTAATGAGTGTCGTTACATGATAGAAATCTAGTCAAGATATACAATAAAGTTGGAATTTTGTTAGCAAGAATTTTTCTTTGCAGTTGTTTTGACATATAAAACAAAATGTATATGGGGAATTTTATAGAGTCATGGAGATGATATTATGACATACATATGTATACTAAAAAAACAAATACAAAGAGAAAAACTAGAAAACCAATAGTTGCATATAAAATGTCAGGACAACTGAATGACTGACTGGTCAAGGAAATAAACGTAAATAAAATCCAGCAGTCAGTCACTGATATAAAATACAAACTAGGGAAAATAGAAAACAGATTTCAACACTTATAAACGTATTTCTATATAGAGACAAATAGTTTACCACTCATGTATATAAATAAACAAATCTATATATATGAACATTTGAAGGCAAATATATGACAGGACATATGTATATGTATGTGCGTATAGGAGAGTATATGTGTTGTAGTATATTTTGGTCTCCAGATGCCATTGAGTGTGTAACAAAGTTATCAACATAGAAAGAAAAAAAAAACTCAACTGGTTCATTTTACGTGCACTTAGTTATAACAACAAACAAAAAACGAAATTCTAACAGAATTTAAACACACACACACTCCCACAGACAGTTATATGTGTGCAGTTATAAGTAGAAAACTTATGAACCGTTAGTTACTCCCTAAGGAGGGAGAGAGTTAGTAGGAGTATAAAGAGGAAGTAAGCATAAATAGAAACAGATGTAGGACATGGTATTTATAGTATTTAACATCCGTTATACTTCTGTAGGTTTCGAGAAAAAGCAAGCTACATATAAAGACTAAAAGAGTTGTAATGTTGCAATTTAATAAAGAAAGACAATATTTTACTAACACATATTTATGTTGGTATATGTATGTATGGATTCACAAAGCCTTTAAAATAATGATATTTAGTTACATATATTTTACCTATAAATTCTTAAATTTATATTTTTTTCTAAAATAATATTTTTTTTTATATTATTTTGTTCTTACTTTACTCTTCTTATAAATGTCTATGTGTGGAGAAATCCTTAAGAAGAAGTTATAAAAAAAGTTATATATGTGACTGGGTTTTAAGATTTTTTTAAAACGTCTTTATATGGTGCTAGCGTTTAAGCAGCTTGTATGCAGCTTTAAAATAATATATTTCTTGTTTTTCTTTTTTTACATGTTTGTATTTATAAACATAAATATTTTATGATCTTCTTTGGTTCCTGAGGATTTTTTTTTTTTTTCTCTTTCTAGATATGTGTGTGAAAAATCTTATATTGAATTTCTGGAATTGAATTTATGATATTTGTTTGTTGTTTGTTTTATAAATGGAGAAATTTAATAAAAAAATAAGATTTAATTTAAATAAGATATAAATTTGAAAGCACAAAAATAAATTAGAAATTTTTTGGAGAAAAATAAAAAAAAAAATTAGAAATTAAAAATTTGTAAAGAAAATAATTGGAAAAAACAAATTAAACTTCTGTAGAAAATTTGTGGGGTCTACCAGATATAATATGAAACAACCTGTGACCTTTAGTAATTCAATAGATTTTTTTCTTATATATTCCTGCAACAAAACTATCATAGAAGCAAATATTTTAAAATAAACTGGGCAAAACCGTTGCTGCAACATAGAATTTTTCTAGTTAATTTAGTTAGACATGATCATGTACATTTTAATTTAAATTATCTCCAGGTTGCACTAATATCATTTGTTTAATCTGCTGAATAGTTCAGAAATTATAAAAAAAAAAATGTTTAAAAATAAAAAATAAAAAAAATTTTAAAAATTTTATTTTTCAAAAAATCTTTAAAAATAAAAAATAAAAGGAATCAATAAAATTTTATACTTTCAAAAAGCTAGTTATGTTATAAATAAAACTAGATATTTTTCATTAAAATCGGTGCATAAATGCTGACTTTATTATAAATTATGTGAAGGTATCTAATTTAAAGTTAATATAAAAGAGAATAAGATCCACATGCAATCCACTTGATAGAATTAAGTGTTTTTGAAAGATGTTTAAAAAAAGAAGAGAATTATGAAAATATTTTAAGTACTTTTTTTCAAAAAAATCTAAAATATGCGAAATATTTGGTATTTTATTTATAATTTTTTTTTATTTTAAGTTTTAATTAATTTTTTTTTTTTTTTATCGAGATATTGTGTTAGTTTCTTAAATGAAATTGTTAAAATGATAAAGATTTTTATCTTTAAATATTACTAAAGTCAAGAGCTTTCATTTAACATAAATTTGTCAGAACTAGTTTGAAAAATTGAACAAAGTCCACATGGAATCCAATACAAAATTTAAGGAAATAAGAAATTTTTAAATGCTAAATTTCCTGCAGAAGTATATATATATATATATATATATATATATTTATGAAAAATACAAAATGACTTTTTTAATTTTTAGTATGTTTTTCAAATTTTTAATAAAAAAAAAAAAAAAATTCTTTTAATTTTTTTTTTTTTTTTTCAAATTAAAATTTTTAAAAATTTCTTTAAAAAAAAAAAAAATTTAATCTTTCAAACTATCAAAACAAAAATTATTTTATATTAGTTAGGCCTTTAACTTTTATTTGCCACCAATTTTCTGGAGTTAGCTTGAAAATAAGAACAAGTTCCACATAGAATCCACTCAAGAAATATGAATAATGCGAAGTTTTTGAAAACTAAAACTGATCTTAAATTACAGTCTTCCTTTTTTAATATAAAACAATACAAATTTTGTTTATTTTCTTTATAATATTTTTCTATTTTGAAAAAAAAAAACAAGAAAAAAAATTTATTTTTATAAATTAAAATTTGTAAAAACTTTCTTAAACAAAAATTTTTAAATCATTAAAGTTATCAAAACAAAAACAAGTTCATGTTACTTATGTTCGTAACTTTCATTTGCCATCAATTTTTTGGAGTTAGCTTGAAAATAGGAACAAGTTCCACATACAATCCACTTAAGAAATAAAAAGAAATATGAGATTTTTTGAACACTAAAACTACTGGATAATAATAGGCTAATTTTTTATTTAAAGGTTAGATTGGAAAAGGGATGGCGTATTCACGCCTCCAACCAGAGGCCAAACGGCCCATTGTGATCCCTTTAAGGTAGAAAAAGAAAAATAGACAAAAGATAATAAAGAAATAGAAAAAAGAAAAGTGGAACTTATACCCTATCAATCAGTTATGATTATTCCTAAGTCATTTTATTCCCATTACAAACCCTATGAGATTGACAAGTCCTTTTCTTGTTACCTCATCTAGCTCAGTAGTGTGTGGCTTCCAAACCACTTTAGCCTACTGCGCTGAAGTCCTACACAGTGACAGAGTATATGCTTCACTTTCTCTAGCTCCTCTACATCATCGCACATCCTGCAGAAGTCTGACGTGCTATTGAGAAGTGACCAATAATCATACCCACTATGACTCTTAGACTGCTACGACTCATACCTAAAAGATGCTTGGAATCTGCCAGTTTAAGATTAGGCCATAGCGCCCTAGAAACTCTACAATCCGTTCTGACATTCCAAGCTCGATTCGTGTTGTCCACAGTCCACTCCCTTATGGCCCTAAGAAAGGATCCAATTGGAATCCTAACAGATGTCTCCATGAAAGACCTATCCAGTTCCAAGCCACTGCGAGCCAGCTCATCGGCTTTTTTATTGACGAGAATGTCTCAGTGACCAGGAATCAAACAGAGTCTTATCATGTAGACATCCATTAGTCTTCTCAATTCCTTCCTGCACTCAAGTACCAATCTGGACCTAATATAATGACTCGTCAGTGCCAATAACAATAATAACAACATAGATAATAATCTTAGACTTTCGTTCCTCTAGCAATCCCAAGGCTTTATAAATGCCCAGAATTTCTGCCTGAAAAAACGCTACAACTGTCAGACAATTTATAGTATCGTCTGATATCAGTTCCCATAAAGTAAACCCCTGCACCCGTACCTACTTCCATCTTTGAGCCGTTCGTAAAGACAGCGCAACCTCCATAGAGCTTTTCTGCTCCAACTCAGAGGTCCCTGCTAGGTATCGCCAAAGCGGGAGTAGCTCCGAAGTCAATCGTAGTCCCGACATAGTCCGTAGACTCGCCCTAGGATAGTGTCCGACTATTGAATTGGATTTCGTCGAGTATGCTAACGTGCACCGCTCTAAAGTTCCTTAATAATCCCAGTTTCTTCAATCTAAATAGGCCGTGGATAGCCACAGCTCTCACAGACACCTCAACTGGAAAAAGGTGGAGAATGATGTCCAGAGCCACCTGAGGTGTACTTCTCCTGGCACCTGAGATGCCAATTGAAGCACACCTCTGAACTTTAGAGATAATATTGCTATACGTTTCTTTACTCAATACCTTCCACCAGACTGAAAAACCATAAGTAAGAATCGGTCTTACAACCAAAGTGTAGATCCAAAATAAAACTATAGACTTCCTGCTGGTGTAGTAGGCATTAAGTCCTTTCTTGACCCTCTCCTGAGTATTTCTCCTCCAAGACAGCTTACTGTCCAAGTAAACACCCAGGTATTTGGCCTCACTTGACAATACAAGCTCCATCCCATTCAATATCGGTAAGCTAAAATGCTCGACCTTATATTTCCTGGTAAACAAAACTAACTCAGTTTTCCCCAGGTTTACTCCCAATCAGCCCAAAGGGACAGAGGTCTGCTTGACCTCACTGACCGTTGCTAAGAATTTACCAGAGACTAGGTTACAATCCCTCGTCTCCTAGCATCGAACTGCCTTAGTATGACGTTCACAGCCAAGAGCCACAGTAATGGAGAAAGAACCCCCCCTTGCGGTGTACCCCTTGACACGAGCTTCCTTATACAAGTGTCCCTCATTGATAACCCTACTGCTTAGTATCACAATTATCCACTCAACAAAGAGTCAAACAAGTGACTCCTTAATAGCCTCTATCGTAATATTATTAAAGGCCCCCTCTGTATCGAGAAAAGCTGCAGACCCCGCTCAATATAACTCACAACTTACCCTTAAGATAGGCATGTTGAGCTTCACTAATGACCTCTAAGATGTAGATCAATCAGTCCTGAGATTTGGTGAAAATAACTTTGTTATCAGTTTACATAATTGAGATGAAAATGGGGCGGGTTGGTCTAGGGGCGAGTGATAGCCCCCATATAAAGAAAATACAAATTATCGGGTAACTTAAATACTGTTACAGCAAAGATTTAAAAATTTTACGGGAATATCTCTCTTATCAACTACCAAACTCATAATGAAAATTAGGATAGGACAAGGGAAAATGGTGTCCCCCATACAATGAAAATATTTAATATCGTATACCTTAGGAACTACTACAGTTTAAAAGTTTTAAAATTCTGTAAGAATAACTTTCTCAAAAAGCTTCGGATAGGACCAGGAGAAATGGTATAACGAAAATATTAAATATCGTATATCTTAGAAACTACTACAGCAAAAGTTTTAAAATTTGGTAAGAATAACTTTCTCAAAAACCTTCATAAGTTAAGAATCAAATGCGATGGGTAGGATCAGGGGAAATGGGACCCCCCGTACAAAGCAAATATTAATGGTTTATCCAAATAACTATTATACTAAGAGCTTTAAAATTTGGCGGAAACAACTTTATTTATCACATTGCATTAAGGAAATTAAAATAGGATAGATAGCGCTAGCGGGAGGGGTAGCCCCCATATAAAGAAAAAAATTATTTACGCATATCTGAAAGAGTGATTTACTGAAAGTTTTAAAAGTTCTTATAAATAACTTTTATATCAAATTTGAATAGGACAGGTAGGCCGAAGGGATTATTAGCTTCAATATAAAGTAAATATTACTTATCGCATTAATAGGGATAGCGAAGCTCACCGGGTTAAGCTAGTTTTCTATAATATTGAACCTAGAAACATGAAATTAAAGACATATGACCCTAAGTGAATGAAAATACATACGAGGGTTCTTTTCGTTTTATTTAGAAAAAACAAAATGAAGTAACAAAAGTGAAAAAATTTTAAAATTAAATTGTGTTTATTATCCTTAAAAATTTAAGGATAATAAATTCCTTACGGATAATAAATTCCTTAAATTTTTTTGATAATAATTTTTGAACCTTCGAACGTTAAATATGTAAGAAACTGGTAACTAAAATTTTTAAAAAATTTATTGGAAGTTAGGAAACACAATTTAATTTTAAAATTTTTTCACTTTTATTATTTCATTTTGATTTTTCTAAATAAAAAGGGTTCCAATTTGATCTGGTCTATATAGGAGTACTGTAAGATCGGGTTAAATACTATCTATATAAAAGTGAATCTGTGTTTGTTAATCTGTATGCTTTTAAATATTATTTCGATGCTTTTATTTTAAGCTATAAGAAATATTATTCAAAAATTTATAGTTATAAAATTATAACTTAATAAAACACATTTCGAATTTATAATATAGTCTGGTTTTTATTAAAAAAAATCTACACTAATGAAGTAGTGGCTAAAGTAAAAGTTAAATATAAATTAAGATCCTTTAAAAATTAACAAAATATTTGCTTTTTTTGTCATAAAAATTTTGATTTAAAATGGTTTGATTTTTAAATATAAAAATTGATTCATTTGTCTTTTATTATAAATCTATTAATCCTTAAATAATGACTTTTATGTTTTGCAATCTTAAACATTTGTGTCATTTATTATTATCTTTTTAATTTCTGGTTCAAATGTAAATTCTACTTCAATATTTTATTTTATTTTTATATTTAGTTTTCTATACAAACTGCTTGACATGTTGTGCTTGTTAGAATGATTAAATAATAAAATTTTAATTCTTTTTGCATGTTTTCTATTTCATTGGATATCACTGAAACTATTGCAACAAAAATTTTTTTATTTAAAAATTCCCACTCATTATTATCATCATCAGTAGCAGCACTAAAACAAAATTGTAAAAACAAAATTTATTATAATTTCATTTTCTAGTTTTCTTTTCCAGCACTATTAGATATTTATTACAATATTCCTGTTGAAAAATTAAAATGCTAGATGCCACAAGTCAATATGTAATTTCAAAATGTCATTTCAAAAAACATACAAAAAAAAATCTACAAAAATATGAATTATCACCAGAACTATAATGACAATATCATGTTTTACATGATATTGATTACTAGTAGTAAATCTAACATGAATAAGGTTGTCTATTCTATTCCTTTTCAAAATAATTTTCTTCTTTAGACAACAAAAAAAAAAAAAAAACACAATTTTTAATTATAATGATACTTGCTGTTTTACATTCTTTGATGCTGTTGGGAATTTATAGATTTTTTTTCTTTTAAAAGGTAAAGAAAAACTTTTTATGCACATTATTATTTAAAAACAGGATTACTAGTTTTAATATATATAGATACTTAATATTTATATATAAAGACTTAAATAGAAATATAAGAAAACCAAAATAAAAACCTTAAAATAAATTCCATATTAAGCAGATATTTAAAGCAGAATTTTGTAAGAAAAAGACTCTGGAATATGATTTTAATAAATTTTCTTAAGCAAAATTTGTTAACTCAAAATTTTAAATAAAAAAGTATTATCTTTTATTTGCCATAAATTTTTGGGAAATAAATTGAAAATGGGATTACAATCCACATACAATCCACTCGCTAAATTAAGCTTTATAAAGATAATTTGAGAGCACAAAGTAAAGGAAACTAATATTTAAACAAATAAATATTAAAAAAAAACTAAAGAAAATTTACTCGAAGTTGTTTGAAAATTTAAATATAAAATATTTTAAAAAATAAATTTTTCAAAAATTTTTTTGTTCTGGAAAATTTATTAAATAAGTAAAACAAAAATATTTAAATAAGTACAATTTAATGACAGTTATATTATAAAATATTTAAACTTGCTTTTGCCCTTAATTTTTTGGAGTTAGATTGAAAATGAGATCGAAATCCACATACGATCCACTCGCTTAATTAAGCAAAATAAAAGGAGTTTTGAAAACTAAATTTCATAATTATTATTATAATTTAATAAATTTTCTTATTTTTATTATTTTTTAGTTTCGAAAACTCTTATATGTTCCAAAGCGTGTGCCAAACGATTTTTCAATATTTGCAATAAATGTAATTTTTTTGATTTTTTAGGAAATATTGGATTTTGTTCATAAAAATCTTAAATATTTCTACAGTTTATTATTTCCAATAATGTAGTCAATATTTTTTAGAAATTTCGTTAAGATATTTTGACAAACTAGGATTTTATTAGAGATTAAATGTTTAAAGTTTATCCATAAAACCAATTTTTTATACAAATTTTACTTTTTCAAAAAATCTCTTCTGTCTAGCTGCGTATTTCTTAATTTTATATCAAAAGAATAAAGTCAATGAAAACAGATATATAAATTGTATAAAATAGAAAAACTGTATTTTTACAATTTGCTTAATTACTTTTGCAGCAAAAGATAAGTAAATTTCAAAATTTTTAAAATTTCTTTATTAAAAATTATTTTTATTGAACATTTTTCAAAATTTAAAAATTGAACCCAGGAAAATTTGTTTTACTTCTTCAACTAGTTCCCGAACGCTTGAACAGACTCGTTATATTTTAACGTTATGACCAATAATTTGTATTTGAGATGGTCACCTGCAGAATTCTATGGAACGGTTCTAGAACTAATTCTTAATTAATGATTTTTGTTTGAAATTATCACATTCAGAACTTATTCCATAGAAACATTGGGGAACGATTTCAGAACCTATATTTTGAGTTTATATTCTTATGAACTATTTCCTAAAGGTCATTTTTTTTTAATCGATTTAATTTTGTTAAACTCTTGGTTTTTTTTAATTTTTTTGCAATTTTTTATTCAATACTTTTAAACATTCTTAAGAAGTTATTTAGAAACCAGTCATTGTCTTAGAAAAGTGACCCAGCAAAAACTTGGTAATGACATGTAGTTACTGATTTAGTTACTTTGTAATGACAACAACATACTGTCTGCATTACATAGAAGTTATTTAGTAACTAATAATTTATAACCCGAATCTAAATAATTATTTATGATCAGATTTTTGAAAATATTATTTTTTATTGATTTTTACAATGCAGTTACCAATTCAAATATTTGAAGAAGGAATAAATGAAAGGCAAAATTTACGTATGAATAAATTTGTAATCTAAAATTGTTTATTTTTTTATTTTTTTTTTTTTTAATAAATTTAAAAAATCTTTTTACAACAACGAAAAAAATATTTTATATCCTGACATTTCATTACTTAATTATAACCTAAAATGTAACTAGTTCCTATTGTTATTACTAATCATGACATCAGTAATGCTTTAAAATCAAAGCACTATTTAACAACTTGAAAGTAATTAAGTATTGAAATGACATCTAAGTAATGTATAGGGTAAATAGTTGTCTCTAATGTCATCACCGTGTTAAAATAATGAGTTATTCAGCTAATGTGTAAGTAGTGGAGAGTCATTATATTAGCTTCTTAACTCAATACATGGCAACCAAAGTATGGGTGCTAGATGAAATAATGGACCGATCCTCACCAAATTCAATAGGCTTTATCCTTGGACTATAAGAAACCTGTATGCCTTTATTAATTTATGCTCTAAATTGCGACCTGTAGTTTGATTACAAGATCTACATGAAAAGACAGACGGTCAGACGGACGGACATCGTTTTTTGTCTGATAAAATTTATTTTCTTTTTAAAACAAAATATTATATAATTAACTCTTGAAAATTTTCAGTCACGGGATTGCGCATTGCGTATTGATAAGTACTAACCCTCCAATCCGATTTATTTGAACTGACTCTAATTCTTGCAATAAATCGCGTTTTGTAAATTTAGGAGGTTACCATATATTGAAGTATATCTCAAAAACGGCTTATTGGATTTTATTAAAAAATATATTAAAAAATTTTAATTAAGATAGTTTTTAAGTAGTTCTTACATTATTTTTTTATACGATCATTAGAAACGGAGATATTAAGCATAAAATTTTCTGAAAAAAAAAAAATCAAATTTTAAACAATATTGCAAAAAAAGTTTTTTTTTTCAAAAATTCCTAAACATTCGAAATTGTCAAAAATCTAAATTTTTATTCTATAATCATGAAGATAATTATGTTACATATAAAATAAGACCTATTGCATTTAATTTAATGTATATATGCTGATTTTATTCACAAATTAGTGAAAATACTCATTTAGAAATTTTATAGAAATACGAGGGGTGCCTTTTATATTTTTCGAAAAAAAAAGTATAAAACAATAATATTTCTTTTTGAAAAGGACTTTATTGTTTCATGATAGTTAATATCTTTTCTGATACATTTGAACTAAATGTTAAGGCAGTTTTTCTTTCCACCTTGATTGCTCCAAAAACCTGTACTTTTGTTACAACAACCAATTTTCGAAAGTGTCGAAATAAGTGATCCATGCAATTGATTTTTTGATTCTGGGTAATGCAATGAAATAAATGGATAATAAAGCAGAGTTGATCACGGAAAATCCTCAATATTAGCGGTTTTTCAAGCACTGTGTAAAAGTTAGAGAATGATCTTAGTTTGACAGATAATTTTCCCTACTTCTTGAAAGAATTTGGCAAACAAATTATGGCAAAATATTTGCAACGAATAGTACTTTTATACTCCAAACACTACGTATGCGTACAGATTTTGTCATTTATAACAATCTCATAAAATCGACTTCAAGGACATAGGAGCAATTTTTTCTTATTTTTCTTGCAAAAATCAACACACATCTTGTTAAAATTTTTTTTTTTAAATAATATGAAGTAAAAAGAGAAAAACTTTTTGGTTTGAAAACTTTTTAGTGGAATTAATGCCTAGAGGTCGATCACACGACATCTCGAATATGTGCATCTGTGTTTTTTAACAAAACAACCGTTTTTAAAAGACCTTTACAAATTTTATTCTTGAGCCAACAGTATCCATGAACGGACTCCGCATACTAGCTATATAAGATGGCCTCCTTTTGAGCTTAATTCCTAAAAATATATTGGAGTTTAAAAATATATTGCTTTTTAATTAATTCACATCAAAAATATAAAAAAAAAAAAAATTGCATGAACATTTTTTTTTTTTTTTTTTTTTTTTTTGTAAAGTTATATTATTTAAATAACTTTAGGATACAGAAATAGCCCTCGTATAAAAAAAAACGAGAGAGAAACTATAGTCGGTCAAGACCGACCATATGATACCCTACACCATTAGACCTGTGTCCAATTATAAACCAACACTTTAACTAAATGTAAAATAAATTATATAAATATAGAATAATTCATTTATACTAACATCTATATAATTTTTTGCCCTTTAGGGTGATTCCCGGAAGTGGGTTTATATGGGACCTATGGTAAATTAAAGACCGATTCTCATAAATTTTGGCAATGTTGTTTCTACTTATATAAAAGTTATTTGTGTTGAATATTAAATTGATACTATCATTCGTATAGGATTTATGCACTTAAAAGTGATTTTCGGAAAAGGGGTTTATATGGGAGCTATGGTCAATTATGAACCGATCCTAATGTATAAAACTCCTCTGTACCGAGTTTCATTGAAATATTGCCATATTTACTGCATTTATGATCGTTAAACCCCTATTCCGGGAGGACATTTGTGGGGGCCAGGTGAAATAATGAACCGATCATAACCAATTTCAATATGCTTCGTCTCTGTACCAAATCAATTATATGTACCAAATTTCATCAAGATATCTTTAAAATTGCGACCTGTACTTTGTTCACAACGTTTACATGGACAGACAGTCAACCAGCGGACGGACGGACGGACGGATATCGGGGCCAGGTGAAATAATGAACCGATCATAACCAATTTCAATATACTTCGTCCCTGTATCAAACCAATTATATGTGCCAAATTTCATCAAGATATCCTTTAAATTGCGACCTGTACTTTGTTCACAACGTTTACATGGACAGACAGACAGCCAGCGGACGGACGGATATCGTTAAATCGCCTCAGAAAGTGATTCTGTGTCGAACGGTATACTTAAAGTTGGTGGTTCGATAATTATTTCTGTGCGTTACAAACATCAGCACAAACGCATTATACCCCAACCACCTATGGTGATGTAGGGTATAAAAAATTTCTAAGAACATAAGACCTTAAAAAATCATATTTTATGATTCCGTTGACAGATCTAACATAAGTGGCGCAGTTTTGCCATTTCGAAAAATATAAAGGCACCCCTCGTATTTGAAAAAATGTAACAAAAGGATTTATTATTTTATGTTTCAAATTCTTCATAATTTTCTAAAGTGATCAAAGTCGGCTAAATTAGTCAGAATAAATTCGCCAAAAAAAAAAGTGTTACACCCAGAGAAATATCAATCACATACGTGTTGAAAACGATACCATTCTGTGTCAGTAGTGAATCTACACCGTATGTGTTTAAATTAAACACTGCGTGTTCAATTCTTATTTAAAATCGATACCTAATTGGCACCAAGTTGAAACCATTTCGGTATCAAAATGTTAAATAACATATGTTTTCTATTAAATTTGTTAACAAAAGGTATTAAAAAGCTGTTACCGTAAATTACCAATGTGAGCACAACCGTTGTTGATTTTGAATCGAATTTTTTCCCTTAGTGTAATGACTTTTGCAACCGTATAATAATGGAATGGAGGAATTATGACTTGAAGAATAAAGGGATCATCACTGATGACAGTTATTGTCTCATATATAAATATCCTGATCTTATTACTCTCAAACACTAAAAAGATTTGAGAGATAGATATTCCTGGTTTATATTGGCATTAATTATGAAAAACGGTAATGTCATCCTTAACTTTTAGTAGTGAAATTTAAGTAATTCGATTTTTAAAATGGTCTTTCTTAATTTTACTAATATTTTCGAATTATTGCTTTTAATAGGTGAGAGAAAAATATAAAAACTATAAGTCCTCTTCAAACAATTTTCTATACATTTCTATTTTCTTAAGATTATTTGTTATTATTTTTTAGTACCTACTAAGAATTTTAGTTCAAATATTTTGTTATTTTAATTAAATTTGTTTAAATATTTAAATAATTTGCATAGAGTGCATAGATCTATTTGCTGCAAATTTCATTAGTTTGAAAAAGTATTCAAAATTCTCTCCCTAACTCTCTTTAAAAAACTCTTTTGTTGGCTCTCTTTATTTACACTCATTTGTTTACTTTATTTTAATTGTTTTTTTTTTTTCGCTCTCTTTGTTTTAATTAGGTTTTGGCCAGGGTTTTCTCTTTAAATTCTGCTCGTTGTCATGGAATTTATCAAGGGGTTTTGTAGGTTTTCTTATGAAAGAAATACTTAATTTTTTTTTTTAGTTTTATAATAAATATGTTATATAAATTAAAATAAATTATTTAATTTTAAATATTGTTTCTAAATTATCTATTTAGTAATTATTATAAATTTACTTACATTTTGTCGGCAGCAATTTACACAGGTATGTTTAAATTTTATGCTGGAATTTTTGAGGATTTTTTTTTTTTAACCCTCGTTATAGGTGTTTCCTTTTGTTTTGGGGGGGATTAATTTAATGATTGTTCTGGTTTTTTTTAAAGAAATTTTTATATTTCTTTTAATTGTTGCATTTTGTTTATTAATTTGTTTAAATTTTAAATAAAATTGTTCTATTTTTATTTTTAATTAATGATCTTTTGAAATAATTTTTGTTTTTAATTTAATTTAAAATTTTAAATGTCAATATTTTTATTTTAATTTTTATTTTTTAGTTTTTAATTTTATTTATTTCTTTTTAACATTTTTATTTTTTTTAATAAATTTTTTTAATTTAATTTAAAATGTTTTTATTAAAAATTTTAATAATTTTATTATTATTGTTTTTAAATTGTTAATTTTATTTTATTACCTTATTTTTATAGTTTTTATTTTTAAATTTATTATTTAATTTAATAAATATTTTTTTTTTTAATTTGTTTTATTTATTGTTTAATGCTATTTATTTATATTTTTTTAATTTTATTTTTTTTTTTTTTATTTTATTACTTTCTTGTTATTTATTATTATTTTACTGTTTTAATATTGTTTTTATTAATATTTATATTTTTTTTAATTAATTTTTTATTTTTATATATAGGGAATTATTTACAACTTTTTAAACTGTTTTTTATTTCAATTTAATATTTTAAATTAGTTTTTTAATTTGTTCTATAAATTATTCGAATTTCTTATAAATTATTAAATCTGTTTCAATTTTTTTTATTATGTATTTTATTTATAATAAAAATATTATTTTTTTTAATATTTTTTTTTAATTTTTTATCAAAGTTTAAGTTATTTTGTTAATAAATTTAAATGTTTAAATTTTCTAAGAAAGTTTTGCAAAAATTAGTTTTTTATTATTAATATTTTTTTTTTTTTTAAGAAAATTTCTTAATTTTTTTTTTTTTTTTTTTAAATTTGACGAAATTTTGTTAGTTTTTTTTTTAATATTTAGAAATGTTTTTTTTTATTTATTATATATTTTTTTAATAATATAGAGTTATTATCTGTTTTTATTTTAGTTATTTTTTATTATATTTTTTTTTTTATTATTATTATATATTTTTTTAGTTTATTTATTTTTTATTTTTCAATACAAATTAGTTTATTTTTTTTTAACCATTGAAATTTAAAAAAGAAAAATATTAATATATTTTACTAAATAAATCAATAAAAAAAATATATATATTTTTCAGATTTAGTTGCTGCTTTATTTATTTAAAGAAATAAATTGATTTTTTAAATTAATTATTATAAAAAATGTTCTAAATTTTGTCTTAAAAAAATTTTTTTTTTTTTATTTATTTTTTTTTATATTTTTTTTTTTTAAGTTTTTTATTTATTTTTTTTTTTTATAAAAATTATATTTATGTTTTCAATTTAATACAAAATTTTATTGATTCTTTATCTTATGTTTCTTTTTAAAGCCCAGCTAAGTTTTGTACTTAATAATTGTTATTTTTCTATAAATTTTTAAGTTTTAAATATGTAATATTTAAATAAATTTAACTTTTTTATTTATTTCTTTTATTATTATTATTTTTTTTTATTTTATTTAATTTTTTTTAACTTTTTCCAATTAATTTTCAAATAATTTTTCAACTTGTTGCTTTATTTTTTTACAGTTACTGCTTGTTCTTGTTAGCTTTTGACCCACACATAAAAATGTATATCTTTTACTTATTACAAAAAAAGAGGTTTTTAAGGTTATATATAAGCGTTTGATTGTTAGCCGCTAAACACCACCTTTTAAAGCAACAGTCTAAATGAGTCTGTTACAAACCGGATGTTAAAAATTTGCAAAAACACTTTAAATCAACAAATTGTTTCTAAGCTTATAACACATTTTATACTCTTAAATTGCTGTGTCTCTCTCTCTCCCTCTCTGTGTTTCAGACTCTTTTAAAATGTTTCTTTTTTGTCCTCCTTCAAACACTCAATAAAGGACCTTAAATAAGCCAGCAAAGTAAAAGGTCCCCCTTTGCTTAAAAGCCACGTTAAACGAGTAAACTTAACGGGCCCACCAACCAACAGTAACTGTGTTAAATTCACATGTTGCACCTGCTTTTATAGATTTTTCTCCGGAAAATGTTCCCCCCCACATCAAGGTAAAGGATGCTGCCTAAAAAAGCTTTCTTTCATGCTCACTTTCTCTCTAACACATGCTCTTTAGAAAGCTTTTTTCCTTTTGTTTTTTTTTTTTTTGGCTTTCATACAAAAAAAAAGCTTTAATAACTGTTGCTTCTGGCAAAAGGCCAAACCATAAGAAAAAAAAAGCTCAAGGTTTTCTACCTGTTGGACTTGTGTGTAAACTTGAGGTTGCAACAACAGTTATACCAGCCCCCTTACCTTATGCAAATTACATTAACCTTGAATCTCTTAAATCACATGTTGCTCTATATAACAATAAAATTTATAACAGTTATAAACTTTTTCTCTCTCACTCTCTCTTTCCCTCTCTTGCTTTTCTCAAAAAACTCATTTAAAGCTATATTCTTTTTTGGTATTTATTACAATACCATTAGGTTTTTATAAATAAATGTGCTACTTGTTGCAAAATTGTAGGTTTTTTTCGGTTTAGTAGTTTTGTTGTTGTTTTTGTAGCTTTATTACATTGACAACAACATTATTTGTATTACTTACAAAGCAGCCTTTGACGAGGCCATTGAAACAAAATAAAATGGGGAGAGAAAAAAAATAAAACATTTTTACAACAACAACATAGTAAAACTAAAATAAAATCAGGCTGCGTGACGTCTAGCGCATCCTTGCTTTTATTGCTTAAAAATAATCTTTGAATAACCAAAGGCAACAATAATAATAACAACAACAACTGAATACTCTTTTTGGTCTGGTTTTTCTTTGTGCCATAAAAAAACAAAAGTTTCATGGTACTGTAATGCCCTCCTTTTAAAAAAGAAAAGTAGTAGGGGTAAAAGGAATTTATATTCTTTTTCTTTGGTGGAAATTGTAATTTTTGACAAGTCTTTGTTGAGAACTAAAGAAAAACAGTGGTAAATTAAAGCTAAATTAATTGTTATAAAATTAATAAAATAATTAATTAATTTAATAAAATGTTAAGAAAAAAAAAAGTGATTTTGGTGATGCCACTTTTTAATATTTATTTTCAAAGATTTATTTATATTTCAGCTTATGATAAATAAAAAATTATTTAAATTTTTTTTTAATATTTCCCCGTTTGGGGATTTTAAATTTTTATTTGGGAATTCTCGATTCTGAGTTCTTTTTTAATTTCCAAGAATTTTTAAGCTTTAAGCAAAATAGAGTTTTAAGAATTATTTGCATACACTGCAACTTTGGGGGATTATGAATGTTCATTTGGGAATTCCGAGATTTTAAGTTTCAAAGAATTTTTATACCCTACATCATCATAAGTGGGGAGGGTATTATGCGTTTGTACTGATGTTTGTAACACCCAAAAAAATTGGTCTAAGACCCAACTTAATTTATACCAATCGGCATAGAATCACTTTCTGAATCGATTTAACGATTCATTCTAATAAAAGACCCCTCCTCGAATTATAATGTAACCAATGGTGTAGGTTATCATATGGTCGGGCTTGACTGAATATATATTTTTTTCTCGTTTAATAAATTTTTTGTTATTAATGCCTAAAAAATATAGGACTAAAATAATTATAAAAAAAATAAAAAATTATTAATAAATTTTTAAAATTTAGAAAAAGGGAAATTTTGGTGATGCCACTTTGGGATATTTAATATTTTTAATTAGATTTTCAAAAATTTATTAATATATCGGTTTTTTAATAAATAAAAAATTATTATTTAAAAAATTTTTGTAATATTTCTCCGCTTGGGGATTTTAAATTTCCATTTTAAGAATTTTCTGATTATTTTAAGAATACCATTTTTTGGGAATTTTAAAAAACATGTGGGGAATTTTAATTTTTGTTTATTTTTTGCTTTAGAAAAACTTTTCATTAAAAAGTCCTTAAAATTTTAACAAATTATTAAAATGGGATTTTGGGTATTTATATTTTCTTTTTAGGAATATAAATTTTTAGTAAATTCTTAAAAAAATAATGAATTTCAATAGATTTTTTATATCTCATCCCTTAACTTTTTATTATTTAAAACATTTTTTAAGAAATGTTGAAATGGGAATTTTGGGTATTTTTGAAATAGTTTTAGGAATTAAAATTTTTAGATAAAAATATGAATATTAATTATATATTACACAAAAATGCATTTGCATAAAATTGTTTGTGATTTTTTTAAGAATCCCATTTTTGGGAATTTTTAAAAATAAGTTGGGAATTTGAATTTCTGTTTATTTTTTGCTAAAAAAATGTATACGGTGTCATTATATATATATTCAATTTTTTTTTTAATATTTAAAATCTTAACAAAGTATTAAATTGGGATTTTGGGTATTTTCATTTTCTTTTTAGGAATTTAAATTTTTGCTAAATTCTTATAAAAATAACGAATTTCAAGAGATTTTGTATATTTCAGCCTTTAATTTTTAATTATTTAATATTTTTTAAGAAATTTTGAAATTGGAATTTTGGGTGTTTTTAAAATAATCTTATTTTTTTAATTTTTTTTTTTTTTAATTTCTCGATAAAAATATAAATATTAATTAAATGTGATAAAATTCATTATTAAAACATTTTTTATTTTTTTACTTTTTTTAAAATCCCGCCTTTGGGAATTTTGAAAAATATTTTGGGATTTTTTGAATTTTTGTTGTTTTTTGCCCTGTAATATGAATATAAATTGTATTTTGTCTTTTTATGATTTTTTTTAAGAATCCCTTTTCAGGGGATTTTGAAAATTGTATTTGGGAATTTGATTTTTGGTTAATTTTTTGCTTTTAAATATTTTTTTTTACAAATTCATAAAATATGTTAAGATTTTTTTTTTTTTTTTTTTTGTTAAACTGCCATAAAATGTCCACAAATTCTCAAATTGGAATTTTGGGAATTTTCGCTTTATTTTTTATGAATTATTATTATTATTTAAAAAAAAAAAAAAAAATCTTAAGAAATTATTAAATTTTAATTAATTTTTATGTAATTTTTAATTATTAAAAAATATTTTGAAGAAATTTTTTTATTGTAGTTTTGGGTATTTTTGAAATAATCTTAGGAATTATTATTTTTTTAATTTCTATACGAAAATTTTGATTTTCATATTTTATTATGGGCTAAAATGCATTTTTGTAATATTCTTAGCAATTTTTTCAAGAATTTTGCTTTTTGGGGATTTTGAAAAATATATTGGGAATTTGAATTTTTGTTAATTTTTTGCTTTTAAATATTTTTTTTTACACAATTTCATAAAATATTCTCATTTTTTTTTTTTTTTTGTTAAACTGCCTTAAATTTTCAAATTCGAATTTTGGGTATTTTAATTTTATTTTTAGGAATTAAAACTTTTAGCTCAATTCTTAAGAAATTAATGAATTTTTGGGATTATGAAAATTTATTTGGGAATTTGGATTTTTATGTTCATTTTTAGTTATAATATGAATATGAATTGTATTCGGTATATTTTTCCACTTTTTTTTAACGATTTTTTTAGAATCCTGTTTTTGGGGATTTTGAAAAATATATTGGGATTTGTTTTTTTTTTTTTTTTTTTTTTGCCTTGAAATAATTTTTTAATTAGTTTCATGAAATATTTTAAATTTGTTTGTTGAAATTCCTCCAAATTTCATTAAATTATCAAAATGGGATTTTGGGTATTTCGTTTATATTTTTAGGAATTCGTTTTTTTTTGTTAATTTCTTAAAAAAATTATTTTTCAATCATTTGGTTAATAATACTAAGATTATTTTTTAATTATTTACTTGATTTTCATTCCTTAAAACAATGAGGGTTGTAAACAATCATTCAAAATACTTAAGTTTCTCTTGTATTTGTTGGTCGGTCACCTGTCAAAAGTAGTTTTCCCTTTTTCCTTTTTTTTGCCGCCAACATTATTCTTATCTTCATCATCATTTTGAAATTCATCATCAATCGGATTTCTTTTATTGTTTTTCTGTGTGCTGCTATTGTCTGAGTTGTTTTTTCTTTTCCTTAGGCCAAAGGGGGGTGGTAACCCAAACTGTAACGAGGGAAATATTTAAACAAGCAAAATCCGGCTACAACAGGTAAATCAAAAAGAAAAAAAATTGTTTTGTAGGAAAATAAAAAATAAATCAACAATGTTTACAATTATGCTTAAATAATAATGATGATGGGTTTGTTTTCAAACAAAAAAAAAAATCATAGGTTTTTATATTACACTCACTCACTGTCTCAATGGTGGCAAACTGTGCCAGCATAAGCTTATAATTCAGGTTGTATACTTTTAGGCTTTTTAATTAATTAAAAAATTGTTTTGATTCTCTGTTATGCGCGAGTGTATTCATGTTTGTGTGGGTAAGAAAAATTATGAAAATCTTTTCGTTATAATTGTTTATTAAAATTTTTAAATACGAATGACTGACAGACTAAACGAACGAATGAACAAATGAATGAATAAATGTATGAAAGACGAAATGTCCGTATTAAATTACATTACTTGGCAAATATTTAAATTTCATTTAATAACAGATGAATGTGTTTGTCTACTGGATATTTATTTAACAAATATACTTACTTACAGACGCATATAAGTATGTACATTTAAATGTACATACATATGAATAAATGTATGTATGTACTACTCTATAGCCACTTGTTATTTATGATGAAAAATTATGCAAATAAGTGTAAAAACAAAAAATAAGAATATATTTTACAGAAGCAGCGTTAAAAATTTGTTATTATAGTTATTTATGGTTGATTAATTTTTAAATGAAGATAAAAATTAAAAAGAAAAAAAAAGCGAAAGTAAACAATTTAATGAAAATATGAAATGTTAAATTAAGGCACTTTAAATATTTAACAAACAAATACTATTAAGGAAAAATAAACAAAAAATGGGAAAAATTTAATTCAAAAAAGTAAAAAAAAAAAATTAATTTTTTTTTTAATATTTAAAAATCAATTTCATATTGAAAAAACAAGATTTATTAAATCCTACAAATTAATTTTTAAATTTAGTTTTCATAAATCTTTTCTTTTTTTTCAAAAGTTTAATTTTATTAAAATTTTTAATGGGATTTTGAGGGTTTTTAAATTTTTTTTTTTAAATTTCTATATTTACTTTATGAAAAACTAGTTTTTAGTTAATATTTTTCTTAATTTTTTTTTTTTTTTTTTTGTAAAAATCTTTAAAAGGAATTTTATAGACTTTTAATTTCTTTTTAAAAATTCCAATTTAATATCATTTCTACATAAAAATTGGTTTATTAATACTTTTTCATTAATTTACCCTTAAAAAAAATCAAAAATTACTAAAAAAATTTTTAAATGGAGTTTTGGGGATTTAAAATTTATTTTTAGGAATTAAAATTGTACAACTTTTTTACGTACCAAATGGGATTTTGGCAATTTTTAATTTTTTTTTTAGGAATTCAAATTTAACTCATTTTTACATAAAAAAAAAAAAAAAAAAATATTGTCGTTCTTTCATAAATTTATAAATTTTCAAGCAAAATTCCTTTAAATTTATACAAAATTTCATAAATGAAATTCTGGGGATTTTTAATTTCATTTTGGGAATTAAAATTTAAGAATTCTGGGGATTTTTTAATTTCATTTTAGGAATTAAAATTTTATCTAATTGTTAAAACTTTGTTAAATGAGAGTTTAGGAATTTTTAATTTCTTTTCACGAATACAAATCTTATCTCTTTTCAGGAATTAAAATTTTATTTCTTTTCATGAATTCAAATTTTTTTTAATTTTTATATAACAAATTTGTTTTTAATTGATTTTTTGTATAAGTTTATTATTATAATATAAATTTTCAAGCAAAAATCCTTAAATTTTATACAAAATTTCATAAATGAAATTCTGGGGATTTTTAATTTCATTTTAGGAATTAAAATTTAAGAATTCTGGGGATTTTTTAATTTCATTTTATTAATTAAAATTTTATCTAATTGTTAAAACTTTGTTAAATGAGAGTTTAGGAATTTTTAATTTCTATTCACGAATTCAAATTTTATCTTTTTTCAGGAATTAAAATTTTATTTATTTTCAGGAATTCAAATTTTTCTTAATTTTTATATAACAAATTTTTTTTTTAATTGATTTTTTGTATAAGTTTATTATTATAATATAAATTTTCAAGCAAAAATCCTTAAATTTTATACAAAATTTCATAAATGGAATTCTGGGGATTTTTAATTTCATTTTAGGAATTAAAATTTAAGAATTCTGGGGATTTTTAATTTTATTTTAGGAATTAAAATTTTATCTCATTTTTAAAACCATGTTAAATGAGAGTTTAGGAATTTTTAATTTCTTTTCACGAATTCAAATCTTATCTCTTTTCAGGAATTAAAATTTTATTTCCTTTCATGAATTCAAATTTTGTTTAATTTTTATATAACAAATTTGTTTTTCATTGATATTTTTCATAAGTTTGTTATTATAATTTTTTACTCATATTTTTCATAAATGGAATTAAATTTTTTTTTTCAGGAATTTAAATTCTAGCTAAAAATTGTTTTTTAATAGTTTTTCATCAAAATTGCGAATGCGAGCATTTATAAATTGTTTTTATGAATTTAAATTTAAACCATTTTTTTTGGAATTTAAATTCTAATTTTTGATTTATTTTTAGAAATTTTAGTTTAATTTATGTTTTTTCTAAAAAAAATTGTTTTTTAATCAATTTGTTTCTGAAAAATTCAGCAAATTACTAACAAAATTTAAAGTTGCGAATTTAAATATTTTTAAATTCTTTTTGGGAATTTAAATTTAACTCTTTTATATTTAAAAACAAAAAAAATTAAGGAAAAAAATTGGACTTTAAATTAAAACCTTTTGCTAAGTAAAAATTTCTTTCTTCATATTTTTCATAAATTTTGACATTTTTTTATTGGGATTGGGATTTTTAATTCCTTTTTAGAATTAATATATATATATATATTTTTTTTTTTTTTTTTTTTTTTTTTGTCAAAAAGTTATTTTTTAATAGTTATCCATCAATTTCTTTCTGGAAAATTCAGTTTTAAAAATATGTTTTAAATTATTTATTTAAAGTATTTTATCCTTGTTATCAAAATTTTATTTGCCTTTTCTTGAGAGAATTTTCCTATTTCTATTAAGTTTTTATTTGATCAACTTTATAATTTCTCTAATAATAATCTTTGATTGATTATTAACTTATTTATTTTGCCTTTCCCTTACTTCTTTCTTTATTTCTTTACTTTTTTGTATTTATTTTGTGTTTTTTTTTTTTCCGATACTTTTAAAAAGATTAAAACTTATTTATTTTGATCTCCTTAAAGTGTTTGGTCTAAATAATAAAACTTTAAACAACAACAAACAAATACTAACACACAAAAAAAGAAAACTTTTATTTCACTTGAAAACTTATTAAACTATGAAAAAGAAGAACAAATTCTCTGCTTAAGAAAACTTATTTTTAACTAGTTCTTTCTGTACTCATATGCTCCTTGTTGTTATTGTTGCTGTTGTTTTTGTTTATTTTTGGAATGGTCAATAACATTTTTTCTCAAATTTTTCTTGCTACACATTTTGCTATTGTTTTTATAGGAGTTGGAGTAAAGGAATAGGATCTCTTTGTTTAGGCATGAGAAGAAAAATTTAAGAAACGACAATAAGGGAAATCTAATTTGTTAAATGGATTTATAGTTTTTTGTTGCTGCTGCTTTTGTTTGCATTTATTTTCCTAGGATTTTCTATTGACTAAGTGAAATAAACAAATACAAACTTACTACGTTATTGAAAATATTTAGCAAAAACGTGTTTAATATTAAAAAAAAAATCATAAAGTTTTGTTAACTTTATTTTTAAGGTGATCAGGGAAAGTGTAAAGAAAATTTTACGAAAGTTTTAAAGTTAATAAAATAAAGATAATTATATTAAAAAGTTTAAAACTAAGAAAAGAACAGCTAAAAAAAGTAGTTTGTTATAATTTTAAAGCAGAAAATTTAAATGCTGTAAAGGACTTGAACTGAATTAGAACTGAACTAGAACTGAACTAGAACTGAACTAGAACTGAACTAGAACTGAACTAGAACTGAACTAGAACTGAACTAGAACTGAACTAGAACTGAACTAGAACTGAACTAGAACTGAACTAGAACTGAACTAGAACTGAACTAGAACTGAACTAGAACTGAACTAGAACTGAACTAGAACTGAACTAGAACTGAACTGGAACTGAACTAGAACTGAACTAGAACTGAACTAGAACTGAACTGGAACTGAATTAGAACTGAACTGGAACTGAACTAGAACTGAACTGGAACTGAACTAGAACTGAACTAGAACTGAACTAGAACTGAACTAGAACTGAACTAGAACTGAACTAGAACTGAACTAGAACTGAACTAGAACTGAACTAGAACTGAACTAGAACTGAACTAGAACTGAACTAGAACTGAATTAGAACTGAACTAGAACTGAACTAGAACTGAACTAGAACTGAATTAGAACTGAATTAGAACTGAACTAGAACTGAACTAGAACTGAACTAGAACTGAACTAGAACTGAACTAGAACTAGAACTGAACTAGAACTGAACTAGAACTGAACTAGAACTGAACTAGAACTGAATTAGAACTGAACTAGAACTGAACTAGAACTGAACTAGAACTGAGCTAGAACTGAACTAGAACTGAACTTGAACTGAACTAGAACTGAACTAGAACTGAAGTAGAACTGAACTAGAACTGAACTAGAACTAGAACTAGAACTGAACTAGAACTGAACTAGAACTGAACTAGAACTGAACTAGAACTGAACTAGAACTGAACTAGAACTGAACTAGAACTGAACTAGAACTGAACTAGAACTGAACTAGAACTGAACTAGAACTGAACTAGAACTGAACTAGAACTGAACTAGAACTGAACTAGAACTGAACTAGAACTGAACTAGAACTGAACTAGAACTGAACTAGAACTGAACTAGAACTGAACTAGAACTGAACTAGAACTGAACTAGAACTGAACTAGAACTGAACTAGAACTGAACTAGAACTGAACTAGAACTGAACTAGAACTGAACTAGAACTGAACTAGAACTGAACTAGAACTGAACTAGAACTGAACTAGAACTGAACTAGAACTGAACTAGAACTGAACTAGAACTGAACTAGAACTGAACTAGAACTGAACTAGAACTGAACTAAAACTGAACTAGAACTGAACTAGAACTGAACTAGAACTGAACTAGAACTGAACTAGAACTGAACCAGGACTGAACTAGAAATGAACTAGAACTGAACTAGAACTGAGCTAAAACTGAACTAGAACTGAAATAGAACTTAATTAAAACTGAAAAAAAAAAATTTTTTTTTATTTTTTATTTTCCTTTTCGTTTTTTCCTTAATTTTTAGTTTTTATTTATTATTTTATTTTCTGTGAAGATTTTCTTATTTATTTTTCTCTTTAATTTATTGCTATTTGATCTATTTTTTATTTTTTGTTTTATCATTTTAATTTTTCCATACACGTTCGAATTAATGAGATTTTATTGTGTATTATATTTTGTATTAATTTACTACAATTATTGTGGCTATTTGTATAAAATTAACCTTAAATAATATTAATATCATGACAACAACATCAGTTTGGTTGCCTTAGTAATGTTCAATTATTGTTGTTAAATTATAATTGTAAATTTTTTAATATTTTTTTAAACTTATTACAAAAATGTATAGAAAATATATTGTATTTATTACAGTATTTTATTAAGAAATAATTGAAATATTTAAAGCATAATTATTATAAAATTAAAGATCTTCTATACATTTTTAAATATTTTTTTAAATTTGTAATTTAATTTTTGTAGCCTTTCCAACGCTACTTGATGCTCTAAAACAAATCTATGTAATTGAAGGACTTTTGAACTTAGCACACACATACTTTTTAACTATTTGCTATGAACTTTTGTTGACTTGTTGTATCATATAACAAATATGAACACAAGCAGCAAAAGACAGACAGGCAGATAGACAGACAGCCAACCAGGCTGCATTCTAACAGTTGAATGCTAAAAATAAGCTGATTATATGATAGTATGTGTGTATGTATGTGCATAACTGAATCTTTTATTAACAATACAAATACTCATTTGCAAATGTTTAGCAGTATCCTCATTAAAAATTGTTTAAATGTATGAGTGTAAAAGGAACGAACGCATCTGTTTTAACAATCAACGATTACAATGGCTAAAGAGACAGACATATGTACGTATGGACGGATAGACGGATAGACAGACATCATATAGACACTTGCATGCAAACCACGAAATAAAAGTATAGTTATATATGAACATAAATGTATACATAGACAGAATATAAAATACAAAAGGATGCCACAACAAGGACTCAGGTGTTACAACCCTTTGTTCTTCATACCAATATTATACTTCAGCATATGAACTAGAGTATTGTTATACAAATAAAATAACAAAAACACTAACACACAACCACTCATACATGCAAATAGGTTCCTATAGTGTAATATGTAAGCAAAACACACATACATTTGAATTATATTGTTGTGCTAAAGGGTTTCATATTCAAATTCGTTTAATGAAAATAACAGAAAATTTTTTACCCAGTTTTAATTTACAAATATTTTTATCTATACATTAAAAGTAAAAGAGAGAAATACTAAGAGAGTATGTAAATTTCTATTGAAAGAGAAGATTTACTAATAATAATTATAAAATTAGCAAGGTCTGCAATAGGCAATTTCTAAGTTCTTTTAAGCCTAAAATTATGTTTTTAATCAAGCAAATTTCATATCAAGTTCTTAACCACTTGTTTTTTGCTATTTATATTTCTTTTAATTGAGTAATAAATTAATTACTCAAACACTTTGTAATAACATATTCATTAAAAATTTATATTTTAACACCAGCAATAATACGCCAAATGAAAACTGATATTTTGTTTAAACTTCTTATATAAAAAGAAAAGAAAAAACATACTTATTGTCTTGACTTTTCTTCATAAGCCAAGAAAAATAATTGAAAAGTTTAATTCATTGTTTTGCTTAAACATATTCCCCCTTTTAATAAAATGGTGAAAAATATAAGGATGGTTGCTTTTGAATAAATTTGAAAAACTTTTTAGTATAATTTTCCTATAATTCTTTTTGTGTGTTCACAAAAAAGTTTTTTTAATGTGAATTTAAGCGTTTTTGTTATTACAATGTATAGCTTTGTACTGAAATTTAATACAATAACAAAAAGTAAAGCATACTTAAAGGATTTCAATAAATTGTATTATAATTTAAGGGGTAATTTTTTTACAATGTTGTTATTGTAAATATTATTCTTTTTCTCTATATGTCTAACAAATCGTACTTAAATGTTAACAGGCTAATTTATATGCAGGTATATTTTTGTTTTGCGGAAAGATGGGGAGGAGAGAGTGGAGGTGGAAGATTATACTTATTTCTATATTAGATATATACTGTATATAAAATAAAATAATTTTGAAAAGAAGCCTTAAGGTAGGCTTTAGTATTTATAAGCCTAAATTTACTTAAACTTTAATGTGGTTAAAATTTATAGAAGAAAGTACAAAGGAACATATGAAAAATAAATTCTTAAAAGTTTCCTAAATAGCAAAATTCTTTAATGAAAATTTATATAGAAATGTTTGTGAAATTTCCTATAAATAATCCTTTTATTTTGGAAAATTTTCTATAGCGAGTAAATTTTTAAAGAAATTTGCTATTTTTTTAATAAATTTTCAGTTCTAGTTTAGTTCTAGTTCAGTTCTAGTTCAGTTCTTGTTCAGTGCATGTTCTAGTTCAGTTCTAGTTCAGTTCTAGTTCAGTTCTAGTTCAGTTCTAGTTCAGTTCTAGTTCAGTTCTAGTTCAGTTCTAGTTCAGTTCTAGTTCAGTTCTAGTTCAGTTCTAGTTCAGTCCTAGTTCAGTTCTAGTTCAGTTCTAGTTCAGTTCTAGTTCAGTTCTAGTTCAGTTCTAGTTCAGTTCTAGTTCAGTTCTAGTTCAGTTCTAGTTCAGTTCTAGTTCAGTTCTAGTTCAGTTCTATTTCAGTTCTAGTTCAGTTCTAGTTCAGTTCTAGTTCAGTTCTAGTTCAGTTCTAGTTCAGTTCTAGTTCAGTTCTAGTTCAGTTCTAGTTCAGTTCTAGTTCAGTTCTAGTTCAGTTCTAGTTCAGTTCTAGTTCAGTTCTAGTTCAGTTCTAGTTCAGTCCTAGTTCAGTTCTAGTTCAGTTCTAGTTCAGTTCTAGTTCAGTTCTAGTTCAGTTCTAGTTCAGTTCTAGTTCAGTTCTAGTTCAGTTCTAGTTCAGTTCTAGTTCAGTTCTAGTTCAGTTCTAGTTCAGTTCTAGTTCAGTTCTAGTTCAGTTCTAGTTCAGTTCTAGTTCAGTTCTAGTTCAGTTCTAGTTCAGTTCTAGTTCAGTTCTAGTTCAGTTCTAGTTCAGTTCTAGTTCAGTTCTAGTTCAGTTCTAGTTCAGTTCTAGTTCAGTTCTAGTTCAGTTCTAGTTCAGTTCTAGTTCAGTTCTTGTTCAGTTCTAGTTCAGTTCTAGTTCAGTTCTAGTTCAGTTCTAGTTCAGTTCTAGTTCAGTTCTAGTTCAGTTCTAGTTCAGTTCTAGTTCAGTTCTAGTTCTAGTTCAGTTCTAGTTCAGTTCTAGTTCAGTTCTAGTTCAGTTCTAGTTCAGTTCTAGTTCAGTTCTACTTCAGTTCTAGTTCAGTTCTAGTTCAGTTCTAGTTCAGTTCTAGTTCAGTTCTAGTTCAGTTCTAGTTCAGTTCTAGTTCAGTTCTAGTTCAGTTCTACTTCAGTTCTAGTTCAGTTCTAGTTCAATTCTAGTTCAGTTCTAGTTCAGTTCTAGTTCAGTTCTAGTTCAGTTCTAGTTCAGTTCTAGTTCAGTTCTAGTTCAGTTCTAGTTCAGTTCTAGTTCAGTTCTAGTTCAGTTCTAGTTCAGTTCTAGTTCAGCTCTAGTTCAGTTCTAGTTCAGTTCTAGTTCTAGTTCAGTTCTAGTTCAGTTCTAGTTCTAATCTAGTAGTACAGTTCTAGCATATTTCTTATACATCTATAATTTGTTTAGTTTAGTTTACTATTTAATTCTCAAATTCTTAACATTTCACTAAAAAATGTTGCCTCTTGTAATGAAAATTTCACTTCTCTTTATTTAAGCAGAAACCACAATTATTTAGGATTTATTATAAGCTGGGTGAGTGACCAGGTATAAAAAAATTTTACTCCCTATGTATGCATATGAATATTAGCAAAATAATGAAAGTTTTACTTTCATTGTTATCTTTATATAATCAAAAAGTACAATAAATATGATTTGGTCATATAAAAGTACCATAGCGTTTTTTATACTTCAGCTAGTGAATTTTTTGTCTTATTATACCTTTTCCTATTTTAAATAAGAAATCTTCAATTTTTTTTTCTTTTTTTTTTTTTTTTTGTTTAATAATAACCAAAAATCTATGGTAACGATGAAATGAGAAAGAATGTATGAGTGAGTTACTTACCGAAAAAAGGAAATTAAACTGTGGCATTTGGAATGGAAAAAAAACGAACACACTTTTTTTTATATAGTAGCTTACAATATTATGAAAAGAAAAATTAAAACGAAATCAGATGACTGGAATAAATTATAGTAAAACTGAAGACGAATAAAATCCAACCTACCACACAATATAGTCTATAATAACGATAATATTCTGATATGAAGTGTTGACTTTAGTCTGTTTTATAATCTTGACTATAGACTAGATTAGAGTAGAAATTATAGACTAGACGGGTTATCAAGACATCGTGTTTTTTTATTCTATTCTATTCCATTCCATTCAATTCTATTCTCTTCTATTCTGTTCTCTTCTATTCCATTCTATTCGATAGTACTGCCTTTAGTCCAGTCCATACTGTTGTCATTTTCTGGTCTAAAGTTTCGACTATATGTGCCTTTTTTAGTCTACCATATAGACTAATATTTGCTTTGTTATCAAGAAATTAAAAAAGCTAATCAAAAAAAAAAAAAATCATTTACCAATATGTGAATATAATGGATTCTACATATAGCCAGCAGTCTATCTGTTATCTCTAAGGTAACTTACCAATACTAACATTATTCAAATAGATGCTCAACAACAGTTACACGGTCATATACATATAACTACTGACCATCCCCCTAAAATCATGCAACATAAACAGACTTTATACACAACAAGCTTAAGTAAGTGGTCCTACTGTGAGTACAAGAAAATTGTGTTAGTAGTAGTAAGTAGTCAGATAAAGTTTATGTATTATTAGCAATGGTAGTGGTAGTCAAAATGTTCTCTTAACCTTAACAACCAACCATATACCAGACAGACAATAAACTTTCAGAAAAAAACTATGGTAACACAATTGCTCTTACTTATACATTGAAAAGAAGTAGAATAACATATACATGCAAACTTATATAGAGACAGAATCACTGTGGAAATGTACTCACCAAAAAATAAAAATAAAGAAATAAATTGATGAGACTTAATAAGCTCTAGTTTTAAATGATTTGTTTGGAGGGGATATTTTGTTGGAAAAAAATTTGTTTTACTTAAAAAAGAAATTTTTGGAAATAAAAATAAAACAAGATATTGTAAAAATTTCTTTTGTTATTCATTATTATATAATATCTTTTGATTTTAATAATTTTTTTTGTGTTGTCCTCCTAAGTAATTAATATAATTTCTATGCCATCATTATTCATTCCTTCAATGTCTTCCTTATAAAACTAAACAATTATATCTTTTAAACTCTTTGTATAAAAATCTTCAAATACTAACAATATAATATCATTATTATAATCATCATTTTGTTAAGCTCAACTGTCTGTTATTGTTAAAACTAACTTAACTTTTCAAATAAGTATAATTCACAATTATAAAATTGAAATCATTATTTCCATTAAACCAATTTCGCATTAATTTCATACAATTCATTGTCTTGTTAATGTACAAAAATTGGATGAGATGGTTACACTTTGCAAATACTAAGAGTTTACCACTATTCAAATAACCAGTTAGTCATCCATTCATCTATCAATTCCTTTGAATTTCCCCCTATCCTTCCTTCACTACCTTTATGTTGCTAAAGCAGTGACAGCAGTAACCAAGCTTAAGGGTGGCGTTAACAATCAACAACCATTAATTTTAATGTCATTAATTAAATTATTTTTGTAGTTCAAAAGAAATACAAAGTATTACTATTACTTACTACCTTCATTATATAATGTGATTTAATGAAGAAGATTTTTTTCGATGTTAAACCAAGGAAACGGAAATTCGTCATTTTCTCTCGTTTTTCTGTTGGCCAATAAATGAGATTTATGTTAAAAACCAACAAATTAGTGCACAAAAATATATGTAATTAACAGAAAAATCAGAAAATAAAAATAAATCTTAATCTCTAAAATGAACCGTAAAACACATGGTTGCATATTAAATTTCAATAGAAAAAAAGTAGGATTTAAGGCGCTCTGTTTATATTTACTAAAATATTGCAAAATATTCTTATAAACAAAAAAGTATTAAAACTTAGTTTACATTGTTGCCCATTTCAAGGCAATTTCCTTTGAGAATTAATTTTAAAATAGCTCAATATTTAAGATACTATTTTCACTTGTTGTTTTCCCTTTATGCTAAAAAACGTGAAAAATGTCTTATTATTTTTTCGCCATTTATAAAGAATTTGTGTTGACAATTTTCCAAAGAAACCAAAAACAAAAAAAAAACAACCTCAAGGTAAACAGCAAAAAAATTAGCGATAACAGCATGTGCTGTGACACAATTGTCTGCATATGTAAGAGGGAGTTCTTTTTTTCTGTTTTTCATTGTATTCGCATGTAAGTAAATCAATTTTGAACTTGTTGCCATGCAGGAATGGAAAAATGATACAAATTAAAAATAATATATATTCTACCACTCAGAATGAAAAGCAGAATAGAATAGAATAGAATAGAATAGAATAGAATAGAATAGAATAGAATAGAATAGAATAGAATAGAATAGAATAGAATAGAATAGAATAGAATAGAATAGAATAGAATAGAATAGAATAGAATAGAATAGAATAGAATAGAATAGAATAGAATAGAATAGAATAGAATAGAATAGAATAGAATAGAATAGAATAGAATAGAATAGAATAGAATAGAATAGAATAGAATAGAATAGAATAGAATAGAATAGAATAGAATAGAATAGAATAGAATAGAATAGAATAGAATAGAATAGAATAGAATAGAATAGAATAGAATAGAATAGAATAGAATAGAATAGAATAGAATAGAATAGAATAGAATAGAATAGAATAGAATAGAATAGAATAGAATAGAATAGAATAGAATAGAATAGAATAGAATAGAATAGAATAGAATAGAATAGAATAGAATAGAATAGAATAGAATAGAATAGAATAGAATAGAATAGAATAGAATAGAATAGAATAGAATAGAATAGAATAGAATAGAATAGAATAGAATAGAATAGAATAGAATAGAATAGAATAGAATAGAATAGAATAGAATAGAATAGAATAGAATAGAATAGAATAGAATAGAATAGAATAGAATAGAATAGAATAGAATAGAATAGAATAGAATAGAATAGAATAGAATAGAATAGAATAGAATAGAATAGAATAGAATAGAATAGAATAGAATAGAATAGAATAGAATAGAATAGAATAGAATAGAATAGAATAGAATAGAATAGAATAGAATAGAATAGAATAGAATAGAATAGAATAGAATAGAATAGAATAGAATAGAATAGAATAGAATAGAATAGAATAGAATAGAATAGAATAGAATAGAATAGAATAGAATAGAATAGAATAGAATAGAATAGAATAGAATAGAATAGAATAGAATAGAATAGAATAGAATAGAATAGAATAGAATAGAATAGAATAGAATAGAATAGAATAGAATAGAATAGAATAGAATAGAATAGAATAGAATAGAATAGAATAGAATAGAATAGAATAGAATAGAATAGAATAGAATAGAATAGAATAGAATAGAATAGAATAGAATAGAATAGAATAGAATAGAATAGAATAGAATAGAATAGAATAGAATAGAATAGAATAGAATAGAATAGAATAGAATAGAATAGAATAGAATAGAATAGAATAGAATAGAATAGAATAGAATAGAATAGAATAGAATAGAATAGAATAGAATAGAATAGAATAGAATAGAATAGAATAGAATAGAATAGAATAGAATAGAATAGAATAGAATAGAATAGAATAGAATAGAATAGAATAGAATAGAATAGAATAGAATAGAATAGAATAGAATAGAATAGAATAGAATAGAATAGAATAGAATAGAATAGAATAGAATAGAATAGAATAGAATAGAATAGAATAGAATAGAATAGAATAGAATAGAATAGAATAGAATAGAATAGAATAGAATAGAATAGAATAGAATAGAATAGAATAGAATAGAATAGAATAGAATAGAATAGAATAGAATAGAATAGAATAGAATAGAATAGAATAGAATAGAATAGAATAGAATAGAATAGAATAGAATAGAATAGAATAGAATAGAATAGAATAGAATAGAATAGAATAGAATAGAATAGAATAGAATAGAATAGAATAGAATAGAATAGAATAGAATAGAATAGAATAGAATAGAATAGAATAGAATAGAATAGAATAGAATAGAATAGAATAGAATAGAATAGAATAGAATAGAATAGAATAGAATAGAATAGAATAGAATAGAATAGAATAGAATAGAATAGAATAGAATAGAATAGAATAGAATAGAATAGAATAGAATAGAATAGAATAGAATAGAATAGAATAGAATAGAATAGAATAGAATAGAATAGAATAGAATAGAATAGAATAGAATAGAATAGAATAGAATAGAATAGAATAGAATAGAATAGAATAGAATAGAATAGAATAGAATAGAATAGAATAGAATAGAATAGAATAGAATAGAATAGAATAGAATAGAATAGAATAGAATAGAATAGAATAGAATAGAATAGAATAGAATAGAATAGAATAGAATAGAATAGAATAGAATAGAATAGAATAGAATAGAATAGAATAGAATAGAATAGAATAGAATAGAATAGAATAGAATAGAATAGAATAGAATAGAATAGAATAGAATAGAATAGAATAGAATAGAATAGAATAGAATAGAATAGAATAGAATAGAATAGAATAGAATAGAATAGAATAGAATAGAATAGAATAGAATAGAATAGAATAGAATAGAATAGAATAGAATAGAATAGAATAGAATAGAATAGAATAGAATAGAATAGAATAGAATAGAATAGAATAGAATAGAATAGAATAGAATAGAATAGAATAGAATAGAATAGAATAGAATAGAATAGAATAGAATAGAATAGAATAGAATAGAATAGAATAGAATAGAATAGAATAGAATAGAATAGAATAGAATAGAATAGAATAGAATAGAATAGAATAGAATAGAATAGAATAGAATAGAATAGAATAGAATAGAATAGAATAGAATAGAATAGAATAGAATAGGTGGACCTATAAGCTTATTATTTCCATAAGTATATGGAAGTTAACTATAATCTTACATAGGGACTGCGCACGAAATAATCCGTGCATGCAAATCAGCTTATAGAAACTAAGCCAAGGGACTTATTTAGTACATTTGCCGCACAAATATATGAAAAATAGTATAATTTGGGTAGAGGAGGCCAAGTTTATATTAAGTTTTAAGCAAAAGTATAAACTTTTTATGCAAGTATTTGGTATCTAAGAAAACTTTAGAATATGAAGATTAATAATTTAAAATTTAGTTTTTTTTTTTTACAAAATTAATATTTAAACATTAATAAAATTTAAACGAGTAGTGATATTTTGTCAAAGTTTTAGCATAATATGTATAAACTTATCCTAAAATCATATAATTAAAAAAATTTCCACTTTTTTACATGAAAATAGCCAAAACCCCAATCCGTATAAAACGTGTTAAAAAAATTGACTTTTTTCATTGAAATGGTCACCCTCTCGTTATTAGGGGCCTCCGTCAGAAAATACTTTTTGGATGTATACCTTACATATAGGGCTATAAAATTAAAATAATTTTAAGTCGATATCAGCTTTGCAGTTTGAGAACATAAAAAAAGTAAAATAAAATCCAAAATTGACAAAATTCTCCTCCGAAGTTACTTTACACGAATTTACATTAAGATTTCTTTTGAAAAAATTTAAAAAAAATGATAAAGTCCAGAAAAAAAAAAACAAATTTTATCAGTGAATAAATATTGCCACCTTTTTGGAAAAAAATCCAAAAAAATTTAAAATTTTTTTTAAGTTCCAAGTTCAGATTAATATAACTTTTTAACGGAATCATATATTTATATGATTTTTGCAGCAATATTATTTATAATCTCATAAAGAATTTGGCGAATATTTCAAAAAAATTTTGAGGCAATATTAAGCCCGCCAAGTTAAAAAAAAAAAAAACGAGGGTAAAAACAAGGTAAAAAAGCGTTTTGGAACTACTGTGGCATATGCATATGGCTTCCCAAATCAAAAACTCTCTTAGGAATTTTGATTTCTTTGATGCACGATATTTTTCTGCTATATTTTCTCTAGCATCTGCAACATAGAATTCCTGGCCAGGAAGTTGAAAAAAGTCAGCCTGAACGAACGTTTCAAAGTCTTTTATACACTAATCATAATTATGAAAAAATACGCCTGAAGTACCACCATCAAAAAGATGGGGGGTATATTGATTTTGTCATTCCGTGTGTAACATGTTGAAGGAATCATCTAAGACCCCACAAAGTATATATATTCTGGGTCCTGGTTAGATTCTGAGTCGATCTAGCTATGTCCGTCCGTCTGTCCGTCTGTTGAAAGCAGGATAGCGCTCGAACGGAGCAACGTAGGAAGACGAAATTTGGCACAAATATTTGTCTTATATAAGGTTTGTTTGGGATTGAAAATGGGCAAAATCGGTTCACAAACAAAAAAGTTATGGGCTGTCCGTTTTATACATTTCTGCTGATATTTCTGCAACAAAAGCATGTACGATAGCGAAATTTTGTACATATAGTTTGGGGATCGATATCAACTCGCAAGCCAAAAATGGGCGTGGTCCGCCCTTTTTACCGCCCACCTCCCATATAAGGTGAAAATCAATGAAATTGTGTTCAAATAGTTCAAGGACTAATGCAAACTCGGAAACAAAAAGTGGGCGTGGCCCGCCCACTTTACCGCCCACTTTACCTCCTTCTCTCATATAACTTAAAATGTGAAAAAGTTGATGGTGGGTATATAGATTCGGCCGGGCCGAATATTTGCGCTTGTTTTTTACCTCCAAATTATTTATTGCTTGAATTGGAGAATTACCTGGATAATCGTATTACAGCCAGCCATATTATAAATATAATGATGCAATCGCAAAAAGAGGCTGGGGTTTAATACGCAGACACTTAGGCGAGTTGTGCATGTTTTTTAGTAATTAGAACGAAAATGTTTTACAATTAAAATAGAACTAAACTACAATAGAACTTACTTTTCGTCAACTTGTTCTTTAAAAATTTGTGAAATTAAGTCATCCCCTACCTGTCATAAGATTATAAAACTTGCTGTTTATTTTCTTAAAAAAATAGAAGAATAAAAACTCTTATACAAACGCATTTATTTAGTACTCCAGCTTAACAAAGTAAAGAGGTTGATTGTATGGTTTATCGTACTTACGAGCACTTGTTGTTATTTTTCTTCTCTTTTTAACTCTATAAGTTGTTGTTGATATACATATTTTCTTTATTTACGTACATATGTATATGTGTATGTAATAGTTGTTGTTGCTTTATTATTGTGTTGTCTTGTTAACAATCATTTGCCATTATGTTGTTTTTATCTCTTTTTTTTATTTTTTTTCTTCGTCTTTTATTCTCTTTATCATTTTCTCTGTTCGAAACAGCATGTGTAACATTCATTTTCTTTGTAAAATATTTTGTTATTATTTTGTATGTGATGTGATGATAATTATTTTGTTGTTGTTGTTGCTGTAACAGCCTGAAGTTGTTATTCATTTTATTTTTAAAAAATATTTTTGTTGTTGCTGTGGGTGCTGATGATGTTGACGTTTGTCTGGCTTGTTTGTCAAAAGGTGGCTTTAAAAATTTACTTAAGAATTTTATACGTTTTTTATTGTGAGATTTAAGAAGTTAAAAATAAGAAATAAATCAAATCCTATAACATGCATACATTAGATCAAGAATTGAACATATAAACTGCAGCATATTTTTAAGGGTTTATGTTGTTAAAACGAAAATTTGACTGACTTTAAGGGTTAAGTGGTATATAATAAGATTTTCATCTTTGTTTTGTATTTTTCTTTTTTAAGAAGATAATATTTTAAAGATTTTTTTTTAAGGGAAAAGTCAGTTTAACTAAAATCTTTGTATGAAAAATATTATTGCAATTTTGCTGCTACTCAATTCTAGTTCAGTTCTGGTTTAGTTTCAATTCAGTTGTAGTTCATTGCCCAATTAGTTCTGATTGAAACTCACTATAACTAGACTATGACTAGTTCAGTTTTAGTTCAGTTCTAGTTCAGTTAAAGTTAAGTTCTAGTTCAGTTCTAGTTAAATTCTAGTTCAGTTTGAGTTCAGTTCTAGTTCAGTTTGAGTTCAGTTCTACTTCAGTTCTAGTTCAGTTCTAGTTCAGTTCAAGTTCAGTTCTAGTTCAGTTCTAGTTCAGTTCTAGTTCAGTTCTAGTTCAGTTCTAGTTCAGTTCTAGTTCAGTTCTAGTTCAGTTCTAGTTCAGTTCTAGTTCAGTTCTAGTTCAGTTCTAGTTCAGTTCTAGTTCAGTTCTAGTTCAGTTCTAGTTTAGTTCTAGTTCAGTTCTAGTTCAGTTCTAGTTCAGTTCTAGTTCAGTTCTAGTTCAGTTCTAGTTCAGTTCTAGTTCAGTTCTAGTTCAGTTCTAGTTCAGTTCTAGTTCAGTTCTAGTTCAGTTCTAGTTCAGTTCTAGTTCAGTTCTAGTTCAGTTCTAGTTCAGTTCTAGTTCAGTTCCAGTTCAGTTCTAGTTCAGTTCTAGTTCAGTTCTAGTTCAGTTCAAGTTCAGTTCTAGTTCAGTTCAAGTTCAGTTCTAGTTCAGTTCTAGTTCAGTTCTAGTTCAGTTCAAGTTCAGTTCTAGTTCAGTTCTAGTTCAGTTCTAGTTCAGTTATAGTTCAGTTCTAGTTCAGTTCTAATTCAGTTCTAATTCAGTTCCAGTGCAGTTCTAGTTCAGTTCAAGTTCAGTTCTAGTTCAGTTCAAGTTCAGTTCTAGCTCAGTTCTAGTTCAGTTCTAGTTCAGTTCTAGTTCAGTTCTAGTTCAGTTCTAGTTCAGTTCTAGTTCAGTTCTAGTTCAGTTCTAGTTCAGTTCTAGTTCAGTTCTAGTTCAGTTCTAGTTCAGTTCTAGTTCAGTTCTAGTTCAGTTCTAGTTCAGTTCTAGTTCAGTTCAAGTTCAGTTCTAGTTCAGTTCTAGTTCAGTTCTAGTTCAGTTCTAGTTCAGTTCTACTTCAGTTCTAGTTCAGTTCTAGTTCAGTTCAAGTTCAGTTCTAGTTCAGTTCTAGTTCAGTTCTAGTTCAGTTCTAGTTCAGTTCTAGTTCAGTTCTAGTTCAGTTCTAGTTCAGTTCTAGTTCAGTTCTAGTTCAGTTCTAGTTCAGTTCTAGTTCAGTTCTAGTTCAGTTCTAGTTCAGTTCTAGTTCAGTTCTAGTTCAGTTCTAGTTCAGTTCTAGTTCAGTTCTAGTTCAGTTCTAGTTCAGTTCTAGTTCAGTTCTAGTTCAGTTCTAGTTCAGTTCTAGTTCAGTTCTAGTTCAGTTCTAGTTCAGTTCTAGTTCAGTTCTACTTCAGTTCTAGTTCAGTTCTAGTTCAATTCTAGTTCAGTTCTAGTTCAGTTCTACTTCAGTTCTAGTTCAGTTCTAGTTCAATTCTAGTTCAGTTTGAGTTCAGTTCTAGTTCAGTTCTAGTTCAGTTTGAGTTCAGTTCTAGTTCAGTTCTAGTTCAGTTCTAGTTCAGTTCTAGTTCTAGTTCAGTTCTACTTCAGTTCTACTTCAGTTCTAGTTCAGTTCTAGTTCAATTCTAGTTCAGTTTGAGTTCAGTTCTAGTTCAGTTTGAGTTCAGTTCTAGTTCAGAGTATAGTATATTTAGAGTACATTTATTTTTATATTCACTCTTTTTTTCTCAAGAACTCTTAGCGTAAATTTTTTTGTCTGCCATCAAATCAGAGATTTATTTCATATTTACTTAATTTACCTTTAAACATGCCAACTTGATTTAAAATCGTTTTTTGATTTTCCTCCATTTCATATGTTTATCTAAATGCTGACATAGAAGATTTTGAAAATAATATTTAGTAGAAATTTTTAGATGTGTAAGTGCATATTCATTTGTCTAAGTATCCAATGTTTGTCTGTGTGCGTCTACATTGTACGAGTAGGTGTTAAATTTATTTTATTTTTATTACAGCAATTTTATTTTCATCACAGCTAAATATTGTCTTACAAGTTGTAAGATTATTTTATTGCAAAATATTCATTTAACTTTAAGCTCCATCTGCCATATGGTTTTCTTTTTCACATTTTCCTCCTTTTTATACCCTTCACCACAGGTGTAAAGGGTATATATAAGTTTGTCATTCCGTTTGTAATTTCCACAATTTTCGTCGGAGAGCAAAAAAGTTTATATTTTCGGAATCCTTGTAAGAAGCGATGACGATTGGACCATGTCCGTCCGTCCGTCCGTCCGTCCGTCCGGTTGAAATGGCGTTTATGAAGCCCACCGATAACTGACATATATAATATGTATGTCAAACGATCGGAAATGCTTTCGAGAATTTTGCTATTGGAATTCAGCAAGATAGGTTCATACAATGCGGAGATATGTTCAAAAAACCGGTTTTTTGAACCGATTTTCCAGTTTCTGAAGCCTCTGTATACACTACGGACTTCGTTTTTACAAAGAATTCTCGAACATTTTTTTCTGAATTTTTGTTCTGAAAAAATGAAATAAATCGGTTCAGTAATAACTGAGATATCGGACAAAACGCATTTTTTATTTTTTGAAGCCTTGGTTTAAGCTATAGATTTTTATTTTTATACAGATCGGTCACAAATATTTTTATAAAATTTCAGTTTTTTGAATCAGGAAGATCGGTTTATAAATGGTGGAGATATGCTTTAAAAACCGGTTTTTAGAACCGGTTTTTTAGTTTCTGAAGCCTCTGCATATACCAGGGACTTCGAATTTTTAAAGGGGGCTCGAAAATTATTTTCTGAATTTTTGTTCTGAAAAAATTAAATAAATCGGTTCAGTAATAACTGAGATATCGGGGAAAACGAATTTTTTATTTTTGAAGCCCTTGTTTAAGCTATAGATTTTTATTTTTATATAGATCAGTCATAAATATTTTTATAAAATTTCGGTTTTTTTAATAAACCAAATTCGTTCATAATCAACAGAGTTATGGCCCAAAAACAAATCTGTTAAGAATATAAATACACCAACAAACATGTATATTAAGCATTGTAATGACTATTAGTGACGTTTTTTGTTTTTTTGTATAGACAAGTAGTTTAGTTATCAACAGCAGTAATATGATGAATAACAGTGTTGTTGTTGTTGTTCTTTGTATATGCAGTCTGTACAAAAATAAATAGATATGGAATTGTAGTTGTTTATTTTTAAAAACTAAAACATATCTGTTAAGAATATACATAAATACATACATAAACATGTATATTAAGCATTGTAATGACTATTAGTGACGTTTTTTGTTTTTTGTATAGACAAGTAGTTTAGTTAGCAACAGCAGTAATATAATGAATAACAGTGTTGTTGTTGTTCTTTTTGTATTCAGTCAGTTTGTACATACAAAAATAAATATATATGGAATTGTTGTTGTTTCTTTTTTAAAAGCAAAGCCTGTTATGATTGTTTTTTTTTTCATATTCAAATTTTCGTAGTTTGAAAAAAATTTAGATTTAGAAAATATGCAAGCATACGTTAAGGCGAAAATTTTATTAATTGTCGGTAATATGGTAATATGATGTCGATAAGATGGTAAGATGGTAATATGGTGAAGGGTATCAAAGATTCGGCACAGCCGAATCTTTTTTCAATTTAATTTTATTTTCTCTTGAAACATGATTTTTATTTTTCGTTTTTTTTTTTCTAAATGCTGCCGTTCTATATGTTTTTCCTTTGTTAGAAATGTGGTAAAAAAAAAAATCGATTTGTGGTTTAATGTTGATAGATAAAATTCAATTTACCTCAAATTTGTTTCTTTTTATATGCTTTGGAAATTTTGATTTTATTTCCTTTTTCTTTCAGATGAGTGATAGCATAAAAAATGATGAAGATTTTTAGAAATAAGATGTTTAAGAAAAGAAACATATTTTTAAGGTAAAATTATAAGAATTAAATAAATTTATTTCTTGAGTATTCTAGGATCGATGAAGCTTCGAAACTAGAATGAATCAATATTTCTATTCTTCTGCAGTTTTTGCTCCACAAAGATTTCTTTTCACAGGAATTTTTTTACTGCATTAATAAATGATTTTCCTAAATTTTCTTATGAAATAATTTCTTAAATATGCTTCATGTTATCTTCAGTAAACAAAATTTTAGAAAAAAAAACTTACAAAAAAAGAAGAATAGAAAAAGAAATAAAAAATAAATAAAACAAACAAACAATTGTATGGTTACGCCTGGGTAACTTTAAGAATCAACAGCAACAGTTGGCAAGGACGCTTTTCATTTTTTTCTTCTACAAACATGAGTTTTGTTTTCACAACAGCTGAATCCTTTAGCTACAAGTTTAGTCTCTTGGCTTTTGTATATGTGTAACAATTTATTGTTAATTTAACTAGGCACTGACTATACACCTTGTTTTCTATGTGTATATGTGGGTTTATGTGAAAAGTCCTTAAAGAGAAATGCACAAGAAATTAAATTACATTTGAGACTATTTAAAGTCAACAGAGCATAAACGACTGCACACGTTTTCAATGATATACTACCGTATATAGAGAGTAGGAAGAAAAAAGAAAGATTTTTGTTTTTTCACTTTTTAAATTTTCCGCTTTTTAAAGATGGTTATAGTGAAAAGGCAGGAGTGAAAGGAGTTTGCATGAATTGAAATGGTTTCACTGATAACATACACATGTAATGAAGTACTTATTTGTAAATAAAATATACAAATCATCCATTTGTATTCTAAGAAAAAAAAAGTTTTAAACAAATCATTCGAGATTTTGTATAAATAGAAATGTTGAAGGATAAAAAAGGAAGACAATGATAAATTAATTTACAAAAACAAGTTTATTAAGAATTTAAAAAAAAAGAGTCTTTCAATTAAGGGTAAATTATTTATACTCAAGAAAAACAGAAATAAATATAAAGGAAACTTGATCAGAATTGGAATGGAACTAAATTAGAACTGAACTAGAACTCAATTGAAACTGAAGTAGAACTGAACTAGAAACAAATTAGAACTGAAACAGAACTACCAGAGAATTGAACTAAAACTGAACTAGAACTGAACTAGAACTGAACTAGAACTGAACTAGAACTGAATTAGAACTGAACTAGAACTAAACTAGAACTGCACTGGAACTGAATTAGAACTGCACTGGAACTGAATTAGAACTGAATTAGAACTGAACTAGAACTGAACTAGAACTGAACTAGAATTGAACTTTAACTGAACTAGAACTGAACTAGAAGGCCAGTGTTGTTTCAGCCTATATATATATAACTAAACTAATATTGAACTAAATAATATTAAAAAAAAAAACAACTTAAATTCCATAACTTTAATTCTTAAATTTCGGTCTCCTTTATTTCTCTCTCCACATTTTCTTTCAGCCTTTTTAATTATTCCATAACAGTAACAAATTAAGTAGAATAAAAACTTTTAATCTCACTTTCATATTTGTTGTGTTTTTCTTAACATTTTTTTTTAACATCTATGCTTTTTTGTTTTCTCTTTCTCTCAGCCTGCTGACTAACTTCACTGCCATTTGTGGACCATAAACTGTTTGTTCAGACATTTTAAGATGAAATATTAAAAGGCAACAAAGATTGCACATAATTAACCGTCGTTTATACGTCATGTTTTATTACTTCATTTAAAACTTTGCTTTTTGTGTTACTTTAAATTAATTTTGCGCTGTTTGCTTTTACTTGTTCGTGTAAGTTTTTCTTGTTTTTTTTTTTTTTTTTTTTTTTTTGTACTTCTTCTTGCTGTATTATGTTTTACTTGCAACTTGTTTGTTTATAACAATATAAACTTAACAATGATATACAAACTTACATTTATATACAGCTCCATATGCCTTAGACATACTAACACGTGTACTTTTTATATATAAAAACACCTTCATTTAAGACTACTTTAATACGCCAAGAAGTATGCTATAACTAGTAACTATACAAACATTAAAGTAAACAAGATATATTTGTACTTGTTGGTGTGGTGTGATAGTAGTAAACAAGAAGAAAAAATAAAAAATAAGAAAAAAATAAAAAATAACAAGAAATAAAAACGTTAAGTTATAAAAGTTAAATTTCAAAAAATTTAACTTTAATTAGAACTGATCTGGAGTACAAAGTTTTTTTTATTTATTAAAATTTTATTTTGTACAAAACAAGTTCAATTCTTTTTAAGTTCTAGTTCAGTTTAATTCTTTTTTAGTTCTAGTTCAGTTCTAACTCAGTTCTATTTCAGCTCCAATTCAGTTTTAGTTCAGTTCTAGTTCAGTTATAGTTCAGTTCTAGTTCAGTTCTAGTTAAGTTCTAGTTCAGTTCTAGTTTATTTCTAGTTCAGTTCGGGTTCAGTTCTAGTGCAGTTCTAGTTCAGATCTGGATCAGTTCTAATTAAATTTTATTTCAGTTTTTAATAATTTTTTTTTTTTATCTGACTCTGTTTATTATCTTCCATTTAATAATTTCCTCACACCATTTATGTATCTTAATTTAGTTTGTCTCATAAATTCATTTTTTTCTTTATTATTACAGCCAAAAATCAATTTTATTTAATATTCATATATTTATTTGTTACACCCTCAAGTTGTAAAAAACATAAACTTATTAAAAATTTGGTTGCTCTTATCTTAAAAAAATATCATGTTTGTTTAAGAAAATTGATTTTTACTTGCGTTTAACTTTTACTTACAATCTGATGTAGAATAAAAAACAATAACAAAAATAACATACTTGTTAATAACTTTTTTACAAAAAAAAATTTGATGAAATCTTGACAAACATTTTATTATAAAAGTCATTAATTTTATAATGTAACAAACAATAAATATCATATAAAGGAAATGGTACAGAAACATATAAGGAAGAGAAAGAAATCAGGGCAAAACACCCAATAGGAAATGGTATAGACAATAGGATAACAGAAGACTTTTGTGAAGTGTTAGAAATAATTTTTTAATATTTTATTTACTGCTTTTAAATTCTTTTAATTCTTCCTCTAAGCTTTAAATTAGTTTCACTTGCAGACTCTTTCATCTATTGTCTTATTTAGTTTTTTTAATTCCTAAAAGGTTCTTTATTTATTGATTTGTATGAGTTTGTAAAATTACTCACACTTTCATTTATTAAGAAAAAAAAAATTCATTTATGAGACATGGTTACACCTATTTATACAGTAATACTTACTTACTGACACACTTACATATAACAACACACGACGTATTCAAGTAAAATATCTGCCAAAAGAAACTTTTTCTTTTCCTTTCTAATAACTCGCTACAATTTTCCCCTCTTCTTTTTCAGTTGTTGCTGGAAGAAAAAAAAAACAACTTGACGGTCTTTAATACCATTTTTTTACTTATTCACACGCACACATTCATAAAAATTAAATGATGTGGTTTTGAAAACGGTTGGCTATATTGTTTGGAGCTAAAAATATGTGTGTGTATCGGTTTCCCTTTTACTTGTTGGCGTTAAAATGTTTGGTGCATAAACCGGAAATTACTTTATTTGAATACAAATTGACAATGTGTGTGTGAGTAAGTGAAGGGTAGTGAGAGAGGGGGTAAAAAATTTTAAGAACTTATTTGGGTTAAATTTTATTTTTGCAAATGAAACCGTTTAAAAACACTTGGATCCTTAAATTAAGTCTCAAGTTTTTTAACCTTTAGATGTTTTAGATTTCTGAAGAAAATTCTTCATATATATATTTTTTTTTAATTTGCTACTTTGTATGTCTGAGTTTTGCTTATTGTACTGTAATTAATTAATTTGTTTTAAATTTTTGTTCTTTTAAAATTTTCTTTTAAACTGCTTTTGTTAAAAAAAAAAATCAGTCCCTTTTCTTGATGAGCTTAAAGAGTTTTTGCACAGCTTCTTCTTTGAAGGATAAAGTGTAAAAGAGATGTGTTCTTAGGTAAAACAATAGGCTTAATGTAGTACACAGTTTTTTTTTTTTTTTTTGCATTAAAACATTGTGAGCTACTGGAACTCGAATGCTATGGAAATAGCAAAGTACTTGTAACACCAGCAACGATTTGGTTGAAGGAGAAGTGAACTGTTCTAGAAGTCAAATAGCTGAACTAGAGCTGAAATGGAATTGAACTAGAACTCAACTAGAACTGAACTAGAACTGAATTAGAACTGAACTAGAACTGAACTAGAACTGAACTAGAACTGAACTAGAACTGAACTAGAACTGAACTAGAACTGAACTAGAACTGAACTAGAACTGAACTAGAACTGAACTAGAACTGAACTAGAACTGAACTAGAACTGAACTAGAACTGAACTAGAACTGAACTAGAACTGAACTAGAACTGAACTAGAACTGAACTAGAACTGAACTAGAACTGAACTAGAACTGAACTAGAACTGAACTAGAACTGAACTAGAACTGAACTAGAACTGAACTAGAACTGAACTAGAACTGAACTAGAACTGAACTAGAACTGAACTAGAACTGAACTAGAACTGAACTAGAACTGAAGTAGAACTGAACTAGAACTGAACTAGAACTGAACTAGAACTGAACTAGAACTGAACTAGAACTGAACTAGAACTGAACTAGAACTGAACTAGAACTGAACTAGAACTGAACTAGAACTGAACTAGAACTGAACTAGAACTGAACTAGAACTGAACTAGAACTGAACTAGAACTGAACTAGAACTGAACTAGAACTGAACTAGAACTGAACTAGAACTGAACTAGAACTAAACTAGAACTGAACTAGAAATTTTTTTTTTTTTAATTTCAACTGAACTAGAACTGAACTAGAACTAGAACTGAACTAGAACTGATTTAGAACTGAACTAGAACTGAACTAGAACTGAAGTAGAACTTTTTTTTTTTAGTTTTTTATTAATTTTTATTAATTAATTTCATTCATAACAATTAGCAAGTACATTAATAAAAATAATAGCACTAATAATGATAATAACTGAACTAGAACTGAACTAGAACTGAACTAGAACTTAACTGCAATTGATTTATAATAGCAATTGTGCTGATTTATATCTATTTAGTATAAAACTGATTTATATTAGAATTTGAATTCAAGATTTTAGCTCTTTCAAAATTCGTTTAAAATTTTATAAATTTTTTTGCACTAATTTCTCTCATTCCTTTATGATATCTGTGGTAGACAAATGCTACAAAGACTTATTTATTTTTTGTGTATAAAAAACAAACATATTTTTTTTTTTTTGCTTGTAGTTGTCATGTTTTACTAAAGGTATTTAAAAAAAATATTTCATTTTTTTTTATAATATTTGCAAAAGCATCCAAGAGAAACGAGAAAAATTATGATAAATTTTCTTTAAAAGCGACAAGCTCAGTTACCAAAAAGAAATCTAACAAAATATACAAAAAACGTAAGCAGCAACCTGCAAGATGGTAAAAGAAGACAAACATTTTTGCTGCTTCTGTTGGTTTGAGAGCAGGAGAAGTAGAGTTTGAAACATAAAAATCAATTAAGTTAATGGTGACCTTGTATTTGCCACCTCTTTGCAGCTGCTAAAAGTTTTTTTTTTTAAATATTTTGCTTGCAGCCAGAAGAAAAAAAAATAAGTAAAGGCTTTCAAATTTAATTAGAGAGGATTGTATAAATTGTAATGAAATGGGTTGGTTTGGCTAAATATTACAAATAAAGACAAGGGTTTGTTGTTTTATTTTTTGTAATAATTTTTATTTTTTTTAATTTATTATAATTTTAATTGCTTAAGAAGAAGAAGAAGAAGAAGTAATTAATTAAGGTAAAATAATGTTTGGAAAAAATGATTTAACATATAATTTTTATTCAAAATAATAATTTGAATTACTAAAATCGTTAAAATTATTATTATTTTTCTTTTTTTCATATTAAAAATATTAAATTTAATATTTATTTATAAATTTTTATATTAAAATTGTTATTTTTTTATTTTACAACACTTTTATTTTTAATTTATTTGCAATATTTATTATAAATAAATAATTTTTTAAATCAATAAATTATCTTATATCCGGTTTTGTTTACAATTCTTATTGTTATTGTTTTTTGTTTTTTTTTTTTTTTTTTTCTTTGTATTACAAAAGCAAAAAAAATGTAAACAAAAAATAACAGAATAATTTTTGAGTTTCTGTTATTGTTTTTTTTATTTTGTATAATATATTGCTTTATGCTAAGAGCTATTTTAAAGACAAGAGAGTTGCAAAGGAGAGGAAGAGCTTAGGTGTTATGGTGAGTTAAAGGAGAATTGTACTTATTTATTTATATTTATCAGAGTTTTTTTTACAAAGGAGAGGGAGAGCTTAGGTGTTATGGTGAGTTAAAGGAGAATTGTATTTATTTATTTATATTCATCAGAGTTTTTTTTTATATTTTTTTTATATTAATTGTAATTGTTTGTGTATAGAATTAATAGAGTGTTTATATTTTGGTGTGTGTATATATGTGTGTATGTTATTGTTTTCCTTTTTAATTTGAAAAGGAAACGGATATTTATATTTTTTTATTGTTTTGTTGACAATAAAACTGTTTAAAATATTTAAATTTTTTTGTATAAAAGGAAAAAAATAAAATACAAAAGAAATATATTTTTTGAATTTTAACAAATACGTCATTTTAACATTTATAAAGAAAATATTATTAAAACATAATAAAAAAAAAAAGAAAGAAAAAAGGTAATAAATAATAATTTCATATTACTTTTACTTAAGAAAGTAGGTATTTATTTTAAACAAGTAAAATATTTTATAGGTTTTATTTTTTTCTCTTTAAACATAAAGAAGTCATAAAACATTTTTTTAATAACCCTCTAAAGAGTCTTATAAAAAAAAACCTTTTACATAAAATTTATAGGCTTCTTAATAAGTTTTTCTTTTTTTTTTCCAGTCTTTACTTTACCACAACATAAATCACCCAATTTTGCCCACAAAAGCCGGCTTTTAAGCTATAAGAAAAAAAACTGAAAATGTAAAATATTTTGTCATAAAAAACAACAAAAATCAATATATGATTGCCTGCTTCCCAAAAAAAAAAAATCCTTTTAAAAATTTTCACAAAACAATTCCATGTTATTTTTTCCACAACTTTAATATTGTAAATCTTTATGGTTAGTATACCATAAATTATAATACATGTACGTATCACCAAAAAAAAAAAAGAAAAAATGAAATAAAAACCTTATGAAATGAAATATGTAAAATATTTCATGTAAAACAACTTTATTTCTCTACAAATACTTCTCCACATACATATGTATGATCTGTTAATGTTGTTACTATTACACATAAACATAATTGTAATAACTGTTGTCCTTGTTTTTATTGTTACATACTACTGCTGCTGTAATTTACAGCTTAATATGGATTAATACACCTGAATACTATTTTTTCTTTTTATTAAGAACTTGCTTCGAAGGTTTTCAGTTTGAGTATATATTTAATATAAAATACTACCAATTAAAATCATATTTTTATGAAAAATATTTTTTCGTTGTATTGAGAAAATAAAATAAAAATTAAAATATTTTTTCACTTATCAGCAACATTGTTACTTCATGATATTTAAGCAGCTTAAAAATATGTTTTTTATTAAAAACAAATAGAAATTATATGTTAAAATAAAAGTTTTCATATAAAAGAGTTATAAATAAAGCAATACAAGTGCAAAAATATTTTAAAAATTAAATTAAAAAAAATTAAGTCAAATTGGATAAAAAAAGGGCTTAAAAGAAATTTAAAAATAGACAATTTTCATTAACAATTTCCTCATTCCTAAAACCAGCAATAAGATTTAAACTACTTAATGTATAATTATTGTTTAAAATAATAATAAGTTCATAACACTCATACGCCCTCGTGAACTTGAATAAATACTTTGATTAATCAAACTTTTAAAATAATTTCCTTACTATTTTAAATAACTATTCATTCATCCAATATTTTAACGAATGAAAAGTTATTTTAAAATAATGGACAAATTATTTTTAACAAGTTTTATAAATAGTTTTATAAATTATACGTTTTTACTGTTTTAATATTTTTAATGTTAATTGTTTATTTTGTGATTAAAATTTAATTTCAATATACAATCAAATCAGTTTATTAGCCACTAAGATAACCAGGCGATACCCCTTAATTATATGACTTTTCAAATTGTGGCCAATAGTTTGGACTTTTTTCTCAAGCCCTAAGAAGAAGTATGTTATGGAGCCATAAAGACTAATTTATACTTGGGATACTCTGCTAATATATTCAAATAAAAAACTTTAAATTAAAAAAAATTTATAAATATTGGGTTTTAACAAAAAAAAACTTCGAAAATTCATCAAAATTCCTGAATAATAAAAAAATTATTTAACATAAAAGTAAACAAAACTGTTGCGATTTTAAATAATTCAGTTTCTTTCTCAGTTTTAGAAAAAAAAATTGCAGTCAACTTTATGGCGATTATATCTAATTTGGTTGTTTTTTACATTCCTTTTATTCTTAATTTTGACATTTTTCCATTATTGCCGTTTAGAAGTTTTTTTTTTTTTATTTTTTTTATTTTTTTTTTTTTTTTGCGATTATTTTTTCCTCCTTGTTTTGTATGTTGTGACGATTTTTTCTTCATTTTTTTTTTTTGGCGTTTTTTCGTTTTGGTGATATTTTTAATTTTGTTTTTTTGTGTTATTTTAGTTCGTCGCTCAATGAGGTAAAATGTATCGAAATGGCCCTTAATTCAGTGAAAGGTGATATCAATATTTTAATGATCACGTTTTAGTTTTTTATTTATTAGTAGGTAAAAAAAAATCGTTTATAGAATTTTAAGATATACATTGGGGTTAAATTGATCGAAAATGATGCTTAACTCAGGGAAAGGTAATATCTGTCCGTCTGTCTTCTTGACTTAAAAAAAAAAAAAAATTGTATTTTTAGAATGTGTCTATACATTTGGCTTAAATGGATCAAAAATGGCGCTTAATTGAAGGAAAAGGAAAAGTATTGAACGAAAAGTAAATAAATGTATATATGGAAATTAAAAATTGTTTCTTAAGTGAATTCTGATGTCCGTCCTTCTGTCCGTCCGTCTGTTTGTTAATTTATGCAAATTTTCCAATTGAAAATCATTTATTTTTGGACTCAGTAAAGATATCGACTTTAAATTTCCTTTTTTCGATAAATAATTTTGTTCTTTAACTAAGTGCAAAAAATATAGTAAAATCATTTAAAAATTTAAGGTAATATATGGGAAAAACTTGACTAAGATCTTACAAAATTGAGATTTCTGATATTTCAAATGTATATAACTAGAAATATTTATGCAAGCATGTTTTATAAAGGATTTACCAAGTGTTTTAAGGTGATATAAAAATCTTTGAAATCGATTAAGGAATAAAAATTCTTTAGTGGTTAAACATTTTCTTTGTCATTTGTACTCTATTTTGAGTCCCCTTAGCTCCGTTACTAAAATGTATATAGAATTTTTCTTTCAAGTATAAAATGGTACTCTTCTCTGCTACGCTTATGTGAAATTTTATATAACTCCAACCATTCTATTAGAAGTTACAAATTTATTTCCAAAAATGTTCGATTCTACCCCCTGTCTATGTTTGATAAAGCTAACAAAAAAGTGCATTTAAGCTGTTTTTTGTATGAGAGCTACTGCTGTTTTTTTCGAAAATAAAAAAAAAAATAATAACAATAATTTCTAAAATTGAGCTACATATGCGCACGATTTTTTTCACACTATCAAAGTTGACAATAGTGTGTCAGAAAATGTTTAGAACAAACATTTTGTAAATTAGTGTATTTTAAGACAATTTTCCAAAAAAAAAATAACAAAAATATTTTGAAAAAATATAATTTACAAATACTTGAAGAAAAGTATAAGTAAATACCTGAAGTTTACGGTTCCATTCTAAACTTTTGCTTTAAAGGGTCTTTTATTTAAAATTTATGAAAATTAAATTTTTTTTTTTTTTTGTTCTTTTTTCCAAATATAAAAAAATAGTTAACTTTAAAAGCTCCGTACAAGAAAACAACAAAATCCAGCTTTTGTTGCTAATGTCTACATTCATTCGGTACCCAATTTTTTTAAGAAAAATTAATATTCAAAACACAACGTGCTTTTCTTTTTGGGAAATTTTTCGACGATTTTTTAATTTTGTGGTTGTGGTTGGAGTATTATGTGTTTGTGCTGATGTTTGTAATGCACAGAAAAAATTATCGGACCCCCCACCTTAAAGTATACCGTTCGACTTAAAATCACTTTCTGTGTCGATTTAACGATGTCCGTCCGTCCGTCTGGTCGGCTGGCTGGCTGTCCATGTAAACACTGTGAACAAAGTGCAGGTCGATCAAGATATCTTGATGAAATTTTGGCACAAATAATTATTTTGACATAAGGACGAAGTTTATTGAAATTGGTTATGATCCGTCTATTATTTTACCTAGCCCCTATACAAATGTCCCCCCGGAATAAGGGTTTAACGACCATAAATGCCTTAAATATAGCAATATTTCAATGAAACTGGTAAAAAAGAGTTTTTTATAATTGTTAATCTTTGTGCCAAATTTCATCATCGGTCTATAATTGACCATAGCTCCCATATAAATCCCCTCTTCCGAAAATCACTTTAACGTACACACAGAGAAAAGATTGGTTGGAAAACGGTTCTCATTACACAATTTCAATCAGTCTAATAAAAATTTATTCCTAAATATTAAAAAGTTATAAATGCATAGTATTGCAATATTTAGAACAACTAAAACATCGTTGTAACTGAATTGAGGTTTTTGAAACTGTTAAGTAAGTTGAATGAATCGATTTGAATTTTATTTCAATTTATTTTTATAATTTGGAACTGAATTTAATTCATTACTTTATGTATTTCTCCCATATGTTGGCGATTATAATAAAAAATTAGTGTTCTCAACTAATATATTTTTGTTTTCTCGTTGACATTCGTAAAAAAAATTAAATTAAATACCAAACTTTAAACACAATATACAATAAATTATAATTCTGTTTTAAATATTAACTTAGAAATCCGGCAAACTAAGCAGAAAAAAATCAATCCAGATGTGATGAATTTGTATGGAATATCCAAAAGCTGTTTATTAAATTGTTGTTAATTTTGAAAACATGTCCAACAAAAAAAAAAATTCTTCGTGCTCCTTCAAAAAAAAATATGTGGACTAGATGGAATTCCGCATGCTAAACTGCTTTCAGTTTTCTCCCATCCCATTACTCAAGTATATTTCACTATAACTCGTGAACGGTATGCACGATTAATATAAATAATACCCCAAAGAATATGGAATAAAATTGGCTTTAAATCATTCTACTAACAAATTTGTGTCCACTCAATAGTTTTGGAGATATTTCGAAATAACTGTCCGAAAAAAATTTTTCGCGCTATATTCAAGATTTCTTTTTTTTACTAAAACTTCTTTTTAAAAGTGAAAACATCAAAAATGTTTCAGTTTATCATCTCTATCTCAAAATAGAAAAAACTACGAGTAAACAAAGTCACGTATCATACAAATTGATGCACAAATCTTGATTGGATTCACAATTAAGTTAGGATACCCATGCATACCTGTAGCTAAGTGGAAATACACTAGTGGGCAAAAAAAAATTTTTTTTTTTCGTCTTAAATAAAAAAAAAAAAATAAGTGGATTGGATGAAGTTCAATGTGCTGAATAAGAATCAGCTTTTACTTTTTTTTATCACGTATTGATTTTTGTTATGAGCATGACTACTATGACCCCGCCTTTAGGAAATTCTTGAGCGAATAAAAAACATTGTTGACATATCTTGAATACAATTTTCGTATGCGTGGTGTACCATTTATCAAAATCGTGTAAACGGTTCTTGAGTTATAGCCTAAATTTGACAAACCATTCTCGAATTTTATTGTGTGACCGCTGAATAAGGTGATGATATTAGTCATGCACCTAAAAAAAATCAACACGTGATAGAAAAAATGTGAATGCAGATTCTTGTTTAACTCGTCAAAATCCAACTAGGCCACCTATTTTTGTTTCAAGAAAAAATATTTTTTTTATTTTTTTGCCCACCACTGTATTTTTACGCTATTGTACGAACATGAGTATTTTTACTTAACTATGCATCGATTTTAAAGAAACATACCTTATTTTGTTTGCAGCATTACCAGCTTTAAAATAAAGATGATAAACTGTAACATTTTTGATGTTTTCCTTTATTAAAATACATTTTAGTAACAAAAAAATCTAAAATTTAGCATGAGAATGATTTTTTTTTTGGGCACTTATTTCAAAATAACTTCGAAACTATTGAGCACATAAAAAATGAGTTTGGATGATTTATAGATATTTTTAGTGCGCATCTTTTGGTGTATCACTTAAGTCAATCGTACACACCGTTCTTTAGTTATGAAAAAATATACTAGAGTAATGGCCTTACTATGGGCGAAATATTAGACACGCCCATAAAAAAAAAAATCCAGACCTGATGGAGAAAAACTGAAAGCAAATTCATGTTTAGCACATCAAAATACATCAAGTCCAACTAAGGAGTGCGTTCGAAAAAATCTTAACATATATAATATTCAATATTTTGGAAACGGTTGATTTTAGAGTTTTAATTCTTTTTTTATTTAATTGATAATTTATTACAGATCACTGAAAAATATAACTTTTATGGTTCTAACCACTACTTATGAATTTGTGGACCATTTTTGGTAACCTTTCCGTTAGAGTTTTTTTCATTGCTTCAGTCACTTTTTTGGAACAGTGCGCACATCTTCTTTTAAAATCTTCGGTATTTTGGGACACCTTTTTTATGCTCTTCAATTCATTTTTCACAAGAGCTCAATATCTCTCCACTGGTCTAAGCTATGGACCATTTGGAAAATTTACCTCTTTTGGTTATTTTTTTGGTACCACTCCAGAGCTTACTTACCGTAGTGACATGATATCAAATCGGGCCAAAAATGTGTGGACACGTTGTGCTCTCTTATGAAAAGAAGAAGTTTATTTTGCAAATATTCCTTGATGTATATTTTGGTATTTACAGAGCCGAATGTAACAAATGACTTTCCTGTTTTGCCGCAAATGCAAAAAGCTTGTTATACCAGGAATTTTGTAGGAAATTTTTTCTGCTTTTGGGTCCTAAACTTATATTTAACATTGCCTCGGGCATTAACAATAAAAAGTATTGACACAGAAGCTTTCTTCGTCAATTATACAACTTGAGTATTTTTGTATGAAATTTGGTTTTAATTTCCGTGTCCTATTCTTGGCTTCTAATTTTTTTGCAGCATTCCTGTTTGGATCTATTTGGACTTTATATGTTATCAACTATGCATTAGCTTTAAATTTTCACACCAAACTGGGCTGATTTTCTAACAGATGTGTTTGGAGTTTCTTTCAATATGCTTTAAATTTTCTGGCCTTCCCAATATTATGTGGACCTTTTTTTCTTTCCGAACCAGATTTCCTATCAATGAACAAATTCTCCTGATACTGTTTAATAACATTAGAAACTGTTTGAGGGCAGCAATTTAATTCTGTGGCCAATTATTTGTAGGACCTATTTAGATATTTTTTGAAATTTTTTAATAATTTGTAGAACGTACATCTTTTTCATCACTCATCTTGATCAAAATCACGACAAATCAACATGGTTGTTATTAGAAATAGTAACTGAAGTATTTTTCAATGATAACTAGATCAAACAAAATGTTTAATATTGCTTCCGAAAAAAGTTATGAGGCAAAACGTGTGTTAAGATTTTTTCGATCGCACTCCTTAGTTTATGAACGTATAGAAGACGCAATAGTGGCTAATACCTATATTCTTTTTACGTAACACTATACGACAAAGTAAGGATCATCGCGTAGGGGCGAAATCATTACATCTGTAATTGATAGCTCTTGATAGTTTCCAAATAGTTTCAGATAAATAGAAAAAAATAATATAAATATAGTTCGAAGCTCAAATATTTTAACATAAATGTTTAGAGCATTTAAATGCCAATATTTCATTGGAACTTTCTATTCATCTACCTCTCATTATAAGGGGACATTTCTAGTTCGTTTAAAAAAAAAAAATATTAAAAAAAAAACCAAGTTTAAGTCGACTTTCATGACATTTCTTAAAAACGGTCTTGAAATGACCACCTATAAGGTAAGATAAATTAATTTAAAGTTCTAATGAAATATGTCCCGTTAAATGCTTAAATTTTTTGCTACGAACTATATTTATATTATTTTTTTTAGATTTATCTGAGACTATCTAGGTGAAAAATGAAAAACTCTCTTACAACTTTCTTAATTAAATGTGATAAAATAACTCCTACTCTTTGTTGTCATTTTATTACAAATACAGCACAATTATTTATAAGGTGTATAATGAAATATGAGTATTTCTAGCACTACTGAAATCGAAAAGAAATAGCATTAAAAAAACATAAATTTTTATTTAAGTAAAATTTAAAAAAGACAAGAAATAAATACCAATTAAAAAAATTAAAATAAAATGACCAAAAATACCATATTTTAATATAACACTATTAAAAATAAAATTAAAAATTTATAATAAAACTTTTCAAAAACTACTAATGAGCTGTTTCCAGAATATTTTTAATAATATTTTATTTTTTGTACTTTATTTATATCCTTCCTATTCTAACTCCTACCCGCAAAAAAAAAAAAAACATTTCGCTGTGTTTGTTTATTTCACATTGCCCCTGAAAATATGCTTAACTTTATAACAAAGCTATATATCATATTAGACTAACAAATAATAACTAACTATACTAATACCATTTATACTTACACGCTTAATGCTTAATAACGCTTAGTTTAACCCGGTTGCTAAGTGTCCTGTTGCTGCTGTTATTATTATTATTATTATTATTATTACTGTAGCAATTTTCTTTAGCATCCTAAAAATATGCAACACATTATTTCTACTTAGTTTTTGCAATAATGTTTTGTTATTGTTGTAGGTTGTTAGATACTATGTTGATAGAGTAAAGTAGTGAGTTGTGCCATATACAAGTTGTTTAAAGTAGTTCATCATAACAATTTGAGGTTTTTGTGGCTTTTGCTGTTAAAACGGAAATGTATTAGTGTTGCTGTAGGTGTTTGTGTTAGTTTGCAGTTTAGTTTAGTTGGAAAAAAAAAAGAACTTAGTTCAGGTGTGGTTTGTCATTTATTTTTTTTTTTTTTTAACTCGTTAATGTTTTTAGGTTTTAGTAACTAAGTATATATATATATTTTTTAAAGAAACTTAAGGTAATGATGATAAAGTTTAACTTAAAAATAAAGAAATTGTAAAGCTTTAGTTTAACCTAGAAATAAATGGGTAAACATAGGCAATAAAGAAATCAAAATGTTAAAAATAAAATTATGAAAAAAAGATATAATTTTGTTTTAATTTTTTTAGTTTAAAAAGAAACAGTGTTAAGCAAAATTTTTGTAAATTCAAATTTTTAATTCTCATGCCAGTTTAACTTAGCTCTGCCCCTATTTTTTAAGTTATCTTAAGTTATTTAACCCAAATGCCATTTTAATTATGTGTGTTTTTTTCACATGTTTTCCAATCCCACTCATAAAAGTAATAAAACACTGTTATAATTACAAAACAGTATTCTGTATTCTATATCCTGTTGCTCTTGATATTAAAAAAAAATAATAAAAACAAGGAATTGCTAATTTCTCTGTATTATTTGTGCAGAAACAAAACTGGCTTATGCTAGGAATTATAAGATTAACTCGAAAGATTTTTAAACAAATTTCATAGGAAAAAGGAAATTTTGTATAAAGCTATTTAATTAAAGCAACTACTTAAACATACACTTAATTCCTAAAACAAACTGATAAAAAAATAAATAAAGAACAAATCAGCAAATGTTTAATATTGAACCGAGTATATCATAACAATCATACGTCACCCCTAACTCAAGCTTTAAAAGCTATTAATCAAAGCTCTTTAAAAATTTTTTCTGACATTAAAATGAACTATAATTTAAACTAATTTACAAAAAAATCTTAACATAAAAGAAAACTCTGCATGTGACTTTTATTAAAAAGAAAATACTGTAGCACTCCACTTGATTTATACTACAAAAAAATTAACAAAAAACATTCTCTTATTTTCCTCTTAATTAAATTAACTTTTTCATTAAACAAATTCTTTAAAAAATCTTTTAATAGTTAACTATTTAATACTCCCCTATCACCTTATAAATGAGTGATATATGCGAAAATAAATATTACTCATACGCATTTTTATTATTATTTCATAACGCAACTATTTTTTTATCTGAAAAAAATTCATTATAAAAATCATTTTAAATATTTTCATAACATCTGAGCTATAAATGTTTTAATAATAAAATTTTTTCCTACATAACTACATAAATATTAATCAACTGTAAAAATAAGGTAAAATATTTTAAAATAAAATAAGAAAAACAGTTAATTAAACCTAACTGATTTGGGGGGAAAAAAATAAACAAAAATTTTAATTAATACAAAAAGTATTCTTAACTTCATTATCATCATATACAATTTTTAATTTAAATATAACTTTTTTTCCAAAAACTTATTTTACCAATTTAGCATTTAAACCAAAAATAAAATTTTATTATTACACCTCTAAATCTATCACTATCTATTCTATAGTAATTTCCTTTATATAACATTTTAATTTTCATGACAAATTTTGTTCAAAAATTCTCATTATAATTAAGATATTCAATTCATTGCAGTAATTCAAATTAGTTATAAAATAGCACAAAACGAAATAAAAAGCGATTATTTTTTTTCAGCCCATATAAAAATAACTGACAGTAAATGCAAATAAATATGGTATAACATATAATAAAAAAGGACCAGGAAACAAATTATACTTAAGTTTACTTATAAAAGCAGCCAAAAATACTAATTAGTGACATATCCATAGCTATAGTCTCGACTAGCATACAACTTTTTCTATAGACTATAGGACAGTATATAGACCTAGTTATTAACTAACCTATAGCCTTGACTGTAAAATAAATTATAGTAAACACTGTAAAATATATTATAGCATAAACTATAAACTATTCTATAGACTACACTATAAAACAGACTAAAGTTTTGACTATAAAATAGCCTAAGGTCTGGACTATAAAATAGTCTATAGTCTAGACTATAAAACAGGCTAAAATAGCCCAAAGACTAAACTATAAAAAAGTCTATATTCTAGACAATAAAAAAAAATCTATAGTCTAAACTATAAAATAGTTTATAGTCCTGACTATAAAATAGTCTACAGTCTGGACCTTCAAATAGTATATAAGCTAGACTATAAAATAATCTATAAAATAGACTTTGAAATAGTCCACAAACTAGACTATAAAATAATCTATAAAATAGATCATAAAATATTCTATAAACTGAACTATAAAAGGGACCACAAACTAGACTATAAAATACTCTAACAGGACTATAAAATAGTATATACATTAGACTATTACATAGTCCATAAACTAGACAATAAAATAGTCTATAAATTAGACTATAAATTAGTCTATAAACTAGACTATAAAATATTCTATAAACTAGACTATAAAATAGTGTACACACTGGACTTTAAAATTGTATATAAACTAGACTATAAAATACTCTATAAACTGGACCACAAAATAGTCTCTAAGCTAGACCATAAAATAGTCTATAAACCAGACTTTGAAATAGTCCATAAACTAGACTATAAAATAATCTATAAAATAGATCATAAATATTCTATAAACTAAACTATGCAACAGTCTACAAACTAGACTATACAATACTCTAACCCCAGGACTATAAAATAGTCTATACAACAGACTATAAAATAGTCCATAAACTAGATTATAAAAAATACTATAAACTAGATTATACACTACACTTTAAAAAAGTCTATAAACTAAACTATAAAATACTCTATAAACTGGACTATAAAATAGTCTATAAACTAGACTATAAAATAGTCAATAGTCTAACTATAAAATAGTCTATAGTCAAACTATAAAATAGTCTATAGCCTAACTATAAAATAGTCTGTAATATAGACCATAAAATAGTCTATAGTCTGGAATATAAAATAGCCTGTAGTCTAACTATAAAAATGTTTATAGTCTAGACTATAAACAAGTCTATAGTCTAGACTATAAAATATTCTATAGTCTAGAATATAAAATATTCTACAGTCTAACTATAAAATAGTCTATAGTCTAGAATATAAAATAGTCTATAGTCTAGACTATAAAATAGTCTATTATCTAGACTATAAAATTATCTAGGCTATAAAATAGTCAAAACTATAAAATAGTCTATAGCCTAACTATAAAATAGTCTATAATATAGACCATAAAATAGTCTATAGTCTAGAATATAAAATAGCCTGTAGTCTAACTATAAAAAAGTTTATAGTCTAGACTATAAACAAGTCTATAGTCTAGACTATAAAATATTCTATAGTCTAGAATATAAAATATTCTACAGTCTAGAATATAAAATATTCTACAGTCTAACTATAAATTAGTCTATAGTCCAGACTATAAAATATTCTATAGTCTAGACTATAAACTATTCTATAGTCTAGACTATAAAACAGTCTATAGTCTAGAATATAAAATAATTTATAGTCTAACTATAAATTAGTCTATAGTCTAAACTATAAAATATTCTATAGTCTAGACTATAAAATAGTCTATTATCTAGACTATAAAATTATCTAGACTATAAAGTAGTCAATAGTCTATAGTTTAGACTATTTTATAGTCTATAGTCTAGACTATCAAATAGTCTATAGTCTACACTATAAAATAGTGTATAGTCTAGACTATAAAATAGTGAACAGTCTAGATTATAAAATAGTCTATAGTCTACACTATAAAACAGTCTATAGTCTAGACCATAAAACAGTCTATAGTCTAGACTTTAAAATAGTTTATAGTCTAGACTATAAAATAGTCTACAGTCTAGACTATAAAATAGTCTATTATCTGGACTATAAAATAGTCAAGACTATAAAATAGTCTATTATCTAGACTATAAAATAGTCTATAGTCTAGACTATAAAATAGTCTATAGTCTAACTATAAAATAGTCTATAGTCTAGAATATAAAATAGTAAATAATCTACACTATAGAATAGTCTATTATCTCGACTATAAAATAGTCTATTAGCTGGACTATAAAAAAGTCTATTATCTGGACTATAAAATAGTCAAGACTATAAAATAGTCTATAGTTTATGATATAAAATATTCTATAGCCTAGACTATAAAATAGTTTATAGTCTAGACTATAAAATAGTCAGTCTAGACTATAAAATTGTCTATAGTTTATAATATAAAATAGTCTATAGTATAACTAAAAAATAGTCTATTATATAAAATAGTCTATAGTCTAGACTATAAAAGATTCTTTAGTCTAGACTATAAAATAGTCTATATTTTGGACTATAAAATAGTCTAAAGTCTAGACTATAAAGTAGCCTACACATAATTATTCCATAATCTAGTCCATTTTGTTTTCTCTCTCTCTTTCAGGTTTTTACCTTTATTTCATTTATTTAATTATTTTTATTTATTATTATTATTTTTTTTTTTTTTTCTTTTTTTTTATGATTTTTTTATTTTTATTTTACTATTTTAAGCTTATTAAATACTTAATTTCATAATTATTGTTTCGTTGCTTGCAAAAGCTTTAACAATTTTGTTGAGAGAAAAACATTAACTTAAAGTTTGTTACAATTTGAAATGTTATAGTTTTTTTTTTCATATTTTTTAATGCTTGTCTGACTTCATGTGTTTTACAAAAAAATTTTACAGCATTAAATATGTTTTTCTTAGAAAATATGCAGAAAAACAATATTAATGTAAATTATTAACTTTGTTTTTATGCAGATCATACATATATGAGGTTTTTTTTATAATAAAAGTTTTGTAAGCATATTTAGGTTTTGTGTAAGGAGAAAAAGGAGTTAAAAGGCAATTTTTTAGGAGAACTTTTGAGGATCTTAATAGAAGAAATCTTTTTTTTTTCAATTAAGTTTTCTTTGCAGGTTTTATAAATTTGGTTTTATTTTGTGAAATGTAAATTTATATATATGTTTTGCTTTTATTTAAAAAATTTTGACTTTTAAGGCGATTTTACTTTATTAGTAAAATTATAAACACAGTTATGTAGTATTCATTTTATACCTCAACATTTGTGTGTATTTTTATGAAGTTTTTATTTGTTTTTGTTTTGCTACCTTACTATTCATTTTATTTTTTTATTTTTAAATAACTAAGAATTTGTTTTCCATACATTTTGTTGGCGAAACAAAAACTTTTGGAAACCATATACATGCATTTAATTGGCATTTCACACAAAATGGGGAAAATATTTTTTAATCTCTTATTTAAAAACAAACACATAAGATAGCTTTGTATGTGTGTTATTAGCTGGAAACTGAAGTGAGAGTAAATGTGAGTAAAAAAGCTATTATAAACGAAGAGATTTTATGGTTTAGCTGGACTCGCAATTAAAAAAAATCAAGCCACAAAAATATTTGCATAGTTCTATAATTAATTTATTAATTTAAATGATGAAATAAAAGATAAACAGATAAAATTATAAAGAAATGAAGACATAACTAAATCAAATATTAAAAAGAGATTAAACTTTAATCCCTACTTATTGAAATACACAATACTTAACAGCATTAATTATTAGATCTTGTGAAATGTTCAACAATCTATTAGATTCCCGCAACAATTTGATCTACAATATAATGATTGTCAACTCAACAACAGCTATATCAGCCGGAAGATTTTTCCCCAGTCACGAACTTCCAACAACAACGGAGCTGTTGTTACAACATAAACAACAATCTATTCTTCCTTTAAAATATATGTATTTTACTTCAAATTGTCTTGTGGGCTAATTTTATCACTTTTTTCCGTTAAAGGTTTAAAGCAATAAGCTTTTTTTTCACCCCTAAAGTATACCTTATATTTTAGCTTAAACACATACCTTTTTTAACACTGCTTTATCTAATTTAACTGCTTTACCTGTTTAACTCTTTTATTACCAAAAACTGTTTTATTATTTTTACTGTTTTATCTCTTAAAGCAAAATAAGTTTTCTTCATAAAAATGTTATTAAACAATTTCTCTTTGTTTTTTAAGTTAAATTTTTATATTTAATAATTTATTAGTACAATTTAAAAATATATATATTTTTCATTTAATTTAAAATTTCTTTAAAAGAAAATCATCCTAATTCTAAAGATTATTTTAAAAATTAATCAAAAAATAGTTTCTTTTTTAACTTAAAAATGAAATTTTTAACTAAAATTTAAATAAAATACGTTAAACTATGAAAAAAATACTAAGGAAATTTAGTTAATAGGATAAATGTTTTAAAATAAAACTATTCAAGTAAAACTATAAACAATTTTAAACTAAAAAATATTAAGAAAATATTAATGTTATATACTTGTTTTATATAATCATAAGAAAATAAAATAATATTATTAATAAAAATAAAAATAAAAACTAAAAGAAATAATAAATTACTAAATTTCAGTCTTTAAAGTGCTTAGAAATTGTTTGTTTTTATATTAAACTTAAATAAAATATTATTGTTATTATTTAAAAATTATTTTAAAAAAATTAAATGTTTGTTTTAATTTAAAATAAAACGAAATTTTTTATATTTATTTCTGCTCCTCATTTTCTTGTTTTTCATGCTCTATCTTCAAATCACTTGTTACAACCGCTTCTACTTTTTCTTCTTCTTTCTTATCCTCCTCCCCTCCCTCAGTTGTCTGCCCCTCACTATCTGCTGTTTGTTTTTCCTCCATATTCGTTTCACTTGTACTTCTTTTAGGTGACAATGATGCTGATGATGATCCCGAAGAGGGTGTCAATGATGTGGAAGATACTGTTGATGAATCTGTTGTTGTATTAATTTCAATTTCTAATTCGGAAAATATATCTATGAGATTATTGATGCCTATCAAATAGCCATCTTCATGATTTCCTACTTTCCAGGTGCTAGAATGATCTATAAAATGATTCTCTGGAAGCAAAACTGTTTTGGCGAAATCAATTAACCAAACATTGGCCTGTTTGCGATCGTGAACGAAGAGCAGGGAGGAGCCAATAACTTCATGACTACGAAAGAAGTCTGAACATTCGAGGGTGGCGCGTATAGCACGCAAACGTTGGATATAACGGGCCTATAAATATGTTAGAAAAGGAATTTTTGAAAAATTTTACATTGATTTTTGAAGTCGGCTATAGTCATGAATAACTACTAAAGTTTTTACTATAATCGCAGGTGAGTCTCTGACTATAGCCATTACTATAGTCTGGAATATAATCAATAATATAGACTGGACTATAGTTTTGACTATAGTATTGACTATAGTCTTGACTATAGCCCAGATAATAGTATTGACTATAGTCCAGACTATAGTAAAGATTATAGTCCAGACTATAGTAAAGACTAAAGTCCAGACTATAGTTCAGACTATACTAAAGACTCTAGTCCAGACTATAGTCCGGACTATAGTAAAGTCTTGACTATAGTCCAGATAATAGTATTGACTATAGTCTAGATAATAATATTGACTATAGTCCAGACTATAGTAAAGACTATAGTCCAGACTATAGTATAGACTATAGTCTAGATAATAATATTGACTATAGTCCAGACTATAGTAAAGACTATAGTCTTGACTATAGTATTGACTATATTATTGACTATAGCATTGACTATAGTATTGACTATATTCTTAACTATAGCCAGCACTGTAGACTATAATCTGAGCTATAGTCCTGAATGTCTTCACTTTAATATTAAGCAATATAATAACTTACCAATGCATGTGGAAAACCGCTTATAAACTCACGAAAAGCTGACTTGATTTGCTCACGAGATTTAGTTGTTTTAAAATCTTTCGAACTGGTGCCATCACTTTTCTTAATGCCCTGCAAAACAGCAATAAAAACAAAATCTAAACATCTTTACTTTCATTCGATCCCTTTAATAACTCACCTCTATGCGAAAACCCAAAGTGGCTGTACTGGAAATAGTCTCACGCCAAACCATATAACGTGGCTTGGTGACACCCTTAGCCTTGTGTTCATCTTCACTGGGAGCATTTGGATCGATTTGTATCATTTTCTCATACATATCTTTGCGTAATTTGGGTTTTTCTTTAGCCTTGGAAAGCTCCTCCTCTAAATAAGTGCGTACGCCTATTTTACAATCCATAACACAAGGTTGATAGAAATCGCTTAACAAATCTTGTAACTGGAGATACACTGCAAGAAAATTAAAAATATATTATTAAAAAAGATTTAAACTTTGAATTAATATTTAAGTACTTACACTCCCCATCTTCACTGGTTACTTGACCCTTATACTCTGGTACATAGGGCCTTAAAACATCTTTCATCAAAATATGAAAACAATCCTCTTCCTTGGGACATAATTTCTTTAACACTGTACCCTGCTCAGGACCTGCCTTAAAATTGCCTTGATGACCAGCCAATTGAACCCAGGGATAGCGTTGTTTTTTGTAGGTTTGAAAGAAGGGAGTCCATTGTACAATATTGCGTATCTTGCGCCAACCAGAGGGCTGTAAGTAACAAAAACATATGGAGTGGAAAAAATTGCATTTAGATTTTTGTTTTTTGCTTAAAATTACAGATGCAAAATATATATTTTCAATGATTGTTTTTATTCTTCTCTTGTTGTTTCCTTACCTAACAATAGATAAAAAAAAACTACAACAATAATAATTATCACAGTGGCAACAAGAACAACAAAATCACATACACAATGTATTGACGTCAATACAGAAAAAAAAAAATAATGTAAACAGACAGATAACAAAGTCGATGTTGTCGTCTTCAAGTCTTTTATTTTGTCCAGAAACCCAGAAAATAAAACAAACATAAGGAAAGATAATGATCTTGTAGTAAAACGATCGTAGTAAAATTTACGCATTAACAATGAGAAGCATCAAAAAAATAAATAAATATTTCAGGCAAAAAATTATGCAGGTTTAAAAAACCAAAACAAAGTGTTTACACTGGCAGAGAAAAAAGGTCCAAAACACAAAAAATTTAATAGACGCTAAACAAAATATAAGCTAAGCTGCAGACAGGATCATAATCGAAACTATAAAACAGACTGCAGTCGAGCTTATAGTCCAGACTGTAGTTCAGTTTATGGATTAGACTTTAGTCGAGTTTACAGATTAGACTATAGTCGAGTTTATAGACCAGACTATAGTCGAGTTTATAGACCAAACTATAGTCGAGTTTATAGACCAGACTATAGTCGAGTTTATAGACCAGACTATAGTCGAGTTTATAGACTAGAATATAGTCGAGTTTATAGACTAGAATATAGTCGAGTTTATAGGCTAGAATATAGTCGAGTTTATAAACCAGACTATAGTCGAGTTTATTGACTAAACTATAATCGAATTTATAGACTAGAATATAGACGAGTTTATAGACTAGACTATAGTCGAGTTTATAGACTAGAATATAGTAGAGTTTATAAACTAGAATATAGTCGAGTTTATAGACTAAACTATAATCGAGTTTATAGACTAGACTATAGTCGAGTTTATAAACTAGAATATAGTCGAGTTTATAGACTAGACTATAGTCGAGTTTATAGACTAGACTATAGTCGAGTTTATATACTAGAATATAGTCGAGTTTATAGCCTAGACTATAGTCGAGTTTATAGACTAGACTATAGTCGAGTTTATAGACTGGACTATAGTCCAGTTTATAGACTAGTCTATAGTCGAGTTTATAGACTAGACTATAGTCGAGTTTATAGACTGGACTATAGTCCAGTTTATAGACTAGTCTATAGTCGAGTTTATAGACTAGACTATAGTCGAGTTTATAGACTAGACTATAGTCGAGTTTATAGACTAGACTATAGTCGAGTTTATGGACTAGACTATAGTCGAGTTTATAGACTAGTCTATAGTCGAGTTTATAGACTAGACTATAGTCGAGTTTATAGACTAGAATATAGTCGAGTTTATAGACTAAACTATAATCGAATTTATAGACTAGAATATAGACGAGTTTATAGACTAGACTATAGTCGAGTTTATAGACTAGAATATAGTAGAGTTTATAAACTAGAATATAGTCGAGTTTATAGACTAAACTATAATCGAGTTTATAGACTATACTATAGTTGAGTTTATAAAATAGAATATAGTCGAGTTTATAGACTAAACTATAATCGAGTTTATAGACTAGACTATAGTCGAGTTTATAGCCTAGACTATAGTCGAGTTTATAGCCTAGACTATAGTCGAGTTTATAGACTAGACTATAATCGAGTTTATAGCCTAGACTATAGTCGAGTTTATAGCCTAGACTATAGTCAAGTTTAGAGCCTAGACTATAGTCGAGTTTATAGACCAGACTATAGTCGAGTTTATTGCCTAGACTATGGTCGAGTTTATAGACTAGACTATAGTGGAGTTTATAGCCTAGACTATAGTCGAGTTTATAAACTAGAATATAGTCGAGTTTATAGACTAGACTATAGTCGAGTTTATAGACTAGACTATAGTCGAGTTTATATACTAGAATATAGTCGAGTTTATAGCCTAGACTATAGTCGAGTTTATAGACTAGACTATAGTCGAGTTTATAAACTAGAATATAGTCGAGTTTATAGACTAGACTATAGTCGAGTTTATAGACTAGACTATAGTCGAGTTTATATACTAGAATATAGTCGAGTTTATAGCCTAGACTATAGTCGAGTTTATAGACTAGACTATAGTCGAGTTTATAGACTGGACTATAGTCCAGTTTATAGACTAGTCTATAGTCGAGTTTATAGACTAGACTATAGTCGAGTTTATAGACTGGACTATAGTCCAGTTTATAGACTAGTCTATAGTCGAGTTTATAGACTAGACTATAGTCGAGTTTATAGACTAGACTATAGTCGAGTTTATGGACTAGACTATAGTCGAGTTTATAGACTAGTCTATAGTCGAGTTTATAGACTAGACTATAGTCGAGTTTATAGACTAGAATATAGTCGAGTTTATAGACTAAACTATAATCGAATTTATAGACTAGAATATAGACGAGTTTATAGACTAGACTATAGTCGAGTTTATAGACTAGAATATAGTAGAGTTTATAAACTAGAATATAGTCGAGTTTATAGACTAAACTATAATCGAGTTTATAGACTATACTATAGTCGAGTTTATAAAATAGAATATAGTCGAGTTTATAGACTAAACTATAATCGAGTTTATAGACTAGACTATATTCGAGTTTATAGCCTAGACTATAGTCGAGTTTATAGCCTAGACTATAGTCGAGTTTATAGACTAGACTATAATCGAGTTTATAGCCTAGACTATAGTCGAGTTTATAGCCTAGACTATAGTCAAGTTTAGAGCCTAGACTATAGTCGAGTTTATAGACCAGACTATAGTCGAGTTTATTGCCTAGACTATGGTCGAGTTTATAGACTAGACTATAGTGGAGTTTATAGCCTAGACTATAGTCGAGTTTATAGACCAGTTTATAGTCGTGTTTATAGACCAGACTATATTCAAGTTTAGAGACTAGACTATAGTCAAGTTGATACAGTCGAGTTTATAGACTAGACTATAGTCGAGTTTATAGTCAAAACTATAGTCGAGCCTATAGTCAAAACTATAGTCAAGACTATAGTCCAATTTTTTATTTTTTTTTTTTTTCTTTTTTTTTTGTATTTATTCTTTAAAATTCCTTAAATATTTTTCAATCACCCAGCAAATCGTGTGTATTTTACTATTTTGCATATATTTACGATTTTGTGTTATATATTTTATTTATTGTTAAATTTAAGGTGACTTTAAAAAAAAACACTCCTATTTTATTTTTTGCTTCTTACTATTAACAAAAAACTTTTTGAGGCGTGAAATAATATACAAACACACACATGCATTTATAAAACATGGAAAATATTTTAGAATAATTGTATCTATTAACAATATCTATTATTTAACAAATTTATTTAAAAATTAACTTTAGAGACAAGTAAACATTGTCGGTTTATACGCAGCAGGCCAATACAATTTAGAATTCAACAAACACTTAATTGAACGTATAAAAATAAACGACCACCTTTAGAGTGAGTTTTTTTTTTGTTTGTGCATAAATTTGCTGCTAACTTTTTAGCCAAATTGGTATGATTGTTGTTAGAGAATTAGAGGCATAAATACAATTATTTAAGCTAAAAAGAAAAAATAAAACAATTAAACGCTAAGAATAGTTTTTAACAGTTTTAGAGAGGACGTGTTTGGAATGATTAAAACTAAGTTAAAAGAAAAATGTGCTGTGTAATGGTAGATATGAGGCGATTGAATAAAATTTGTATTCGTTTTTAAGCCGACAAATAGTGGATTTAGTTTAAGGCCTAAATTTGATCATCTTAATTTATTATCTTTTTGGATTTTATTTTATAAATCAAGTAAATTTTTTTGGATAATTTTACTCGAATAATTTTATCCAAGTATTTTAAGTCAAATCGAATAATTTTAATAAAATAATTTTAATGGAATAATTTTTACTAGAATTTAATTTTTTTTTTTTTAATTAATTTTTATTTATTTTAAAATTTTTATTCGTTTAAGTTAAATTTGTTTAATTTATGAAAATTTCATGTTAATTTTCCATTAAAATCCTTTTAATTTGTTTTTTTTTTTTTTTTTTTTCGTTTTAATTTTATTAAAATTCAAAAATTAAATCATGTTTTCTTAATTTGAAAACAAAATTTAGCACATTTTTTATTTTATTTAATTTTTTTTTATTTTGTTATTAAATAAACATCTTGTTCAAATTTGTTTTTTACGTGTATCAGCCTCATTTTTGCCAATTTGATTTACAGTCGTGTATTTTGTTAATTTTTACAATGTTTTTTTCGTATTTTATTTTTTTTTCACTAACTTGACAAATTTAGTTAACATTTGTTTTTTGTTTAGTTAAATGTGTGTTTAATGCCATGTTTGTAGTATTTAGCATGTTTTATTTTTAAAGCCAAGATTAGAAGTCAAGCTAAAAAAAAGTTAAGATTGTAAATAAAACTTGATATGATTGTAATACGTAGCTCTAGTATTTAGTACCACAAGTGGCACGTGCTGGTATTTAAGCAATCAAAAAAAAAAAAAAAAACACCTTTTAAATAACCAAACGGCGGTCAACATTCAATACTTTTTGTAAAGTTGTGAAAACATGTTTTGTTGTTTCTTATTGCAACGAATTAAAAGATCAAATAACTAAATAATTACGATTAAATTTGCCAAATTTAAACACTAAGTAATAGAGTATTAAAATAACTTTGACAAGTTTTTTTCATATATTATAAGGAGCGAAAAAAACGTCTAGAAAATCCTATAACACCACAGCTCAAATATCAATTGAAATAAAGCTGCCATAATTTCTAATAAAAAATTCTTATTTCATGTTATGAAATTCACTAAAACCCTGAACTTGATTAATCAATTAAGAAAAATCATCTAAATATTCCCAGGCATTTATACACTCACTCATTCAATTACATTTAACTCCCACACATGTGTTTTCAAATAAAGAAACAAATGAATAAATTCTAACATTTAAATTATGACAGACGTCATTTTGTAGTGAAATCATGCAATTGTTTGTAAGAAAAAATAGAGGAGAGTATTAGAATGTCAGCCACTTGAGCTCCTACAATGTGATGATGCTGTACAATTAACACACTTTATTTTAACTTGGAGATGGAACAAAATAATTGGTGCAAAAAAATATTTAATAAAGCAATACAAGCTTTAATAATTTTTATTAAAAAATTAAATTGTTTTTTATCTTTATGACTTTAAGATAATTGAAATAATAGAATAACAAGAGAAGTAAATTCTATAGTTTTCCATATGAAGAGGAATAAAGCTAGACTTATTTAAGAAGCTTTGGAAGAATAGAAAGGGCAGCCCACGCGGTAAATAAAAAAAATCAACACTTTATTTAAAGTGAACAATTTAAAAAAAAATTTAAATTTTTAAAAAATATGAGAAGAAATTTGTAAATTTTGTTCGAATGGAAAAAATTTAAATTTAAGAATAATTTATCGAATAAATTTATTCGGATAACTTTATTCGAATAAAATTCAAATTTTGTTCGAATGGATAAAAATGTAAATTTAAGAAAAATTAATCGAATAATTTTATTCGGATAACTTTATTCGAATAAAATTATTCTAATAAAATCAATTGAATAAAATTATTCTAATAAAATTAATCAAATAAAATTACTTCAATAAAACTACTCGAATAAAATTATTCGATTAAAATGAATCGAATAAAATTAATTGAATCAAATTATTCGGAAAAAAATTAATTGAAAAAAATTAAAAGAAAAAAATTACTCGAAAAAAATTACTCGAATAAAATTACTCGAATAAAATTATTCGAATAAAATTAATCAAATAAAATTTATTGAATAAAATTGTTCGAATAAAATTAAACGGCTAAAAAAAATTAAATAAAATTAATCGAAAAGAATTATTTGAATAAAATAAAATTAAACGAATAAAATAAATCGAATAAAATTATTCTAATAAAATCAATTGAATAAAATTACTTGAATAAAACTACTCGAATAAAATTATTCGATTAAAATGAATCGAATAAAATTAATTGAATCAAATTATTCGAAAAAAATTTATTGAATTAAATTAAAAAAAAAATTACTCGAATAAATTTTCGAATAAAATTAATCAAATAAAATTTTTTGAATAAAATTGTTCGAATAAAATTAAACGACTAAAATAAATTAAATAAAATTAATCGAAAAGAATTATTTGAATAAAATAAAATTAAACGAATAAAATGAATCGAATAAAATTATTCTAATAAAATCAATTGAATAAAATTACTTGAATAAAACTACTCGAATAAAATTATTCGATTAAAATGAATCGAATAAAATTAATTGAATATAATTATTCGAAAAAAATTAATTAAATAATATTTAAAAAAAAATTACTCGAATAAAATTATTCGAATAAAATTAATCAAATAAAATTTAATGAACAAAATTGTTCGAATAAAATTAAACGACTAAAATAAATTGAACTAATCGAAAAGAATTATTTGAATAAAATAAAATAAATCGAAAAAAATTATTTGAGTGAAATAAAACGAATAAAATAATTCTAATAAAATCAATTGAATAAAATTATTCTAATAAAATAAATCAAATAAAATTACTTGAATAAAACTACTCCAATAAAATTATTCGAATAAAATTAATCAAATAAAATTTATTGAATAGAATTATTCGAATAAAATTAAACGACTAAAATAAATTAAACAAAATTAATCGAAAAGAATTATTTGAATAAAATAAAATTAAACGAATAAAATAAATCGAATAAAATTATTTGAGTGAAATAAATCGAATAAAATTATTCTAATAAAATCAATTGAATAAAATTATTCTAATAAAATTAATCAAATAAAATTACTTGAATAAAACTACTCGAATAAAATTATTCGATTAAAATGAATCAAATAAAATTAATTGAATAAAATTATTCGAAAAAAAAATTAATTAAATAAAATTAAAAGAAAAAATTACTCGAATAAAATTATTCGAATAAAATTAATCAAATAAAATTTAATGAATAAAATTGTTCGAATAAAATTAAACGTCTAAAATAAATTGAATTAATCGAAAAGAATTATTTGAATAAAATAAAATTAAACGAATAAAATAAATCGAATAAAATTATTTGAGTGAAATAAATCGAATAAAATTATTCTAATAAAATCAATTGAATAAAATTATTCTAATAAAATTAATCAAATAAAATTACTTGAATAAAACTACTCGAATAAAATTATTCGATTAAAATGAATCGAATAAAATTAATTGAATAAAATTATTCGAAAAAAATTAAATAAAATTAAAAGAAAAAAATTACTCGAATAAAAATATTCGAATAAAATTATTCGAATAAAACTAATCAAATAAAATTTATTGAATAAAATTGTTCGAATAAAATTAAACGACTAAAATTAATTAAATAAAATTAATCGAAAAGAATTATTTGAATAAAATAAAATTAAACGAATAAAATAAATCGAATAAAATTATTTGAGTGAAATAAATCGAATAAAATTTTTTTAATAAAATCAATTGAATAAAATTATTCTAATAAAATTATTTAAATAAAATTCCATGAATAAAACTACTCGAATAAAATTATTCGATTAAAATGAATCGAATAAAATTAATTGAATCAAGTTATTCAAAAAAAAGTTAATTGAATAAAATTAAAAGAAGAAAATTACTCGAATAAAATTATTCGAATAAAATTAATCAAATAAAATTTATTGAATAAAATTAAAAGAAAAAAATTACTCGAATAAAATTATTCGAATAGAATTAATCATATAAAATTTATTGAATAAAATTGTTCGAATAAAATTAAACGACTAAAATAAATTAAATAAAATTAATCGAAATTAATTATTTGAATAAAATAAAATTAAAGGAATAAAATAAATCGAATAAAATTATTTGAGTGAAATAAATCGAATAAAATTATTCTAATAAAATCAATTGAATAAAATTATTCTAATAAAATTAATCAAATAAAATTACTTGAATAAACCTACTCGAATAAAATTATTCGATTAAAATGAATCGAATAAAATTAATTGAATAAAATTATTCGAAAAAAAATTAAATAAAATTAAAAGAAAAAAATTACTCGAATAAAAATATTCGAATAAAATTAATCAAATAAAATTAGTGAATAAAATTAAACCACTAAAATAAATTAAATAAAATTATTCGAAAAGAATTATTTGAATGAAATAATATTAAACGAATAAAATTTTTTTGAGTTAAATAAATCGAATAAAATTATTCGAATAAAATTAAATAAATAAAATTAATTGAATAAAATTATTGGAATAATATTAATCGAATAAAATCAAACGAATAAAAATAATATTTGAGGTTCAAGGCAGAGACCTGCGCCGAGAAATTTTATCGGCGGCGGCGGCTTGTGTAAAAAAGCTTCGGCGGCGGTTTAAAATCGGCTGTCAGCCGGCTGAAATTAAGCATACATTTTCTAACTAAAAAATCTTATTTTGTTGTCAAACTTGTTTCATTAAAGACAAATTTTGTTCGAAGATTATTTTATGCCTTAAGTAAATGATTAACAAAGCAAAAAAATTTAAACTTATGGATACGGCCTTTTGTATTTTTATAATGTTTTTTGTTTCTGGCATTTAACTAACTAAATTTATATGAAGAACAAGTTAAAAACCAGAAAAAATAACTTGTTTAACGGAAAAAACCATTTTTTTTTTTAATAGATATAATATATAAGAGGGAAAGGATGCTTTTAAATAATAAGAGAATAAACATATTTTTCAAAAATAATTTCAAAATTTCCTCGGCGGCTCGGCTTAGCCGAATTTCAGCCGGTCGGCGCAGGTCTTTTCACTATTTTTAGATTTTTGCAACTTATTAAAGTTGAGTTTGTATCAAAAGATTTTAAACTATCTTATAGACAAGATTTGGGATCATCCTTAGCAAAGTTAAGCGTAAATAATTGACTTTTTTAAAGCTGTGTAAATAATTATGAAGTATAAAAAATGTGTGTAAATACTTTTGAATTAAAAAATGCGTATGAATTTTTCTTTCAATATCAAAAATAAATAACGCGAATTTTTCAGAAATTAGCACAATCTAATCTACACATTTCAGGCTTTACATCAACAAAAGAACTTTTTCAAGATATTTTATAACAACAAAAATATTTGACTTCTTTTCCAAATTTTCGAAAATTTTTAAAATGTGTAAATATATATGACTATGACTGTATATTTACTAGGGTGATCGACGCGGTTTTCCACCCGGTTTTAAAACCGGTTTTTTCAGTCAATGTGCTGTCGGTTTTTTCAAAATGTTCATTTTTCGAATGTCGAATAGACCGGTTTTTTTAAATACAAAAAACCGGTTTTAAAAATAGCATTTTATTTCAGAAAACATGTACTAAATTGTGATATTTGAGTCGAAATTTGGAATAATTTTTTAAATATTCATAAAGACTGATTTCTTATGTTTTAAAAATATAGTTTAAGTCTAAATTGGAAGTTATTCTGTAATATTAGACAAATAAATAATTAATAATTATCCTGTATGAATTTTTTAATCTATTGTAATATCTGTAATATTTTTATACCCAATTTAATTTTTTTTATCCAATATTTCCTTTTTTTTTTAAAGGTGTTGTGTTAAAAAAGTTTCACCTGCAGAATCGTTTCAATTGAGCCATGGATTCTGTTTATGCTAACTAAAATTTAGATGATTTTTTTCAACAATTTTGAAACATAATTATCTTCTAGTCATCTAGATATATAATTTGCTTAGCATTTTTTCTTTTTCTAGAGCTTTCTGAAGCTCCCAAACGACGTAGAAAATTAAAATGTGGCTTAATTATAAAACTTTTCGTCCAAACAATCCTAATGGAGCCATACTTTGAAATTTTTATCAGGGAGCAGATATAAGTGGATTTATGTGTCTTTTTCTAAGAATTTTCTCTCTCTTTCCAGAGCTTTCTAAAGCTCCCAGAATACGTAAAAAATTTAAATTCGGCTTACTTATATTCGTCCTACAAATCCTATCGGAGCCAGATTTTGGAATCTCTATCAGGGTGCGAAAATACGTGCATTTATATATATGGATTTATATATATCTTTCCTAAGCATTGTTTCCTCTCCAGAGCTTTCTGAAGCTCCCAGACGACGTAAGAAACTAAAAATCGACTTACTTATAAAACTATTCATTCTACAAATTCTAACAGAGCCAGATGTTTATATCAGCGAAAAGTCTGTTTTGGTATTAAGAACTTTTGAGTTGCTATACTTATTGTTTGCTCTCCAAATCCTATCAAAAACTGATTCTGTATTTCGGCCAGGCAGCGCGTTTACGACGATTTGTTTTATTTTGAAAGGTTTGCGAATTTAAAACTTTAATCAATATTATCCCAATAAATTCTAACGGCTTCAAATAATTGACTTCGATTAGGGAGAGGAAGGTGTCTAAATGTTGTTCATATTTTTTTCTTTTAATTTTCGGATTTGTTTGTGCATATTTTTATTATTATATTGCTTTTCCTGACATTGTCAGGCTTTTACGCTTGTATTTAATAAATTTTAACTTGATTACAAGAATTATTGATTTTTTTTTAAAGAAATGTAGTCTTTTGATATAAATATTAACTTCTGCAAAAAACCGGTTAACTGGTTTTTTCTGAATTTCAAAAAGTACAACCGGTTTTTTTAAAATACCAACTATTCGAACTATTCGAAAACCGGTTTCTCAAAAAAGTCGAATAATCGATCACCCTAATATTTACTTAAACAAAAATACATTTTCATAATATTCAATAAATCTGCGGGAACAATAAAATTTATCAGATTATTCAAATAAAATTAATTTAATGAAATCACTTGAATAAAGTTATTCAAATAAAATTATTCGAATAAAATTAATGGAATAAAATTATTCTAATAAAGTAATTCAAATAAAATTAGTCGAAAAAATGTATTCTAATAAAATGATTCGAATAAAATTATTCGAATGAAAAGTTTTTATTTAATTATTTAAATATTATGTAGACTTAATTTTATTGTTTAAGTTCTACGAATAGTTTTTTTTAATTAAGTTAAAATTAAAACTTCAATAGCTCTTTTATAGTTCGTTTAAACTTAATTTTTCCTCTAAAAAAAATATAACGCAAAGAATTTGCATTTACCGCAGAAAACTTAAAAAAAAAAATATCAACAAGCAAAAAAGCGCTGGCGTTTACAATTTTTTCTACAAACACAAAAAAAAAAACTTAATAAAACCCCGCTTATTTATAAATATTTTACAAACAATTTAATTCAGTTGGATACTACTTGTCTATTTGTTAGTTTTTTGTTGTTGTTGTTGTTGCTGACTGTGTAAAATATCATTTTGTTTTAAATTTTAGTTTATTGAAATTGACACAGTAAATGGTTTGTGTCAAATAGTTTGTAGACAATTGTCAAATGCCAAAAAAAAAAAAAAAAAAAAAAAAAAACGCAAACTAAATAAAACATGCATAGAACTCATGCAAATGCAATTGAAGGGGCACAGTGGGTAAAAAGAGGATTAAATGTTTATAACTTTTTCACCTAAAAAAAAAAATCGTTTTAATTTTGATCACTTATTACTTCTAGTGAAAATCGATTTTTATATGAAAAAAAAAAAAATAAAATAAATAAATAAAATTGGCTGTAGATTCTTTCATGGAGTTTCAATCGACAAAAGAGTGAAATCACTTAGTTTTCCTAGTGAAAATCTATATATTTTTTAAAAATAATATTAAAGTAGACTGTAGATCCCTAAATACAGTGTGAAAATGTATAATCACATTTTAATAATTAATTTTATTTATTTATTTTATTTTTTTTTTTTTTTTCTTGCAAAATTTCCTTCTTTTTACCCACTGTTCTCTTGACATCTATGCAACAATTTTATCTGTTTAAATTATATTTTATAGATCATGCTGTTCTCTAAACATTTGATGCATTTAAATTTGCTTCTTCATTTTAATAAATGTGCGTTATAACTTTTAATAAAAACTGGGTCTGTTCTATTTTTACAACCTTTTTACAATTAATTTACGCCACTTAATCAACAGCACTGCAGGCAATATAAAAAATATAATAAAATAAATTTTATTATACTTACTACTGAATTTATGAAAATTTATTTAAATATACCTGCAAAGAAATAAAATAAAAAAATAAAATTTTAATAAAATAAATATTAAGAATTAAAAGAAAAAATAATAATAAAATGTTTATAAAAAGCTTAATCTTAAATTTACAGTAAATTTAATTCAAGTCATTAAACTTTTAATTTATTAAAATAACATATTTCTTAATCTGCTTGTTATTTTTTTGCCTCTATAATATTTAAAAATATTTTCTTCCACGTGTGTCCCATATTTCATTCAAATTATTTATTATGTATTAATTAATGTCTTTTAAAATAAAATTATGAAAATTTTTATTTTTTTAACTTGCCGCCATTTTTTACTTAAAATTATCGTAAATTTTATTATAAATTGTTTTTAATGTTCTTGTTTTTATTTTAGGTAAATAAATTATATATAAATATGTGTTGTTATGAATAAAAGTTTCATTTTCGTAAAAAAAACATGTTATTTCCATTTTATATTAAAATAATTTGATTTAAATTTATGAGATTAAAATGTAATTAGAACGAATTATGGAAATTACAAAAATAAAATATTAAAATAAACAGAATTTTCTAAACATAAACTTCAATTAATCGAATAAACAATATTTTAAAAAGTCTCATTTAAAATATTTGAATTTTCAAAATAATTAAAGGTTATTTATTTACTCAATCGAATAACCGAATGATAATATAATCGAATAATTTTTAAAATAAATAACTGTTGATTTTTAGTTAATATATTTCAGCTGACGAAATTCATCACACAAAAAAAAAAACAAGTTTCCAATTTTTGCTTAAATAACCGATTAATCGAATATTTAATTAAACAAATAATCATCCTATTTTTGTTTATAAATATAATTATAAATATTTCGTTTAATTTCATTATAAAAATTAAAAAAAAAATCCACAATTTTTACAAAAATAACTGATTAATCGAATATTCTATTAAAGGAATAATCGGTAAAAAAAAAAAAAAAACATAATTCTATTTTTAAAATAAAAAATATTCAACAAACCGGTTTATTTGTTGAAATTAATCGAAAATCGGTTATAGAATAATCGTGTAAATTTTTAAATTTTATTAATTTGATAATATTTTTTATAATTTTTTTAAAAACTAACGATTATTCGAATAACCAGTTTTTCGAATAATCAAGTAATCGATTATTTTTCTATTTTAAATAAAGATTCCTTATAATTTCCTAACAATATAAAAAATTTCTTACAAATTTTAGCTAAATAACCGATTAATCAAAAAACCGGTTTGTTTATTGATATTAATCGACTCACCGGTTTAACGATTGTAAGTGTAAATTTTTAAATTTAAGTTGATTTAAGTTAAATTCGTTTATTTTACAATATTTTTTTATAATTTTTCCAAAAACTAACGATTAATCTATTAACCGGTTTTCCAATAATTAAGTAATCGATTATTTTTCTATTTTAAATAAATTTTCCTCGAAATTTCCTTAAATAAAATAAAAATTTCTTACAAATTTTAAACAAATAACCGATTAATCAACAAACCGGTTTGTTCTGAAATTAATCGACTCAGCGGTTTAACGAATAAACGGTTCATTTAGGTTAAATTCATTTATTTCACCACATTTTTCCATAATTTTGTCAAAATGAAACGATTAATCGATTAACCGGTTTTTAGAATAATCAAGTAACAGATTATTTTTCTATTTTTAATAAAGATTACTTAAAATTTCCTTAGCTATATATAAAATTTCTTAAACATTTTAGCTAAATAACCGATTATTCAAAAAACCGGTATTGTGTGTTGAAATTAATCATCTAACCGGTTTAACGAATAATATTGTAAATTTTTAAATTTAAGTTCATTTAAGTTAGATTCGTTTATTTTACAATATTTTATCATAATTTGTCAAAAACAAACGATTAATCGATTAAACGGTTTTTGGAATAACGAAGTGAAAAAAAAATTTTAAAAAGATACATTTTTCTAATTTAAATAAACATTCCTTGAAATTTTATTAACTATAAATAAAATTTAAGCTAAATAACCGATTAATCCACAAACCGGTTTGATTGTTAAAATTAATCGACTCACCGGTTTTACTAATAATCGTGTAAATATTTAAATTGAAGTTGATTGAAGTTAAATTCGTTTATTTTACAATATTTTTTCATAATTTTTTCAAAAGCAAACGATTAATCGATTAACCGGTTTTTCGAATAATCAAGTAACCGATTATTTTTCTATTTTCAATAAAGATTCCTTAAATTTGCTTTAACTATAAACAATATTTTTAAAATTTTTAGCTAAATAACCGATTAATCAACAAACCGATTTATTTGTTAAAATTAATCGACTCACCGGTTTTACGAATAATCGTGTAAATGTTTATTTTAAGTTAAATACATTTATTTTGCAATATTTTTCATCATTTTGCATAAACCAAACGATTTATCGACTAACCGGGTTTTCGAATAATCTAATAACCGATTATCTTTTTATTTTAAAGAAAGATTTCTTTAATTTTCTTTAAACATGAATCAAAATTTTTACAATTTTTGCCAAATAACCGATAAATCGTCTAAAAGATTTAACGAATAATCGAGTAATTGCATATTTGTTTGCTTATTTAGTTTTTTTTAATATAATTCATTATTTCTTTTTTTTTTAGTTTATGACTTTATTTAAAATAAACGATTAAAGGATTAACCGGTTTTTCGGACAATCGAATAACCGTTCAAATTTTTATTATTTTTTAATTTCTTTCGAATATATATCTATTTGTTTTCGTTATTTTAATTATAGCAAATCTAAATAACCGATTAATCGAATATTTGGTTATGAAAATAATCGGTAACCTGTTAATACTTTTTATTAGTAATCAAAATATTTTAATTTCTAAATATAATTCATTATTTCTTTACAATTTTATTTAAAATAATCGATTATTCGTTTAAACCGGTTTTCGAATAATCTAGTAACCGTCTTAATTTTTATTGTTTTCAAATTCTTTAATTATTTACGACTATATTTAATTTTGGTTTTTGCATTTTTAGCTTTAGCAAATCTAAATAACCGATTAATCGAATATTCGGTTATGTAAATAATCGGTTTCTTACTAATATTTTTATTTTTTTTTTTAATTTTTAATTTCTATTAAAAAATTTTTAATTTCTCAATATAATTGAGCTTTTCTTTATAATTTTATTTAAAATAACCGATTAATCGTTTAACCCGGTTTTTTTTAACAATCGAATAACCGTTAAAATTTTTATTATATTTGAATTCTTTAATTTCTTTTGAATTTATTTCATTTTGTTTTCACAATTTTAGCTTAAGCAAATCCAAATAACCGATTAATGGAGTATTCGATTATGCAAATAATCGGTTATCCGTTAATATTTTTTAATTTCTAACATTTTTTTAATTTTTTACTAGAATAATTTTTTTTTTATAATTTTATTTAAAATAACCGATTAATAGTTTAAACGGTTTTTTGATTAATTGAGTAACCATTGAATTTTTTACTGGTTTTGCATTATTTAATTTCTTGCGAATATATTCCATTTTGTTTTCACAATATTAGCCTAAGCAAATCTAAGCAACCGATTAATCGAATATTCGGTTATCTGCTAATACTTTTTAGTTTCTAATATTTTTATTATTATTTTTTATTTTATTTCTTAATATAATTAACCATTTCTTTATAATTTTATTAAAGAAAACCGATTAATCGTTTAACCGGGTTTTTGAATAATCGAGTAACCATTAACATTTTTATTATTTTTGAATTTTTTACTTTCTTTCAAATATATTCATATATATTTCATTTTGTTTTTTGCAATTTTTGCTTAAGCAAATCAAAATAACCGATTATTCGAATATTCGGTTAAACAAATAATCGATTACTTGTTAAAATTTTTAACTTCTGATCGAAATTTTTTAGTTGCTTAATATAATTCTTTATTATTTTATAACTTTATTTAAAATAACCGATTAATCGCTGAACCGGGTTTTCAAATAATCGAGTAACCATCGATTTTATTTTTTTATTTTGAATTCTTGAATTTCTTTCGTCTATTCGTTTAACCAAATATTAAAGTAACCATTTATTTGATTTTTCTTAAATTTTTATTTTCGGTTTTATTTTTATTATATTTTTATGTTATTTTAACGCAATTTCCCTTATCAATTTGCACAGAAAAACATATTTATTTTTCTTTCTTATCAATGTCCTTCATCACATTTTTTTCTTTTTACTAGGTGACGTCAATTATTTCATAGAGTGCACTTACAAAATTTGCTGCATTTTGTAGCTTTAAAAAATTTACACCCTGTTTGCAACAAAATTTACACATTTAATTTACATTTATGTGTGTATGTGAACATTTAAAATTTCGTAATTTTCACAATTAAATATTGAAATTGATTTCAAATAGCATTGATTTGTTTTGATTTTAAAATTTAATCGTTCTCTTGTTGTTGCTATTGTTTTTGGTTTATTTACCTTAGTGCCTTCAACGTAAATTTCACAGGTATGTGTCGATGATGATGTAGTTGTTGTTTTCGTTGTTTTTGTTGTTTCAATTGATGAGGTTATTAGCACCTTTTGGTTTATGGACTCCGTTAAAGAGGTATTGGAAGGGGTGAATATGGAAGTTGTTGATATGGACGATGATGATGATGGATTGACTACATATTTGCCATGACTTTTAAAACGTTTACGTACAAATGTAAATGAAGCAAAACAATTATTTGTTTGTAAATCCGTAAAGGGGGTAAAATTTTGAAATAATGAAGAATTTGTAAAAGACATTTAAGTCACTTAAAATTTAAATTTAATGCAATAATAAAAACATATTTAAGAGAATTTTTTTAACTTAAAATTTTTTATAAAAATTTTATTATTTTTTTAATTTTTCAAAAAAAAAATTTTTTTCCCGCTTAAGTAACCGTTTTATTAAAATTTAAAAAATTTCCCATTTTACTTCAAACACCGAACGTTTAATACTGAATACCAGTTGTTTAGTTTTTTTTTAACAAACAATGAATTCTACTATTGTTGTTGTTTGTTATTTTTTTATTTTTTATTTTAATAAAAAATTATGATTGTTTTAATTATAATATTCATTTCTTGGCAGCAGCAATAGCAGCCACAATAACAAAAACAACAATTCAAAAATACTTGAAAATTCTTTAGTCTGTATGTAATTCATTCATTCGTTCATTCATTTAGTTAAAGTCAGTCATTTAGTTATTTTATTATGACGCTTTTGGAAAATATATTTAAAATGACGTCTCTGTTGTAAAACTGTCATGGTTGATAACACACAACTGAAAATGTCATAAACTGTCAAAAGAGAGTATGTGTTAGTGAATGATTTATATTATTGCGCAGGGGCACAGGCATATGTATATGAGAGTGATGCGTTTGTTTATTAGGCGTTATTTAAGATTAAGTTACCACAATAATATGTTTGGGATTTTTCTTTAATTTAGTTCTAGGAATTAAAATTAACAACAAAATAAAATTTTATTGAAATAGCTAATAAATTCCAAGGAAATAAAATGGGATTTTTTCGTCAGCAATTTCATCCATAATAAAGAAACTTTGTCTTACTAAGCAGACAGTTAAGAACGTGGATAAGACTATAAGTTAAGCTTATAGAATAAACTATAGTGAAGCTTATAGAAAAAACTATAGTTAAGACTAAAGGAGTGACCATAGTCAAGACTATAGGCTAAACAATAGACACTACAAAAGGCTGAACTATTATAAAGACTATAAGTCAAGACTATACTATAGTCAAGACTATAGGCTAAAATATAGTCAAGCATATCACTAAACCGTAGTCATTACTTGACTATGTTATAGCCAAGACTAAAGACTTTATTAAAGACTATAGGCAGGACTATAGGCTAAACTATAGTCAATACAAAACGCTACACTATAGTCAACACTGTAGACTAAACTATAGTCAATACTATAGGCTAAAGTACAGTCAAGACTACAGACTCAGCTACAGTCAAGACTATGGGCTAAACTATAGCCAAGACTATAGGTTACTATAGCCAAGACTATAGGCTGAACTATAGTCAAGATTATATACTAAAATATAGTCAAGACTATAAGCTAAACTATAGTCAAGACTATAGGCTAAACTATAGTCAAGACTATAAGCTAAACTATAGTCAAGACTACAGACTAAACTATAGTTAAGACTAAGGGATAAACTATAGTCAAAACTTTAAGGTAAACTATAGTTAAGAGTATAAGCTAAACTATAGTCAAGATTATAAACTGTAGTCAAAACTACAGACTAAGCTATAGTAAAAACTATAGGCTAAACTATAGTCAAGACTATAAACTAAACTATAGTCAAGACTATAGGCGAAACTATAGTCAAGACTATAGGCTAAAGTACAGTCAAGACTACAGACTCAGCTACAGTCAAGACTATGGGCTAAACTATAGCCAAGACTATAGGTTACTATAGCCAAGACTATAGGCTGAACTATAGTCAAGACTATAGACTATACTATAGTCAAGACTACAAGCTAAACTATAGTCAAGACTACAGACTAAGCTACAGTCAAGACTATGGGCTGAACTATAGGCAAGACTATAGGCTAAAATATAGTCAAGACTATAGGCTAAACTATAGTCAAGACTATAAGCTAAACTATAGTCAAGACTACAGACTAAACTATAGTTAAGACTAAGGGATAAACTATAGTCAAAACTTTAAGGTAAACTATAGTTAAGAGTATAAGCTAAACTATAGTCAAGATTATAAACTGTAGTCAAAACTACAGACTAAGCTATAGTAAAAACTATAGGCTAAACTATAGTCAAGACTATAAACTAAACTATAGTCAAGACTATAGGCGAAACTATAGTCAAGACTATAGGGTAGACTATAGTCAAGACTATAAGCTGCACCATAACATGACTATAGTCTTGACCATGCTACAGTTAAGACCATGCTATAGCCAAGACTAAAGACGATATTCAAGATTATAGACTGGACTATAGACTAGACTATAGACCAGACTGTAGACTAGACTATAGTAAAGACTATAGACTAGACCATAGTCAAGACTGTAGACTAGACCATAGTCAAGACTATAGTCAAGACTATGGTAAAGACTATAGACTAGAATATAGTCAATACTATGCTATGGACTAGATTATAGTCCAGAGTATAGACTAAACTAGACTATAGTCCAGAGTATAGACTAAACTATAACCGAAACTATAGACTAGACTATAGTCAAGACTAGACTATGACTAGACTATAGTCAATACTATAAACTAGACTAAAATCTTAATATAAAGATTTTATATTCGATTATAGCCCTGACTCTGATTATAAATTTAACCTACTTTTATCTTATTTATCATATTTTCTTAATATTCCTACTAACATTTTTTCTGTGGTTGTATTTAAAAAATAAACCGCACTCATCGAACGTAAGACTTGCTTGGTTTTTTTTTTTTTAATTTTTTGTAGTTGTGGTTGTTGATATTTGTTTTATTTTCGTTGTTGTTGTTGTTTTGTGCTAATAATATGACGTCAAATAACCAAATTAGCACAAACGTCTTAAAGTAGGCAACTTCCTAAACATTAAATGACACAAGAAAAAAAAACGACAACAAAAATTAAATAAATTTTTAAAACTTAAAATAAACAGCTATAAACATGATAAATATAAACAGACAGACAGACGGACGTATATAGAGTCACAGTTAGCTAAAGTAATGAACAGACTAACAGACATACAGCTAAAAACACAGTCGTATACAAAGACAGACAAACAGACAGACAAGCTACTTAAATAAGCAGACAGTTTTATTAAAACTCTCACTTGTCGTGTATGTTTTTTTTGTATCTTTTTAATAAATACAATGACATACAAATTTAAAAACATACACGTGTAGAACTAGTACGTACTTTTTTCAGGCACAGGAATAAAAACAAAATTAAATTCAAAAGTAAAGTTAATTCAAAAATTATAAATGCGAATTTTTTCTATTTGTTTTTTTTTTTATTAAAAATTTTCTTTAAGATATTTTCATACATATTTTTTTAATTTTCCTTTTAATGTTGCTAATTATATAGTTTGCTAAATAAATATTTGCCTTTTATTCAATAGTTAATTAATTTTGTATCCCCAAAACTATTTTGGAAATAAGCAAGAAGTAATGAAAGCTAATGATTTTTTTTTTTTTTTTTTTTTTTTGGAAAATTTTCAATGGAATTTTTTTGGCAACTTTTAAATAAATAATAAACGATACTAATGACATCATAGATAATGAAATAAAAAAATATGATGAGACAAGTTTAGAGTGAAAGAAAAAAAAAAAACAAATAAAAGAAATAGTTGAGAAAAAAAATCAACATAATTAAACAAAAATAGTCTACGATTTTGACTAAAATCTATATTTCCGTCTAAAAGATTTAATAAAACATATAGCCTTGAGTATAATCCAGTCTAAAGTTTAGACTATAAACTAGTCCATAATCCTGACTAAAAACTAGACTATAAAATAGTCTACTCTACAGACTAAAAAATAGTCTATGCTATAGACTGTAAAAAGTCCATAGTATAAACTATAAAATAGTCTATAGCATAGACTATAAAATAGTCTTTAGTATAAACTATAAAATAGTGTTTAGTATGGACTATAAAATATTCTATTATAGACTATAAAATAGTCCATAGTATGGACTATAAAACATTCTATTATATACTATAAAATAGTCTATAGTAGAGATTATAAAATGATCTATAGTATAGACAATAAAATAATCTATAGTATAGATAGTATATATTATTATAAGTATAAACAATAAAAAAGTCTATAGTATAGACTATAAAATATTCTATAGTATAGACTATAAAATAGTCTATAGTATAGACTATAAAATAGTCTATAGTATAGACTATAAAATAGTCTATAGTATAGACTATAAAATAGTCTATAGTATAGACTATAAAATAGTCTATAGTATAGACTATAAAATAGTCTATAGTATAGACTATAAAATAGTCTATAGTATAGACTATAAAATAGTCTATAGTATAGACTATAAAATAGTCTATAGTATAGACTATAAAATAGTCTATAGTATAGACTATAAAATAGTCTATAGTATAGACTATAAAATAGTCTATAGTATAGACTATAAAATAGTCTATAGTATAGACTATAAAATAGTCTATAGTATAGACTATAAAATAGTCTATAGTATAGACTATAAAATAGTCTATAGTATAGACTATAAAATAGTCTATAGTACAGACTATAAAATAGTCTATAGTATAGACTATAAAATAGTCTATAGTATAGACTATAAAATAGTCTATAGTATAGACTACAAAACAGTCTATAGTATAAACTGTAAAATAGTCTATAGTATAGACTATAAAATAGTCTATAGTATAGACTATAAAATAGTCTATAGTATAGACTATAAAATAGTCTATAGTATAGACTATAAAATAGTCTATAGTATAGACTATAAAATAGTCTATAGTATAGACTATAAAATAGTCTATAGTATAGACTATAAAATAGTCTATAGTATAGACTATAAAGTAGTCTATAGTATAGACTATAAAATAGTCTATAGTATAGACTATAAAATAGTCTATAGTATAGACTATAAAATAGTCTATAGTATAGACTATAAAATAGTCTATAGTATAGACTATAAAATAGTCTATAGTATAGACTATAAAATAGTCTATAGTATAGACTATAAAATAGTCTATAGTATAGACTATAAAAAAGTCTATAGTATAGGCTACAAAATAGTCTATAGTATAGACTACAAAATAGTCTATGGTATAAACTATAAAATAGTCTATAGTATAAACTGTAAAATAGTCTATGGTATAGACTATAAAATAGTCTATGGTATAGACTACAAAATAGTCTATAGTATAAACTATAAAATAGTCTATAGTATAGACTATAAAATAGTCTATAGTATAGACTATAAAATAGTCTATAGTATAGACTATAAAATAGTCTATAGTATAGGCTACAAAATAGTCTATAGTATAGACTACAAAATAGTCTATAGTATAGACTATAAAATAGTCTATAGTATAGACTACAAAATAGTCTATGGTATAGACTATAAAATAGTCTATAGTATAGACTACAAAATAGTCTATAGTATAAACTATAAAATAGTCTATAGTATAAACTGTAAAATAGTCTATAGTATAGACTATAAAATAGTCTATAGTATAGACTATAAAATAGTCTATAGTATAGACTATAAAATAGTCTATACTATAGACTATATATATATATACTATATATATATATACTATATATATATATATATACTATACTATAGACTATAAAATAGTCTATAGTATAGACTATAAAATAGTCTATAGTATAGACTATAAAATAGTCTATAGTATAGACTATAAAATAGTCTATAGTATAGACTATAAAATAGTCTATAGTATAGTTACCTATAGTTTTACTTACAATTTAGTATAAATTCTTGTCTATAGTCTTGATTTTGACCTCGATTGTTGTGTACAATATTGTTTTAAATTTACATCCTTTTTGCCATCTGATGTCGTAAATTTTTTTTTAATTATTTACCAATTATCTGTCACTTGTTTGTGTGGGCAGTTTTGAATCATCTTATGTTCTTGTTTGTTTAAATTAATTGTATTATTTATTTTTTTGTCACTTCCTTTGTTGTTCGTGTTTTTTTTTTTCTCCCGTCATTTAAATTATTATATTTTAACGTTTAAACACCCATTTTTATTTCAATATTTAATTATGTTAATCAATGCAAATATTTTATTATCAATAGACAACTAAATTAAATACTTTTTTTTTATTTAATCTTGTTTCGAAGTCATTTTAAAACGTGACGTAAATTTGGTGTGAACTTGTTGTTGATTAAAAAGAAAAAAAAAAGCACAAAAAAGGCTTTAGAAAAACGTCATTCGAAAAACGTGATTTTATAGCGAAAGATTTAAGATTAAACGAAATAAACGGTTGATTTATTTTTATGGATCTAGAGCAGGCTGAACCAGTTTTGTTTTAAGATTAAATTTTGTGTTTTTCTCAACATCTTACCTTTTTCACTTGGTTGTTGGTGGTGGGTACATCTGAATCCCATTCAGAGCTTAAATCATCACTGGAAGCATAACCATAATCACGAGGTAAAGGGACTTCTAAAAGAGATTTCGAATATTGGGCATAGCCTGGACTGAGGCCACTATTAAGGCCATGCGGTGAAGGAGAACGTCTGTTGAGTAAAGAGTTTTTACGCATATTGGCTATAGTTTCTTTGTTATCGAATAGAGATTTGGGGGGTATCATGATGGTAGGTGTAGGTGGTGGAGTTTTAGGTACAGCACCAGTGGATGAGTTTAATGACATGCCATGAGCTTGGGCAAAAGCCATACTAACTTTACGACCATGATTTAGTTTTTCCGAAGATTTTTTGCGCAAAGCTTTTTTAGTATGATGTACAGTGGCATCTTTTTTGTTGGCAATTACTACCTTTTCAGCCTCATCGGCTTCTTTATCCTCATCTGCTTCTGTGTCATCTACTGCAGTATCTTCTTCGGGATCATCATCTTCTTCATCATTATCTACAAGTTCTTCCTCTTCCTTGCCTTTAGAAGGTAAAGGTTCTACCAAAGGTACTGGTTTATTGCCATTTATAATTTCCATTTGTTGCTTTTCCTCTTCCTCAAAGTTAATTTTATTTATTTCTTCGGGTGGTACCTCGGGAAAATGCAATAATTTTACTGTAATCTTTTTGCCAGCCTCATTGTAATACACCTCTTTGGCACTCATTTTATCAAAGTCTTCGTAAATTCTTACTTGAGGAAATGCACATACAGACATTTTCACTGGCAGCATAACAAAATAACAATCAAGTTATTTCAATATTTTCACAAATAAAATTTTTAACATTTTCTTAACAAAACAAAATAAAAAACAAACTTTTTATAAAGTTTTAAGATAAGAAATCAACAGCAACTATAAGAAAATTGTCAACAACTTATTACAAAAAAATTTCTTGGGTCTTTAATGATATTTCCCGGTATTTATTATGTTACTCATTCTCCAACTAACCACATGTTCCGGGAATTTCTCTCTGAAATTAGTGATAACTGCCAATCCCTCAATTGAACCTTGTTATATGATTCATGTGCTAAAAATCCGTCTTTCAAATTTTATTTTATACTATTTAGAAAATTCAAGTACTTAATAGGTTTTATAATAAGTTTATTTACATTTATGCAACTCTTTTTTATTTCAGACTTTATTTACAATTGACGTCATGAGATATTTTAATTATAACAATTAAATAACTCGCCATTGCAATTCTATTTAATTTTTTATACTTTATTTCTAATTAATCATACAATTTTGTAAATTTTTTTTATTATAAATAGACTTTCATATAGAATTTATTAAGCTTTTTTCATAGTAGTTGGGTAATTTATTAACGCAATCAGGCGTTTTATTAAGTAAAAATGACAACAAAAAACAAATGCAACTATTAAACCGTTTAAAAAGTGTTGAAATTAAATGTTTTTTCTTTATAAAACAATTGTATGCCACACAAGTTGTTTAGCAATTATAAATAAAAAAATTGTGTTATACAAAACATTAAATTAATTTGAAAATTTTTCTACAATAGTAGAGTATAAAGTCTATAGTTCAGTTAAAAATTTTTAGCAAATTATTGACTATATTCTAGATTAGAGTCTAAATTGAATTCTAATCTATAATCTTGACTATAGCCTTGATCATAATCTAACTCATAGTTTTGGCTATACTCTAGTTAGAAGACTTAATTATACCCACCATCAAAAAGATGGGGTGTATATTGATTTTGTCATTCCGTGTGTAACGTGTCGAAGGAATCATCTAAGAACCCACAAATTATATATTTTCTGGGTCCTGGTTAGATTCTGAGTCGATCTAGCTATGTCCGTCCATCTGTCCGTCTGTCTGTCTGCTGAAAGCAGGTTAGGGCTCGAACGAGACAACGTAGGGGGAACGAAATTTGGCACAAATATTTACCTTGTGTAAGTTTTGTTTGGGATTGGAAAATGGGCGAAATCTGTTAATAAACAAAGAAGTTATAGGCTAAAAACTAGAAACACAGGGTGTCCGTTTCATACTTTTCTGATGATATCTCTTCAACAAAAGCATGTATGACAACGAAATTTTGTACAAATAGTTTAGGGGTCGATATAAACTTGGAAACCGAAAGTAGGCGTGGTCCGCCCACTTTACCACCCACCTCCCATATAAAGTGAAACTTCAACAAAATTGTGTTCAAATAGTTTAAGTACCAATGTAAACTCGGAAACAAAAAATGGACGTGGTCCGACCACCCACCTCCCATAAAACGTAAAATTTTAAAAAGTTGATGGTGGGTATATAGATTCGGCCGAGCCGAATATAACATTCGCGTCTATACTATAGACTATTTTATAGTCTATACTATAGACTATTTTATAGTCTATACTATAGACTATTTTATAGTCTATACTATAGACTATTTTACAGTTTATACTATAGACTATTTTATAGTCTTGACTATAGACTATTTTATAGTCTTGACTATAGACTATTTTATAGTCTTGACTATAGACTATTTTATAGTCTTGACAATAGACTATTTTATAGTCTTGACTATAGACTATTTTATAGTCTTGACTACAAACTGTTTTATAGTCTAAGCTATAGACTATTTTATAGTCAAGGCTATAGACTATTTTATAAACCATAAACTATTTTATAGTCTAGATTATACACTATTTTATAGTCTAGACTATTGACTATTTTAGACTTTTTCATAGTCTAGACTAAAGACTATTTTATAGTCTAAGCTATAGACTTTTTTATAGTCTAGGCTATAGACTATTTTATAGTCTAGATTATAGATTTGTTTATAATCTTGACTATAGACTATTTTATAGTATACTGTAGACTATTTTATAGTCTATACTATAGATTATTTTATAGTCTATACTATAGACTATTTTATAGTCTATATACTATAGATTATCTTATAATCTATAGTATATAGACTATATAGACTATTTTATAGTCTTGACTATAGAATATTTTGTAGTCTAGATTGTAGAATATTTTATAGGCTAGACTATAGACTATTTTATAGGCTAGACTATAGATTATTTTATAGCCTAGACTATAGACTATTCTATGGTCTTGACTATAGACTATTCTATGGTCTTGACTATAGACTATTCTATAGTCTTGACTATAGACTATTCTATAGTCTTGACTATAGACTATTCTATAGACTAGTTTATAGTATAGACCACAGACTTTATTATAGTATAGACTATATACTATTTTATAGTCTAGACTATAGACTATTCTATGGTCTTTACTATAGACTATTCTATAGACTAATTTATTGTATAGACTATAGAATATTTTATAGTGTACTATAGACTATTTTATAGTCTAGACTATAGACTATTTTATAGTCTAGACTATAGACTATTTTATAGTCTAGACTATGGACTATTTTATAGTCTGGACAATAGACATTTTTATAGTCTAGACTAGAGACTATTTTATAGTCTAGAATATAGCCTATTCTATATTTATTTTATAGTCTATATACTATTTTATAGTCTAGACTATAGATCTGTTTATAATCTTGACTATAGACTATTTTATAGTGTACTATAAACTATTTTATAGTGTACTATAGACTATTTTATAGTCTGTGCTATAGATTATTTTATACTATATACTATTTTATAGTCTATATACTATAGATTATCTTATAGTTTAAGCTATAGACAATTTTATAGTCTTGACTATAGACTATTCTATAGACTAGTTTATAGTATAGACTATAGACTATTTTGTAGTCTAGTATTTGTATTTATATTCTGGACTATTTATAGTCTAGACTTTTTATAGTCTAGCATATAGACTATTTTATAGTCTATACTATAGACTATTTTATATTCTATATTATAGACTATTTTGTGGTCTATACTATAGACAATTTTATAGTCTATACTATAGATTATTTTATCGTCTATACTATAGACTATTTTATAATCTATACTATAGATTATTTGATCGTCTATACTATAGACTATTTTATAATCTATACTATTGACTATTTTATAGTCTATTCTATAAACTATTTTATAGTCTATACTATAGACTATTTTATAGTCTATACTATGGATTATTTTATAGTCTATACTATAGACTATTTTATAGTCTATACTGTAGACTATTTTATAGTCTATACAATAGACTATTTTATAGTCTATACTATAGACTATTTTATAGTCTATACTGTAGACAATTTTATATTCTATACTATAGACTATTTTACAGTCTATACTATAGATTATTTTATCGTCTATACTACAGATTATTTTATCGTCTATACTATAGACTATTTTATAATCTATACTATAGACTATTTTATAGTCTATACTATAGACTATTTTATAGTCTATACTATAGACTATTTTATAGTCTATGCTATATACTATTTTATAGTCTCGACTATGGACTATTTTATGGTCTAGACTATAGACTATTTTATAGTCTATATACTATAGATTATCTTATAGTTTAAACTATAGACTATTTTATAGTCTTGACTATAGACTATGTTATAGTCTAGATTATACAATATTTTATAGGCTAGACTATAGACTATTTTATAGTCTAGACTATAGACTATGTTATAGTCTTGACTATAGACTGTTCTATAGACTAGTTTATTGTATAGACTACAGACTATTTTGCAGTCTAGACTATAGACTATTTTATGGACTAGACTATTTATAGTCAGTACTAAAGACTATTTTATAGTCCAATCTATAGACTATTCTGTAGTCTAGACTATAGACTATTTATAGCCTGGACTATTTATAGTCTAGACTTTTTATAGTCTAGCATATAGTAGTCTATACTATAGACTATTTTATATTCTATATTATAGACTATTTTGTGGTCTATACTATTGACTATTTCATAGTCTATACTATAGACAATTTTATAGTCTATACTATAGACTATTTTACAGTCTTTACTATAGATTATTTTATCGTCTATACTATAGACTATTTTATAATCTATACTATAGATTATTTGATCGTCTATACTATAGACTATTTTATAATCTATACTATAGATTATTTGATCGTCTATACTAAAGACTATTTTATAATCTATACTATTGACTATTTTATAGTCTATTCTATAAACTATTTTATAGTCTATACTATAGACTATTTTATAGTCTATACTATGGATTATTTTATACTCTATACTATAGACTATTTTATACTCTATACTATAGACTATTTTATAGTCTATACTATAGACTATTTTATAGTCTATACTATATACTATTTTATAGTCTCGACTATGGACTATTTTATGGTCTAGACTATAGACTATTTTATAGTCTAGACTATATACTATTTTATAGTTTAGACTAAAGACTCTTTCATAGTCTAGACTATATACTAGTTTATATTCTTGACTATAGACTAGCTAATAGAATTCATTATGAACTAGTTTATAGACTTAAATATAGCCTATTTAATAGACATGACTATATCATAGTATTTAGTCTTGACTATAGAATATTTTATTGTCTTGACTATAGTCTAGTATATAGTGCTGTTTATAGAGTCTATTTTATAGCCAATTTATATTCTTGACTATATTCTAGTTTATAATCTTAGCTATAGACAAGTTTAAAGTAATTTTTTAAGTTTTGCCTGACATTTTTTTATATTCACTTAATATTTTTCTATTTGTATTATAAAATCTTTAAAGTTATATTTTCCTCAACAAATGCTAAAAATAAACAATTAAGAAATTTATTTATAATAAGTTATAATTATAGTATTTTTATCATTTTTTAAAAATTGTTTCATAATATTTACAAGATAAGAACGTAGTTTTTGAAAAGTTTCCCAACGGTTTTAATGTTTATTATTTATACCTGATTTGTGTTTCAATTATTTTATTTAATAAAATAAAACAACACACCCTTTTATGGTTTAAATACCTACCCACACGTAAACATTTTAATTGTACTGAGATTTTTTATTAATAAAATAAGAAAAATATAAATTTTATATACTTATTTATACGCCCACTTTTTACAATAAAAATAAAGTCTGCTGGTCATAAATCTTGTTTTTAAAATACTTTTCTTCTAAATTTTTTAAAAATAAACTTTGAAGTTGATTTTTTTTTTTTTACTTTTTGATAAAAAAGAACATACATATTTATCTAGTCCCAATTGTTTGTTAATGTTATAAATTATCTATAATTTCTTTAAGCTTTAAAAAGATAATTATTGTTATTTATTAGAGACAACGACGATAGAGAAAAATATTTAAACAAATTTGATTTAAAGTAAACAAAAAGCTATTTTAACATAATTATCTTACAATGTAGACAAACATAAAAAGACAGACAGCAACTCATATGAATACAAAGAAAAAAAAAACTATAGAGTCTCCATTATCTTAGCTATAGTCCTCAATAGTTTTTTTTTAGTATGTAAACTTAATCTTTATGTAGCTTAAGGCATTTTAAAATTAATTTTCTTCTTTTTTTTTATTTTAAGTTTCACGCTGATACAAAAGACAAGCAGACAAAACAGACATATAAACTTAACCGACAGTTTCCAATAAAAAATATTCCTCTTAAAAGAAATATAGTGACCAAAGTGGGTTGTAAATAGATAAATATTTTACAATTGTTCTTATTTAATAAAAATATTATTTGTCCACCATTTTTTATTAAGTTTTTAAAAGCAACGCCTTCATTAATAAAGTATAAATAATAAGAATTTTTAAAACAATAAGCCCCTGCTAAAAATATTTCAATTCAGCTGAATACAATTTATAGTGAAATTGATTTTATCTTAGTTGTATTCAAATTACCTCTATCTTTGTGGGCTTCCAAATAACTACATTGAATATTCAGCAAGAGCAAATTTTAATTCAGCTAAATAAAAATCAAAAGAAACTGGAAATCTTTTGATTTTTATTTAGCTGAATTAAAATTTTCTCTTGCTGAATTGATTTAAATTAAATTTTTCTTAAGCTCCTTTTTGTTTCTTTTTTTTTTTTTGCTGTATGGCTTTTCACTTAGCTTCCGTACAATTTTCTTAAGCTAAATTTATTTAAACTTAAAATTTTCTTAAGCTAAATTGTTTTCTAATTAATAGAATAAAATTTGTGCTCAGCTGAATTGATTTAAAATTTACTGAGATATATTTTTAATGCAGCTGAGTTGATATTTTCCTAGCTGAATTAAAGTTTTCTTCAGATGAATTTATTTGGAATTAGCTGAATTGACTTAAAACACAGTTTTTAATTTATATTTTATAAAATAAGAAAGAAGTGTTTAGCTAAATTCACTTTTTCATAGCTGAATTACATTTTTCTTAACTAAATCATTATATTTGTGCAGCTGGAGTTTTCTAAATTAATTATTTCTTTTGCTGAATTGCTTTTAATTTAACTAAGGTAAAACTTTCTTCAGCTTAATTTATTTTAACTTAGCTGAATTATTCTTTTCTTCCTCTAAATAATTTCTAATTTAACAGACTACAATTTTTACCCAGCTGAATTAATTTAAAATTAACTGAGATATATTTTTACTTAGCTGAATTTATTTTTACTTAGCTGAAATAAAATTTTCTTAGCTGAATTAATTTTTTTTTTTAGTTAAATCCATTTGGAATTATGTAAATTAACTTTAAAATTGGTTTTAACTTAACTAAAGTAAAGTTTTCTTTAGCTGAATTTATTTAAACTTAGCTGAATTTATTTTTACTTAACTGAAATAAAACTTTCTTAGCTGAATTAAAATTTTCCTTAGCTGAATCCATTTTTAGTTATGTAAATTAACTTTAAAATTGGTTTTAACTTAACTAAAGTAAAGTTTTCTTTAGCTGAATTTATTTAAACTTAGCTGAATTATTATTTTCTTCAGCTGATTTGTTTTCAAATTAATAGAATTAAATTTCTTTTCAGCTGAATTGATTTAAAATTAACTGAAACATATTTGTATAATGCTGAATTTATTTTTTCTTTTATTTTTTTAGCTGAATTGATTTTCAATTACCTGAATTAACTTAAAAATTGATTTTAACTTAGCTTAAGTAAATTTTTCTTTAGAGAAATTTATTTTAACTCTGAATTATCATTTTCTTCAGCTGAATTATTTCCAAATTAATAGAATTATTATATTTATATACAGCTGAATTGATTTAAAATTAATTAAGATATTTTTTTATGCGACTGAGTTGATATTTTCTTAGCTGAATTTACCTTTTCTTTAGCTGAATTGTTTTGAAATTACTGATTTAACTTAGAAATTGGTTTTAAGTTAGCTAAAGTAAAATTTTCTTTAGATTTCAATTATTTTAATTTAGCTGAATTAATATTTTCTTCAGGTGAATTGAATGTTAATCTAGCAGAGGTGATTTTCTTAGCTGTATTGAAATTTCTTTTGGCTGAATTGATTTTTTCTTAGCTGAATTAAAATTTTCTTTAGCTGAATTGATTTGAAATCAGCTGAAATAAAATTTTCTTTTGCCGAATTGGTTTAAAATTAGCTGAACTAAAATTTCTTGTGGCTGAATCAATTTTTTCTTAGCTGAATTAAAATTTTCTTTAGCCGCATTAATTTAAAATTAGCTGAATTAAATTTTCTTTAGCTGAATTACAATTTTCTTTGGCTGAATTGATTTGAATTTAGCTGAAATAAACATTTCTTTGACTAAATTCATTATTTCTTAGCTGAATTAAAATTTTATTTAGCTGAATTGGTTTAGAAATAGCTGAATTTAAATTTTTTTGACTGAATTGATAAATTTTTTAATAAATTTAAATTTTCTTTAGCTAAATTGATTCTTTCTTAGCTGAATTGAAACATTCTTTATCTAAATTGATTTGAAATTAGCTGAATTAAAATTTCTTGTGGCTGAATTGATTTTTTCTTATTTGAAATAAAATTTTCTTTAGCTGAATTGATTTGAAATTAGTTAAATTGAAATTTTCTTTGGCTGAGTTGATTTGATATTAGCTGAAATAAAATTTTCTTAGGCTGAATTGATTCTTTTTTAGCTGAATTAAAATTTTCTTTGGCTAAATTGATTCTTTCTTTACCAAATTAAAATTTTCTTTAGCTGAATTAAAAATTTCTTTAGCCGAATTGATTTGAAATTGACTGAATTAATTTTTTTTTTTTTTTTTGGTTGAATTGTTTCTTTTTTTACTGAATTAAAATCTTCTTTAGCTAAGTTTGAAATTAGCTAATTACAATTTTCTTTAGCTGAATTGGTTTAAAATTAGCTGAATTTAAATTTTCTTTGTCTGAATTAAAATTTTCTTTGTCTGAATTGATTTGAATTTAGCTAAATCAAACTTTTTTAGCTGAATTCATTCAAAGAACAAATTTTTATATAAATTCTTTAAAATAACAAATTTCTTTTAGCAGAATTTCCTTTTCTTTGCTAAATTAAGATTTTTAACTTAAAAATATGTCTCTTTCAAAGAGTTTATTTAAAAAATAAAGTCTAAATTAGCACAATATCAAATTTATTTAATTTTGAAAAGCCTTTATAGCTTAATAATAGTTACGAAGTGCTTCTTTCCTAGCTGAATATAATTTAAGACAGCTTAATAGCCATTATTTGAATATATTTAAAAAATTTAAGCTTTTTTCATGTTTTAGGCCGAACTATGTTCCGCTGAATAACATTAAACGCAGCTGAATTATAATATTTTAATTTTAAATGTAAACCTAAATATTTAATAGTGATTTTAAAGTGCTATTGTATCTGAATATGATTTAAAGCAGCTGAATTGCATTTTTTTAATTTATTTGCAGGAATGAAAATATTTTTTAACATTTAAACTTAATTTAGCATTGCTGAATAACATTTAATGTAGCTGAATTAAAATGTTTTCTTGTTAAATGTAAACCTATATATTAAAAAATGATTTTGAAGCAAAATTTTCCTTGCTAAATATGATTGAAATCAGCTGAATTGCAATTATTTTCATTTGTTTTCTTGAATGAAGATATTTTTAACATTTAGACTTAATTTAGCATTGCTGAATAACATTTAGTGTAGCTGAATTAAAGTGTTTTCGTGTTAAATGTAAACCTATATGTTAAAATATGATTTTGAAGCGAAATTTTCCTTGCTGAATATGATTAAAAGCAACTGAATTGCAATTTTTTAATTTATTTGCAGGAATGATAATATTTTTTAACATTTAAACTTAATTTAGCATTGCTGAATAACATTTAATGTAGCTGAATTAAAATGTTTTCTTGTTAAATGTAAACCTATATGTTAAAGTAGGATTTTGAAGCGAAATTTTCCTTGCTGAATATGATTTAAAGCAGCTGAATTGCAATTATTTTAATCTATTTTCTTGAATGAATATATTTTTAACATTTAGACTTAATTTAGCATTGCTGAATAACATTTAATGTAGGTGAATTATACTACTCTCATGTTAAATTAAAACCTAAATATTTAATTGTGATTTTAAGGGACCATTTTTGTAGCTGAATATAAATTAATGCAACTGAATTGCAATTATATGAATTTATTTCTAAAAGCGAAGATGTTTTTTTTTTTTTAATGTCACATTATATGACTTTGCTGAATAACATTTAAGGCAGTTGAATTAGGATCTTTTTTTTATAATATTTTCTTTTATTTGGTTTTCTTTAGACTTTCTTTTAATTTAACCTATTTTTTTAAGCACTTTTTAAAATATTTGTTAACAACTGTTTAAACAATTTATTAGATAATCGAATTTTTATGTTCTTAATTATTAAATGCTTTGTTTAAGACCTTAATAACTTAGCTTTTTTAAACTTAAATTTAAAACTATTTAACAGATTTCTATGAATAAATAAAAAAAATCGGAAAACCCCAGCAGCTGAATAAATAAAAAATTCAATAGCTAAATTAAAAGGACTTTAAACTACATAAATACAATTAAAATTGAATAATAAATGAATAATAAATGAATAACCTTATAAGGTAAGATTTTAAAGAATGTTAGCTGAATTGTTTTGAAATTAATATAATAAATAAAGCAGCTGAATTGAAACAAATTTATTAAAAAGTATTTAAACAAATTTAAGAGAAGCTGAAGAAACTAAACACCTTTGAGACAGGAGTGTTTTAACAATATCTAGCTGAATAGAAGTTTTCAAAGCTCAATTAAAGAACATATTCAAGACTTAATAAATTATAAAAGTTTTTAATAATGTACTTCAGAAAAAACTCTTGCTGAATAGTTATTTTAAAAGCTGCATTTGGGAATTTTTTGTTAGATATTTAAATAAACTTTAAGTTTAATAGTTTCATATTAGAAATTTATTATTTTCTTTGATTTTATTTGAAAGGCTTTATCACAAAGATTTGTCTGCTTATAATGCTTTATAAATTTTTTATATAGCTTTTAATGCTGTTTAATAGTTTTGATTCATTTCTTATTGAATTATTTCTTAAGGTTTTTGTCTATAATAATGTCAACAACATCTTGTTTTAACACCATAAAACATGGTTTTAACTTTACCAAAAAAAAAAAAACTGTATTTTATTTTAACAAATAAAACCCCTGTCTTTAGATGCTGCTATTAAAAATCTGTGTGTCTTATCATAAATTTTAAAATGACAGGCAAAATAACTTTTACCAAATTAAGCTAAATAAATTGCACTTTTTGTGAAGGTCTTTTGTAACAACATAAAAATAACAAGACTGATACACTAAGCAAGACCAGTAGTGGCAGCAGCAGCAGCTTAAATATACAAAAAATAAAGTGTAAGAATTTAAAGCGTCTTACTATAACGATTTTATATTCGTATTTGTTTAAGAATAATTTATTCTTTATTTAGTTCAAAAGGTGTAAATTGGTAACACTTTTATTTACATTTTCAGCACGATTTTTTTTTTTTTTTTTTCTTTTACTAAAATTTTAAGCTACGCAAAAGATTTTGTTTATTTTTTTGCTATTTAGTTATTTAATTTGTTGAGGGAATCTAATTAATTTGTCAGACACGTTTATTAGATTAGCCACACCTTAAGGTGACGTTAAAAGAAAGGAGAAAATAATTTAAATAAATTTTTACTAGAGATAGAAATCTATTTAATCTCAGTTTTATAAAATAAGCTAGGACAAAAACCTTCTACGTATATGTATAATAATTTAAATTGAATTAAAAGACTTTTAAGAAAATGATTAAATTATCAATATTTTATTCCTTTCTAGCCAAGACAAAAACCTTTGTAATATATTAATTTTTAAATTTACAAAATTTTCCTAAATAATTTAATTTAAAATTTATTTCTTTTCTTTTTGCTTCTTTATATAAAAATATTTTTTTTTTTTTAATTTTATTATTTTTTTTAATGTTAAAATGTCCGCTTTATTTATGGTTCTCTTTATGACATTCTGCCAATGGTTCGGTCCGATCGTATATTTTAAGTGTTATGGTTACTGGTCACATTAGCATTTCACCATTTTTGGCCGGTGTAACCAACAACATGCGTAAATCATTGAAACGCCACACAAAACATGTCTGTCACCAAAATAACAAATGAAATGATCAAAATTTAATTTTAAATCTCTTAAAAAAATAATAATAATGAAATACACGCACTCTAAAAGGTAAGCACAAATCACACTAAACAAATATTTAACAAAATAAAAATAAAAAAAAAAAACTTAACTAAGAACTTTAGAAAAAAAAAAATTAAGTTCATTTACTAAATTAAAAAAAAAATTAAATAAAAAAGAGAAAATTAAATAAATTAAAAATGTACTTAAATATTCGCTTAATATGACCTGGTCACACTAAAAAATATAACCAACAAAAGAGTTTAACGAATGAACATTTCAACTTTTAAACTTTATTTAAATTAAATTTTGTTGAATTAAAAAAAAAAAAAAATAGAAAAAAGAAAAAATATAAATTAAAAATTTTCACATTTTTATTTCTTCAAATATTTGCTTAATGTGCCCCCTAACAGGATACTAAAAAAGACAACAAAACAGTTTAACAACTAAAAAAAAATAAAATTTTTAAATTTATTTAAAAAAAATATAAATAAATTAAAAATGTTCATATTTTTATTTCTTCAAATATTTGCTTAATGTGCCCCCTAACAGGATACTAAAAAAGATAACACAAGAGTTTAACAACTAAAAAATAAAATTTTTTAATTTATTTAAAAAAATAAATAAATTAAAAATGTTCATATTTTTATTTCTTCAAATATTTGCTTAATGTGCCCCCTAACAGGATACTAACAGGATACTAAAAGACAACAAAAGAGTTTAACAACTAAAAAAATAAAATTTTTAAATTTATTTAGTAAAAAAAAATAATTTTAATTTTAAATGAAAAAGAAAAGTTTAAGAAATTTCCTCAAATATTTGCTTAATATGCCTGCAAACTAAAATATTTGATAATAATAAAATAATAAATAAAAAGTCTAGCTAAACTATAAAACAATAAAGAATTAATAATTTATTGGCAAAATAAGGTTTTAAGGCCTAAAAAGTGATGGGACTTTTTACAAAAACAAAAAAAAACCTCATTAAAATAAAGCTGAAAGGTAATAGATTACAATTTATTAGGAATCATAGCTGAATAAATAATTTACAAAACTAAATACAAAATTATTTATAATTTTTATGAGAACTGAAGACTTTTTTCTAAGCTGAATAAGTTTTAAAGCAGCTTAATACATTTACTTTATAATCATTTTAAAAGCTAAACATTCATTAATAATTTAAATAATTTCTTTCTGAATACAATTTTGATAAGCTGAATAGCACTGTCTCAGTAATATTTTATAAAACAAAATGTTTATTCCTTAAAACTGAAGAATTTTTACTCAGCTGAATTAAACATTTTTCACTTTATTTTAAAATTTAAACATTTAATAGTAACTTAGATGGACTTTTTTCTTAGCTGAATTAGTTTTTAAGCAGCTGAATTGCAAGTTTTTCTTATTAGTTCTTAAGCTTAACAATTAATAATTATTTTGATCAAATTTTGCTTGGCTGAATAAGGTAAAATCAAGCTGAATATAACTTTATTCATGTTTATTCCAAAAATTATTATTTAATACAAATTTTAAATGGGATTTTTTATAGCTGAATTTGATTTAAAGTAGCTGAATTACTATTATTACAATTTATTAAAAAAAAAAAAAAAAACATGGTTTTCTATAGATTAAGAGCTAATTTTGTTTTGCTGAATAACTGAATTGAAATTATTTAAAATTTATAAAACAATTAAAGATTTTTTATGATAATCTTTAAAACTAAATATTTATTAATAATTTTAATGATTTTTTCCTTAGCTGAATACAATTATTCTTAGCTGAATTGCATTTTCTCAGAATTATTTTATAAACAAAAGGTATATTATTCAATCTGAAGATTTTTTTCTCAGCTGAATTAGTTACAAACCAGCTGAATTAAACATTTTTAATTTCATTTCAAAATTTAAACATTTAATAGTAATTTTGAAAGGGTTTTGTCTTAGCTGAATAAGTTTCTAAGTAGCTGAATTGCAATTTTTTTTATTAGTTTTAAAGCTAAACTTTTAATAAATATTTATATCTAATTTGGCTTGGCTGAATAATATAAAATCAAGCTGAATATAACTTTATTCATGTTATTTACAAAAATTAATATTTAATAAAAATTTTAAATGGGGTTTTTCTTAGCTGAATACGATTAAATTAAGAATTAAAAAAAAAATTAAATAGAATTAAATTAAGGTTTGTTCACATATTTTGATTTATTTAGAAAGCCTGTCTATTTTTAAATATTTAATCTTAATTTTGCTTTGCTGAATAATATAAAAAGCAGCTGAATTGTAATATTTTTAAATTATTTCATAAAAGAAACATTTAATTATCTTCTGGGGGGATTTTTGCTGAATTATAATTATTTTAATTTATTTCAAAAATCAAAAATATATTTAAAAATTTATTTCTTATTTTGCTCAGCTGAATAACATTTACTACAGCTAAATTGAAATATCATTGTGTTATTTTTCAAACTAAATATCTATTAATAATTTTGAAAGATTTTTTTTAGCTGAATAACATTTAAGGCAGCTGAATTAAATTTATTATTTATTTTAGAGAATAATAATGATTAATTTTAGATTTAAAATCCTCTTTTCTTAGCTGAATAGGCTTTAAAGCAGCTGAATAAAAAAAAATAGAGTTATTATAAAAACTAAAGATTTTATTATGCTTCCGAAAAGTAATTTTCTTTGCTGAATAGTTCTGTAGGTTGCTGAATTTAAATCTTAAAGAATTATTTTAACAACTAAAAAAAAATTTTATAATTTTTTTTAATTTTTTAGCTGAATATGATTTTATGTAGCTGAATTGAAACTTTATAGAATTATTTGACAAAAAGAATAAATTTTTATGATTTATAATGTGCATTTTCTTAGCTGAATTTGTTTTTATGTAGCTGAATTTAGTTTTTATGAAGTTAATTTATCAATTACAAATTTTTTAATGATTTTTGTTATTTTTTATTTTTCTAAACCAGCTGAATTGGACTTTTATTGACCTTTTTCAATAACAGAGATTTTTTTTAATTAGAAGAACAATTTTCTTAGCTGAATAGTTATTTAGGTAGCTGAATTCAGTTTTTTATAAAGTTATGTTAATAACTGAGGATTTTTTATGATTTAAAGGAGCAATTTTCTTAGCTGAATAGGTCAGTAAGTAGCCGAATTTAATTTTTATACAGTTACATATTTTAACAAAAATTTTTTATGATTTCGCAAAATTTTCCCTGCTGAATACGATTTACAGAAGCTTAATTGAACTTTTTTAAAGTTATGTTAATATTTTTCATAATTTTGCTACCTTTTTTCCAGCTGAATATGATTTGCAGTAGCTGAGTAGAAATTTCATAAAGTTATTTTGAAAAAGTAAGAACTTTTAATGATTTAGAAGAAACATTTTCTTAGCTGAATAGGTATATAAGTAGCTGAATTGATCTTTTATGTTGTCACTTTAACAACTAAAGTTATTTTTACATTTTATAAAATAAATTTTCTTAGCTGAATAGATATTAAAGTAGCTGAATTAAATTTTTGAAGGTTATTTGAAAAACTAAAGAATTATTTATATTTTTAAACATGAATTTTTCTTAACTGAATATGATTTAAAGCAGCTGAATTAAAATTTTATGTTAAAAACTAAGCATTTTCATTGATTAAGTAGAAGATTTTTTACTTTTAATAAGATTTACTTTACTTTATTTTAAGGCAGCTGAATTACGAAACATTTTGCTTCAATGAAGAATTTTAAATAAATAAAGCAATTTTCTTAGCTGAAAAGATATTAAAGTAGCTGAATGAACTTTTTCGAAAGTTATTTATAAAATTAATATCTTATTTAAAATTTTGTGTAAGATTTGTCTTAGCTGAATAGGATTTTTAACGGCTAAATTGAAGTTTCATATTAAAAACTAAAGATTATCATTGATTAAAAAGGATATTTTTAAATTTTTATAAAAGTTTACTTAGCTGAATTAATTTTAAAGCAGCTGAATTACAAGAAATTTAGCTTAAATATATAATTTTTTATTAAATTCAATGTTTTTAATATTTTTTTTAAGCATTTTACTTAGCTGAATAACAATTTTAAGGCATAATTTAATAATTCAGACTTATAGTAACCATATTTAAATAAATTTTTCTTAGCTGAATAGATTTTTGGCAGCTGAATAGCGATTTGAAGGTATAATTTAATAATTTAAACCTATAATGACCATATTTTAATAAATTTTCCTTAGCTGATTGGTATTTTTGGTAGCTGAATTGTGTAGATTTTACTGAAATTAATAAAATTGAATTGTACTAAATTTATTTAATTTTTTTGTAGTACATTTTCCTTAGCTGAATTGAGTATTAACATTATTTTAAAATTTTTTCTTAGCTGAATATGATTTTTAACAGTTAGTTTGAAATTTTATATGAAAAACTAATGATTTTCATTGATTAAGAAGGAGATTTTTAAATTTTTATAACATTTTACTTAGCTGAATTCATTTTAAGATAGCTGAATTACAAAAAAAATTAGCAAAAAGGATTAATTTTAATTAAATTAAATATTTTTTATAATTATTAAAGAATTTTACTTAGTTGAATAGCGATTTTAAGGTATAATAATTCAGTCTATAAAAAACATATTTTAATAAATTTTCCCCAGCTGAATACGAATTTTGACAGCTGAATAGCGATTTGAAGGTATACTTTAATAATTTAAACCTATAATAACCATATTTTAATAAATTTTCCTTGGCTGAATGGGATTTTTGGCAGCTGAATTGCATAAATTTTACAGAAATTAATATAAAAAATTGTACTTAGTTTATTTAAACTTTTGTAGTTTAAATTCCTTAGCTGAATTGAGTTATATCAACATTTGTTTTAAAATTAATTTTATAAAATGTTTTTTTTTTTTTTTATAAAACTTTATAACAAATCTGTATTAAGCCTAGATTTTTTAAACATTTTGTAGGAGTAACATATTTTTTAAATATCGGGAAATATATATTTAAACATTTTCAAAAACGCAGAAATTTCTTTCTGCTTTTGTTTTTTAGTTTATTTTTTTTATAATTTTTTTATATTTACTTTTTTGGAATAATTTATGAAAACTTTCTTGTTTCATTAACCACTTATTATGAGTGCTTTTATTTATCTTTTGTTTTATTTTTGCTTCTTTTTTCTTTCATAAAAATTATATAAAATTTCTGCACTTTCACTTGTTAATGATAACTTTTTTTATTTATTTTTTTCTTAACGGCCTCTTTTTCTTAACAATTTCTCCTTCAGCAAGTCATCAACATTATATTGTTTTATTTAAACTCAATATTTTTTTTTATGATGTATTTTTTTATGTTTCTTAAAAACCCATAAATTAAATTAATTAATTGAATAAACAAAAACAAAACAATTCATTCAACAAGATAATGTTAAACGTAAATTTTTTTCTTATTTATTTTTTTCTTAAAGGTCCCTTTTATCACTCGCAAAGATCATTTATTAATGAGTATAAAATTCACAGCGCCACTAAAACGTACGCACGCACGCGTTCACTATGAAAATACAACTGAAATTAAATTGAAGCTTGAGAGAAAAATTTAGCTCTCGAAATAAAATAATAATCAATACAACAACAGCAATAATAATATAAAAATTAAAGCTTATGAACGAAAGAAAAAAATAATAACAACAGCAACAAACAAAATTGTCAAAAATACATAATAATAAAAATACAATACAATTCAATATATGTAGGTACAACAACAATAATAACAACAACATTATTATTATTAAAACTTAGCTTACAAAAGTATAACAGCAACAACCACATTATTATTAATATTACATACGAAACAAATAATCGCTTGCAATCGTTTTTTTACAACAATCATGCATATATACAAGCACACTTACACATAAGAAAATGTAAACAACCGCAAACCTAAACAACAACAAAACTTAAACCAGCCTGAGTATACGTAAAGAGAAACGATTCTTATAAAATAAAACAACAACAATAAAGACGACTATATATAAAAAACTGTAATTAAAGAAGTAAAAAAACAACAACCACACAGACAGACCATAATGATAACAATAAAAACCAAAACAACTACAAAACTTAATGTAAATAAAAGAAAACTTGAAAAAAATTAAAGAGCAAAAAAAAAAAAAGAACAAAGAGCAGAAATTTATTTAGAGCAAAAAATATAAATAAAAATAATAAGAAATATCGACCCCATATTATCTTTAATCATACAATTATATAGTCCCAATTTATACGAAATCCTTGGACCCTTTTAAGTCCATTTTTTCCTTTATAAAAATTTCCACATGGTTTAATTTTTACCGTCATAAAATATACCAACAACATAATAAGTAAACAAATAAATATGGCGTTCTCCTCAAGTGTGAGAATATAAATGGAGCACATGTGCAAGAGGGAGAGAGCAAGCTTTATTATCATTTATTATGAGCATTTTACGGAGAGAGCTTGTATTAGTGAGTATATTATTTTCATTTTTATTTAGCCTAGAAATTTAATTTGTTTAGTTTTTTTTCCCTTATTTAACACACAAAATAAACAATTAAAAAAATTATTTTTTAATTTTTATTAGATTTTTATTTTTATAATTTTTTTACTGGGTTCACATTATAATTGTTTAATTTAGAATTTTTTTTATTGAATAGATAACTACGTATTATTAATTAAATATTGAAATTAATTTTTGTTTTATTTTCAAAAGATTTTTTTTATTAAGTTGTATTATAAAGCTATAATGAAGCCTCAAATTAAGCTACAAAAGTATTTAAAAAAGCTGATTTTTTTAACATAAAAACGAGCTGCTGAAAAAGTTAACTTAATACTATAACAATAGTTAAGAATAAGAACGATTTCAAACTAAAAAATATCTTAGAGTAAGACCGATATGAAACTATAAAAAAGCTACAATGAGGGCTGATTTTAACCATAAAAATAGTTTTAATAATTAAGTTGTATTATAAATCTATAATCAAAAAAGATATTAAGCTATAAAAGTATGTTGAATAAGTCTCTTTTCAGATCTTAAGAAATAGCTTCTAAAAAAGTAGATTTAATACTATAAACTGATTTTAAACCTTTGAAAAAGCTAAGATTTTGATTAATTCGAAACTATAAACAATATGGACTGATTTTAAACTATAAACTAAACTACAAAAATAGCTTCAACTAAGATCAATTTTAAATAGTATTTTAAAAATAGCAACAATTGAAATAAATTTTAAAATATAAAAAATTTTAAGATATAAAGAGCAAATTTTAACTACAAAAAATAGCTAAACATAAAGAAGATTTTAAATGATAAAATTGTGCACTATTCCGCCAGATTTTAAAGCTTCAACTAAGACTTATTTCAAACCACAAATAGAAGCTACTATTAGAACTAATTTTGAACTATAAAAACAGCATCAATTGCAATGAGTTTAAAATATAAAAAAGCTACAATTCAAAAGAAATTTTCATCACAAAAATAGCTAGAAATAGATTTTAAATGACAAAATTTTGTACGATTTCAAATGATTTTTAAGCTTCACATAAGAATTATTTCAAACCACTAATTGCAGCTACTAGTGGTGCTAATTATAAACTATAAAAATAGCAACATTTGAAACTGGTTTTAAAATATTAAAGAAGCTACAGTTCAGAAAGCAATTTTTAACTACAAAATTAGCTATAAATAAAGTAAATTTTAAATAATAAAATTTTGTACGATTCCGACTGATTTTATACTATTAAAAAAGGTATAATTGTGCTTGATTTAATATTATATAAAATAGCTTTAGTTAAAGCTGATTTTAAACTTTAGAAAGAGCTAACATTAAGACAGATTTTAAACTAAAAATCAAACTGCAATTGAAACTTTTTAATTACAAAAAGAGCTATAGTTTAGGCAGAAATTTTAAACTGAAAATTCAGCTACAATTAAGTCAGCTTTTAGAATATTCTAATAAATATGATTTTATATTATAAACGGAGAAACAATTGAGTAAAAAAACCACGATAAGGTTAGATTTTACACTATAAAATAAACTTTTAAAAACTTCAGTTAAACCTTAATTTTAAACTAAGGAGTGAGATCGAAAAATTCTTAACATATATAATATTTAATAACTTGGAAACGGTTGATCTTAGAGTTTTGATTATTTTTTTAATCATTTGATAATTTAGCACAGATCACAGAAATATATAATTTTATAGTTCTAACCACTAATTATAAAATTGTGGACCATTTTTGAAAACCCTTTCTTTAGAGATTTGATAGTTGCTTCAGTCACTTTTTTGGAACAGTGTGCACATCTTCTGTTAAAATCTTCGGTATTTTGGGACACCTTTTTTGTGCTCTTGAATTCACTTTTCACAAGAGCTCAACATCTCTCCACTGGTCTAAGCTATGGACAATTTTGAAAATTTACCTCTCTTGGTACTAAAACTATGTTATTGATTTGGTACCACTCCAGAGCTTCCTTACCGTAGTGACATGATACCAAATGGGTCCAAAAATATCTGGACACGTTGTGCTCTCTGAAGAAAAGAAGAAGTCTTTTTTGCAAATATTCCTTTATGCATATTTTGGTATTTATATATCCGAATGTATCAAATGACTTTCCTGTTTTGCCGCAACTGCAAAAAGCTTGTCATACCATGAATTTTGTAAGAAATTTTTGCTACTTTTGGGTCTTAAACTTATCTCCAACATTGCTTCGAGCATTAGTAATAAACATTTTTGAGACACAAGCTGCGAAGATTCTGTCAGCACCTACGTTTCTTCGTCAATTATACAGCGTGAATATTTTTGTATGAAATTTGGTTTTAAATTCCGAGTCCTATTTTTGGCTTGTAATTTTTTTTGCAGAATTCCAGTTTGGAATTTTTTGAACTTTATATGTTATCAACTTTCCCATTAGCTTTAAATTTTCGCACCAAATAGTAAGAAGCACTGAGAAAACTGGGCTGATTTTCTACCAGATGTGTTTGGAGTTCCTTTCAATATGCCTTCAATTTTCTGGCCTTCCCAATATCATGTGGTCCTTTTTTCTTACCGAACTAGGTTTCACATCAATAGTCAAATTCTCCTGATACTGTTTAATAACATTAGAAACGGTTTTACGGACGACATTTAATTCTGTGGCCAATTATTTGTAAGACCTTTTTGGATTTTTTTAAATTTTTTAATAACTTGTAGGACGTAAATCTTTTTCGTCACTTATTTTGATGAAAATAAGGACAAATTAACATGGTTGTTATTAAAAATAATAACTGAAGTATTTTTCAATGATAACTAGATCAAAAAAAATTTTGAATATTGATTCCGAAAAAAATTATGAGGCAAAATGTGTGTTAAGATTTTTTCGATCTCACTCCTTAAAAAGTACTAAAATTAAAATGATTTTTTTGTTAGATTAAGATCCTTAATTGAAGCAAATTTGGAAGTATATTAAATACACAATTTAGATTAATTTTGGGCTATAAGAAGACCAACAATGAAGATTTCACATAAGAAGATTTTACATAAGAAAATTAAAGATTTGAGACGAAATCCTGTGATGAAAACTAGTTTTAGATCAGAAAATTAAAGCTAATTTTAGACAATGTAAAGACTGACAATTTAAAATAATTTTGTGTTATAGAGTTCAACAATTAAAGTACATTTTCCTCTATAATAAGATCCACATTAAACGCTAATTAGGAACGAACGAAATACTCAAAATTTAAGTTAATTTGGGGCTATATAATGACTCACAATTTTAAATAATTTGTGGCTATATAAGTCCTATAATTAAAGCAAATTTTTGACCACAAAAAGTCCTATGATTGAAGCAAATTGCTCTTATTTAAGAGCCACAATTGAATCTAACTTAGAATAACATAAAATCTTGGGATTAAAGCTAGTTTAAAACTATATGAAGGCCACATATTGAAGCTAATTTTGGATTATAATATGCCGCACATTAGAAGCTAATTTATGTGGTATTTATAGCTTTAATTGTTGGCTAAATTGAGCTCATTTAAAAACTTACAAATCAATCTAATTTGGAGCTATACAAAGACCTTTGCATAAGTATTATTTTAAGCTGTAAACAATCTTGCGATCAAAGATAATTTTAGACTATTTGGTGCCCAACGGTTGAGACTAATTTAATTGAATTATAAATTTATAAGGAAACTTTTTTAAGGTCTTATTTACTTTATAAACTATTTGACAACTATTTAAAAATATTCCCAAAAATTTTCCTTAATTTATTTTTCTCCAATTGACGTCATTTGCTAAACTATCCATCTTATACTATATATCTCATAAATAAGGAACTAACCACACATAAAAATCGTATGTTAAAATGGTTTTTTGTTGAAAGTAATTTAATCAATTTAACAAAATATTAAAAAAAAAATTGCATATATAATAATAAACATTTGGAAAAATAATACTACCACAAAATTTTTAAATTACTAAAACGTAAATAAAATTAAATTAAACAAATTGATAGATAACGTTTGTGGGTAAAATCGAGTGACAATAATAAAAAAAAACTAAAATTAAAACACATCCATAATATGTAACATAAAATTAGAAATAGAAATCTGGCTTTATATAAAACAAAATCCAAAATAAATAAAAAATAAACTGAATGTAAAATATTGATTTAAGCTATGAAAACACTAGAGCACAGAGAATCCTTAAATGACGGAAAACAACCAATAATAACTTTCATACCTTTCAGCAAATTGTCTATAAATTAAGAATTTATATAATTTAAATTCAAGGCACATTGAGTTATTTTTGTCTTATGGAATTTTAGCTCATTAAATTTTAAAATCAAAGAGATAATTTGACCACACCGAGGGGAAAATTTTGTGAGCACTTAGAGTTCATTTAAAATATTTATATTGCCCCATGATTTAGCAACATAATCCTATCTTATTTTTGTTTATTTCTAAAATTAATATAGATTATTTTTAAAATTTTGTTGACCTGTGTTTGGCTTTCTACCATGCAACCACAATTTAGAATAATTGTAATTTTTTTTTTTAATTGTTTTATTGTTATAAAATAAAACTTAAATACAAAACTATAGTTATAGTATAGTTATAATAAACCAAGTACGAGGAGAGTTAAATAACAAACTGGTACAAAAATTAATTAAGCTTTTCAGAAAACTAGTAAATTTTTTATTGCTACTTTTTTTGGCAATTCTCCTTTTTAAAAAATTTTATGAATTAAACTATTTTTAGAAAAATAGTAGTTGTTTTTAAAGAATTTTAAATTTTTTATAAATTGCTATTTTTTTGAAAGCTGCTACTTTTATTATAAAATGCTATTTGTTGAAATATTGCTATTTTTTGAAAATTGTTACTTTTTAATAAATTGCTACTTTTTTAAATATTTTTATGAATGAAAATTGTTTGAAAATTAAGTAATTGTTTTTAAAGAGTTTTAAATTTTATAATAAATTGCTGCTTTTTTTAAAAAAAATGCTACTTTTTTATAAATTGCTACTATTTTATAAATTGCTTTATATTTCTATTCTTTAATAAATTGGTACTTTTTTTTATAAATGGCTTTTTTTTTCAATTAATACTTTTTTAAAGAATTGCTACTTTTTTTTAAAAAATGCTACTTTTTATAAATTGCTACTATTTTATAAATTGCTTTATATTTCTACTTTTTAATAAATTTTTATAAATTGCTATTTTTTTTTTTTTTTTTTTTTTTTTTGTTTAATTAATACTTTTTTAAAAATTGCTACTTTTTTGAAAAATGCTACCTTTTATAAAATTTTTATGAATGGAACTTTTTTGGAAAATAAGTATTTGATTTTATAGAATTTAAAATTTTTTATAAATTGCTATTTTTTTGAAAGCTGCTACTTTTTTTATTAAATGCTATTTCTTGAAATATTGCTACTTTTTATAAATTGCTACTTTTTTAACATTTTTATGAATGAAACTTTTTTGGAAAATAAGTAGTTTTTTTTTCAGAGATTTAAATTTTATAATAAATTTGCTAAATTTCAATTGCTACTTTTTTTATGAATTGCTACTTTTTTCTAAATTGCTTTGTATATATTTCTACTTTTTAATAAATTGCTACTATTCTAAAAAAAAGCTACTTTTTATAAATTGCTATTTTTTTTAAAAATGCTACTTTTTATTGCTACTACATATTTTAAAAAAAGCTACTTTTTTAAAAGTTGGAAATTTTTTTCAATTGCTACTTTTTTATGAATTGCTAATTTTTTATAAATTGCTACTTTTTGAAAAATGCTACTTTAGTAAAAATAGCAACTTTTTTATAAATTGCTACTTTTTGAAAAATGCCACTTTAGTAAAAATAGCTACTTTTTTATAAATTGCTCCTTATTATAAATTGCTACTTTTTAAAAAATTGCTTTTTTTATAAAATTTTTATTAATCTTTTATGAAAAATATGTAGTGGTTTTCAAAGAGTTTTAATTTTTTTTAGTAAATTGCTATTTTTTTTAAAATGCTACTTTTTATTGCTACTACATATTTTAAAAAAAGCTACTTTTTTAAAAGTTGGAAATTTTTTTCAATTGCTACTTTTTTATGAATTGCTACTTTTTTATAAATTGCTACTTTTTGAAAAATGCTACTTTAGTAAAAATAGCAACTTTTTTATAAATTGCTACTTTTTGAAAAATGCTACTTTAGTAAAAATAGCTACTTTTTTATAAATTGCTCCTTATTATAAATTGCTACTTTTTAAAAAATTGCTTTTTTTATAAAATTTTTATTAATCTTTTATGAAAAACATGTAGTGGTTTTCAAAGAGTTTTAAATTTTTTTGTAAATTGCTATTTTTTTGAAAAATGCTACTTTTGCTACTTGCTACTTTTTGTTGAAAATTGCAACTTTTTTGAAAATTGCAACTTTTTTAGAAACTGCTACTTTTTTATAAATTGCTATTTTTTCAAAAATTACTATTTGTTTGAAAATTGCTATTTTTTCAAAAATTGCTATTTGTTTGAAAATTGCTATCTTAGTTGATTTCACAAAATTTTAAATTTTTTTATAAATTGCTAATTATTTAAAAATTGCTATTTTTTCAATTGCTACTTTTTCAAAAAATTTTATGAATGACTTTTTTGAAAAATTTGTTGTTTTCTCAGAATTTTAAATTTTTTTATAAATTGCTACTTTTTTGAAAAAAGCAACTTTTTATAAATTGGTACTTTTTATAATTGCTATTTTTTTAAAAGCTACTACTTTTTGAAAATTTCGACGTTTTTAAAAATTTATACTTTTTTATAAATTGCTACTTTATTTAAAAATACTTTATATAAATTTTTTTTAAATGACACTTTTTTGAAAAATTTGTTGTTTTCACAGAATTTAAAATTTGTTTATAAATTACTATTTTTTTAATGCTGTTTTTTTAAAAATTGCTACTTATTTCAAAATTTATATTTTTTTAAAAAATTACTTTTTTTTTTTTTTAATGCTACTTTTTAAAAAATTGCTACATTTTTGAAAATTGCTACTTTTTTGGCACTTTGTTTTGAAAAATTGCTATTTTATTTAAAAAAAAAAAATTATACTTTTTTTATAAATTGCTATTTTTTTTATTGCTGCTTTTTTAAAAATTGCTACTTATTTCAAAATTTATATTTTTTTAAAAATTACTATTTCTTTTTTAATGCTACTTTTTAAAAAAATTGCTACATTTTTGAAAATTGCTACTTTTTTGATCTTTGTTTTGAAAAATTGCTATTTTATCTTAAAAAAAAAAAATTCTACTTTTTTTATAAACTGCTATTTTATCTTTTAATAACTACTTTTAGCTACAACACTGCATTCATTATCCCCTACCCCTATTTCAATTTACATTTATTCTCTATTTGACTTTATTTTTTTAATATTTTTTTATTTTTTTATTTTTCTCTAATAAATATTCATTATTTAAAGTCAAAAACAGCAAAAAAAATGTTATTGATAAGAAATATCAACAATATAAAAAAAGAAAACAAATTTAAAAATACAACAAAAACATGCTCCTAACAACCACCAACCAATCATCATCATCAATTCAATATACTTTGGAACATACAAAAAGAAAAAAAAAAATTAACAAAACAATAATGAATTAAATTAAACGATTTGAAATAATGAAATAAAAAATATTTATTTCATTTTTAGTACAAAGCTACGCAGTGACGTCAAACCAAAATTGTGTGTATTTAACAGAAAAAAAAAAAAAATACCCAAATAAAAGCAAATTTTTCAAATAATAACAAGAAATGAAAAAAAAGAAAAGAAAAAAATTAAATAAATGAAATTATTTAATTTAACATGAATAAATAAATAAATAAAATGACAGCAGGAATAATACCCGAAAACTTAAATTAATAGATGTTTAAGTTAGGGTATTAAATAAGAGTACATTATATATAATAAAACTACACTTTGGGATTTGAAAAGATTAATAAAAATAAATTCAATAGTATAATAAAAATTTATGTTAATATAATTATTAATATAACAAGAATATAGTTTAACACACAATAAATAGTAAATAAAAATGTCTCTTAAACAATTATATATTTGAAAAAAAGTAACGACTTTGCTTTTTTGAATCTTAAATCAAATACTCTTTTCATGTAACTTCAGTAAATTAAGATTTCTTATTGTAATCTATCAGCGCCATCTAGTTTTGAGTAGTTTATTATCAGTAGTAGGAAAGCTTTTTAAAGAGAAAAGCTTATATTGTTTACATCAAATTAACAGGGTTACAAAATTAAAACAATGAAATTAAAAAAAAAAAAAAAAAAAAAAACAAATAAATTTAAAACATAATTTTTTTTAAATAAATAAATTTTTTTAAATAAATAAATTTTATAGAGAGCAAATCAAATTAAATTAAAACTACATTTTCAGTCAAGGGATTTAAAATATGTAATAATAGGGGATTTCATATAAATAATGATTTTAAATAAATATTCAGGTGGTCGACGTCTAGACATTCTATAGCACAAACTACAGAATATTCTATAGCACAAACTACAGACGACTAAATAGATAATAATATAGATGACAATATCGTCTATAGTTTAGAAGACAATATTGTCTATAATATAGACGACAATATCGTCTATAGTATTAATGACAATATCGTCTAAAGTCTAGTCAATAGTATAGACGGCAATATCGTCTATACTATAATAGACGATAATATCGTCTATAGTATAGACAAAAATATCTTCTATAGTATAGACGACAATATTTTCCATAGTATAGACGAGATTTTAGTCTACAATACAATACAATACGACAATATCGCCTATAGTACAGACGACAATCTATTCAATAGTATAAACGACAATTTAAAGATGACAATTTTTAGTACAGACAACAATATCGTCTATAGTATAGACGACAATATCGTCTATAGTATAGACGACAATATCGTCTATAGTATAGACGACAATATCGTCTATAGTATAGACGACAATATCGTCTATAGTATAGACGACAATATCGTCTATAGTATAGACGACAATATCGTCTATAGTATAGACGGCAATATCGTCTATAGTATAGACGACCATATCGTCTAAAGTATAGACGACAATATCGTCTATAATATAGACGACAATATCTTCTATAATATAGACGACAATATCGTCTATAATATAGACGACAATATTGTCTATAATATAGACGACAGTATTGTCTATAAAATAGACGACAGTATTGTCTATAAAATAGACGACAATATCGTCTATAATATAGATGACAATATCGTTTATAATATAGATGACAATATCGTTTATAATATAAACGACAATATGGTCTATAGTATAGACGACAATATCGTCTATAGTATAGACGACAGTATTGTCTATAAAATAGACGACAGTATTGTCTATAAACTAGACGACAATATCGTCTATAATATAGATGACAATATCGTTTATAATATAAGCGACAATATGGTCTATAGTATAGACAACAATATAGTATATAGTATAGACGACAATTTCGTCTATAGTATAGAAGACAATATGCTCTATAGTATAGACGACAATATCGTCTATATTATAGACGACAATATCGTCTATAGTATAGACGACAATATCATCTATAGTATAGACGACAATATCGTCTATAGTATAGACGACAATATCGTCTATAGTATAGATGACAATATCGTTTATAGTATAGACGACAATATCGTCTATAGTATAGACGACAATATCGTATATAATATAGACGACAATATCGTCTATAATATAGACGACAATATCGTCTATAATATAGACGACAATATCATCTTTAGTATAGACGACAATCTAGTCTAAAAAATACACGACAATATCGTCTATAATACAGACGACAATCTATACAATAGTATAAACGACAATTTAAAGACGTACTCAGTACAGACGATAATATCGTCTATAGTATAGAGGACAATATCGTCTATATTATAGACGACAATATCATCTATAGTATAGACGACAATATCGTCTATATTATAGACGATAATATCAACTATTGTATAGACGACAATACTATACTGTAGACGACAATATCATCTATAGTATAGACGACAATATCGTCTATAATATAGACGACAATATAGTCTATAGCATAGACGACAATATCGACTATAGTATAATATGAATTATAATCTAGTCTATAATATAGACTATAATCTAGACTATAATATAGACTTTAAACTACTCTATAATATAGACCATAATCTGCTCCATAATCTAATCCATAGTACTGACTATAATCTAGTCTATAGTACAGACTAAAATCTAGTCTATAGTATAGACTAAAGTCTAGTCTTTAGTATAGACTAAAGTCTAAATTTAAACTAATATACATTCAGGTCTATAATCTTCTTTATAGTCTGATTTACCCTCTAATTAATGTGTTGTTTATTTTTATCCAACATCTATTCCTTTTTTGGAACAGCTGTTTCTTATTTCATTTGTTTCAATCTATCTTTATAAATTACCCTCAAATGTCAACTGATTAAAAAGCAGTTAGTGTTTTAATCTCTGAACAAATTTTCTTATTTGTAAATAATAATTTTAACAACTAATTAACCTCTGTTGGCCCTGCCACACACTTTTTAATTGACTTCCTCCTTCTGTTAAGGAGTGTCTGTTGTTGTTGCGTTTTCTCCATTTTTTAACACTTGGCAAATTATACCTGCCAAAATGCTAAGTTATCTGTAGCTGCAAACGTATAGTCAAGCGGCAGTCAGACATATCCAATGTTGGAGTGTGCAACAGTCAAGTGTTGTAAATCATAGTAGTACGATAATAATAATGTTGAAGAAATGATAAGTGAATTTTTAGATGGTTTAGTTGTTGTGTTATTGAAAAGGGGTTAAGTTGCAGTTGTTGTGGAATACAGGTGGCAAAGAGAGAGCAAAAATGTAGCAATTATTTTGCTAATTTTGAAAATAAAAGACAATTAATTAAAAGGTAGGCAAGTTAAATAGCTCTATAAAAAATTTATTTTTAAGTTAATATTAATTTGAACTTAAAACAATTAGTATTTCTTAATTGATTTTAATTAATTTTGAATTTAATTTTATTTTTTTTTGTTTAAAATTGATTGCTATAATTTTAAACCATTATGTTTGTGTGACTAAGCGTTTGTGTGCTGTTTTTTAAATAGTGCAACATTGAATGTGTATTATGTGGCGCCTGAAATGTAATGCACTCCATTGCCAGTTGCCGCTTAAAATAAATGTTGCAGCCACAAACATTGCAACAGGCAATATGTAACTGGAATGTAAATGAATATGTTGCATTTGAAATGTCAATGAAAATTTATAGAGAGCGGCTTAACAAATATTACAGAAAAAATATCCATAACTGAAAAAAAAAATATCAACTTAAATATCAACATAAAGGAAGGAAAACGAAGAGAAGGAGGAGACGAAGAAATAACAGAAGGAGTTACCGAAAAAAACGGCAGGAGGTTACCACAGAAGGTGCTACACATGGTGGTCGTTAAAAACATTTCAATGTTGGCTTCAATGGTATTTAGCATACAACCAACGCTAACACTCACTATATACATCCGTCTATTCGTCTGTCTGTCTAGCCTTTCATTTCTATCACTTCTTACCTTAGGAGGAGGTCTTTTTGTGGTATCAATTTTTTTATATATATTTTAGTCCCCTCTATAAATTTAATTGCTTGTGTTATATGAGCGTATTTTTTCTTTAGTTTTTTGGAGAGTTTTTTAAAGGAAAAAAAAGCACTTGTTAAAACAACATGTTCGTATGCAAAATTTATGATAATGTAAAGAGCTTCTTGTATCGAAATGCTATTATGGGAATTTAAACTATTATAAATAATATTTAATGATTTAACAAGCCATAAGAATATTGGAAAACGGCAACGAAATTGAAGTGAAATTAATTGATAAATTTTAAAGAAAATTATTATTTATTAGAAAATATGAGGGAAATGACTAAAATGAAATATTGATAACTGAAAAGAAATAAATGGATATTAATTAAACGGAAAAGGAGGATTCAACAAAGCACAACTAAAAACTATTAGTCTGTAGACTAGACTATAAAGTAGACTTCAATAAATGTTTAGCTTTAAGTGACTAAACTTAGATATTAGAATTTAATCCACAATACAAACTACAGGCTGGATTATAGTCTATACTATGAACTAGATTTTAGTCTATAATACAGTCTATACTAAAGACTAGAATAAAGACTATACTATATTGTCATCTATAATATAGACTAAATTGTCGTCTTTTCTATAAACATTGTTGTCGTTTATACTATAGACGACATTGTTATAAACTATACACTAAATTGTCGTCTTTACTATAAGCTCGTCAGCACCATAGACGTTATTGTCGTCTATACTATAGATAATATTGTCGTCTATACTATAGACAATAGTCGTCTATACTATAGACGATATTGTCGTCTACACTATAGACGATAATGTCGTCTATAGTATAGACGATATTGTCGTCTATACTATAGACGATTGTCGTCTATACTATAGACGATTGTCGTCTATACTATAGACGATTGTCGTCTATACTATAGACGATTGTCGTCTATACTTTAGACGATTGTCGTCTATACTATATTTTCGTCTAAATTGTCGTCTTTACTATAAGCTATGTTTTCGTTAGCACCATAGACGTTATTGTCGTCTATACTATAGACAATAGTGTCGCCTATACAATAGACAATATTGTCGTCTGTACTACAGAAGAATTTTCGTCTATACCATAGACAATATTGTCGCCTATACTATAGACGATATTGTCGTCTATACTATAGACGATATTGTCATCTATACTGTAGACGATATTGTCGTCTATACTATAGACGATATTGTCATCTATACTATAGACGATATTGTCGTCTATACTATAGACGATATTGTCGTCTATACTATAGACAATATTGTCGTCTATACTATAGACAATAGTCGTCTATACTATAGACGATATTGTCGTCTGTGCTATAGACGATATTTTCGTCTATACTATAGACGATATTTTCGTAAATACTATAGACGATATTTTCGTCTATACTATAGACGATATTGTCGTCTATACTATAGACGATATTGTCGTCTATACTATATACGGCATTGTCGTCTACACGATATTTTCGTCTAAACTATACACTAAATTGTCGTCTTTACTATAAGCTATGTTATTGTCTATTGTCGCCTATACAATAGACAATATTGTCGTCTGTACTACAGAAGAATTTTCGTCTATACCATAGACAATATTGTCGCCTATACTATAGACGATATTGTCGTCTATACTATAGACGATATTGTGGTCTATACTATAGACGATATTATCGTCTATACTATAGACGATATTATCGTCTATACTATAGACGATATTGTCGTCTATACTATAGACGATATTGTCGTCTATACTATAGACGATATTGTCGTCTATACTGTAGACGATATTGTCGTCTATGCTATAGACGATATTTACGTCTATACTATAAACGATATTTTCGTTTATACTATAGAAGATTTGTCGTCTACACCATAGACAATATTGTCGCCTATACTATAGGCGATATTGTCGTCTATACTATAGACGATATTGACGTCTACATTATAGATGATATTATCGTCTACACTATATACGGCATTGTCGTCTACATGATATTTTCGTCTAAACTATACACTAAATTGTCGTCTTTACTATAGGCGATATTTTCGTCAGCACCATAGACGTTATTGTCGTCTATACTATAGACAATAGTGTCGCCTATACTATAGACAATATTGTCGCCTATACTATAGACGATATTGTCGTTTATACTATATACGTTATTGTCGTTTATACTATAGACATTATTGTCGTCTATACTATAGATGTTATTGTCGTCTATACTATAGACAATATTGTCGTCTATACCATAGACGATATTGTCATCTATACTATAGGCGATATTGTCGTCTATACTGTAGATGATATTGTCGTCTCTACTCTAGACCATATTGTCGCCTATACTCTAGACGATATTATCTTCAATACTCTAGAAGATATTGTCGTCTATACTATAGACCATATTGTCGTCTATACTATACACTACATTATAGTCTATACTATGGACTAGATTATAGTCTATACTTTATACCTGATTCTGGTCTGTACTAAAGACTAGATTATGGTCCATAATTTATGAGTTTGTCTATGTCAAATCTATAGTGTTTTCTGTAGTATCTATAGTCTATGTGCTATATTAATTTTTTTTTTTTTTTTTTTTTTTTTTTTTTTTTTTGAAAGATTTATTCTTTAAATTCTTTATTAGTTTAGAATTTCTTGTAATTGTCACCTTTTTCTAAACTATAATTCATCTTTGTTAAAAAAAATATCAAATAAATTTTTGTTACGGTAACAAAACCAAAAAAAAAAATACACTTGTAACTTCAATGAAATATCTGGGTATTAAATAAATTGTAGCAATTTTCTTTGGTATTAACAAGAGAGTGAAAAAAGTAAATTCAAATGAAATGACATCATGTTTAAGTTTTGTGACAGCCTGCAGCTGTTTTTGGTCTTGCCACAAAAGGTGTCTTGTAAATATATATATATATTCCATGATTAATGATCACCCACTGATAAACTAAAGATTTTTTGTTTGTTACTTTTTTTCTACATTTTTTGCTAAAGATCTAGCTTTTTTTTCAAATGCCATTGCCTGGGCTTTAAAGAGAGTATTTTTTTATATTTTACTTTAATTTTTTTGTTGCATTTTTTTTTTTTTTTTTTCTTTCAAACATGACAACCTGCCGTGTATATGTATGTAAGCTGGCAATGCAAATTGCCAAACTATACATTGACACCACATGCTAGTTTTTGCGTTTTATTTTTATTTTCAAATTTTCTTTTATTTCTTTTTTTTTTTAGCTGAGCAAAACTATTGCTTTTATATGAGGAAATTGTATCATTTCCCATAATTAGCTCTATAATTAGTTAAATATCTTGTTTAGAGACAATTAAATGTTATTGTACTGGTGCTGATGGTGGTGATGTCTTACCTTTTTCTTAGCTGCCTCAGCACTAATCACATATAAATCGACTATGCCCAGCAGGCAATCGTCACAGCGGCATACATCATCACCCAATATAAGCGACCCCAATGACCCAATACTGCTGGTGGAGTCTAATGAATCGGTACGTCTTAGTCTTGTACCACCTGGGCCAGTAACGGATTGTGCAGCAGCTTCGATTTTACGCGCCAATAGTTGTTCCATTAAACTACGCGGTCGCGATGATGAGGGAAATAAAGCCATGATTGCAAATGTTTGTCTTGTTAACTTGAGTTTGTTTTTTTTTTTTTTTTATTTAATTTTATTTTTTCTTGAAGGTGTAACAATTTGCAAGTTTTTTGTTAATACAAGTTTGTTGCTTAAGTCTTTCGTTTTCTTTTCTAACAATTTTAAACAAAATTAATGTTTGTCATTAACACTTACACGTTTTCTTAGATTTTCTTTGAAAATCTTTAATTTTCTAGTTTGATTTATTTGTTTAATTTATTATTTGACTTTTGTGAATATTTATTTCAATAAAATTTTAAAAATGAAAGGAACCTTAACTTAATTCAATTAATTTGAAAATCGTTTATCTAATATTTAAAAAAAGTGTCAAGTCAAACTACTATAAACTCTATCACCATGTATAATTATTTTAACAAATTATTCTTATTGCCTTAAACTTCAAATTGTATCTTAAATCTTTTGTTTAATTTAAATTACATACCTGCAAAGAAACAAACATAAAAAATATTATAAATAAAATATTAACATCAATTTAAGATAAGAATAATAAAATATAGATTTTTTATTTAAATACTAAATAAATTTAATAAAAAAATATTTAAAATGTTTAATACAAAACTAAACCACAAAAAAATGCTTATAAAGCTATAGAGTAAAAATATATCTCCCTTGTCTCTTTTTCCATTATATAAAATACTTTTCTTATGTTTCATCTACTCCACTCCTTTACAACAACTTTTTAAAATTCCTCACCACAATAGCCTAATCAATAAACTTTAATTAGTTAAAAATAATTGTAAATAAAAAATATTTTTTAAATAACTTTGTTACAATTAGACCTTAAAAACACATAAACGAAATAGCTTTTATTTGATATAACAGCAAAAAATAAAAAAAAAAATCAGCAACAAATTTAATTTCTGAAAACCTTTAAAAAATACCAACAACACATTTATGGTCACACATTTATTTGAGACCAAAACTAAATAAGTATGTAAGTGTGATAGACAACTAAGACACTTTAAACAACTCTAGATTATGTTTGAAAAAAAAAACTACAAAGAAAAAAAAAAAAAAAGACTTGCCATAGCTCTTGTCATAAATGAAAAGAAAACCATTAAGACTACTCTATAGTCAACACTACATAGTAGACTATAGATCAGGATATAAATTAATCTATTGACTGAAATATAACTCCATAGAAAAAACTGTAAAAAAACTCTATAATAAAAAAATTCTAATCAAAACTATAGACTACAGTCAAGGCTACTCTATAATCGAACTATCAAAAAGACTAAACTATAGTCAAGACTATTAACCAGACTATAGTAGAGACTAATATCAAAAATATAGGCTATAAATCAAGACTATAAACTACTTTATAGTTAAAACTCTATATTAAATACTTTTCACTAGACCACAATCAAGAATTTAATAAAGACTATTGACAAGACTATAGTACAGACTATTGACAAGACTAAAGTCCAGACTATTGACTAGGCTATAGTCCAGACTATGGACTAGATTATAGTCCAGACTATTGACTAGACTATAGTCCAGTCTATTGACTAGAATATAGTCCAGACTATTGACTTGACTATAGTCAAAACTGTTGATTCGACTATAGTCCAGACTATTGACTAGACTATAGTACAGACTATTGACTAGACTATAGTCCAGACTATTGACTAGACTATAGTCCAGACTATGGACTAGATTATAGTCCAGACTATGGACTAGATTATAGTCCAGACTAATGACTAGACTATAGTCCAGACTATAGTCCAGACTATTGAATAAACTATAGTCAAAACTATTGACTAGAATATAGTCCAGAATATAGACTAGACTATAGTCCAGAATACAGACTAGACTATAGTCCAGACTATAGTCTAGACTATAGCCCAGACTATTGAATAGACTATAGTCCAGACTATTAGATAGACTATAGTCCAGACTATTGGAAAGACTATAGTCCAGGCTACTGACTAGACTATAGTCCAGATTATTTATTAGACTATAGTCCAGACTATTGACTAGACTATAATCCAGACTATTGACTAGACTATAGCCAAAACTGTTGATTAGACTATAATCCAAACTATTGGAAAGACTATAGTCCAGACTATTGACTAAAATATAGTCCAGACTATTGACTAAAATATAGTCCAGACTATTAACTAGACTACAGTCCTGACTATTGACTAGACTGTTGATTAGACTATAGTTGACTATTTACTAGACTACAGTCCAGTCTATTGACTTGACTATAGTCAATACTATTGACTAGACTGTAGTCCAGACTATTGACTAGACTACAGTCCTGACTATTGACTAGACTGTAGATTAGACTATGTTGACTATTGACTAGACTATAGTCCTATCTATTGACTAGACTACAGTCAAGTCTATTGACTTGACTATAGTCCAGTCTAATGACTTGACTATAGTCCAGACTATTGACTAGACTATAGTCCAGACTATTGACTAGACTATAGTCCAGACTATTGACTAGACTATAGTCCAGACTATGGACTAGACTATAGTCCAGACTATTGACCAGACTATTGATCATACTACAGTCAAAACTATTTACTAGACTATATTTATAGCTATTAACTAGTCTATTACCTGGACTATAAACAAAACTATTGTCTAGAGTGTGGTTTCACCTATTGTCTGAACAATAGTCTTGATTTTAACAGGGCCATGTGTTACATTTGGCTTCTTGCATTTTAAATATCCGTCGTTTTTTTTTTTTATTATTATTTTGATATTTTTTTAATGGATTTTAAATAATCCACTTAAATGTTCATATTGTTTTGTAGTGGGTTTTTGTTTTAATATTTTCTTTAACTTTTTTATTTCTCCACTTTACCCACAAAGTGACAAACCTCTACCAAAAGACATTTTAATTAATTTTTCATTTAAGAAATATGAGCAATAATACCATATAAAGGTACCTCTTGTCTTTTTAACGACTTGAAACTATGTATTTCATATTTTTTTTTTTTTTTTTTTAATTTTTCCTCAACATCTTGCTTACGTGTTTATAGTGGCAGTAAGTTTGTTAAGTTGTCATTAACAATTTAATTAATTACAATCATTTTCTTATAATTTTATCTTTTATTTAGCCAAAGAAATGTAAACAAAATTACTATAAAAAAAATAATAATAAAAATCATAAAATAATATTTCAGAAAAAAAAAAAAAAAAACAAGGAGTGGTGAAGTTTTTGCTATATTTGCTATAAAGGAATTTATGCTGTTT